>CM054057.1:760246195-760846195 GCA_028641055.1 Alopecurus myosuroides
AGGAAGAATTTATTTAGGGTTTGGGGAGAGGGAGTTCGGTGGGGGGGGCGGTTGGGCCTAGTTGGGCCGAAAAAATGGGCAGGTTGCCCCTCTCTCTCTCTGTGACGCCCCGAGATCGGGCACTATGCAGATTTCAGCATTCCCGCCAAAATCCACATAATAACCGATTCCAGGTTACCACTTGTGATAACATTACAACAGTTCACGAATAATCCACAACAACAACAGAAAAGATATATACAAGATGACTCAAACGAGCCAAGGATACAACTGATACAATACAAAGATCCAAATAACAGCGGAAGAAACAACATAGCGTCCGACTACGGACAAGATACAAATTGGACTAAGAGTCCTGAAGATAACCGAGAGCGTCCAATCCCTGCCAGGCCAAGCCGGAGGGATTCCCAAGCTAACGTCGTCAGACTTCAAACCTGTTGACTGCAATGTTGAATATGCAGCCACGAAAGAGATTCGTGGGTCAGTATGGTTAAGTACTGGCAAGTGGATAAACCATACTCACAAGATACCGGCATAGCCAGTCATCACAAGATACAAATACTTTGGGATCAACGGGAAGGTAGGGATTATTGCAAATAAGCGGTAGCGGGCTGCACTAACCAACTACAGGGACTCACTACAACATCCGGCTAAAAGAGGGGGATAAGATAGCGTATCGTAACCAACTACAACTACTCACCAAACAATACCCATCCAATGTCACCCCCTACTAAGGAAGCAACCCAAGGATAACTCACACTGTTGGATTAAGGATGGATCAAGTTATTGTGTCAATAAGACTATTACTAGGCAAGTTATCATTAGTTAGGTGTAAGTTGTTCTGAGTACTTGTTAGCCAGTACTTTCACCAAGTCAACCATAACCGCGGAAAACACGGCTTCTCGAGAAGATTTACCCTGCAGGGGTGCACCAATTTGGCCGTACACGTAAGAATAACCCGCCAGACGGGGGATCAACCCACCAAGCGAGGTACTCAACACAACCCAACTCTGCTTCGCATCAAGCCCAAAGCACCACGTGCTGTGCGTGCGCGGCTAATCGAGCCCCCACGAAGAAAAGGGGGACCCTCATAGCACTGGAAGACCACGCCGCCCTAAATACCGACTACAAAAGTTCCACCCTGGCCTCGGGCTCGCACCTGCATATGCATGAATCAAATGGAAAGCCCGAACTAAGTGTGGCGATTTGGACGAGATGCGAATCGAATCAAGTTGAGGGGGGCTCCCATACTCGCTTCCCACATGCGGGTAGTGCGCTCATCATGGATCAGTAGACAAGACCCTTTTCCTAATTAGGGTCGACACTAGCAGGCTTCAAAACCACGGGCCTGCCGGTGCCTTATCATCAAATTATTATTACCCAAAACATTAACATGTTGTTGATTGAATTGAAACCCAACTATCAAACTAAACAGGTGATAAGACGGACAACAAGACTTGAGCGTAAACAACACTAACCATGCAACTACGACACGAGGGCCAACAAGGTAAACAAACAACAGTTAATAGGAAGTGGAAGGAAGGCTATATCATGGCTGCAAGGTAAACATATAATAGGATCGAGACACAAGCATCGAATCAACAGGCTAGAATAAGAACAACGGAAAGAATCGGTAACAAGTGATGAAAGGCAGCCATATGGCAGCAAGTGAGTATACTTGCCTGGAATCCAGCAAGTAGAGGTACATCCACAGAACTTGTCGTTGCTCACATCATCTCAACGTCCTATCCGGGAAGAAGCAACAAACACCGGATGCAACAATTACTACTACGGCAAAAGATCCAGCATGATCAAGATATGGATGCATGACAATTTAATGGATGCATAAAAATAAACTAGTTGACAAGATAAACATGTTTAAATGGACCCATATGCAATTTGAGTTGCATATGAAAAACCCATGAATTATGGTTGAAACAATTGTTTTACAACTAGCCAACAAGTGAAAGTGGATTAGCATGATGCATGGATGAGGAAAACAACAAAATAACAACAATAGAACCAATTGGAAATAAGGTTTACCCATTTTGAAATTCACTTATTAAGTTTTTGGAATTTTGGTTACTTAAAGGTGTCACACAAGCATTTGTTGTTTTCATCAAGTTAAATTGTTCAAAACAGATAACAAAGTTCATATTTGGAAAGAACACAAGATTTTAGGTGGATTACATGTTTCAATTATTGAAAAAGGGA
The DNA here is from genome assembly GCA_028641055.1 of Alopecurus myosuroides. Lineage (NCBI taxonomy): Eukaryota > Viridiplantae > Streptophyta > Magnoliopsida > Poales > Poaceae > Alopecurus > Alopecurus myosuroides. The sequence continues at coordinate 760,248,410 of CM054057.1, forward strand.
TTACAATGATTTAATTATGAATTAATCAAGATTAAACAAGTTTTAATTGAATTTAATTCAAGTTTGAATATTATTTGAATTTCATTTGTTCAAAACATAAATTCAAATTCATATTTGAAAAGGTCATGTTTTTCTGGTTTGAAAACATATTTTATTTGTTGGAAAACAATTTTAAATGATTTAATTAAGCATGTTACCAATTTAATTGCATTAAATAAGAGATGAAACAATTATTCAAATTAATTGTTGCAAACCAGAAAACAAAGTGGATATTCAAGTGTGGCATGTGATTTTGGATGAAATTCAGGTTTTGGGTATTTAATTTGGAGCAACCATTTGCAAGTTATTAATTATGCTATTTAATTTGTCATTTTTAAGAATTATTGGTTAACATTAATTTTAATTGCCCAAAATGCAAAACAAAGTTGATAAACAGAAAGTACATTGAATTTGGACTGAAAAACATATTTTATTTGGGTTAATTGAATTAAGTATTAATTACTTATGGAATTAACCAAAATTAAGAGGATTTGTTTGAATTTGAAATTTGGATGTATTTGAAATAATCAAAACAGAAAACAAAAAGCATATTTGAAAAGTTCATGAAATTTTGATGGGGATACATATTTTATTTTTTGAATTTGGAGTTTAAATGGATTTATTAGATGCATTTGAATGGCAGGGACCGAATTGTGATTTGTTAGGGGCCTAGCTGTGAAGGAAACAGTGGGGACTGGGCCATTTTGTGAAAACTGCGCCAAAAAAAATGTGTCATACACCAGCCACAGCGACCCAGGGCCGCTGCCAAGCGGGCCCAGGCCACGCTGGAGTACGCACGGCGCGGGTGGAATCGGTGCTGGCCTCCACGGTCGCTGACCAGTGGGGCCAGCTGCGGGCGCGCGGAAAGACCAAAAAAGGTGGGGGCTTTCGACTCCCCAGGGTTCGAACCCAAGATCTGCAGTGGTGCGCGCAAGGGACTGCACCACTGGGCTGCTGCGGAGTTGCTGTTGGTATGGGATACGGAAAAAGAAAGTAGTTACCAGTGGCCACTTAACTGAATTTTAACAGCACAATTCAGACATACAGGTTCAGGGAAAGGAACTGATGCGGCTGCTGGGGATCAGTCGCGATCGGTGCGTTATCGAGGGGTAGCAAGGGGCGCTGGGACGTGGTTGACATGGTGGGTGCACAACGTGCGTGACCCGCACAGGGATGGACAAGATCGCAGTAGAGGACTCGTACAGGAGCTTCAACATCCATCCATGGTGACCGGAGGTTCTGCTCGCAGTGGAACAACACGTGCAGGAGGTAAACGAGGCCGAGGATGAGGGGGGAAACGGAAGAGGGACTCACAGCGGAGGTGCTGACGTAGTCGTACGGGCCCGAGGACGACGGTGCCGCGTTGTACACGATGAAGACGAAGAAGCCACCATGGTCGCCGACGGTAACACATTGACGGGGCACCGATTCGGGCAGTTCCGACGCCGATCCTTCCGCGTACACGACGACGGATACCTCTCGGTGCGATTCTCGCGCCAAGCTTTCCTCCCGGTACTCCGTAGCGGCGGCGTGGTGAAGATTCCGGTGGCCGGCCGCGTTGGTTTCGGTGGAGAGAAGCAGAAGAAAAAGGAGGGAATCGGCGGCGGATGGGAAGGAGAGGAAGGCTAGGTTTAGGACGAGCAGGAGGGAGGGGGCTTTATGGAGGGCAGCGAGCTCGTGGTGGTGGTCGATGGGAGGCAACGTGGTCGCATCCTGTCCATGCCGTACAGAAAGACATCGACAGGAGGAAGAGAAACAGAGCAAGGGGCTTTGTGGCTTGGTGGGCTGGATTCTGGGTTGTAGGTGGGCTGAAAACAGCCTGCCTCCCCCATTTCTTTCCTTTGCTTTTATTCTTTTGCTCCTTTTTTTTTGTAGAGAAGAGTGAGAGAGGGAAAAGAAAAATGTTAGGGTCTAACTTATGAAATATTTTATGAGATTCTTTTCCAAAACAGAAATGTCAAAGCAAATGTTAGCATTGAATCAAAACTTTGAATTATTAGTTTGAATTTTAAATTGGTAGCTGAATTTCAAATAAGGTTTGATTTGGAATTTTTGGAAATAACAAATTTTATTTAATAAGCTCAAGCAGTTATGCAAACATTAATGGATTTAATAGTTTGCAAGAAGTTGATTTTTAAACCCACAATTTGAAACATGCCCATTATGATTGAATTTGAAGTGAATTTGAAATTATCATTTGGGGTGTTAACAAAAGGGAATTTCATTAACAAGCAATTTTAAATAGATCAACTTCCAACTATTTGAAAACAATTGAGTTGTTGTAGTTTGCAATTTTGAAATTGGAAATTTTGAACATGTGTGAAAGTTTAAAGTGGTTTGGATTTTTTTTTCCAGTTGTTTTGAAAAACAGAATGCAATGCTCATGTGATGCATGTGATGCATGCAAAAGAAAACAAACAACTTCCTATTTAGGGTAACACCCCAGGTGTTACACTCTCTCACAACTCTATTTTTTTTTTCTGTGGGTTGGGTTTATTATTTTCCAGAAACTGTTTTGGCACTATTAAAATAAAATATTTTTGTTTTGCATCAAACAAATTTTAGAAAGTCAAGAGTTAATGGAATTAAACATTTTGCAAGTTTCAAATGCACGATGATGTATGAGGATGCCATGCGATGCGAAAAAGAAAAACAACGATCAATTCTATTTGGGGAAAAACCCCGGATGTTACACCATTGTGAGAGTCCGCAGCGGGCATCCAAGATGTGTGAGTCATCTTGCGGCAGCAGGAGGTAAACATGTGTCATCGATTCACGTATCATCGTCATATGTTTAGATTTGTTCATGGTTTCCTTGTGGTGTAATACATGCCTACGGCCTACCTATGGCATCCAACCAGCACGCATACATGGTGGATGGAGGATCGTATATGGAGTTGATGACCATGGTGGATAGAGTTGGTGGAGAGAGGAGTTGTTGGCTATTACTACACTTTAGTGGGCGAGGGGGGTTTTCTCCGACTTCACCCATATTGAGTCCAGCAAACTAACCCCAGCAGCACGCTATCGTCGAGGATACTAGAAAAGCCAATCAAGTGGAGAACTATCGACCTACGAAGCCATGAGGAGGCTGCGGACTTAACACCAACCCTCAAGAACAGGTTGTGCGGGTAGAGAACATCTACCACGAGGACCAAGATTTAGCTTATTTGATGATTGCATGATTCAGAACAAAAAGACCTCAAGGCCACCAAAGACATGCGAGAATACTACGACGTGCACATCCTCATCCTAGGGATGCAATGCACTCGCGACCAACCGGCTCGCATCTTGGAGCACATCAAGAAACTATAAAGAGCCTATGCGAAATTCTTCTGTGTCCATGAGCAGCCCCGTGCCAATAATGTTTGGAAAACACGTGAGATTGTCAAGAGTAATAGTTGTAGTATAGTAAAACAATAGTTCCCGAGCCTTTCTGGCCCCACACAATTATTGGACAAGCTAGCATACAAGACATAGGTGTTACAATGTGTGAGGACAGAATAAAACAAGATAGAAGACGGCACGGGAAGACTAAATAATTACTCTATGGCGACTTCATTAGCTTCCATGCCTTTCTGGCCTTGGACGACCACGAACGAGACCGTCTGTCCCTCCTTCAAGGATTTATAGCCGTCGCTTTGGATGTTGCGGAAGTGCACAAACAGATCCGCACCCCCGCCAGCGGGGGTGATGAAACCGAAGCCCTTTTCATCGTTGAACGACTTCACCGTCCCCACCTGCCTCGACGCCATTCTCTCTTCGTGTGTATTTGTTTGTGTGTGTTGTTTGTGTTTAGCTAGTGGAGGTCGACTCTGCCATACGGGGATTGAAGCTACTTATAGCCACAGGTGAGGTGTACATAGCGATTAATAAATGGGCATGCATGGCTGGCATGGCTAACACAATAATGCTCGCATGGCTAATACAATAGTAGTGTTAATTTCTTTCTTGCACCGACAGATCATGTAAAGATTGGTCAATGGACAACCCATTGTAGTATAATTGGCCATGCATAGGGCGTGGAGAGGCATGGTGGCTTTACTTTACAGATAGATCATATATAAAGATTTGCCACTGGACCATCCATTGTAGTATAATTGGCCATGCATAGGGCGTGGAGAGGCATAGTGGATTTACTTTACACATAGATAGATCATAGAAAGATTGGTCAATGGACCATCCATTGTAGTATAGTTGGCCATACATAGGGCGTGGAGACGCATGGTGGCCTTACTTTACAGATAGATCATATAGTATGTTAAAAGCATGTTCGAGGAAATATGGTGACGACTAACGATCAAAATAACAACAAGGCACTCTGACTCGCCACGATGTCGCACACGTCATGCTCCGATGTGGAGACGTCATCTCCGTGTTGCGATGTGAATGCGAGGAGTTGGTGTTCCACGACGAGTACGACGCAACAACACATCATAGGGCCCTTCCTAAATATTTGCAAAAATCTTGGGAAGAAGAACTCTGCCAAATAATTTGCGACGGTCGAAAGTTATACCCGACTCTAATGTAATATTAGTGTAGACGAGCCATAATGACGACCGACTCTAATAATTGTAGAGATGGATCTCGATTATCTCTGCAAGCTTGAATAAATCCATGGGTGTACACGTGCTTCTTGTTGCTTCTCGATCATCTTGTTTCTTAGCAGAGGTTCCATTATCTTGTCAGGTTTGGTAGTTGAATTTTTGCACCCTGTGTTGTTGCAAATTTGATTGCTTGCTTATTTGAATTATGGTGATGCCAGTGAGCATCTAATTAACATTCAGAAGAAGATACGGTAGTTTTTTTTTTAATGATCAGAAGAAGAGGACAGTTGGAAAGCATCTAATTAATTAACATTCAGTATAGAAACAAATATGATTCTAAATCTTTTGCATTAAATTAAAAACTTTTCTCGTAAAAAATAAAATTCAATCAGGTAAAGCCAACTCAAACATCATCTACAAGCCCGTTCTTAGGTTTCTCGAATTATTTGCAACCGTCGTGTGCTCGTGTTCCAGGGTGGACTTCTCGAGTAATTTTTCATCCACGCAACTCTTCAATCGAACATGCCGGTGCTTTGCTACGGACCAAATATCATTTTCAGTTAACCAGGCCAGAGACGATCCGCAATAAAATGAGGAGCTGCAGAGAAATCTATCCTATCTATCTATCTATCTATTATATACTAAAAGCAATATACGGGACTCAAACAGAAGCACCACGTTAGTCCACATCATCCTAATTACCGAGACAGTTGGATCTATATTTAGTGGCTGAGATTTAATGTGAGATAAGTTCAGATGTAAATAAAAAAGTTACATAAAACATAATAGTGTACAACCTGACACGACCGATTGACATTTAAAGAAAAAAAAGTTACCTACACTATAGCCCTGTACGAACCTGTCACATAAGTAGGAAAACTGACCGTGCAGGTACAATAGGGACGCTCCATGGTGCGCGAGTGAATGGTGCATGGACCGGCACACCCGGGCTCGGTCGTTCCACAGGACCTGAGTGCAAATGTATTTATTCATGATCGCCTTCCGTCAAGTACCGTCAGCAGTGCCGCCGTCAATCAGCAGTATAAATAAATTCAATTGGAAGTCCGCTGTTATCAAAAAAATAAATTGGAACCCCGCTACAGTCAGCCTTCCTTCGCACTAATTCACTAGCAGCAAAAGAATATGCATGCTCGGCTTTGAGGGTTGACGAGGTATATTTTATTCGGATTTATTGATCGTGTGTAGTAGTTCTCCTTGCAAAGCAACTCAATTTAATTTGGTAAAAGCAAAATCCATTTGGTGCCTGCACAGTCATCAACAAAACAAGCATCATAATATTCATAGGCCGATGTATTAGCTAATATTGGCTAGACTTTATCGAATAAAATGAATACACTTGTCCGTCAATTCGATGAAATATCTTCAAACTAATATAGCACAACCGATACCAACAGATCTGCAAAATTTATCTAACCGATCGTCTGGACTGAAAATTCAAACATGCCTACGTATAGCCAGGCTTTGTTTTTTAATCGTGTGGCAGCGTTTCTTTTACATGCACATTATCACAAAAATTGGGCCCCATGATTTTCTGAACTGAATTCTAAATCGCCAAGGTACAACATTTTTTACGATATAAGAACTTCATATGTAAGGAATAATTAATTAATTAATGTGAATCTATTAATTTGAACCGTAATTAGCAATGATATTGTCCGGCATGGCGCTAGCGGATAAATCTTCTATTCAATGGGATCTCGCCACTATTCAATAAGAAAATTGACCACTAATTATAAATGAATTCATGCTATCTTATACAGTATACATTTGCAAATCAATTGGTAGCCAAAGAACTGATTGGACATTTCATGGACATTCACTGGCCAACTGTCGTCAAGAGTTTTAACGGTAATTTGATTTATGTGCGATAATTTGCAAAGGAAACAAAAAAAATTCTATCGAAATAGGAAGTTGTGAGCCAACAAAAAAAATCCCCATGCACATCCAACACATTTGCCTTTTTCATAAAATTCTAATGTTGCATTGGTTGAATAGTCATCTACTAGCCGACAAAGAAAAATGGCCAAACACGTCCAAGCTCTTCTGAGTGGCAAGACAAAAAAGGCACAAGACAAAAATCACATATATGTGAGAGGGATTTGAATGTTGGGTACTTTCTTGGCATTAAAATATTGTATTTCGTTGACCATAATAACATATGTACCATTGAACAAGCTTCACAATCCCAAAATAATTTTTTGCAACTTTCCACGTGCATGAAATAAAATCAGCATCTCAATGAGTTACTTATTTGAAGAATTATCATTCACTACAAATAGTCGATAATGAATGTTCAGGCCAATGATTTAGTGGTCCAAACAAACATCACACGTTATATCTTTTTAAAAGCTTATGAACTATGTAAATTGTGTCCATTGTTATACTTTGAAGGAATTGGATATTTTTTGAATGTTGCCAACATGAGCATACTATGTTAAAAAAAATAACATCATCAACTAATCTTTCTACTATTACACCATAATTTTTTCTCTTCGTATGAAGACATAACATTACGTATAAATAGGAAATGAAGATGTTTAGAAAAATTGTGGAAATATCAAAGATGTTTTCTGAACATTTTTGGATATTCCCCTCGCATTGCGAGGGTCACCTTGCTATTTATATACTAAAAGCAATATCATACAAATTAATTTTGATAGTTAAATCTAAAATATGCGACTAAGATTAAATGTTGAATTGCTAGATGTAACGGGCATATTCCGTTTGGTCTATGTCGGCACATCTCAGGAAACAATGCACCTTATAGATTGATAGAGGTTCGTTTGACCCGGACTATGGGTCACGTTAAGCCACATCATACAAATTAATTTTGATAGTTAAATCTAAAATATGCGGCTAAGATTAAATGTTGAATTGCTAGATGTAACGGGCATATTCCGTTTGGTCTATGTCGGCACATCTCAGGAAACAATGCACCTTATAGACTGATAGAGGTTCGTTTGACCCGGACTATGGGTCTGAGCATCACAAGACATGGACAAACCAGCCACGCTATTAACTAGGACGTGACAGGTCCCTAAAAAAACTAGGACGTGTTAGATGCTAGAATCTAAGATGTTACGGACTATGGCTTCCAGTCAGACATAGTTCCTAAACCGAATCGGCGCATGGAAAAATGAAAAATTAAATATAATAAATTTCAACTTATTAAAAAATCAATTATTGAAGGTATATGTATTTCTTACTTACAACTGTACATATATGAATAAACAACTTATGTCTTTCATTTTGTAATTTTTAACATGAAATTTATGGTTAAACTTTGAATACCAACAATGAAAACAAATATTAAAATTACATATTTCCATAAAATTTATAAACACATTACAACTTAACTATGTCCATGAGGGGTGTTTTGACAAAATTCAACTCTAGAATATCAAATTCGGATACCCGGATGGGTTACATATGTGAGATTAAAAGAAGATGTGGGTATTAATTGGAGAATAATCATAACATGGGGTTGGATGATTATAAGGACCCCGTTGAATTAACATATGAATTAAGAGATAAGTTCATGCACTTATGTTGTATTGATGCATTAAGTTCCAGTCATATGCTTGTCATAAGAAGAACCAATTAAACTTCTATTATTTGTTTGGTATTTTTGTTTAGCGTTCATGGATGTCTTATTCTTTCTTTATATTTCTAGAGAGAAATGGCGATTTTTTCAAGTGGTATATTTTTCAGTTTAATTTAATTTACTACTAACCCTGTCTTTCTGTTGTCTAGAACAATAATAATCTGTTATTTTTTTTACGGAATGATCAAAAGATAGGCATCCAATTTTTTTTGGTTGATTTTATCTGGAGCTGCTAGCTAAAGTGATATATTTGACAAGTATTTCATAATTGATGGAGAACATGAAGGAAAACAACGATTACATATGATTTAATATAAAAAATTCAAAATATGTAGTTGTGTTACCAATGTCATGGATTCTTTTATTCACTTAGAGAACTAATTAAATATTTACTTAGGCACTCATTGCACTGGCATCTTCCTCCAAAAACTAAAGATGATTAAAGATGTTTGTGTTACTAAAGACATTGTATTTATATAATTGTTATAGTCGCTAGAGACATTTTTTAATTTAAATTGAGTAGTATAAGTTCCACAATGGGATGCAAATCTTTATTTAGGCACTTTCAGACATTGCCCTTGCATTTGCGAAGTTAATATTAATATTACATCATTTATACTTTAATAAATTTATATATCTATTTTTAAGTCGCTTCAACACACAAAAACAGGATGCCCTCGCAAATACTAGTTATATACTAAAAACAATATAAGGGGTTTTTTCGAGGCACTAGGTTGATCCACATCACCCGAATTATATTAACCGTCGGATCTTTATTCTAAGGCTAAGATTTAATTAATCCCCCACGTAACATCTATAATTCTTATAGTGACACCAAGTACAAAATATTTGTTTTTGTCACGTACATGGACAATGACACAATACTATCCACGCATGTACTGTTAGGCACCCAAGATTCGTTGGCAAGAAAGGCAAAAAAAAAAGAAAAAAAATCCGATCGACCGGCGGCCAGATACGCTGGTGAGCAGTAATGGTGGCCACGATTTGGAGATGAAAGAACTTCTAGCGCGATCGTTGGAGGGCAATGGCATAGTTCAGAACTAAGGTAACGCCATGGCTCCCATGGCGACTAGGGCCATCGACGTGATCTGCATGGCCTTGGCGGACGTGTTGAAATCAAAGCCTATGAGATGAGCTCACGCGATACAGTTAGGCTCCACGAGACAGCGAAGTTTTCGGCCGTTCGGCCGGCCGGCCGTCAAGCTGCAGGCCATCGATGACTGATTTGCCGGCACAAAATTGATCGATGTAAGGATTAGATTAATTTATATACCCCATTAATACATCTGCACAACCCAGTGTGCGACCAAATTGTGGTCTCACTTTTAGCTAGATTCTCTTTATGGAGAATACGCAAGATCAAGTAATAGCATGTGCTCCTATGAAGTCCGAGGCTTAATTTTAGGGGAACTCGGGACTTACTAGAACAAGATAATACTGGATCAATGGACAAAGGTACACGCTCCGTGTACCAGTAAAAGCTAAGGAATATGTTGTCTGAATTTAGGTTTGAATATGCATGGAAAAATATTACCGTGATATATGTTAAATTTGATATTAATTACATTGGTAATATACAAGGATTGTTTCTAATATTAGCTTCACAAAGATAATAAGAGATAGTATGGATTTAGGTTTGAATATACAAGGACAAATGTACAGGCTCCACATAGCATGTATGTCTATCATTTATATAAGTTCATCACCAATTGTTTTCAAAAAATTTAAAAGTGTTTTATTATTTGTTTTGAATTTTATACTTTTACAAGAGCATATGAGCTCGGGAGTCAAAACGTCTCTCCCTCTTTTTAAAGATAGTACTTCCTCCGTCGCTGAATAAGTGTACCTCTAAATTTTTTGTACTTGAAACTTTGTTAGGTTTGACTAACTTTAAGAAAAACGTAGCAATATTTGCTGCATCAAATTAATATAATAAATAATACTATATTTATTTTTAATGCTATACTTAGTACAAAACTAGACGTAAATTTAGTTGTGTACAGAGCGAATATCATGTATATATGAAATTAAAAATTCCTTGGCGTCTACACCATATGAAGTATTTAGGAAGATTTCTGTTTTAGCAAATGATTGGAATTGTTAACCATATTTTCTTACTTATTTTTCTCGAGAAGTTGCAAATCCTAAGTTGATTCATTTTTTTGTGAAAAAATGGACGAAAATGGTAAATAGCTAAATTTCCCAGGAAGATAAATCTTTTGTTCCGCGAGAAGGAGTGTATAATTTGCGAATCAAATTCTATACAAATAGATCAGAGTGGCTCGTAGGTTTGAGTCTGTAGTGCATATGCCGACAGGGTGTTGGAGAGGTTAAACATTTAGTTATCTCAGAAGTCGTTCTTACCGACGTCACATGGTATCTGACTTGGCAAGACTTAGTCTTCTTCGATGACCGATGAGCGGAGTTAGATGAACTCGGTCACGTATCCTTCCACAGTTGGCTCGATCATGTGCACCATGATATGCAGCACGACCGTTGTTTAATATGATCTAAGTGTTACCACCGGCACTAAGACATAACCCAATCTTACAAATTGTTTTCAAACGCAGATCCCGGTCCGACCTTAGAGAGAACTATGATGCTAACGTAGAAGTATAAATACACACAAACACACCACAATAAAAGTCATAGCAAAGGATGCACCTTAGTTATGTACAACGTGCACCTATTGACTTTATGGTAATTTGAAAAGGATTTTAGAGAATATTTGATCCTAGGATTTTAAAAAATAATTGAGAATGGTATAGCATCATTATAAATACTAGGAATTCTTCTATGATGATATTATTTGCAGATTTCTGTTTTAGCAAATGATTGGAGTTGTTAACCATATTTTCTTACTTATTTTTCTCGAGAAGTTGCAAATCGTAATTTGATTAATTTGTTCGTGAAAAAGTGGACGAAAATGGTAAATAGCTAAATTTGCCAGAAAGATAAATCTTTTGTTCCACGAAAAGAAGTGTATAATTTGTGATTCAAATTCTATAAAAAAAGCTCAAGGTGGCTCATAGGTTTGAGTCTGTAGTGCATATGCCGACAGGGCGTTGAAGAGGTTAAACATGTAGTTATCTCAGAAGTCGTTCTTACCGATGTCACATGGTGTATGACTTGGCAAGACTTAGTCTTCTTCCATGACCGATCAGCGGAGTTAGATGCACTAGTAGCAAAACCCTTACCAGTGACGAACACTTTTGGCCTACCGCTGGCGAAGCGCTGTTCGCCAGCGGTAACTCGCTAGTGGTAACGAGTTACCGCTAGCGAACAACACTTCGCCAGTGGTAGCTATAGATACCGCTGGCGAGCAACTCTTTCGTTCACTAGTGCTAAGTTGCTAAGTTGGCCAGTACTAGCGGGGCATGTTCGCCAGCGCTATTTTCATTTTTTTTTCACAAAATAGTAACGATGAACATATCTGAATATATAAACAGGGATCAAATAGATGAATCTCAGTATATACGGTGGTACTAAAATAACCACGGGAACAAGTACATGATCAGTTAACACTATGTTATTAACAAGAACACGGTCCATTAACAGCATGCTAATCCAATGCTAAGACTAAGCAGATACTACTAGTAGGTAACCACCCAACCAAATCTTGCTGCCAACAAAATCGAACGGACTCGACGGCAAACCAAATCAGAACGGACTTTGCACTCGATTGGATTGTACGTGGGCGCGGAGGCCACGCCAGGGGCGGGCAGGGAGAGCGGGCAGCAGATCTCGAGCCCAGCTTCACCTCCACATCGAACGCGTCACCGGACTGCTACACCGTGGTTGCCAGCGCGTCTTCCCCCGCGGGATCGGCATTGCTGTCGCCCCCGTCGCCCATCCCCTAGCCATGGACTCGATCCGGTCCGATTCCGCAAATGACGCAGCGCTCACCGGCGAGCAGGTCCGGCCGTGCTGCCGCTCGATCTGGACGCAGACAACAGCACGGACGGGAACCATGGAGCAGGAGGCGAGCACATGGGAGCGGTGGCCTGTCCATGGCCGAGCTCGAGAGCGGCGATGGTGGCGCGGGGTGGGAGAGCTGGTGGCATCGATAAAGTGAGTGGAGGCGGACAGGGGCGGTAGAGAGCTCGCACACAGGGGGTCCCGCAGACGGACGTGCGTGGTGCCAGGGCGGCATATGGGTGAGCACACGGGCGGCGCTAGATGAGACTGGTGGCAGCGCTCGATGGAGTTGGGTAAGGGGGTTGCTTGGGGGAGCGCCGGCCGGAGGCGGGGTTGTGGTGATCGGCGGTGCTGTAGTGCGGGGTGGAGATGGGGATCGTTGGAAAGAAGAAAGAGGATAAGAGAGAGCTGAAGGGTAGAGTGAAGAGGAGATAAATAGAGATTGTACGTGCGTGTGTATAGGTGCAAACACCGCTGACGCACCTTTTTCTTTCGCCAACGCTAATTTGTAACCGCTGGCGGGCAGTTATGTTTATTCGACAGCGATAGTTGGTCGCACCACATGGAACTCCGTCAATGCATACCGCTGGCAGACAAATTTTTTTGTTCAGCAGTGGTAACGAATACACCGCTGGCGAACTAAAAAAAATGTTAGCCAGCGGTGGTAGCATTGGCGAACAAAAAAAAGTGTCCGCCAGCGGTAGCATGGTGGCTATAGCCATTTCTCTACTAGTGATGAACTCGGTCACGTATGTTTCCATAGTTAGCTCAATCATGTGCACCATGATATGCAGCATGACCGATTTTTTATATGCTCTTAGTGTTACCACCAGGCACTAAGACATAACCCAACTTCCAAATGGTTTTCGAACATAGACCCCGGTCCGACCTTAGAGAGAACCATGATGCTAACATAGAAGTATAAATACACACAAACACACCACAATAAAAGTCATAGCAAAGGATGCACCTTAACTATGTCCAACGTGCACCTATTGACTTTATGGTAATTTGAAAAGGATTTTAGAGAATATTTGATCCTAGGATTTAAAAAAAAAATTGAGAATGGTATAGCATCATTATAAATATTAAGAATTCTTCTATGATGATTTTATTTGCATGTACCTTTTTTTCTAAATTGAAATAGTTTTTTGTTGGATATAATATTATATCATTAAGATATTAGTGGATGTTTCATTGCGATCAAAGTTTTTTTAACTTTTATTTGTTTGCGATGTTTAGATATGTTGGTCAAATATTTAACGTATTAGGGCAGAATGGTCATAGTTACCAAGAGTGTTGATGACAAACTGGGTATAATTTATTGGTACTATGGAAATATATTAGAGATTACATGACATATGGTAAACATGTGAGTAACTAAAATTTTCAAAGTAGTTATGTCGCAAGACATGAAAAATAGATCTGTGCAGAAATGTAGATCATCTCGATTGAAGTTTTGGGAAACAATATGAAAGGATTAGTCATCGGTCAAAATACAACTACCTATGTTACAGAAGAGTGACATGCATTATGAAAATATCACACTAAAAATTCGGCCACAAATAAAATTGGTTCAAACTATTTTCACCCCGATTACACCACTTAGTGTCACATTTATGGTGTCCATAGAAACATGTTATTAAGATTTCTATACTTTTAGTATGAAATATCCATAAATAAAATATCAAAGACATATTCGATGCGCTAAAGATGATGCCCTCGCATTTCCGAGGGCCACCTTGCTAGTTATATACTAAAAGCAATATACAGGTCTAAAATAGAGTCACCACATCTATCCACATAGGTTAGAAATATATGCTTTGTTGATCTTAATTTTGATGGTTCAGATTAAAAGAAAAAGACGTTACATATACAAAAATGAAGTGTACATATGAATGCAAGTCACACGTCGCTAGAATTTTTTCCCCAAGAGAATAGATGGAAATAGCTAGGAGAAAACATTATCCATTCCACGGCTAATTATTCTAGAAAAAAACTGAATATGCAGCAATCAGAGAAAAGAGACACCCTAGGAATCTGAGCCATATTCAAAATCTCAGTTTTTGTAAATACGAATTATGCAATGTAGTATAGCTAAAGTCTCTCACACTAATTTGTTTTGCCGTACGACTTATGTGCACACCATGCATTGTGTCTTCATGTCCAGCAATTTTCCCATGCACAATTACTATCTTTAGGATTATATTCATAAATAAAATAGTGACAAAGTTTCACCATGTTCATGTTTTTAAGTGTTGCACATTGTGACATGGAGTGAGTAATTGAGAGAAGAAACATAAGAACAAAATAATTCTCACTATTTAATGTGACCTAGCTATTAAAGTGGATATATCGTTCTAACTTAAGTTGGTGTTTTTTTAATCGAAGATAACTAACCCAATGTACTGATCTAACATCATTTTAAGATTTATAATTCGGTTTACAGATCGAATATCACTTACATGGGTACTTCTACATACGTAATTATAATCATTCGCCCACGAATTTTAGATTGCCAAATATGTTACACACATACGTGATATATTGTTAAAACATTTGCGATAGTAAAAACAATATTTTTCATTATCACATGATAGGAAATAAGGTGAGAAAGCAGAAACCCACTAGTGATTTGATTCTCACAAAAAACATATCAGAAACCCGAACAAGCATTGTTAAAAATAGGAGTATCATATTTTTAATGAAACCATATTTTATTTCTTGGTCACATTAAACCAACTACGGATTATGCCCTTGAAATTCTTAGGGCCACCATGCTAGTTATATAATAAAAGCAACATACGGTTTTTATTAGAGACGCCACGTTAAGCCACATCACTCAAATTATTTGGACCGTTAGATCTAATCTTAGTGGTTTAGATTTAACAAAATATTAATAGCTACGTAACAACGTAAACGATTTTGACACGATCTATGTTTTATTTTTACGGAGAGACAATCTATGATGGAGCTACATGGTCGCTACCTGGTCGGCAGTGTCAAGACGCTTTCTCACATGACTATATTTGTGTAACGATTGGTCGTCCACATTATCCAAAGCATACCTTCCGATCTGAGCATGTCTAAGATCCAATCAAAAGAAAAGCAGGCAGAGATTATTGGAGATCGAGAACCTAGAAGCTCAACAAAATTCAAACCAGCAAAACAGTCGCCGGGCCACGAGAGATCTGTTCCGGGGACCAAAAAGAATAAGGGACCAGATTGGGATGGTTCAATCAGGTTTGATCCGTTCTACTAGTGAAACCCAACCCAATACAAGGTCGCGCCACCTTCCACCATGTGTTGCCGCTAGTTCTCGGCTTTATTATGACGTATGCTCGGCTGTGTCCCCGATCCTATGTGGCGATGCCGCCTTATGGCTTCCATCACATTTTTTTGAAACGGAAAGCCCAGCCTCTGCATCCAGTGGATGCACACAGCTTATTTTATTAAAGGTTATGTTCCAGGTCTCCTATCAAGTCGAACTATTACAAATCAACGAAACTGCAAAGTGGCTACATAAATTAGCCAGCGAGCAATATATGAACTCAGGAGTCTACACATATTGTATCCTCCTAGCGTGCAGCCACCCACCCTAGCTGAGATAGCCCCCGCACGACCGCCAGCAGTCTTGCACATCCGGTATCCAAACGACCATGCAGGGCTTCGGGGGAGAGGAGTGACCATGTATGTATCCAGTGGGTAGCCCTGTGTACTACCTGCAAAAACGTCCAATGTCCATCCTGTTAAAAATAACATCATTCCTACAATTCCAAATCGCCCAAAGAAAAGCACATACACCAATGTGTATACTCGCTTTAGTCTTTGTATCAACTCCATCTAACCATCCCCCAAACAAATTATTAATCGACCTCGGTGGTGTGATACTGAAAGTAAAGTGGATCAATCTCCAAATATTTTTTGCGAAAATACAGGTAATGAACAAGTGCTCGATAGTTTCGTTTTCCACACAGAAAACACATTTCGGACACCCTGTCCATTGCCTCTTAGCCATATTATCTTTGGTCAACAATTCCTTACGGTAAAGGAACCACATGAAGATTCTTATTTTAAGTGGTACTTTTAATTTCCAAATGTACTTGCGGAGAAACTTCGTGCCTCCATTCATTAAATCTTCATAATAAGATTTTACCGTGAAGACACCTGACGTAGTTAAGTTCCACTTAAAACAATCTGGCCCAGCTGATCTGGTTAATGTCATCAAGCGTTCAACTAAATGTAATCACGCGTTCCATTTATCACCCGTTAACGCTCTCCTGAAAGCTAAATTAAGCTCATGCTCTCTAATCACTTGTGAGACAACAACATTCTTATTTCTCACAATATTATATAGAGATGGATATTGATTAGCTAAAGGAATATGACCCAACCAAACATCTTCCCAAAAACGCACTGTATGCCCGTCCCCCAACGTGAACTGAATACGTTTGAAGAAATCCATTGACTCGCATAAGCCCTTTCCAGAAGGGTGATTCATTTGGTTTTGCCACCACCTGTGGCAAAGGTACCCCTTTAATGTATATTTATTATGTAACAGTTCCTGCCATACTCCTTCTTCAGTCATTAGTTTATATAACCATTTACTAAGAAGGCATTTGTTCTTAATATCAAAAACCTCAATCCCTAGACCACCCTGATCTTTCGGTCTACAAATAATATTCCACCTAGTTAGACGATACTTACGCTTCTTTTGATCACTTTGCCAAAATAAACGTGATCGAAAAAAGTCCATTTTTTTCCGTACCCCAATAGGTATCTCAAAGAAGGAGAGGAAAAACATTGGTAAACTAGTCAAAATTGAATTAATGAGGACCAGCTTATCCCCATAAGATAGTAACTTACCGATCCATGCACTAAGTTTCTGTTCAAATCGATCTTCATTTGATTTCCATTCTTTATTCAAGAGCGTACGATAATGAATGGGGATACCCAGATATTTAAAAGGTAAATGACCTACCTCACATCCAAACATATGACGGTACTCATCCTGCACATCAGCAGCGGTCCAAAAAAAAAAATCTCACTGTTATGGAAATTAATTTTCAACCCAGATAGTTGTTCAAAAATTGATAAAATTAATTTCATGTTAACCGCTTTATCAAGGTCATGTTCAAGAAAAAGAACCGTGTCATCAGCATACTGCAAAATGGAGACCCCTCCATCCACCAAATGGGGGACCAGACTCCCAACTGCATTCTCCTCCTTAGCTCTAGCAATTAGAACTGCTAACATATCAGCCACAAGGTTAAAAAGAATAGGAGACAACGGATCCCCCTATCTCAATCCTTTTAACGTTTGAAAAAAGTGACCAATGTCATCATTCAATCTGATACCCACACTCCCCTCCTGAACAAATCTCGCCACCCAGTCACACCATATAGGTGAGAACCCTTTCATTCTTATTGTCTGCTGTAGGAAAGACCAGCTGACCTTATCATAAGCCTTTTCGAAGTCGATTTTTAATAAAACACCATCCATTTTTTTTTAGTTTTGAGCTCGTGTATAGTTTCATGTAACACCACAACCCCCTCTAAAATATTTCTCCCCGGGAGAAATGCAGATTGCGTGGGTTTAATAATACGCTGCGCAATAGCAGTGACTCTATTGGTTCCCACTTTAGTAAAGATTTTGAAACTAACATTTAAAAGACAAATGGGCCTATATTGTTCAATCCTAGCCGCATCCTCTTTCTTAGGAAGCAGCGTAATGACACTAAAATTCAACTTAAACAATTGCAATTGCGCATTATAAAGCTGAGTGAACATAGCCAACAGATCATCCTTAATAACTTCCCAAAATTTCTTATAGAACTCAGCCGGAAACCCATCTGGTCCCGGTGCCTTATTGAGTTCCATCTGATTTATGGCCTCAGGAATTTCCTCTTCAGTAAAAGGGGCTGTTAAAAGGTCATTTTCCTCACTCGACACCTGAGGTAGATCATGGTATCTACCTTCATTCAGATGAATAGTGGTCGGTTGTGGTGGTCCATAGAGTTTTTTATAATACTCAGAAATGAATATCTTAAGATTTTGTTGTCCCACAATAGTCCCTTCATCTTGTTCAACCTGAAAAATTGTTTTCTTTCTATGCTTTCCATTTTCCATCAAATGGAAGTATCTTGTGTTGTCTCCCCCTTCCCGAATGTGTCTCATTTTAGCCCTTTGAGCCCACTTGGACTCCTCATCACGCCTTAGTTTGGCAAGATAATTATCTGCCTCCCTTTTCGTTTTTCTTTCGTCATCGGAAAGAGGTACATTTTCAGCTTTCTTATCCAACTCATCAATCAGAAGACCATCCTCTTTTGAGCCGCCCCATATACTACCACCAATGCCCAAAGAAAACCATCCTCTTTTGAGCGCAAGTGTAGTCTAACAGAAAACTCTCCCGCAATGACCTATTGTAGAGTAAAAAAAGCATTATTAAACCCAACAAGGATACCGCCAGACCTCCCATGCGGAGGTAAACAGTACCACCCAAAATCCCTGCCACCCGACAGATGAGACAGAAGACGTTGCTCAAAACTGGATCTACCAGTCTCCAAAATAGCAACGAAATGTAAATCTAGCTCCTTCACCATTTCATTAACATCCAGATGTTTTGATGTATCTCCAAACCCATCAGTATTCCAAATAACTCCTTTCATCGTGGATAAGCTAATGATTGATTAGCGATGTAATTCTAGCACTTCTCCTCTTAGGCTTAGAGGATCCACCCTTCTTCTTTTTACGAGACCGCGTTAACAGAACGTTTTTTGAAGGGTCAACCGAACCCCCCAACTCCTCCTCCTCAACATTGGAACAACTTTCATCCAACGATGATGCCATCCTTTGGACCAAACAATTGGAATCTTCAGAATTAAAATTCAACTATCATTTTCTAGAAAGATTAGTTGTCTAGATGTTTCTAAATTCTTTAGTGATTCTACCGCCCCATCTACCTAGGTTGCATTATTACCAAAGGATATGTCGCACCCGGACTTCTAGAGGATACTCACCGCACAAACTGAACAATATTCTGATGGGATTACGGGGCTTACCGGCACCCGCGTCCTCTTACGAGTAGTCCAACACTTATGTGTGACAACCCATCGCTACTGTTCACCTTCGATGTAAACTATCCCGTAGAAATCAGGACACTACCATTGACGTACTTCATACCATACACACATGGTACGTCAACGGCTTTGAACAAACTGATAACACAGCATATCTCTAAGACACAAAAGATTGAAATAAGTTGCAAATGGCCCTCACTAGGGCAGAGATAGCAAATACAATCATCCAGAGGACACATGTCCCAACATAACATCATTACATCTCAGCGGAAGCATTCAAAGGGGTCTGAGTACAGACAAATCCAAATAGGCTTAAGAAGCCGGAAACTGAAATAAAGACGGAGCCCATCCACGATGTCTCGGATCCTGCCCGGGTCCGCTAACTACTCGTCAGCAGCCTCGTCAAACTCCACGTAGTAGCCGTCACCTGGATCCTCGTAAGCGTAGTCTGCGGAAACCACAGCCCCAAAGGGGTCAGTACATAAACGTACTGGCAAGCAAGACTCACAGTTCACCAAAGTATAACCCGTCAACACCAAGTACAGATGCCTTGGGTTCAACGGAAGGAAGGGGATATAAAAGATGCTGCAACTGGCTGCACTAAACAACTACAGAGATTCTACCACTTCCAGCTAACAGAAAGGGGATAAGATCGAGTATTGTAACCAACTGAAAGATAACTCCAAACAAACCCATCCTGGATCTCGCCCCTTATCCAAAGAAGCAATCCAAGGATAACTCACACAGTTGGATTAACGATGAATCAAGTTATTGTGTCAATAATCCTATTACTAGTCAAGTTGTTAATCATGGGGTGTGAGATTGAGAATCATTAGGTTTAAGTTGTCCTGAGTACTTGTTAGCCAGTACTTTCACCAAGTTAACCATAACCGCGGAAAACACGGCTTCTCGAGAAGATTATCCCTGCAGGGTTGCACCAATTTGACGTACACGTAAGAATACCCCGCCAGATGGGATGCCTCCCACCAAGCGTGGCACTCAACACAACTCAACTCTTCTTCGCATCAAGCCCAAAGCACCTTGGGCGCACGGCTAATCAAGCGCCGAAGAAAAGGGACCCTCATAGCACTCTAAGACCGTGTCCCCCTATATGCCGACTACAAAAGTTCCACCCTGTGCTGGGCTCGCAAAAACATGCATGCGGCAAATGGAAAACACGAACTAAATGAGATGATTTGGACGAGATGCGAATCGAATCAAATTGAGGGGGGGGGACCCATACTCGCTTCCCACATGCGAGTAGTGCGCTCATCATGGATCAGTAGACAAGACCCTTTTCCTATTAGGGTCGACACTAGCAGGCCTCAAAACCACACAGGGCCTCCTGCCGGTGCCTTATCATCAAATTATTATTAACAATAACATTAGCATGATTGATTGATTGATTAAACATCGAGCCCCCAGAACATAATGAAAATATAGTAACTGAAACTAACGGGTAACAGACTCGAGCAAAACAACCTAAGCATACTAGTAAGACACTGGCTCAATCAATAGGGTTGTAGGAGGGGTGGTGAGGCAATATCAGAGTTAAAGGATTCATGTGATAGGTTCGTAACAGAAACAACTACCACTAAGGCTAGTAGAAATAGACAACGGAAAGTATCGGTAACCAGGGTTGAAAGGAACACAATGGTTCATGTGAGTGATAACTTGCCTGCAAACTCAGCAGCCGGGTACTGAGCTAGATCCTCAGTAGGGGTGCTGTAAAGATCGTCTGTCTCAACGTCGTCGTCTATTCGAGAAGAAGCAAACAAACAAGACAGAAATATAAACAATCATTATCATGGCATTGTGCACAATCAAAATGATGCATGACAAGTTAATGGTTGCATCAAAATAACTAAGTGACATGGTAACACAATTTAAATGGACCCCTATGCAATTTTGAGTGGCATATGGGAAAGGGTCCATAAATTAAGTGGAAACAAATGATTTACAATTAATTATTATGTGAAAGTTGTTAGCATGATACATGCATGATGATAATAACAAAATAACAACAAATAACAATAATAGATGCAAGTGGTAAAAGGATTTAACAAGTTTGGAAATCATTTATTAAGTTTGGAAAGTTTGGTTACTTAAACATGTCACACAACAATTGTTGTTTTCATCAAATTAAAGTGTGCAAAACAATTAACAAAATTTATATTTGAAAAGAACATCAAATTTTAGTTGAATTACATGTTTCAAATATTGAAATTGGAATTAGGATGAATTTATTATGAAGTGAACAATATTAAACAAGTTTTAATTGGATTTAAAACAAGTGTGAATTTTATTTGAATTTTATTTGTTCAAAACATAAATTCAAACTCACATTTGAAAAGTTCACACTTTGATGGTTTGAAAACATATTTTGCATGTTCAAAAATATTTTATATTGAGCAAATTATGATTTTATCAAATTTAAATGAATTAAATGGGTATTAAATTATTTAGGCAATTTAAATTATTCAAACAATGAAACAAAATTTATATTTGAATAGGTTATTCAAAATGGTATGGAAAACATATTTTATTTGCATTTATTGGATTAATAATGAATTAGTTATTGAATTTAGCAAATTGCATTTGAATTATTTGAATTCAAATTTGAATAGCATTTTGAAATTTCAAAACAGGAAACAAATGATACCAAAAGATAGACAATTAAATTTAGACTAGCACACATATTTTATTTTCATTTTTTAGAGTTATAAAATAAAAGTTATAAGCAAATGAAGACTAGGGACCAATCTGTGATTTTATTGGACCTGGATTGAAAACAGAAACTGCTAAAACATTTTACACGCGCTGGAACCTAGCCAGTGCCACTGCAGCGTGGGCCTGGGGCCAGCGTGGCGATGCGCGCTTGCGTGGCCGCCAGGGTGGCTGACTGGTGGGCCACTCGCGCAGGGAGAAATTCCCAAAAGAATTGCGCGGCGGGGACTCGAACCCACGACCAAGCGCTAGCGCAAACGGTGCGCTGCCACTGCGGTGGAAATTCAGTTTTGACAGGGATAGCGACGCGATGAGGTTAACGTTCAGAACCAAGTGTTAACTGAATTTCACGCGCGCGTCAGACTGACCGTTGCTGACAGAAGCAACCGATGCTCGCCGGCGGGGAGCGGTGGCCGTGCTGCGTGCTGGATGCGTGGAGTGGCATGGCGACGGCGGTGAGCACGGTTTCAGTGAAGAGGCTACGGTGGTCGCCGGTGAAGTACAGCAGAGTGGGGAGCTGCGACAGAGAGGAGGGATGGCGGCGGCTCGAGGAGGGACAGAAGGCCTAGGGATTAGGGTTTGGTGCCTAGGGTTTCGTAGGGGCTATATAGGGTCCAGACGTCGAGGGGAGCCGTCGGCTGCGCCGGTTGCCGCCGTGGCACCGCTGCGATGCACGCCGTACGGGGGGAGACGACGATGGCGGCTTATAACGAATCGGTACGCGGGGGAATAACGGGCTGGGCTGCGCGCCCGAGAGGTAAGTGGGCTGGGTAGAGGCTTAGGTGCTGCGCGCGCTGTAGTTTTCTCCTTTTTCTTTTTCTGTTTTATATTTTTTTTGCAGAAAAAAAAATTTGGAAGAAAAGGATGGTTTGTAGGTTAGTAAAAATATTAGAAAAATTAGGGTGAACTCATTTTGTTAAACACAACCAATTAGCAAGTTTGAACTTCAAAAATATTTAAAGTTTTGTGCTGTTTGGAAAATAAACCAAATTTGAAAGAATTTTGATATTAATTAAACAGTATGAAAACAAAGCATCTTAATAGGGTGGCCCCTATGATATAATTTGATTAAATGAGTATAATTGTTTGGTGAATTTCATAGATTCAAATGGGTACTGATTTGAATAGTTGGTTTGAATTTGAAAGGGATTTAGAATTAATTGATTGAATTAATTGTTTGATTGAAACCAACAAATTAATGAGTGATCAACATGGAATAAAATGGAACAAATTGGTTGTTTTCATTTGTGATTTTTTATTCCAAAGTTGTAACAGAGCAAGTATGAAAACAAAAGGTTGATTAATGTTTGAACTTCATTATGAAAACAATGCAAACAGAAATAAAACAAATGCAATGAGATGATGACATGATGCATTGCTTTAAATTAAACAAAGAACAAAACAACTAGGGAGTTTTCATACTTGGATGTTACAAAACGCCCCCCCTTGAAGGAATCGCGCCCCGAGATTCCTACTGAGAAATGAAAAGGTCCGGATACTTCTTGCGAAGATCCTCTTCGGTCTCCCACGTTGCCTCTTTATCGGAATGATGCGACCACTGCACTTTCAAGAACTTGGTGCTCTTGTTGCGAGTCTTACGCTCGGTCTCATCGAGAATACGAATAGGGTGCTCCTCATAAGATAGATCATCTTGCAGTTCAATGGAATCATGATCAACTGCATGATCTGGATCTTTGAAACACTTCTTGAGCTGTGACACGTGGAACACATCGTGCACCTTGGATAGTTTTTCTGGAAGTTCAAGACGATAAGCATTTTCTGCCCGCCGTGAGAGTATGTTGGAAGGACCAATGTATCTTGGTGCAAGCTTTCCTTTCACACCAAAACGATGAGTGCCTCTGAGGGGAGTTACACGGAGATATGCTTTGTCACCAGGTGCATAGATCATATCCCTGTGCTTGCTGTCATAATAGCTCTTCTGATGAGACTGAGCAATCCTGAGATTGTCACGAATGATACGAACTTTCTCCTCGGCTTCCTTAACAATGTCAGGGCCTAAGAGTGAACGTTCACCAACTCCAGACCAATTGATTGGACTCCTGCATCTGCGACCATAGAGTGCCTCAAATGGTGCCATGCCTAGGCTTGCCTGGAAACTGTTGTTGTAGGAGAATTCAGCATATGGAAGGCAATCCTCCCATTTCATGCCAAAGGAGAGACCACATGCTCTGAGCATATCCTCGAGAATCTGATTGACTCTTTCGACTTGCCCCTGAGACTGAGGGTGATAAGCTGTGCTGAACAGAAGTTTGGTGCCCAATGCTTCTTGAAAGCTTTTCCAGAAATGAGAAGTGAAGATACTTCCACGGTCTGAGCTTATTTCCAATGGAACACCATGAAGAGGAACAACCTTTGCTGTATAGAGCTCTGCTAACTGGCTAGCTGAGATAGTTTCCTTGACAGCAAAGAAGTGAGCTACCTTAGTGAGACGATCAATAACAACGAAGATTGCATCGTTGCCCTTTTTGGACTTTGGAAACCCAGTAACGAAGTCCATTTCAATCATGTCCCACTTCCACTCAGGAATTTTCAGAGGTTGGAGTAGACCTGCTGTTTTCTGATGGACTGCCTTAACACGTTGACAAACGTCGCATTCAGAAACGTATTGAGCAATTTCACGTTTCATGCCAGGCCACCAATACAGAGTCTTGAGATCCTGGTACATATTTGTACTTCCAGGGTGGATGGAGAGAGGAGTTTCATGAGCCTCCTTGAGAATGACATCTTTGAGGCTTTGAATCTGAGGAACTGCAATGCGTCCTTCGAAGAACACAGTTCCCTTGTCATCAATTGAGAAGGACTTGAATTTATCGTTGCCTTCCTTGATGTGCTCTACAATCTTCTTGATTTCAGTATCACGAAGTTGTTCAGAACGAATCTTGTCCTCGAGAGTTGGACTGGCTGTCAAGCTAGCAAGGTAACCTTGATGGACAAGACCAAGGTTCAACTTCTGGAATTCTTCATGAAGTGGAGGTTAGCTTTCCATGATCATGAGATTATCGCAATATGACTTGCGACTGAGAGCATCGGCCATAACATTAGCCTTGCCTGGAGTGTAAGAAATGGTGAGATCAAAGTCTTTAATCTTCTCAATCCATCTCCTTTGCCTGAGGTTTAGATCTGGCTGAGTGAAGATGTATTTCAGACTCTTATGATCGGAAAAGATTTCAGTTTTGTTACCCAACAAGTATTGTCTCCATTTCTTGAGGGCAAACACAACTGCTGCAAGTTCTAGGTCATGAGTGGGATAGTTTTGCTCATGTGGGTTCAACTGTCGTGAAGCATAAGCCACAACTTGACGTTCTTGCATAAGAACTACACCTAGACCTTGGAGAGATGCATCGCAGAATATCTGGAAAGGTTTGGTAGTATCTGGACCAACCAGAACTGGGGTGGAAGTGAGTTTAGTCTTCAGGAGATTGAAACTTTCATCACATTGTGGAGTCCAAATGAACTTTTTGTCCTTCTTTGTGAGATCAGTGAGAGGTTTGGCAATCTTGGAAAAGTTTTGGACGAAACGACGGCAATAGCTAGCCAAGCCAAGAAAGCTTCTGACTTGCTTCACCGTCTTAGGGGGTTTCCAGTCAACAATTGCCTTAACCTTTTCCGGATCAATGGCTATGCCTTTGGCAGAGATGATATGACCAAGGTAAGCAACTTCTGGAATCCAGAACTCACATTTAGAGAACTTGGCATATAGACGATGCTCGCGAAGTTTCATGAGAGTGAGACGAAGGTGTTCTCCATGCTCTTCCTCGGATTTTGAGTAGACCAGAATGTCATCGAGATATACCACAACAAACTTGTCGAGGTATTCATGGAAGACAGAATTCATGAGTCTTGAGAACGTTGCCGGTGCATTGGTGAGACCAAAGGACATGACGGTGTATTCATATAGACCGTACCGAGTGGTGAAAGCTGTTTTTGGAATATCTTCCTTTCTGATCTCTATCTGATGGTAACCCATCCTCAAGTCCAACTTTGAGAATATTGAGGCTCCAGCAAGTTGATCAAACAGATCATCGATACGAGGAATTGGATACTTGTTCTTGATGGTTTTCTCGTTGAGAGGACGATAGCCAACCACGAGTCTTTTTGTTTGATCCTTCTTGGCAACAAACAGAGTTGGAAAACCCCAAGCGGAGGAACTAGGCTGAATGTAACCTTTCTCCATGTACATATCGATTTGCTCCTTCAACAAAGTTCAGGAGGAGCTATCTTGTATGGATGCTTAGAGATTGGAGCAGTACCTGGCTCAAGCTCGATCACGAACTCAACTGCTCTGTCCGGAGGCATCCCTGGCAATTCTTCTGGAAAGACGTCAGGGAATTCACAAACCACCGGAACATTTTCAATTGCAGGAAGGGGTTTGGCATCGAGGTTGAACAGCTGAACAGAACTTGATCCATATGGAGAATAGACTATCTGGCCTGAAGGGTGGGATAGAATTATTGACTTTTGAGCACAGTCAATTTTTGCTTTGTGGGTCCTCAACCAATCCATACCCAGAATGACATCAATGTCAGAATTTCCCAGCAACATGAGTGAAACAAGGAATATGCGCCCTCCAATTAGGATTTGATTGTCCATGCTTATCTTGGAAGTAATCATTTTAGTTCCCGGAGAGTGCACATAGATTTGATTGCTTAGTGGAACCAGAGCTAGATTGTACTTTGTAGCAAAGATCTTTGACACAAACGAATGCGATGCTCCAGTATCAAACAACACTTTAGCTGGAAAAGAGTTTACGGGTAATATACCGAGAACGACGTCAGCAGCTTCCTCAGCTTTGTCGGCCTTGATATGATTCACCCTCGCGGTCCTCCCGACAGGCCTGTTGTTGGAGTTGAAGGCTTTAGCCGGGGGAGCACGAACCATTGCCTGGTTGGTGTTGGGGCGAGGAGGTGGAGGTAGCTGCCTCTGAGTGCACTTATCAGCATAGTGTCCAGTATCCTTGCACTTGAAGCAAGTGACGACACGAGAAGGACCTTGCCTTGGCTGCCCCATTGGAACCCTCTGACCCTGCATCTGAGATGGGTTGGGTGGGCGGGGAGCAAAGCCTGGAGAAGCTTGGGCATATGGAGCCCTAGTGACAGCAGCATTTGGCACCCAGATGCGGCGCTTCTGCGGAGGGGTGGTCATGTTGGAGGAGGAACCACCCTCACGCGAATGCTTACGGGACTCTTCGAACGCCTTGCGCCCATTCTCCTCATTGAGCGCGGTGTTCACGAGCTCCTCGAAGTCCTTGCACCTGATGTTGGTGAGAGCGTACTTCAGTTCCGGGTTAAAACCTCGGCGGAACCTTGCCATCTTCTTGGCTTCAGTGGACACCTCATCACCAGCGTATCGAGCGAGACGATTTAACTCGTTCTGGTAGCCAATGACGTCCAGCTTGCCCTGTCTGAGAGAGCAAAATTCCCCACGCATCCTTTCCATGAGACCATCTGGGATGTGGTGCTTCAGGAAGGCATCCTTGAAACATCCCCAGGTGATAGGATAGCCAGCTCTCATGGTCTGGTAGTTCTCCCACCAGGTAGCTCCCTGACCCTTCAGTAGGTAGGTGGCATACTTGACTTTATCCTCCTCAGCAACGTGAGCTATGTCCAGAGCCCTGTTCATCTCCCTGATCCAGTCATCAGCATCCAGAGGCTCACGTGTTGCCACGAAAGCTCTCGGCCCCATGCTCAGAAACTCCTTGATGCTGACTCGCGGAGCATTCTGGTTGTTGTGCTGGTTAGCCTGGATCTGGGCCATCTGAGCCACGACCTGAGTCATCTGAGTCAACAGCTCCGTGAGCGGAGGTGGTTCAGGCGGGTTGCTCCTTGTTGGCGGCATCCTGAATAGACATGCATTTTAGCACAACAACAGAGAAGGATAGACTTGGTAACCGAAAGATAGATTATTTCGACGCATGAATAGATAACCAACAGGTACATCATCACATGTTCAAATACATCAGAATATCCAACACACCAATACATGGTTCGAAATACAAAGGATAACTAAACATAGCTAGGAATGGATACATCGGTACTCCCATGCTCATCACACAGGACGGCGGTGAGTAGTACGACGAGAGATACGGTGAGGAGGAATCCCCCGGAAGTAGGTAAAACGACGATCCACGTAGATCGGGACTTCTCTGAGAGCAACTCTCGGTGTGGTGAAGTAGACAGCGTCGTCTCCCTGTGCTCCAAAGCGTGGAATCCCAGTGTAACCAGCTCCGAGGTTGAGGAGTGGACCTCTGATCGGCTCGTAACCTCCAGCATCTGGCAAACTACGTCCAACTGTCGATGGAAACGTGCAAAGCGCTCATCCAACAAAGTCTGTGGTGTACGTAGCCAGACGAGTCAAAGCAAGATAGAGCTGCTCCCTGACTGAGGCTAACTCCTGAGAAAGTGTGGTGGCAACAGCGTCACTGTGCCTCACAAACTGAGCGGTGGTGTGCAGCCTGGTGTTATCATGCTCGTAGACATCCAGGTTATCGTAGAGGGTGAAGTGAGCTCCCGCTGAAGTGATGTAACCACGGGGGATGTGGCGATAGATAGAATCGTCAAATCCCCAGTAGTCAGCACGGAGGACGGGTGACTCATGTAAGCTGCCTGCTGCACGGCCATATCCACTGTGGAACCTACTGCCTCGTAGCGGTGGACAACGCTCATGCCATCATCTGACAGAATGTAGACGATAGCCTGGTAGTAGGTCTGGTCAAACTCTCGCTGCTGCTCGTAGACCTGGTACTCTGGTGCCCAAAGGAACCCCAGATAAGTGACCATGTCTCTCAGCATCTCCGGATAACCGGCGGTGCTCTCACAACGAGTCATCCGAACCACCTGCGGGTAGAACCTGAGATCCATCTGCAGATGATTTGGGAGGTTTTGATTAGACGCCGGTAGATAACTGAAGTGGAAAGCAACAACAAGGTTCAACGGACGAAAAGGATGTTGAAAAGAACAGGATATTGAAGCAACATCGGGAAACACGAGACCAAAAACTCCTGAGGTACTACGGAGAACCCAGAACACGTGAAATCCTAACTTGAAAGTTTAGGTGAGAACACAAAACAACGTTGCACTTCCTTACCAGAAAAGGGTGGGTGGGTGGGGAAAGAAGAAAAATGGCAGAATTCCTACTCTCACGTTTCATTTTTCCTATATAGCTACAACATAGTTTCTAGACTCAACTGCGACCAGTAAAAAGGGATCCTACAGGCAGACAGGCTCTGATACCATTTGTCGCACCCGGACTTCTAGAGGATACTCACCGCACGAACTGAACAATATTCTGATGGGATTACGGGGCTTACCGGCACCCGCGTCCTCTTACGAGTAGGCCAACACTTATGTGTGACAACCCATCGCTACTGTTCACTGTCGATGTAAACTATCCCGTAGAAATCAGGACACTACCATTGACGTACTTCATACCATACACACATGGTACGTCAACGGCTTTGAACAAACTGATAACACAACATATCTCTAAGACACAAAAGATTGAAATAAGTTGCAAATGGCCCTCACTAGGGCAGAGATAGCAAATAAAATCATCCAGAGGACACATGTCCCAACATAACATCATTACATCTCAGCGGAAGCATTCAAAGGGGTCTGAGTACAGACAAATCCAAATAGTCTTAAGAAGCCGGAAACTGAAATAAAGACGGAGCCCATCCACGATGTCTCGGATCCTGCCCGGGTCCGCTAACTACTCGTCAGCAGGCTCGTCAAACTCCACGTAGTAGCCGTCACCTGGATCCTCGTAAGCGTAGTCTGCGGAAACCACAGCCCCAAAGGGGTCAGTACATAAACGTACTGGCAAGCAAGACTCACAGTTCACCAAAGTATAACCCGTCAACACCAAGTACAGATGCCTTGGGTTCAACGGAAGGAAGGGGATATAAAAGATGCTGCAACTGGCTGCACTAACCAACTACAGAGATTCTACCACTTCCAGCTAACAGAAAGGGGATAAGATCGAGTATTGTAACCAACTGAAAGATAACTCCAAACAAACCCACCCTGGATCTCGCCCCTTATCCAAATAAGCAATCCAAGGATAACTCACACAGTTGGATTAACGATGAATCAAGTTATTGTGTCAATAATCCTATTACTAGTCAATTTGTTAATCATGGGGTGTGAGATTGAGAATCATTAGGTTTAAGTTGTCCTGAGTACTTGTTAGCCAGTACTTTCACCAAGTTAACCATAACCGCGGAAAACACGGCTTCTCGAGAAGATTATCCCTGCAGGGTTGCACCAATTTGGCCGTACACGTAAGAATACCCCGCCAGATGGGATGCCTCCCACCAAGCGTGGCACTCAATACAACTCAACTCTTCTTTGCATCAAGCCCAAAGCACCTTGGGCGCACGGCTAATCAAGCCCCGAAGAAAAGGGACCCTCATAGCACTCTAAGACCGTGTCCCCCTATATGCCGACTACAAAAGTTCCACCCTGCGCTGGGCTCGCAAAAACATGCATGCGGCAAATGGAAAACACGAACTAAATGAGATGATTTGGACGAGATGCGAATCGAATCAAATTGAGGGGGGCGCCCATACTCGCTTCCCACATGCGGGTAGTGCGCTCATCATGGATCAGTAGACAAGACCCTTTTCCTATTAGGGTCGACACTAGCAGGCCTCAAAACCACACAGGGCCTCCTGCCGGTGCCTTATCATCAAATTATTATTAACAATAACATTAGCATGATTGATTGCTTGATTAAACATCGAGCCCCCAGAACATAATGAAAATATAGTAACTGAAAGTAACGGGTAACAGACTCGAGCAAAACAACCTAAGCATACTAGTAAGACACTGGCTCAATCAATAGGGTTGTAGGAGGGGTGGTGAGGCAATATCAGGGTTAAAGGATTCATGTGATAGGTTCGTAACAGAAACAACTACCACTAAGGCTAGTAGAAATAGACAACGGAAAGTATCGGTAACCAGGGTTGAAAGGAACACAATGGTTCATGTGAGTGATAACTTGCCTGCAAACTCAGCAGCCGGGTACTGAGCTAGATCCTCAGAAGGGGTGATGTAAAGATCGTCTGTCTCAACGTCGTCGTCTATTCGAGAAGAAGCAAACAAACAAGACAGAAATATAAACAATCATTATCATGGCATTGTGCACAATCAAAATGATGCATGACAAGTTAATGGTTGCATCAAAATAACTAAGTGACATGGTAACACAATTTAAATGGACCCCTATGCAATTTTGAGTGGCATATGGGAAAGGGTCCATGAATTAAGTGGAAACAAATGATTTACAATTAATTATTATGTGAAAGTTGTTAGCATGATGCATGCATGATGATAATAACAAAATAACAACAAATAACAATAATAGATGCAAGTGGTAAAAGGATTTAACAAGTTTGGAAATCATTTATTAAGTTTGGAAAGTTTGGTTACTTAAACATGTCACACAACAATTGTTGTTTTCATCAAATTAAAGTGTGCAAAACAATTAACAAAATTTATATTTGAAAAGAACATCAAATTTTAGTTGAATTACATGTTTCAAATATTGAAATTGGAATTAGGATGAATTTATTACGAAGTGAACAATATTAAACAAGTTTTAATTGGATTTAAAACAAGTGTTAATTTTATTTGAATTTTATTTGTTCAAAACATAAATTCAAACTCACATTTGAAAATTTCACACTTTGATGGTTTGAAAACATATTTTGCATGTTCAAAAATATTTTATATTGAGCAAGTTATGATTTTATCAAATTTAAATGAATTAAACAGGTATTAAATTATTTAGGCAATTTAAATTATTCAAACAATGAAACAAAATTTCTATTTGAATAGGTTATTCAAAATGGTATGGAAAACATATTTTATTTGCATTTATTGGATTAATAATGAATTAGTTATTGAATTTAGCAAATTGCATTTGAATTATTTGAATTCAAATTTGAATGGCATTTTGAAATTTCAAAACAGGAAACAAATGATACCAAAAGATAGACAATTAAATTTAGACTAGCACACATATTTTATTTTCATTTTTTAGAGTTATAAAATAAAAGTTATAAGAAAATGAAGACTAGGGACCAATCTGTGATTTTATTGGACCTGGATTGAAAACAGAAACTGCTAAAACATTTTACACGCGCTGGAACCTAGCCAGTGCCACTGCAGCATGGGCCTGGGGCCAGCGTGGCGCTGCGCGCGCTTGCGTGGCCGCCAGGGTGGCTGACTGGTGGGCCACTGGCGCAGGGAGAAATTCCCAAAAGAATTGCGCGGCGGGGACTCGAACCCACGACCAAGCGCTAGCGCAAACGGTGCGCTGCCACTGCGGTGGAAATTCAGTTTTGACAGGGATAGCGACGCGATGAGGTTAACGTTCAGAACCAAGTGTTAACTGAATTTCACGCGCGCGTCAGACTGGTCGTTGCTGACAGAAGCAACCGATGCTCGCCGGCGGGGAGCGGTGGCCGTGCTGCGTGCTGGATGCGTG
This sequence comes from Alopecurus myosuroides, assembly GCA_028641055.1. Taxonomy (NCBI): domain Eukaryota; kingdom Viridiplantae; phylum Streptophyta; class Magnoliopsida; order Poales; family Poaceae; genus Alopecurus; species Alopecurus myosuroides. Next base: position 760,280,874 of record CM054057.1, read on the forward strand.
GAGTGGCATGGCGACGGCGGTGAGCATGGTTTCAGTGAAGAGGCTACGGTGGTCACCGGTGAGGTACATCAGAGTGGGGATCTGCGACAGAGAGGAGGGATGGCGGCGGCTCGAGAAGGGACAGAAGGCCTAGGGATTAGGGTTTGGTGCCTAGGGTTTCGTAGGGGCTATATAGGGTCCAGACGTCGAGGGGAGCCGTCGGCTGCGCCGGTTGCCGCCGTGGCACCGCTGCGATGCGCGCCGTACGGGGGGAGACGACGATGGCGGCTTATAACGAATCGGTACGCGGGGGAATAACGGGCTGGGCTGCGCGCGCGAGAGGTAAGTGGGCTGGGTAGAGGCTTAGGTGCTGCGCGCGCTGTAGTTTTCTCCTTTTTCTTTTTCTGTTTTATATTTTTTTTGCAGAAAACAAATTTGGAAGAAAAGGATGGTTTGTAGGTTAGTAAAAATATTAGAAAAATTAGGGTGAACTCATTTTGTTAAACACAACCAATTAGCAAGTTTGAACTTCAAAAATATTTAAAGTTTTGTGCTGTTTGGAAAATAAACCAAATTTGAAAGAATTTTGATATTAATTAAACAGTATGAAAACAAAGCATCTTAATAGGGTGGCCCCTATGATTTAATTTGATTAAATGAGTATAATTGTTTGGTGAATTTCATAGATTCAAATGGGTACAGATTTGAATAGTTGGTTTGAATTTGAATGTGATTTAGAATTAATTGATTGAATTAATTGTTTGATTGAAACCAACAAATTAATGAGTGATCAACATGGAATAAAATGGAACAAATTGGTTGTTTTCATTTGTGATTTTTTATTCCAAAGTTGTAACAGAGCAAGTATGAAAACAAAAGGTTGATTAATGTTTGAACTTCATTATGAAAACAATGCAAACAGAAATAAAACAAATGCAATGAGATGATGACATGATGCATTGCTTTAAATTAAACAAAGAACAAAACAACTAGGGAGTTTTCATACTTGGATGTTACAGGATACACCTAAACGTGTAGCAAAATCAACAATATGACTGCTAGACAGAGAAGTAAAAGACCGTAATTTAGTACCTGAGAAGTTGATGTCGTGTTGCTCGGCGAGCCGCAAAGACCTCTCGGAGATCGGCGTGTCCGCATCCGGTAGTGCACGCAGCCGTGCCCTAGATCACATCCCCACGCTCTCCGGCTCTGGTATACCACCGAAGCTGATAATCTCAGTCCGCGACGGACGCTCCTGCCTCGATACCGCCACCATCTCCGCCTCAGGTCCATCACAATTCTTCTCCAGGCGAGAAGTATTGTTGCCTTGGTGCACCACCCCGCGATCAGCTACAGGAGTGATGTGAGATACAGAAGACACCACTGCAGCGTCTACCAAAGGTGTCGAACAATAGAGCACCTTGCTCTGCATCTCCAAACGGATCAGTCTCTCATGAGAGCTTAGGAGACAGAGTAGACAGCGTCGGTGTTTTCATCAGTGTAAACCGAGACCGACTGGTTTCGCTTCCAGCATGTGCACACGCCAGCCCGTCTCCCGGCAGCACAACAGTTCACGGCAGCGATTTCTGCTCGGCAGCACCAGCCGGCAGAGAAACCGCAGCATTTTGCTGCCCTGTCGGTACGTACGGCAGCGGAGACAGCTGTCTCTCCCCCACGGCAGCAGCCGGAAGCAAAACATGCAGATTTTGCGCCACGGCAGCATTCGGCAGAGACGCATCAGCTTGCTGCCCTGCCGGCGGCAGCGGAAGCTGCAGAACCTGCTCCACGCCAGCACGCGGCAGCAGCGAGGCCTGGTTATGCACCACGGTAGCGCACGACATCTTATCCTCCCCACCTGGGCGCCCTTCATCACTCCTTGGCTCACATGCAACCTGAACAGTAGACTCAACGGCCACAGGTGACATCTCCCCTTCTAACCGTGCAACAAAACCATCGTCATCTTTCATTGCAGGGACAAAACGCTCCCTCAACTCCTCTCGAGCTCGCTCAATAGAGCTCATAACCAACGGAGAAACCATCACCCCAGTCCTCTTTGCACTGGAACCTCCTGGTCCATTTGAAACATTTTGTTGAGAATCGGTCATAACTTCATATGCTTTGGAAGCCGGAGTAGCTGATGAATTGAGAGAAGTATTCGCCAAAGCATCGGTGAAATCATCAAGGATGTCATCATCATCTTCGTCACCTCCCCGCTCCCTATTCGGATCAGACATATCAACATCGCCATCCACAGATTTGTCTTCCCCCTCTACCTCAAATGATAGATCATAAAGCCCATCATGAATGAACAGTGTATAATTAGGAGGGATCTTAGTATAGTCTAAGCACCCCACTTTGATACGCAAAACCCCGTGCCTCCTCGTATAAGACATATCAATCTTAGAAGTCTTGCGTAGGAGAAGTCCAACAGACCATAGCGCCAAGAAATCATCCAATCTGTCCTCTGGAATACCTGAAACACGCACCCAAAACTCCGGGAGTGTCTCAGTTGGCTCAATCCTATGAGTCCAGTAGTCAAAAAGCATCTCGCATGAACTATTAGGCACACGATAAGTACCAAACACCTTCAGCCGATCCAACTCCAGCTTCGAAGGAAACTGAACTTTAAAAACATTATGACCTTCTTGGGAAACTCTCGAGATAAAACTCTCCGTAGGTACCAATCTCTGTAATTGGGTGATAACCTGCGGTATAGACATCTCACCTGTCGATACCACTATCGATGCCATCTTGACATTTACCACTTTCGGTCTATAATGCTCGGACAGAGGCATACCAAAGAAAGTCAATTCATCATGTGCATAGCCATACATGATAAGATTAGGTTTAGGAGCCAACAACAGTGGACACTTGCTCGTGATAGTTTAGGAGCCAACAACACTTTCGTGATATTCACAAATTGGCGTCGGGCACTCATTAAGAAGATGTCCTGCGACCCCGCAACGAAAGCATTTCATCCGTTCCATCTTCTTTTTCTTCTGTGTAGCCCCTGCGACTCCAACAACCACCTGTTCCGTTGTCACACGCTGCACAGGTTGCGGCCTGATCCCACTAGCTCCACCCAAAGCACCTGCATTATACACTGTCGGCTGCACAGTAGCAACCACACACGCTGCTGCCTCTGGTTGCCTCACGACCCCCTGTTGCTGCTGCTGCACTCCCAACTGACCTGCACCTGTAGCCACAGGCTGCGCAACCACTGGAACATACCGAGGTCCCCCAGGTCTAGGATACACACGACCCTCATTGTGACTTTCACGAGCCTGTCCAAACGCCCCCCTCCCCTGATTCTTATGGCGTTGCCTCCCGCGGTAGCCACCGCGATGATGGTTGCCACGGTACGTGTTCTGCCCGCGGCCGGCGTTGAACGCAAAGACAACCTGGCCCTGATCGCCACAGCCTCCTTGGTACTGTGCGTGACCGACAGCCTCGATCGGAAGGTTACCCGCTTGCCCTGCCGTACCACTGGATTCGCCGGCCTCAAACACCCGAGGCTGTGCTCCTCCACGTCCAGCACCATCCGGTGCTCCTCCCGCCCTGCCTCCTCCTCTATTCTCCATCGGGTACGAACAGAGACCGGCCGCCGCTCGGTTCCACGAGAACCCTAACAGCTTTCGGAGGCGATTAACTGGAGGGATCTTAGCACGATTACAGACCCGGTCGCCTTTTGCATGGCCCATGCACCCAATACGTGCATCCATTGGACCTGCGCGTTTGTCTGGCCCACAGGGACCCCACGCACCACGCTGATACATAGTTGCCGATTTTGAATCCGCGCCCGTAGTCGGGCTTCGCCGCCGGCGAACTTCCACCCATGGGAAGGGACTATCATCCATCGGAAAGAAAGTCAGAGGAAGAGGAGGCATTTTCAATACCTTGGTCGCCGGCCTTGAGGAAGAAGAAGTTCTAGGCGAGATCGGCGATGAACACTCGACCGCGCACCCCCGTTGGATTCTGCGCTTCTCCATCATTTTTGCAAACCTGCTTCGACCAGAGAATAGCAAGGATCCAGACAAAGGATTAGGAGTTCGACACTCCTCGAGATACGATTCACGTACCTGAGCCTCGATCTGATCCACCTCATCCTCGCAAGCCTCCCCGTCTAGATCTTGAAGAGCCCAGAAACGGCCCCCCACACTCTGCGATCCACTACCGGAGCTGGATGTTGAACCTCCCTCTCTTGTCTCCCCCTCCTCAAAATCTTCATCATCTTGCCGGTCCACCGGCGTAGCTGCCGGAGCCTCCCCCGAGATCGCCCCCGGAGACGCCCCTGGAATCACCTCGACGACATCATCGACTTCACCAACCTGCCGGGACACCGGCGTAGCTGCCGGAGTCTCCCCCGAGATCGCCTCGACGGCATCCTCGACTTCACCAGCCAGCCGGGCCACCGGCGTAGCTGCCGGAGTCCCCCCCCCCCCGAGATATCCCCCGGAGTCGCCCCTGATTTCGCCTCAACGGTCATTTTTTTCGTTGGAAACCGTCGCCCGCCACTCTCTCTTTTTTTACTTGAGGCTCGTGCTTCAAGGACGCCTCCTCTTGCATCGTGATCCTCCACGACACGTGCCTCTGATGCGGATGCAAATTGCCAACACCGTTTAAGGCTGCGTGCTTAGGTGAATGTCAACCTAAACCATATAATCTCCACTCCTTGGTAAATAGAAACTGGCACCTCCATGGCTGCGATGACCAAGGTGTTGACGAGGGGATTTTCAAAAGACGGTTGTGTTTGAAGATCGGCTAGGCTGAGAAGGTATCATCTCGCATGCTCGAGTCGAGTCGAGATTGCCAACTGTTGGCGGCTCTCAATGGAGTACTTGCAGAGGTTTTGGAGAAGATGTCGAATATGCGGTCATTGTGTACATGGTTTTTTTTTGCGGCGATGTCCACTTTAAGACCTTGTACGTGATGACTATGAGCTTGATGATCGGAGAATTGCAGAAGTACTCTCGGGAAGCGGGGGTGGCGACACAGGATGACTTCGTTCTTGGTGGTGCCTTTGAGCTCCGTGTCTTAGTTTCCAGGGTGAAAACCCTAGGTGTGACCTTCTTTGGTTGTACCTGGCAGTAGCGGCTCTATAGTCGTTTCCTTGGTGAAGGCTCTGTTTGGAGATTGGACCTCTCCGTGTGAAAATTCATGATCTGACTAAAGTGGTTAGGTAGGGCGACGGTAGCGCTTGTGCGCTGTCACCTCCTGAAGGCTCCGCTTTGGAGAACCTTTCTCGGAGTATAGGTGTCGTAAATGGTGGCAATTTGGTTGTACCGTTGCGAGCCTCCGATCGCTTCGGCGGGGTAGTCTTTTCTTTCTCTTTTTTTTCTCCTTTTAGTTGTGTGACTTCCTAATGTCTAGACTAGCTCTATACATTATGTTGTTATATAGAGTCTGGGTATTTTTGTATCACCTTGATATTAATAAACTCCCTTTATCAAAGAAAAAAAAGTTGTACAAGAGTGTAGCTGGCTACTTGAGCGCACGATCATCGCGCTTATCCGTTTAGAAAATCTTGCAACTGAGCGTGGCATCCACGACGAGGAAACTAAAAGGGACTCGGCGTGGCATCCTCGACGAGGAAACTAGCTAGAAGTAATGGCCAGTTGACTTGAGGTGGCAGCTCGGCGCGCGTCCATATAAATATTTATTACTTCTCCATCGTCCCTACTATACTACTCCTCCTATTAGGGCATCTTTAACATGTTGTTGGTTAACTTGTTGGTAAAATTAGACATGTCATCAACCAACAACACATCTTACAACCACTCCAATGGGTTGTATGTAGTTTGGCCAATAGGAGGTGAGAGAATGTGTACAACCTCTCTCTTATCCTACCTCGGAGCTCGTGCAAGTGTTGTTGGTAAATTAACATACAACCTCACTCTCTCACCTCATTTATTTTATGCCACCTCATCAAAAATCCTACGTGGCAAAATTTATCAACATCTATCTTACAACTATTGAAGATGCCCTTAGCATTACGTCTACATCCTTCCCTCCCAACCCCAGTCGATCATGGCTCTCGTGATTGCCGCGGTGCTCCTCGTCCTCCTCTTCAACCCCAGCTCGGTTGTTTCCTGCACGGGGTTGTGCGACAACTTAATATGCGGTAGAGAGAGCACTAACCGTCTGCTTGATGGCGAACACTTATGCAGAATCGACGAGGTCACTGGTAGAAAAAAGGCCTTCGGTATACCAGCATCTGTCCCCAAGCGTCGCGCACCGTGACTAATGAGTCGTTAGTCCCGGGTCGGGAGGAGACCCACGACAGAAGGTCAGACGTCGCGGGTTGGGAAGCGCGTTGCGGCGCGTGGAGGGAATTAATTCCGGTTGACCTGGCCGCCCGGGACTATTGGTCCTTTATTCCCCGTTCCCGTGGCCAACCGGGACCAATGGCCCTTTATTCCCCGTGCCCGTGGCCAACCGGGACTAAACATCAAGCTTCTCGCCTCCCCCGCGGCGGTTTTTATTTCGCGAGCGAGGCAGAAGGGCGACATTCCACTGCTCGCTCTATGTTCTTCCTCTCGCTCTCTGTTCTTCCTCTCTCGCTCTCTGTTCTTTTCGATTCAAGCACACGCATGCAAATGGCTGAAGTTTGGACGCAATACTATGGTTCCACACCATGCGGCAAGGATTTGGACGTGCTCTTCACCAACAGTTCCGCGAGGCTGCATGAAGCTCTGGGTCATTTGGTCGATCTCTATTTTGCAGCTCCCGAAGAACACCGGTTCTTTGGGCTCGATCTGGAGTACACGGCGAATCAGAAGGATGTTGCCGTCATCCAGATTGCGTTCAAGCAGTCGGTGTTGGTCTTCCAATGGTCAAGGTAGAAGCTATAGCACACGTACAATCTTGCATGCATCTTCGAGTTTTTTTGTTGCATGTGAAGAATACATATGTTGCAACATATCTAACACATATCCTATTTTTGTTGTTACAGTAGTTCAAAGCATTGCCCGGACCTTGTTGATTTTCTTGTCAACTCGGGGTTTGACTTTTGCAGCGTTGACATCACGCAAGACCGTGTGAAGTTGATGCGCATCGGTATTATGATACCTGAAGATCACTACGTTGATCTTCAGAATCTTATCCAGTTGACCGGGCCAAAGACCGGATGGCTGTCATGGCAAGCACCTTCATCCACCAGGGCTATCAAAGGATGAAGACTGATTTCCGCCGGGAGAATCACTTCTATTGGGAGGAGACCCCATTGCGCATGACGAAACTCAAGTATGCGGCCATAGATGCATATGTCGCGTACGAGTTGTTCCGCATCTACTCGGCGGGGCCATAGATGATGTATATATGCGTTCGATATCTATGTGCATGTAATGGGTATCTAATTAGTAGTATATATATGTAATGGATATCTTTTGTGATCGACTCTATATATATGTTATGAAATGTGATCGACTCTATGTTTGTGTTATGTGTGATCGACTCTATGTTTGTGTTATGTGTGATCGACTCTATGCATGTAATGAATATTGTTTGTATTATTGTTCTTTATTTTTGATATATTTTTTCATTTTAAGATTTTAAAATGAATTAGTATTATTTTTCTTCATTTTTTGATATATTATTTGTATTTTTAAGATTTTAAAATGAATTAGTATTATTGTTCTTAATTTTTGATATATTATTTGTATTTTAAGATTTTAAAATTAATTAGTATTATTGTTCTTCATTTTTGATATATTATTTGTATTTTTAAGATTTTAAAATGAATTAGTTCTATTTTTCTCAATTTTTGGATATATTATTTGTATTTTTAGAAATAATACAAATTAAAAGTTAATGTTTATTTATTTATTCAAAATTATTAATTACATCATTACTTTTATTTATTAAAAGATTTATTTGAAATTCAAACAATAAAGAAATGTGGCTTCGACCAACATGTTAATAAGACTCCTCGAACGCCTTGCGCCCATTCTCCTCATTGAGCGCGGTGTTCACGAGCTCCTCGAAGTCCTTGCACTTGATGTTGGTGAGAGCGTACTTCAGTTCCGGGTTAAAACCTCGGCGGAACCTTGCCATCTTCTTGGCCTCAGTGGACACCTCATCACCAGCGTATCGAGCGAGACGATTGAACTCGTTCTGTTAGCCAATGACGTCCAGCTTGCCCTGCGTGAGAGAGCAAAATTCCTCACACATCCTTTCCATGAGACCATCTGGGATGTGGTGCTTCAGGAAGGCATCCTTGAAACATCCCCATGTGATAGGATAGCCAGCTCTCATGGTCTGGTAGTTCTCCCACCAGGTAGCTGCCTGACCCTTCAGTAGGTAGGTGGCATACTTGACTTTATCCTCCTCAGCAACGTGAGCAATGTCCAGAGCCCTGGCCATCTCCCTGATCCAGTCATCAGCATCCAGAGGCTCACGTGTTGCCACGAAAGCTCTCGGACCCATACTGAGGAACTCCTTGATGCTGACCCGTGGAGCATTCTCGTTGTTGTGCTGATTAGCCTGGATCTGGGCCATCTGAGCCACGACCTGAGTCATCTGAGTCAACAGCTCCGTGAGCGGAGGTGGTTCAGGCGGTTTGCTCCTTGTTGGCGGCATCCTGAATAGACATGCATTTTAGCACAACAACAGAAATGGATAGACTTGGTAACCGAAAGATAGATTATTCCGACGCATGAATAGATAACCAACAGGTACATCATCACATGTTCAAATACATCAGAATATCCAACACACCAATACACGGTTCGAAAGCCAAAGGATAACTAAACATAGCTAGGAATGGATACATCGGTACTCCCATGCTCATCACGCAGGACGGCGGTGAGTAGTACGACGAGAGATACGGTGAGGAGGAATCCCACGGAAGTAGGTAGAACGACGATCCACGTAGATCGGGACTGCTCTGAGAGCAACTCTCGGTGTGGTGAAGTAGAAAGCGTCGTCTCCCTGTGCTCCAAAGCGTGGAATCCCAGTGTAACCAGCTCCGAGGTTGAGGAGTGGACCTCTGATCGGCTCGTAATCTCCAGCATCTGGTAAACTACGTCCAACTGTCTGATGGAAACGGGCAAAGCGCTCATCTCCAACAAAGTCTGTGGTGTACGTAGCCAGACGAGTCAAAGCAAGGTAGAGCTGCTCCCTGACTGAGGCCAACTCCTGAGAAAGTGTGGTGGCAACAGCGTCACTGTGCCTCACAAACTGAGCGGTGGTGTGCAGTCTGGTGTTATCATGCTCGTAGACATCCAGGTTGTCGTAGAGGGTGAAGTGAGCTCCCGCTGAAGTGATGTAACCACGGGGGATGTGGCGATAGATAGAATCGTCAAACCCCCAGTAGTCAGCACGGAGGACGGTGAGACTCACATAAGCTGCCTGCTGCACGGCCATATCCACTGTGGAACCTACTGCCTCGTAGCGGTGGACAACGCTCATGCCATCATCTGACAGAATGTAGACGATAGCCTGGTAGTAGGTCTGGTCAAACTCTCGCTGCTGCTCGTAGACCTGGTACTCTGGTGCCCAATGGAACCCCAGATAGGTGACCATGTCTCTCAGCATCTCCGGATAACCGGCAGTGCTCTCACAACGAGTCATACGAACCACCTGCGGGAAGAACCTGAGATCCATCTGCAGATGATTTGGGAGGTTTTGATTAGACGCCGGTAGAAAACTGAAGTGGAAAGCAACAACAAGGTTCAACGGACGAAAAGGATGTTGAAAAGAACAGGATATTGAAGCAACATCGGGGAAACACGAGACCAAAAACTCCTGAGGTACTACGGAGAACCCAAAACACGTGAAATCCTAACTTGAAAGTTTAGATGAGAAGGGAAAAACAACGTTGCACTTCCTTACCAGAAAAAGGGTGGGTGGGTGGGGAAAGAAGAAAAATGGCAGAATTCCTACTCTCACGTTTCATTTTTCCTATATAGCTATAAAATAGTTTCTAGACTCAACTGCGACCAGTAAAAAGGGATCCTACAGGCAGACAGGCTCTGATACCATTTGTCGCACCCAGACTTCTAGAGGATACTCACCGTACGAACTGCACAGTATTTTGATTGGATTACGGGGCTTACCGGCTCCCGCGTCCTCTTACGAGTAGGCCAACACTTATGTGTGACAACCAATCGTTACTGTTCACCGTCGATGTAAACTATCCCGTAGAAATCAGGACACTACCATTGACGTACTTCATACCATAAACACATGGTACGTCAACGGCTTTGAACAAGATGATAACACAACATATCTCTAAGACACAAAAGATTGAAATAAGTTGCAACGGGCCCTCACTAGGGCAGAGATAGCAAATACAATTATCCAGAGGACACATGTCCCAACATAACATCATTACATCTCAGCGGAAGCATTCAAGGGGTCTGAGTACAGACAAATCCAAATAGGCTTAAGAAGCCGGGAAACTGAAATAAAGACGAAGCCCATCCATGATGTCTCGGATCCTGCCCGGGTCCGCTAACTACTCGTCAGCATCCTCGTCAAACTCCACGTAGTAGCCGTCACCTGGATCCTCGTAGACGTAGTCTGCGGAAACCACAACCCCAAAGGGGTCAGTACATAGACGTACTGGCAAGCAAGACTCACAGTTTACCAACGTGTAACCCGTCAACACCAAGTATAGATGCCTTGGGTTCAACGGGAGGAAGGGGATATAAAAGATGCCGCAACTGGCTGCTCTAACCAACTACAGAGATTCTACCACTTCCGGCTAACAGAAAGGAGATAAGATCGAGTAGTGTAACCAACTGAAAGATAACATCAAACAAACCCATCCTGGATCTCGCCCCTTATCCAAAGAAGCAATCCGAGGATAACTCACACAGTTGGATTAAAGATGAATCAAGTTATCATGTCAATAAGCCTATTACTAGTCAAGTTGTTAATCATTGGGTGTAAGGTTGTTAATCATTAGGTTCAAGTTGTCCTGAGTACTTGTTAGCCAGTACTTTCACCAAGTTAACCATAACCGCGGAAAACACGGCTTCTCGAGAAGATTATCCCTGCAGGGTTGCACCAATTTGGCCGTACACGTATGATAACCCGCCAGATGGGATGCCTCCCACCAAGCGGGGCACTCAACACAACTCAACTCTTCTTCGCATCAAGCCCAAAGCACCTTGGGCGCACGGCTAATCAAGCCCCAAAGAAAAGGGACCCTCATAGCACTCTAAGACCGTGTCCCCCTATATGCCGACTACGAAAGTTCCACCCAGCGCTGGGCTCGCAAAAACATGCATGCGGCCAATGGAAAACACGAACTAAATGAGATGATTTGGACGAGATGCGAATCGAATCAAATTGAGGGGGGCGCCCATACTCGCTTCCCACATGCGGGTAGTGCGCTCATCATGGATCAGTAGACAAGACCCTTTTCCTATTAGGGTCGACACTAGCAGGCCTCAAAACCACACAGGGCCTCCTGCCGGTGCCTTATCATCAAATTATTATTTAACAATAACATTAGCATGATTGATTGATTGGTTAAACATCGAGCCCCCAGAACATAATAGAATAAATATAGTAACTGAAAGTAACAGGTAACAGACTCGAGCAAAACAACCTAAGCATGCTAATAAGACACTGGCTCAATCAATGGGGTTGTAGGAGTGGTGGTGAGGCAATATCAGGGTTAAGGGATTCATGTGACAGGTTCGTAACAGAAACAACTACCACTAAGGCTAGCAGAAATAGACAACGGAAAGTATCGGTAACCAGGGTTGAAAGGAACACAGTGGTTCATGTGAGTGATAACTTGCCTGCTAACTCAGCAGCCGGGTACTGAGCTAGATCCTCAGAAGGGGTGCTGTAAAGATCGTCTGTCTCAACGTCGTCGTCTATCCGAGAAGAAGCAAACAAACAAGACGGAAATATAAACAATCATTATCATGGCATAGTGCACAATCATGGGATGATGCATGTCAATTTAATAGATGCATCAAAATAAACTAAGTGACATGGTAACACAATTTAAACGGTTCCATATGCAATTGGATTGCATATGGAAAAGATCCATGACTTAAGTGGAAACAAATGATCTACAATTTATTACCATGTGAAAGTTGTTAGCATGATGCATGCATGATGATAATAACAAAATAACAACAATAGATGCAAGTGGTAAAAGAATAAAACAAGTTTGGAAATTATTTATTAAGTTTGCAAATGTTTGGTTACTTAAACATGTCACACAAACAATTGTTGTTTTCATCAAGTTAAAGTGTGCAAAACAATTAACAAAATTTATATTTGAAAAGAACATCAAATTTTAGTTGGATTACATGTTTCAAATTTTGAAATAGGAGTTAGGATGAATTTATTATGACTTAAACAATATTAAACAAGTTTTAAATGAATTTGAAACAAGTTTGAATATTATTTGAATTTTATTTATTCAAAACATAATTTCAAACTCACATTTGAAAAGTTCACACTTTGATGGTTTGAAAACATATTTTGCATGTTCAAAAATATTTTATATTGAGCAAGTTATGATTTTATCAAATTTAAATGAATTAAACAAGTATTAAATTATTTAGGCAATTTAAATTATTCAAACCATGAAACAAAATTTATATTTGAAAAGGTTATTTGAAATAGCATGGAAAACATATTTTATTTGCATTTATTGGATTAATAATGAATTAGTTATTGAATTTAGCAAATTGCATTTGAATTATTTGAATTCAAATTTGAATTGCATTTTGAAATTTCAAAATAGGAAACAAATGATACCAATAGGTAGATATTTAAATTTAGACCAACACACATATTTTATTTTTGTAATTTGGAATTATAAAACTATAGTTATAAGGTTTTTTAAACCAGGGGCCAATCTGCTAAAAAAAAGGACTAGTTTGTAAAACATAAACGTGTTAAAACAGTTTACACCGCACTGGAGTGTACACTAGACACTGCCAGGGGGGCCAGAGCCTCGCTGTGCTCACGTGGCATCCAGAGTGGCTGACAGGGGGCCCTCCCTGTCAGCGTGGCGGTGGAAAAAAGAGGGATTTTTATCCCGCGGCGCTAAGGGTCGAACTCGCGACCGCGCGCTTGCACGCGCTCGCTCTGAACCAGTGCAGCTGTTCGCGTTCGTTGTCAGGTAACCATGCGCTGACAGGATATGGTGTTGGTCGCGGATCTGTATGTTTCTTACGAACAAAACCATCCGCGACTGACAGAGGAGGACGCCGGCGGTGATCACCGTTGTGCGCGTGGATGCTGTGCTCGTGTGCTGCCGTGAGTGGGTGCTGGATGCGTGGACCTGGTGGTGCAGCGGGTGCAGAGGGTAACAGAGGGGAGGAGGAAGGAGTAGATCGTGGCTCACCGGGGGGTTTCCGTGGAGGAGCTCGACGGCAGAGCGGCAGCGACGTCGACGGCGGCGTGGCTCCCGTGCTTCTCCGATCGCGCTCCGGTGTCGAATCAGTAGAGGAAGGTGAGGTGGCGTGGTTCCCGTAGCCAACGAGGAAGGAGGAGCGACAGATTGGCGGCGGTGTACGGAGTTTCAGTCGGCCATCTCCGGCGGGGTGGTGGCAGAGAGGCGGGAGAGGTGACTGCGAGGGGAGAACGGCGGCGGACTAGGGGAGATAGGGGGGTAGGGTTAGGTTTCGGCGACGCGCTGTGCCCTAGGGGGTATAAGTAGGCGCGGACGTCGAGGGGATGCCGTCGGTGGCGCAGGTTGCCGCCGTGGCAGCCTCCGATGCACTGCCGTACCGCGGGGCGACGGTGGCGGCTGTTTTAATCGAACCGGTACGCGCGTTAGCGGGCTGGGCCGCGCTAGGAGAGGGTTAGGTGGGCTGGGTAGGCAGCTAGCTGTCGCGCGCGCGTCCGTTTGCTTCTTTTTCCTTTTTCTGTTTCATTTATTTTTTTTGCTGAAAACAAAATGGAAGAAAAAGAAGGCTTTTAGGTTAGCAAAAATTTGGAAAAAATTATGGTTAGTTTAGTTTTTTAAATAGCAACTAGAAACCAACTTTTGTTTTCCAAAAGTTTTCAAAACTTGTTGTTTGTTAATTACACCAAAATTTGAATGAATTTTTAATATTTAAAATGATTATTTAAAACCAACACTTTAATAGAGTGACCCAAGTGTTTTAATTGGAAGCAAAGAGTATAAAAGGTTTTGGGTAATTTCATAAATTGAAAAATGGTGCTGTTTGAATGTTTTTGATGGGAATTTGAATAATTTTGTTAATCAATTAATTACTATTGAAAACAATGTTTTATTTAGGGTGACCCCTATTGATTAAATGGATCAAAACATTAGAATGATTTGGTGTTTTTATAATTTCCAAATGAGGTGTTGTTTGAATGTTTTGATTTGAATTTGAAAGCAATTTGGGAATTATTTTAATGAAATAAAACCACCATTTTATTAATTGATCACTATGGAATAATATGACAAGAAATGGGTTGTTTTTATTTGTGATTTTTATTTCAAATGTTGTAGCAGAGCAAGTATGAAATAAACATTTGAAATTGTTTGAGTTTCATTATGAAAACAGATGCAAAACAAATAGTAAACAAATGCAAACAAATAATTAAACATGATGACATGATGCAATGCTTTAATTAAACATGAAATCAAACATTCTAAGGGATATTTCATACTCCCTCCGTCCGGGTTTAGGAGTCCTCTAAGAAAAATCACCGCGACCAAGGCATGTTTGTACTGGCTGCCGTTTCAACCAATTACCATATTTTGTCATAATTGCCGCAGTAAATTTCGCCTTGCAAACCGTCACACCGCATGCACCAAACGGTTTCACACACGCTAGGGATGCGATTTCCCCATAATTACGCCACGAGTTTTTAGGCTAATAAATTTTACGGGCCTTGTGGGCAGTTCATTGTTGGACAAATAGATTTTCGTTAGAGGACTCGTAAACCCGGACGGAGGGAGTACTTGGGATGTTACAGGCTAGCCATGAACACCACAAAAACCACATTCTGCCAATGTGGGTATCGCTACTTGGCCTCTGTCAGAACCTCGCTTACATAGTAAATCGGCTGCTGGACGAGACCTTCTTTTCCTTCCAGTTTACGTTCCACAACCACAACCACACTTACCGCCCTGTTATTTGCCGCAATATGTAGTAACATGGGCTCTTTCTTCTCAGGCGCAGCCAATATAGGTGCGTTGGAAAGTTGTTTTTTCAGGTCCTCCAATGCCTCATCAGTTTCTTGATTCCACACAAAGGTGTCAATTTTCTAAAAGAGTCGGTATAAAGGTATGGCCTTTTTGCCCAGTCTACTTATAAACCGGCTCAAGGCAGCAATGCAACCTGTCAGCTTCTGAACATCCTTCGGGCAAACCCGTTTTTTCAGGTTATGTATGTCCTGAATTTTTTCCGGGTTTGCTTCAATCCCTCTTTCTGAAATAATGAAACCCAGCAATTTTCCAGCTGGTACTCAAAAAACACATTTTGTTGGATTGAGCTTCATCTGGGCAAGCTGGCAAATGTTTCCTCCAGGTTCAAGATCAAAGTGTCACCTTTTTGGGATTTGTGACTACTATGTCATCCACATAAGCGTGCGCGTTTCGTCCAATCTGACTTGCCAAACAATTCTTGAAACACCTTTGATAAATTTCTCCTGCATTTTTCAATCCGAAAGGCATTGACGTATAACAGAATGCTCCAAAGGGTGTAATGAATGAGGTTTTCTAAGAGCGGGCGAAAGAAATCTAATATCTTCCCAACCCCGACGGGAATCTCGAAGAGCGAGAGTAAAAACATAGGAAGACTGGTGAGCACGGAGTTAACTAAGATGAGGCGGTCCCCATAAGATAACAACTTACCCGCCCAAGAACTCAACTTACTATCAAACCAATCTTCCACCTGTTTCCACTCTCTGTGAAGAAGGTTTTGTAACACCCGGGGGATTTTCCCCCAAAGTAGAATTGTTTGCTCTCCTTTTGCATGGCATTGCATCATGACATTGCACTTGGTTTCAAAACCAATTAAAATTTTCGAAACACTATCAAAAATTCAAGCAATGCACATCTGTTTTCTAATCAAATTGTTTTCAATACACTTGAAGTGTACACATAAAATTTGTTGGGTTAAATAACACACCTCTTACTAAAAACCCCAATTTGAATTTCAAATTCAAATTTCAAACACCACCAACAAGTTGAAATTTTCAAAACTAAATATCATGCAATTGGGCATTACCATTCCTAAAATACAAATAAAATTATTTCATAAATTTTGGACAAATAAAAACTCTCCCAAAATTCCCTTCTTCTTCTCACCTTTCTCTTACAAAAAAAAGGGGGAAAAGAAAGGAAAAAAAAACGAGCCGCAGCCCAACCTACCTCTTGGTTCAGCCCAGCCCATCTCACCCTCGAGCCCACCTCCCTTCCTCTCCTACCTCCGTATGGCCATGACGCCACCACGGAGAAAAGAAGCACGCACCACCACCCCCACCTGCTCCCCTCTCCTCCCCATTATAGCTGCCCCTCCTTTTCCCGAACCCTAACCCTAGTTCCTCTCCCTCTCCTTCCTCCATCGCCGCCGCCTTCCTCTTCCTCCTCCGTTCCCCAATTCCTCTCTGAAATTCACGTATGTTTCTGAATTTTCGGAGGTGCCTCCATGGCCGCCACTTTGAGAGCATGGTGCCGCCACCTCCGTCCACCTCGGGTCTCCCTCTCACGGGGAATGGAAACGGGGCATCTTCCTCGTCGCCCTCGTATCCTTGGCTGGCCCGGGGAGGCAGCAGGGAGGTCTTGCCGTCCCCGTTTCCCGCCGCCGACCTACCGCCTGCTACTGCCGCCTGCTTCCTCGTCAGGCAAACATCGCCCCCGCGTCCATCCGCCTTCTCCGACCACCACCGAGGTGAGCCCACCCCGTCCCGGCCTAGGCCCTCTCCCCCTCGTGCTCTGAACGCCGGTCTTCGAGCCGCGCCGTGGGTTCCTCGACGCAGGTCGCCGTCGTTCTGTTGTCGTTCCGATCTGCACATGAACGTGCTTCAGTTATCCGCGACGGCCACCTCTTATTCAGTGAGGGCCCTATCCTATCACCAACGCATCAGCTGGCCCAGTGGCTCGGTACCATCCGCACCGCAACCAGGTCTTGGGTTCGATCCCCCTCCCCCCCCCCGGCGCAAAGCCACCCCCTTTTTCCCTCCTTTTTCTTTTATTTCTCGAATTCCAGAAAAACAGATCTGATTCTTTAATTGTAAAATCAATAACAAATTGAATATTGCTCCAATTTTGGTGATTCAAGTTCATATGGATTCAGAATTTTGTGCTCTTCCTGTTAATGTCAAAGTTTCAACATGTTTCTGTAATAATTTTTGCACTAAATAATTAAATACAGAAAATGCAATAAAAATTTGAAACTTTGGAATTTCATAACTTGAGTTCTGTTCATCCAATTTGAGCAAACTTGGGCTCTAAAAATTTGTCTTAACAAACTCTACACATTGGTATTTTATTTGGTCACAACTGAATTAATTTTGAACATGTTTCACTCTGTTTACTAAAAAGGGCAGAATAAACTACTTATGAAGAATTGCATAATAAATTCAATAATGATCCAAAAATTATGTTTAATAGCTAAAAATGTTCAGTGAAACATTTGCTACCTGTTTTCAACCTTTTCAATACATTTTGTTTACTGTTTTTCCTAATTAAAATTGGTGCAATAATTCAATGCTTTAATTAAACCTTTTAAATTGCAAAATTCATAACTTGGGCAATTCAAATCCAATTCCAACATGTAAAATATGTTTTCCATCCCATTTTTCATGAACTTTGCAAATATGAACTTTGTTTTCTGTTTTGAATAAATTAAATTGCTGAAAACAACTATTTCCTAATTAATGCATTTAAAATTGTCAATTTAATAACTTGCTCCTCTAAAATCCAAATTCAACAAATGAAACATGTATTCCATCTAAAATTTTGAGTTCTTTCCAAATATAAATTTTGTTATCTGTTTTGAACATTTAAAATTGGTTAAAACAACAAATGTTTGTTTAATCATTTAAAATGCCAAAGTTCATAACCTAATAAATAAAATTCCAAACTTGGTAAACAACATATAAAATTGAAGCTATTGTTTTTTTCTTATTGTTTTCATCATCCATGCATCATTCTAATCAACTTTCACATGATTGTTATTTGTAGATCATTAAATTCAACATTAATTCATGGGCTTTTCCATATGCAATCCAAATTGCATATGGGCCCATTTAAATATGTTTACCATGTCAACTAGTTTATCTTTGATGCATCCTTAAACTTGTCATGCATATAAAATAGGATCATGCTGGATCTTTTGCCGTAGTAGTAATTGTTGCATCCGGTGTTTGTTCTAGTTCGTTGCCTCTTCGCGGATAGGACGTTGAGATGATGTGAGCAACGACAAGTTCTGCGGATGTACCTCTACTTGCTGGATCTCAGGAAAGTATACTCACTTGCTACCTATGGCTGCCTTTCATCACTTGTTACCGATTCTTTCCGTTGTACTTATGCTTGCCTTATGAATTCGTTGCTTGTGTTCCGATCCTATCATGTGTCATCCTGCAGCCATGAATATAGCCTCACCCCCCACACCTACAACCTTGTTGTTTGTTAGCCTGTGTCATAGTATCATGCTTAGGGTTGGTTGTGCTCGAGTCTTGTCGTCATTTATATTATCACCTGTTTAGTTTGATAGTTGGGTTTCAATTCAATCAACAACATGTTAATGTTTTGGGTAATAATAATTTGATGATAAGGCACCGGCAGGAGGCCCGACGTGGTTTTGAGGCCTGCTAGTGTCGACCCTAATTAGGAAAAGGGTCTTGTCCTCCGATCCATGATGAGCGCGCTAACCGCATGTGGGAAGCGAGTATGGGCGCCCCCCGCAACTTTGATTCGATTTGCATCTCGTCCAAATCGCCTCATTTAGTTCGGGTTTTCCATTTGCCGCATGCATATGCAGGTGCGAACCCTTGGCGCCAGGGTGGAATTTTTGTAGTCGGCATTTAGGGAGACACGTTCTTAGAGTGCTATGAGGGTCCCCTTTTCTTCGTGGGGCTTGATTAGCCGTGCGCTCAATTGCACGGGGTTCTTTGGGCTTGATGCGAAGAAGAGTTGGGTTGTGTTGAGTGCCTCGCTTGGTGGAAGTGCATTTCCATCTGGCGGGTCATTCTTACGTGTACGGCCAAATTGGTGCATCCCTGCAGGGTTAAATCTTCTCGAGAATCCGTGTTGTCCGCGGTTATGGATGACTTGGTGAAAGTGCTGGCTAACAAGTACTCAGACAACTTACACTTAACGATGATAACTTGACTAGTAATATAGATTACCTCCACCATAAAAATGCATGTCACCTTAATCAACAGTGTGAGTTTCCTTGGGTTGCTTCCTTAGTAGGGGGTAACATTGGATGGGTATTGTTTGGTGAGTAGTTGTAGTTGGTTCGGATACTGTCGTGGTGGTGTCACGGCAGATGCCATAGGATGGCTAAAGATGTGGGGACGAAGGACGCTGGAGGCGCTCGGGGAGGGATCACGCGACGAGTAGACGCGTGAAGGATGAAACTAGCACTGCAAACAACACGATCTACCCAGGTTCAGGGCCCTCGTGAGGAGGTAAAACCCCTACTCCTGCCATTCTCTCTGTATTCTGATGTCTCACCGAGTAGCCACAGTACAATGGTTCTTTCTACCGAGTAGCCACTCTTCTCTCTACGGGAAGAACTAGGTCAAGAATCTCTACCTAGTGATCGCTCTAGGTCAGCATCCGCAGGATCCCTCGCGCAGGAGGCGGCGGGGCACCTTATATACTCGGTGCCCAGCCGGATACAGCCAAATACAAACAAGTGTCGACATTGTGTACACACCGTCCTTCTTCCGAGTTCCCGCTGACAACTTTGGCTTCTAGATTTGTCCCGGTGCGGAAAGTCGTTGGGAAAAACCAAGTGTTCAGTCTGTTATCACTGTGGCGAACACGGAGTAGATCCCCCCTATCCTGTGACGCCCTGCTGACACACTGTCGCTGTCAGGCACGCCGTCCCCAGATGAACAGTGCTGTGAACAGTGCCAAGTACGGACCCGGGATACGCGGGATTCGGTGTCAGAACGGCTCCTTTGACTTCTGGCCCGAGTAGGTTCCCGCCATTTCTACTCGGACCAGTTCTTCTATTCAGAGGAGCATAACTCTCTTGATTCATTCTTCTGGCTGTCTAGGTGTGAGACCGGGTAGCAGTCGACCGGGTATCGAGTACCAGGTAGCCGGCTACTCGGCCAAACACCCCTTCTGATCTTGCCTTTAGCACTTTCCTTTACCCTACTCGGGGGTAACCCCCCGACAGCAGTCCCCGAAGCTGGTAGAGCCCTGCGAATTCGTTCACTGGGCCCTGCCAGCTTAAAAACCAACATTGACAGTCTTGCCCTTGAACTTTGAGATACCGAGTGAAAACCTCCGAGTAGCCCTTGGTCTTGTTTCCTTTCTTCCTAGTAGGGCCACTTCTCTTCTCTGTGGCCGAGTAAAATGACTTAGTGAAATCTCGAAATGGAATCTCTGCGTGACAGAGCACAATCCGGCTTTCCGCGCTGCAACTGGGCACGTGTCACGCGGACACGACTTCGACGCCTCGGTGCCCGGTAACTGACAGGCCACGCGCCCAGTTTTCACGGGGTGGGCCCACCAGCTCGTAACGTCCCATCACGCGCAGTAATCGCCCGCGATCTCGTCGTGGGATCTAATGCGGCCGTTACGCGCGCGTTCTGCGCTGTGTGCGTTTCTAACCGGCCCACAGATCCCACGCCACACGATTACTGCCACGATCGATCCCACTTCCTCAACTCGTAACGGTAACTCGAGGAGCGGTATAAATACCCCCTCGGTAACTCCTTCTTCTCCTTCCGCTCGCAGTTTCCCCTTCTGCCTTCTCGTTTCTCCGCCGCCGCAGAGCTCCTCGCCGCCGCGCAACTTACTGCGCCGCCGCGAGCTTCTCCACGCACCAAATTCTCGATCTTTTTCCTCAATTTCTTCCTCACCACCATGGCTCGCGACGACAACGCTCGCGCCGGCTGGGCGGGATCCGAGGTCACCGCCGAGGACTGCCAATGGCTGGTGAACACTCGGCGAGTTCCTCCCGGGGTTCGCTGCCGGCAACCTGGCGATGAGCTCGTCCCTGCCCCGCAGGAAGGTGAGCACGTCGTCTTCCTCGCGCCCTTCGCGCGAGGATTCGGGCTCCCAGCATCCAACTTCCTCCGTTCCTTCCTCGACCACTACGGCCTCCAGATGCACCATCTTCCTCCGAACGCCGTCGTCTTCCTCTCGTACCACGCCGTGGTATGCGAGGCCTTCCAGGGCGTTCGCCCCACGACGGAGACGTGGTCCAGGTATTTCTTCTTTCGCCAACAGAGCAAGGGCAAGAAGGACAGCGCGGACACCAGCAGCCGGATAACGGAGACCGGCAGCGCCATGATGGTGCAGCGCCCTGGAACCAACCATCCGCGCATCAAGGGACTGGACTCCGTCCGCAAGTGGCAGAGGACGTTCCTGTATGTGCAGAATGTCCCCGCCACGAAGGGAGCCAAGGTGGAGGACCGAATCAATCTGCCCCCTTGGAGCAACCGAGCTCCCACCGGGCAGAACTGGCGGATCAAGCCCTCCATCGACAGCAATCTGAAGCAGATGGACGAGCGCCTCGCCTATCTGGCCGAAGAGGGGCTCAAGAGCGACGACCCAATCGCCTGCTGGATCTCCAAGCGGGTGCTGCCGCTCCAGCGTCGCGTCCACCCCATGTGCTACATGGGCGGCCCCCGCGACTGTACTCGGACGACCACGTTCGAGCTCAGCAACGCGGATGTCGCCGCTCATGCGCGGTCTATCATGACCACGGGCCTCAGGGACAATTGGCAGTATGGCTTCATCCCATACAGCCGCACGAAGCCAATCGAGCGGGTATGTACTTCTTTTCCCATCTCCTGTATGTATATTCCGAGTAGATAGCCCTCTTATCTTGCAGCGACTAGTACTTGCACTCTGCGTCGAGTAGAGCACTTAGTAGAACTGCTTAGGCTTACTGTGCTTCATGTTTGCACGCCTTGCCGAGTAGCACACAGAGTAGCACTGCTTAGGCTTAATATGCTTTATGTTTGCATGCCTTACCGAGTAGGACACAGAGTAGCACTTCTTAGGCTTAATGTGCTTTATGTTTGCACGCCTTACCGAGTAGGACACAGAGTAGCACTGCTTAGGCTTAATGTGCTTTATGTTTGCACGCCTTGCCGAGTAGGATGCCTCTATGCTACTCGACTAACTTGTGATCTTTCTCTGTTCTTCAGGTCCTTGCTCGCCAGCTCGCTGAGAGCATGGAACGCTTCGAGGACAACTGGTCAGAGGACCGAGAGGAGGACGACGAGGTCTCCTTCGAGACCGCGGACAGGCTCAACCTCCCCATGCCGCTCAAACGGAGAAGCACCACGTAGATGCGTCCGTCCGTGATTGGTCCGAGGACGATGACGAAGGTAACTGAGCTCATCCTGTCTGGTCGCAAGCCGCGCTACCCAATTTCCTCTTGTTTCTAAGCTGTTTTTCTTCTTCCCAACTTCGCAAGTGGCGCTGATGTTGAAGAGGAAGACGGGGAGGAACACGAGAAAGCCCTAGTCGTCAAGCCGCTCTCGGTCGCTGCTCCTCTTACCCGCAAATGGACGGGTAGCGGTGCTCAGGAGCCCCCCGCCAAGAAGAAGAAGACGGCCGGGAAGACGACCAAGAAGACCGTGACGAGAGGAGGACGGACAATCCCTACCCGTAAAGGGTAAGCACTTTCTCCTTAGTTATGCGCCTCTGCTGCCGCGAATTCCCAATTCTCTTACTTCGTTGCTTCTTCTTGATTTCCTCTGTCCTTCTCTTTTTTTTCTGAACATGTTTCTTTCTTCAGAGCCCCCTTGAACGCTGACGCCTCTCTCGCGCCCACCAATACTAAGAAGAAATCTGCCATTGACGTCGATAATCTCATCGACCTCGACGACGAGACTGAAGCCGTAGCGCAGGCGGGAGCGCGTGCGTCCTCTCCCGTGAAAGGGGACGACTCCGACGACGCTCGATACATGGACAGCGACACCCACGATGCCGAGCAGGAGCAGCAGGCCCGCGCAGATCAAGAAGCGCGGGACACTGATCGCGACGCAAGGCCACCTTCTCCTCCGGCCGCCACGGCCGAGGAGAACCTAGATCAAGACCCCGAGAAGCATGATGACGATGCCGCCCTTGAGCGGCGAGAAGAGGACCAAGAGCAGCCAGCGACAAGGGCTGCTGAGCAAGATGACCCCGCGGCCCAGCCGCGGGTAGAAGGACAAGACGCCACACAGCAAGACCCCGCTGCCGGGCAGCGGGTTGAGACAATTGATGAGACGGAGCAATATCCTGTGAGCGACGCGCAACCAGACGCCGCGCAGGGTAG
Organism: Alopecurus myosuroides; assembly: GCA_028641055.1. Classification (NCBI taxonomy): domain Eukaryota; kingdom Viridiplantae; phylum Streptophyta; class Magnoliopsida; order Poales; family Poaceae; genus Alopecurus; species Alopecurus myosuroides. The sequence goes on from CM054057.1 coordinate 760,304,252, forward strand.
CGCTCAGCCGGATGCTGCGCCGGATAGCGCGCCCTTGGTGCCGCCTACCCAGCAGGGTACTTCCTCCACCGCGCCAAACTCTCCACCAACAAAGAAAACCAAGACAGCATCCAGCCCTCCGGCCAAGCAGCTTATGAAGAAGATCAAGCAGGAAGCCGTTGACAAGAATGCCGCCGAGAAGAAGGCTGCCGAGAAGCAGACCTCTGGGACCCAGGCCGCCGAGAAGCCAGCTGGCCAGTCAGAGGGCGTTGTTCGCAGGAATCCCTCGCGTAGCGGTACGCGTGGTGCTGCCACGATGCCGCCGCCAAGACGAACTGCCAAGCCCGGCCAGCTCACCATCCGTGAACCTGACGCGGCTGCTGATACCGCCGCAGGATCCAGCTTCCCGGATCCACCCACCTTCCCACCTTATATGGTGAAGGTGAGCCAGCAGCACAGCATCCCATTGACCCCAGTCGAGAAGAAGCTCGCTATCAGGAGGGGCAAACAGGCTACGCCGGTGGACTCCAAGCCTCCAGCCAGGAACAAGGATCGATCCGTCTCGATCCACTCGCGCGAGGTTGCGGAAACTGAGGTAACATCCACGGGCCTCGAGCAGATATTCGACCGGGTTGGATTTATCGATGCTGAGTGGGACAGCGACGTCCTCGGCAACACGAACTGGCACGGCACATCTTTGGGCGATCTGGACCACATGCGCGTCGACTGGAACAAGGAAGACATGGGTTATAAACCCATGACTATTGCGTCCAACACCAGCACACTCGCCGCCAAGCTCTCCGTCCATCGCAAGGCCGCGGAGGATATTGAACAGACTTACGCGGTAAGCTTTGCTCATCCGTTATGAGTTGCATTTTCCTTCTCTTCTATTCTACTACTTCTTCTTATCCATCCTCCAGTCCCCGAGATTCTGGCCGAGTAGACGGGTACTCAACCGAGTTGCGGCCTTCTCGGGTTGAATCTTCACGACTTTGTCTGATTCTTTTTCTTTCTTCCTCTCAGAATTGCCTTCTGAAAAGAACCAACCTGTACTGGCGGCTGCTATGGAACCACATCATCGCTAGGAGGCGTCTTGAGACCCTGGAATCGGAGCTCAATTCTGCTGAGGCATCGGATAAGGACGTCATGGACAGCGCCCTCAAGCTTTCCGAGATCGAGAGTGAGCGTTTAGCTACGCGGTTCCCGCGTTTTATGTTTACGCCCGCTGTTGCTTTCTGCTCTGACCAACTCCTTTCTGTAGGCAAGTTTAAGACCCTGGCCGAGGAGCACTCCAACTGCCGCGCCTTCGTCAAGAGCGGCCAAACCACAATCAAGAGGCTGGAAGGTGAGTTGGTGTTCTTCTCGGCTTGTTTTCTTCCTTTCATCTTTGCTACTCTGCTGACCGTGCTTTGCTTTTCACAGAAGATCATAAGAAGTTTGTCGAAGAGCATCTCGACTGCCTGCTGAGGTGCAGGCGCAGCTTGCAAGCCTTGAGGCGGAATTCAAGAAAAGGCACCTCGACGAGTTGAAACCACTGCAGACCCAAGTGCGAACTGCTCTCCAGAAAGCCACTGATCTTGCTACCGAGAGAGACAACGCGGTGGCAGAGAAGAAAAAAGCCGAAGCGGCAGCCACAGCCAAGCAAAACGCTCTCGAGCTGGAATGCAAGACTCTGAATGAGAGCAACTCGGATCTTATGCTTCAGCTGGCGCAGTTCCGGAAGGTAGAAGAGAAGCATGTTGCTGACGAGGAGTCTTGGAAGAAAAAGCTGCAGGCGCTACTCTTCGACCTGAACAGTAAGTGCTTGCTTCTCCGCCCTTCTCTTGTTTCCTGCGCTTCTCCGCTGCTCGGTTTATTTTTCTACTCGGCTTCTGTTTCTGATCTTCTCAATAGCTTTTTCAGAAATCTTCCCTGACCTCGAGACATCTTGTAAGCCTGCCTTGGCGAAGGCCCGAGCAGCTCGCATTGAGAAGGGTGAACCTATGGACACCACGGCAGAGATCGAAGATAGCATCACGGTCATGCAGGGGCAGCTTCAGCGCTTAAGTGCTGTGGGCACAGATCTGGTGCGCACTGCCTTCAAGCTCCATGACGTATCCTGGCCTAAAGACTCCGCGCCAAAAACTATCCGCGGACTTGCCGCGAAACTCAATGGCGTGAAGGCCGAGCTGAAGAAATGGAGGGCGTCCGGAGCTCGGGCAGGCGCTGATATGATGCTGCTCTTCATCACTAGCTGGTATGAGAACCTCGACTTGCAAGTTGTCCGCGAGATGCGTGAGGACTCCAAGTGGGAGACGGACTCCGATTGCGTGGCTCTCCGCCAGGCCGTCGCGTACGAGGTCGCCCAGTACGCAAGCACCGCGCGCTTCATCGACGGTCTCACCGAGCCTGACACCGAGGTGGACGAAGGCGATGATGACGACGGTGATGAAGACGAGGACTCCACCGAGTCTGACCTGGGCAGCTTCGAGAGTGATCGCTACAAGGCCGGGAAGGGGAAGGCCGCGGTCGTCACGGACAGCGAGGAGGAGGCCGAGAGCGTGGATATGGTGATCGACACTGCGGCCCTCGAGTTCGGCACCTCCTCAGGTGCGGCTCTCGACGACACGGCGTGACTCCTCGCTCAGACTGCGGCCTCCACCTCGGTGGCCACCGCCACTTCCGAGCAGGCTGCTACTGAGCCGGATGCTGATGCCGCGAAGACTGACGCCGCCAACTCGGAGGCCGATGCCAGCGCTGAAGCTGAAGCCGCCAAGGCCAACACTGACATTGAGGCCGCCAAGGCTAGCGCCGAGAACACTGCTGCTTCTACTTGATCACTTCCTGCAACTTATTCTCGAAACTTTTATCAGATCCCCGGGATGCCGGGTGCAGGTGTATCGAAACAATTATCCTTGTCTTTTGCTACTCAGCTTTATTCACGTTTGATATTTAACTTAGTCAATTTGAGCAACTTTGGCTCGAATGCCGGGTTGCGTTATCATGCGAGTCCCCGAGTTGCATTTCTTATTCGCTCTTCCTTTTTATCTCAGCTCTTACCCGCAACTTGTTGCTTTTTTGGTATTCGAGTCACAAGAATTCAAAGTTGGAGTTGCAAATACTGAGCCACTTAGAAATACTCATAGTAACGCAGCCCACCACTTAGCCGAGAAGGAGTTAACAAGAAACAACAGTAAAAGACATCCTACTCGGTTCCTGCACTTTTTCTTTCCTTAGTAATTTTTCTTGTGCTCATTGACCTTTTGCTTGTTCTCTTGCTTGCCATGAAGCCGGGTTTCGGACAGCAGCAAATTCGAAGAGTTGACATGTAGGTTTAAACACAATACTAGATGTACTCGTGAAATTTTAAGCAGAGCAACCGAGTGGACAAAAGTAAAGCCGGGTAGAAACACACAGAGCAAGTTTAGGCGAGGGCAGTCCCCGAGCTGAATTTTAGATTGCAGAGTAGAATTTCAACTCGGATAAGAGGGTACATACACATCTTTGCTCACGAATGAAAGAGACGAAGTAGGGCTACATTCCAAGGGCGCTTGGTTTCCTCTCCAGCTTTATCTGCCCTGTTCTCCTGTGATGGACGCATGTCCACAAGATAATAGGCGTCATTGTGCAGCGCTTTGCTCACAATGAAGGGCCCTTCCCATGGAGGAGACAATTTGTGCATCCCGGCTGTGCGTTGCACAAGCCTGAGGACCATGTCTACTTCTCGGAAAACCTTGGGTTCACCTTTCGGCTATGATAACGCCGCAGGCTTTGCTGGTAGATAGCCGAACGTGACAGAGTGAGCTCTCTTGCTTCTTCGAGCAGGTCAACGTCATCTTCTCGAGCTTCTCTCGCCTCTACCTCAGTGTAGAGGGTTACTCGAGGGGAGTCATGCTCTAAGTCTATTGGCAACACGGCCTCAGCCCCGTATACCTAGAAGAATGGCGTGTAGCCGGTTGACCGGTTAGGGGTAGTCCTTAGACTCCACAACACCGCTGGCAACTCGTCTAGCCAACACCCAGGTGTTTTCAGCAGCGGCTCAATCAGCCTTGGCTTTATGCCTGCCAGCACCATGCCGTTTGCTCTTTCCACTTGCCCATTGGAGGCGGGATGCGCAACAGATGCAACATCTAGTCGGATGTGCTTATCTCTGCAGAACCGCACCATTGCCCCCTCTGCAAAATTTGTGCCGTTGTCGGTGATGATGCTGTGCGGGTAGCCGTATCTCAGGATCACATCCTTTAAGAATCTCACGGCTGTAGCTCCATCGCACTTCCGAATAGGCTTCACTTCAATCCACTTGGTGAACTTGTCCACCATGACTAAGATATGTGTCATGTTGCCTTTGGCCGGCTTGAAGGGGCCAACCATATCCAGGCACCATACGGCGAACGGCCATGTGATAGGAATTGTCTTCAACTCGGAAGCAGGCATGTGAATCTTACTCGCGAACATCTGGCAGCCATTGCACTTCCTCACGATGTCTTCAGCTTGCTGCAGAGCTGTGAGCCAGTAGAAGCCATGCCGAAAAGCTTTCTTGACCAATGCCCGAGAAGAGGCGTGGTGCCCGCATTCTCCTTGGTGTATTTCCAACAGAATTTCTCCTCCTTCTTCTGGGTCCACACAACGTTGCAGCACGCCGGTGGCACTTCTTTTGTGCAGCACATCTCTGAATATAGTGTAGCCCTTGGATCTTCTCTGAATCTGCCTTGCGGCCACCTCGTCTTCTGGCAGAGTACCGTCCTTTAGAAAGGATAATATGGGCATGGCCCAACTCGGTGTCTCCCGTGTGGGAAACGCTGGTTCGTCCACTTCCATTGGGGCAGGCATCTCTGGCTGCTCTTTAGGGTTGGGAGCACTTCTCTGGAGCCCAGAACGATTGGCAAGGACCTCCTCAATGAATGCGACAGTCCCCGGGTTAAGGACGGCAGTCCCCGAGTATGGAGTGGCAGTCCCCGAGTATGGAGTGGTAGTCCCCGAGTAGGGAGTGGCAGTCCCCGGGTTCTCTGTTGCATTCTCCCAGTCAATCTCCATTGGAACGGATTCTTCACTTGGCAGAGAAGGAACAAATATGGATTCCAAGTTGGGAGAAGGCTTGATGGATGGCTTCCTCAAGTGCTCCAAGGTAACCCCCGCCAGGATGGATTGCCGAGAAGATCCCAACTTGGACAGCTCGTCTGCCGCTTCGTTCTCTGCTCGGTGAATGTGCTGGAACTCGCAGCCCTCGAAGAATCCAGTCATAGACTGTACCAAGAAGCGATATGATGCCATGTTGGCATCTAGAGCATCCCAAGTGCCAGAGACTTGCTGCACCACCAGATCTGAATCGCTGTAGCATATAATGCGCTGCACGCCAACCTCCTTGGCTACTCGCAAGCCGTGCACCACTTCCTCGTACTCTGCTACGTTGTTGGACGCCTTGAAATGAATTTGCAGCACGTACTTGAGTTGATCTCGCTTGGGTGACGTAGTCACTACGCCAGCACCAAGGCCTTCCTTCACCTTCGAGCCATCAAAGTGCATCTTCCAGTAATTGGAAACTGGAGCAGGAGGTTCGTACTGCACCTCAGCCCAATCCACCAGAAACTCCGCCAGAATCTGAGACTTGATGGCTTCTGTTCTCGCATACGCGGGAGCGTACGCGGCCAGCTCAATCGCCCACTTGGCTACTCTTCCACTCGCCTCCTTGTTGCCCATGATATCCGAGATGGGAGCAGAGCTCACCACCGTGATGGGATGCTCTTGGAAATAATGCTTCAGTTTCTTGGCACCCAGGTACACGCCGTAGGTCATCTTCTGGTAATGCGGGTAGTTTTGCTTGGAGCAAGACAACACTTCACTGAGATAGTATACTGGGCGCTGCACACTCTTGCCTTCTTCTTCTCGCTCCACCACAATCACCACACTGACTACTCGGTTAGTGGCAGCAATGTACAGCAGCATTGGCTCCTTGGGTAGCGGACTAGCCAAGATAGGAGCGCTAGCCAGCATTGCCTTCAGCTCGTTGAATGCCACATCCGCTTGCGGAGTCCAGACAAACTTGTCAATTTTCTTCATCAGCTGGTACAGAGGCAGGGCCTTCTCGCCCATTCGGCCCAGGAAACGGCTCAGAGATGCCAAGCAACCAGTGAATTTTTGCACATCCTTCAGGGATCTCGGCAAAGACATGCTCTCAATAGCTTTTATCTTTGAAGGATTGGCTTCAATGCCCCGACTAGACACCAGGAAGCCGAGTAGCTTGCCAGCCGGGACACCAAAGGTGCATTTACCCGGGTTCAGCTTCATTTTATACTTGCGCAGGTTGGCAAAGATTTCCTCCAGGTCGGCAAGCAGAGTATGTATTTTATTCGTTTTGATGACAATGTCATCTACGTACACCTGCACATTCTTGCCGAGCTGATCGTGCAAGCATTTCTGCATGCACCGCTTATAAGTAGCACCCGCATTCCGCAACCCGAAACACATGACACGATAGCAATAAGCCCCGTACGGGGTAATGAAAGCAGTCTTTATTTCATCAGCAGGATTGAGAGCTATCTGGTGGAAACCAGAGTAGGCATCTATGAAAGACAGCAGTTCACAACCAGCAGTGGAATCGATCACCTGATCGATGCGAGGTAGCAGGAACGGATCCTTGGGGCATGCTTTGTTCAAGTCGGTGTAGTCGACACACATGCGCCATGCGGTAGCAGCCTTAGGATCTTCCTTCTTCTTCTCGACCATGACCGAGTTGGCTAGCCAATCCGGATGCTGCACCTCCATGATGAAATTGCTTATCAGCAACTTGGTGATCTGGTCACCAATGGCCTTCCTTCTCTCATCTCCGAAGCGGCGCATATCCTGCTTCACTGGCTTGGCGTCAGGACGCACATGTAACGAGTGCTCAACCAACTCCCTCGGGACTCCTGGTAAATCTTCATTGGACCAGGCGAACACGTCCCGATTCTCACGGAGGAAGTGGATGAGCTGGCTTTCCTATTTCTCCGCCAATCCGGAGCCAATGATGGCTACACGGTCGGGGAACTCGGGGTCGACCTGGACCTTCTTGGTCTCTTGGGACGCCTGGAACGCGGTCCCGTGTTGCGTACTCGGCACGCCCTGCGCACCAGCTTGCGCGGATTGCGCCATAGCCACCACCCCGTACATCTTTTTCTTCTCGGCAGCAATCACCATGGACTCCGCCAGCTGAGAACCGGCAGAGGCACACTCCATGGACTTCTTGTAATCACCAGAGATGGTAATCACGCCATTGGGACCAGGGAGCTTCATCTTCAGATATGCCGTGTGGGTAGAGGCCATGAACTTGCTCAGAGCAGGCCTGCCGAGTAGAGCGTGATAGGGGCTCTGATGATCAACCACCTCGAACTGCAGGCGCTCTGTGCGGCAGTTCTCCCTTGTGCCGAATAGCACATCTATCCACACTCGACCAATCGGGTTGCACGATACTCCCGGCACAATGCCATGGAAGGTGGTCTTGCTGGGTAGCAGCATGTTCTCGGCCAGGCCAAGCTTCTCGAGTGTGTCTTTGTACACAATGTTGATGCTGCTGCCGTTGTCGATTAGCACTTTGCTGAACCTCACATTCTTCTCGGGACCCAAGAAGGTAGGATCCACCACCAAGGCGTAGCTACCCGGGTTGGGCATCACCTTGGGATGATCTACTCGGGACCACTTCATCTCTTGGTTTCACCAATGCATATAGTGAGGAACTGCAGGGATCACGGCATTGACCTCCATGGCACGCCTGTGCTGTGACTGCTTGTCGACGGGCTCTGAAGTGAAGATCATGTAGCTCTCATGGTGTTCTTGGTACTGGTTGGAGCCTCCGCCTCCATTGTTTCCGTTGTTGTTGCCTTGGTAGCCGTTGTTGCCTCTGTTGTTGTTGCGGTTGTAGTTGTTGTTGTTGTTGCGGTAGCCCTCATTGTTGAAGTGACGGTTGGCTCCTAAAGCCACTTGGTTCACGTTTTCTCTTCTCGGAAACACTGGCGGCCGAGATGCGGGTGCGCGAGCAGGCTGCACATTAGCATATGCAGCTGGCAGAGGAGGAGGAGGAGGCAAGCCTTCATTCCGGATCAGATCCCACCACTCGCAATGTCGGGTAGTGTGGTTAGCAGGCCTTGAGGGGTGCTGAGTGTGGAAACTGCATGGGCCATCCTTCATGTCGTCAAAGACGAACTTCCTCGTCTGCTCCGAGTTGCCGCTACCCGACTGAGGAGCACGGAATGGTTTCTTGTTGCTTTGGCCCTGGTTCTGGTTCTGCCCGTAGGCTCCAGCAGGTTTCTGCCTTTGGCTACCCCCAGCTCCAACAGCCACTGCGTTCACCTCCTCAGGGTCGTACTGAACATCTATTCGGTCACCCCTGCGCTTGTTGCGGAACTCGTTGCGCTGGTTGCCGTTGAAGTTTCTTCTCGGCTCGGAGGAGTCCATCAGGGGCTGGGTAGGACCACCGAGTGCGTACTGATCTGCAATCTTGATGGTCTCCGCCAGAGTGTTTGGCATCTCCCTCTGCAACCTTTGCCACAGCATACTGCCGTGTCTGCAACCCTGCGCAAACCAAGTGATGGCTTGGGCCTCGTTCACACCTTCACAGGTGTTTCGCAGCGTGCTCCACCGAGTAAGGTACTCGCGGTCCGTCTCGTCTTCTCGCTGCCTGCAAGCGGACAGCTGCTGTGGTCTATTCGGCCTCTTGTAGGTGCTGGTGAAGTTGCTGACGAAGGCGTCCGAGAAGTCCAGCCAGCAATTTATGCTGTTCTTGGCAAGTTATTGAGCCAAGTGCGAGCTGGACCCTCTAGCATCTGCGGGACGTACCGCACTGCCCATCTCCTGTTGCCGCCCGCGATGTGGACTGCGGTGACATAGTCATTGAGCCAATCCTCTGGCTTGGTGCTTCCGTTGTAGCTCTTGGTGCCCCTTGCGAGCTGGAAGTTCTTCACGGACGGCTTGTTCATGATGCGCGGGCCAAAACACTCGGGGCCAGGAGGACCCGTGTTATCAAGCCGCGCCGACAAGTTGATCCGGTCCAGCTGGTGCCTTGCATCTCCAGGCGCCAACACGCGCTCGCCCACACGATCCAGGATGTCATAGCCAGCCATTCCCATGGCCGAGTAGCCATCATCATATCTGTCCACCTGCACAGCTGCAGGCTGCTCCACCGGGTTGGCGACTGGCGCCACTGCACGCGGCTGCTGCCTCTGCCGAGTGGGCTGAGCGGCGGGATGCTGAAAAGGACCTGGGCGCTCTCCATCTCGGGCCTGGCTTTGAGCTTTATGGGCTTGAAAGCCTGCTCCTGCAGCGTTGTGTTTCTGACCGGACTGTCGCGGCACAGCGAGCTGTTTCGCGGCGACAGCCGGGTCGTACACCTGCATTTGCCTATCCTTGCCGGAATGCCCACTCTGGCTTTTCTCACGGCTAGGATGCGGAGATGAAGCCTGATCGTTAGATCTGGCCACATGCGAGTGCACCACCTGAGAAGCTCCAGCACCCGGGTTGGCTTTCCGGAACTCCTCGTTCTGCCTAGCCGCTTCTAGGACCAACTCGTTCAGCCTTTCCTGTTGCCTAACGCGCGCGTCGCCAACTAGGTGCGGCAACTCGGCAGCTACGGCCTCAGCAGCTCTAAGTGTCTTGGCGGGTGTGCTGTATCTGGGTCTAGTGGAGGTGTTTGCGGTGGCGGACTGACTGGGAGCCCCTACAACCGTTGCCATCTCGGCACCTAGGTTACGACGCGTAGCACCTACTTTGCTAGCTCTCCTAACAACTGGTGTGAAACCGTGAGCCTTGTTGTACTCAAGCTGCTCTAAGCTAAGCTCTAGCCTGATCTTCTCCAACTCCGCCTGCTCAGCGAGCAGCTCCTGGCGCTGCCGGTCGAGCTGCGCCTTCATGGTCAGGATCTCGAGGTCAGTGGGAGGCGGCATGCCCGTCCGCGCAGCAGACGCAGGGATCGTCGGAGTAGTGGAGAGCGGAAGGTTGCACTCCTTCTCGTAAGGCTTGTGCGTCTTCCCGCCAGCACTAGAGCCAGCAAGATCCTCGACGACAGCCGCAGCGGTAGCAGCTGCGCCCTTCCCGGCGTCCGCAGCCATGCCAGCTACCATCACCTCCACAACGTTCCGCGAGCGGCCCAGCGGCCTCCCGCGCGCGGCGATAACGGCGGGTGGATCCTCCGCGTCATGCACCAGCTCGGGGTACTCACGGTCGATGACGGTGGCGACATAGACGAGGTGCGCGCCGAAAGAAAGCACCGTGCCGCCCTCCGGCATGGCCCTGCCGCCGAAATCGCCGGCGTTGTCGGTGACGAAGTCGAAGGAGCCGAATCTGTGGACAAGGCCACAGACCACGCGCTCTCCGGTAGCAGAAATCGATCCCGTCCGAACGGAAACTCCAGCCAGCGCCACTGGTTGCCCCACGGTGGGCGCCAACTGTCGTGGGGGTGTCACGGCAGATGCCATAGGATGGCTAAAGATGTGGGGACGAAGGACGCTGGAGGCGCTCGGGGAGGGATCACGCGACGAGTAGACGCGTGAAGGATGGAACTAGCACTGCAAACAACACGATCTACCCAGGTTCAGGGCCCTCGTGAGGAGGTAAAACCCCTACTCCTGCCTTTCTCTCTGTATTCTCATGTCTCACCGAGTAGCCACAGTACAATGGTTCTTGCTACCGAGTAGCCACTCTTCTCTCTAAGGGAAGAACTAGGTCAAGAATCTCTACCTAGTGATCGCTCTAGGTCAGCATCCGCAGGATCCCTCGCGTAGGAGGCGGCGGGGCACCTTATATACTCGGTGCCCAGCCGGATACAGCCAAATACAAACAAGTGTCGACATTGTGTACACACCGTCCTTCTTCCGAGTTCCCGCTGACAGCTTTGGCTTCTAGATTTGTCCCGGTGCGGAAAGTCGTTGGGCAAAATCAAGTGTTCAGTCTGTTATCACTGTGGCGAACACAGAGTAGGTCCCCCCTATCCTGCGACGCCCTGCTGACACACTTTCGCTGTCAGGCACGCCGTCCCCAGATGAACAGTGCTGTGAACAGTGCCAAGTACGGACCCGGGATACGCGGGATTCGGTGTCAGAACGGCTCCTTTGACTTCTGGCCCGAGTAGGTTCCCGCCATTTCTACTCGGACCAGTTCTTCTATTCAGAGGAGCATAACTCTCTTGATTCATTCTTCTGGCTGTCTAGGTGTGAGACCGGGTAGCAGTCGACCGGGTATCGAGTACCAGGTAGCCGGCTACTCGGCCAAACACCCCTTCTGATCTTGCCTTTAGCACTTGCCTTTACCCTACTCGGGGGTAACCCCCCGACAGATACGCTCTCTTATCCCTTTCTTTTAGCCGGATGTTGTAGCGCGTCTCTGTAGTTAGTTAGTGCAGCCCGCTGCCGCTTCTTTGCAACAATCCCTTGCTTTCCGTTGTACCCAAAGTATTTGTATCTTGTGATGATTGGTCACGCTGGTATCTTGTGAGTATGGTTTATCCACTTGCCAGTACTTAATCGTACTGACCCACGAATCCAATTCGTGGCTGCATATTCCACATTGCAGTCAACAGGTTTGAAGTCTGGCGACGTTAGCTTGGGAATCCCTCCGGCTTGGCTTGGGCAGGGATTGGACGCCATCGGTTATCTTCAGGACTCTTAGTCCAATTTGTATCTTGTCCGTAGTCGGACACTATGTTGTTTCTTCCGCTGTTATTTGGATCTTTGTATTGTATCAGTTGTATCCTTGACTCGTTTGAGTTGTCTTGTATATATCTTTTCTGTTGTTGTTGCGGAATATTCGTGAACTGTTGTAATGCTATCACAAGTGGCAACCTGGAATCGGTTATTATGTGGATTTTGGCGGGAATGCTGAAATCTGCATAGTGCCCGATCCCGGGGCATCACAAATGGTATCAGAGCATGGTTCCGATTCCCAAAGTTGTTTCGATACGAATGGTTATCGAAGCAACGGGTCCGCAAAGCCTGTAGGATAACCTCGCTAACGGTCGTGTTTCTAGAGTGTCAAAAACTATTTCTCGAAAACCTGTTTTCGAAACATCTCAATAGGATTCTTGTTTTCTCCTTATCTCTATTCTATTTCCCCTCCCATCTTATTTGTTTTGGAGTCTCCCCCCCTTGTCTATCTTTCAAAGTGTTAGGGTCCTATGTGGGTGGACGTTTTCTGAGCCTTTAACCGAATAGGTTCGATCATCGAAAGATTCCTGGTGGAAGAACATCGTCATCAACCCAAGCAAGATTCTCTTGTTAGTGGTGTCGAGAAGCCCTTGTTAGTGGTGTCGAGGAGATCAACTGGAAGCATGAAGAATCGATAGTCGAACTTCTTTCCCCTCCCGGGTTAGTGGGTGGATTGCGAGGGCGCAATCCCTTGTTAGTGGTGTCGTCTGTAACACCCGGGGGATTTTCCCCCAAAGTAGAATTGTTTGCTCTCCTTTTGCATGGCATTGCATCATGACATTGCACTTGGTTTCAAAACCAATTAAAATTTTCGAAACACTTTCAAAAATTCAAACAATGCACATCTGTTTTCAAATCAAATTGTTTTCAATACACTTGAAGTGTACACATAAAATTTGTTGGGTTAAATAACACACCTCTTACTAAAAACCCCAATTTGAATTTCAAATTCAAATTTCAAACACCACCAACAAGTTGAAATTTTCAAAACTAAATATCATGCAATTGGGCATTACCATTACTAAAATACAAATAAAATTATTTCATAAATTTTGGACAAATAAAACTCTCACAAAATTCCCTTCTTCTTCTCACCTTTCTCTTACAAAAAAGGGGGAAAAGAAAGGAAAAAAAAAGCGAGCCGCAGCCCAACCTACCTCTTGGTTCAGCCCAGCCCATCTCACCCTCGATCCCACCTCCCGTCCTCTCCTACCTCCGTACGGCCATGACGCCAGCACAGAGAAAAGAAGCACGCACCACCACCCCCACCTGCTCCCCTCTCCTCCCCCTTATAGCTGCCCCTCCTTTTCCCGAACCCTAACCCTAGTTCCTCTCCCTCTCCTTCCTCCATCGCCGCTGCCTTCCTCTTCCTCCTCCGTTCCCCAATTCCTCTCTGAAATTCACGTATGTTTCTGAATTTTCGGAGGTGCCTCCATGGCCGCCACTTCGAGAGCATGGTGCCGCCACCTCCGTCCACCTCGGGTCTCCCTCTCACCGGGAATGGAAACGGGGCATCTTCCTCGTCCCCCTCGTATCCTTGGCCGGCCCGGGGAGGCAGCAGGGAGGTCTCGCCGTCCCCGTTTCCCGCCGCCGACCTACCGCCTGCTACTGCCGCCTGCTTCCTCGTCAGGCAAACATCGCCCCCGCGTCCATCCGCCTTCTCCGACCACCACCGAGGTGAGCCCACCCCGTCCCGGCCTAGGCCCTCTCCCCCTCGTGCTCTGAACGCCGGCCTTCGAGCCGCGCCGTGGGTTCCTCGACGCAGGTCGCCGTCGTTCTGTTGTCGTTCCGATCTGCACATGAACGTGCTTCAGTTATCCGCGACGGCCACCTCTTATTCAGTGAGGGCCCTATCCTATCACCAACGGATCAGCTGGCCCAGTGGCTCGGTTCCATCCGCACCGCAACCAGGTCTTGGGTTCGATCCCCCCCCCCCCGGCGCAAAGCCACCCCCTTTTTCCCTCCTTTTTCTTTTATTTCTCGAATTCTAGAAAAACAGATCTGATTCTTTAATTGTAAAATTAATAACAAATTGAATATTGCTCCAATTTTGGTGATTCAAGTTCCTGTGGATTCAGAATTTTGTGCTCTTCCTGTTAATGTCAAAGTTTCAACATGTTTCTGTAATAATTTTTGCACTAAATAATTAAATACAGAAAATGCAATAAAAATTTGAAACTTTGGAATTTCATAACTTGAGTTCTGTTCATCCAATTTGAGAAAACTTGGGCTCTAAAAATTCGTCTTAACAAACTCTACACATTGGTATTTTATTTGGTCACAATTGAATTAATTTTGAACATGTTTCCCTTTGTTTACTAAAAAGGGCAGAATAAACTACTTATGAAGAATTGCATAATAAATTCAATAATGATCCAAAAATTATGTTTAATAGCTCAAAATGTTCAGTGAAACATTTGGTACCTGTTTTCAACCTTCTCAATACATTTTGTTTACTGTTTTTCCTAATTAAAATTGGTGCAATAATTCAATGCTTTAATTAAACCTTTTAAATTGCAAAATTCATAACTTGGGCAATTCAAATCCAATTCCAACATGTAAAATATGTTTTCCATCCCATTTTTCATGAACTTTGCAAATATGAACTTTGTTTTCTGTTTTGAATAAATTAAATTGCTGAAAACAACTATTTCCTAATTAAAGCATATAAAATTGTCAATTTAATAACTTGGTCCTCTAAAATCCAAATTCAACAAATGAAACATGTATTCCATCTAAAATTTTGAGTTCTTTCCAAATATAAATTTTGTTATCTGTTTTGAACATTTAAAATTGGTGAAAACAACAAATGTTTGTTTAATCATTTAAAATGCCAAAGTTCATAACTTAATAAATAAAATTTCAAACTTGGTAAACAACATATCAAACTGAAGCTATTGTTGTTTTCTTATTGTTTTCATCATCCATGCATCATTCTAATCAACTTTCACATGATGGTTATTTGTAGATCATTAAATTCAACATTAATTCATGGGCTTTTCCATATGCAATCCAAATTGCATATGGGCCCATTTAAATATGTTTACCATGTCAACTAGTTTATCTTTGATGCATCCTTAAACTTGTCATGCATATAAAATAGGATCATGCTGGATCTTTTGCCGTGGTAGTAATTGTTGCATCCGGTGTTTGTTCTAGTTCGTTGCCTCTTCGCGGATAGGACGTTGAGATGATGTGAGCAACGACAAGTTCTGCGGATGTACCTCTACTTGCTGGATCTCAGGCAAGTAAACTCACTTGCTACCTATGGCTGCCTTTCATCACTTGTTACCGATTCTTTCCGGTGTACTTATCCTAGCCTTATGAATTCGTTGCTTGTGTTCGGATCCTATCACATGTCATCCTGCATCCATGAATATAGCCTCACCACCCACACCTACAACCTTGTTGTTTGTTAGCCTGTGTCATAGTATCATGCTTAGGGTTGGTTGTGCTCGAGTCTTGTCGTCATTTATATTATCACCTGTTTAGTTTGATAGTTGGGTTTCAATTAAATCAACAACATGTTAATGTTTTGGGTAATAATAATTTGATGATAAGGCACCGGCAGGAGGCCCGGCGTGGTTTTGAGGCCTGCTAGTGTCGACCCTAATTAGGAAAAGGGTCTTGTCCTCCGATCCAGGATGAGCGCGCTAACCGCATGTGGGAAGCGAGTATGGGCGCCCCCCACAACTTTGATTCGATTCGCATCTCGTCCAAATCGCCTCATTTAGTTCGGGTTTTCCATTTGCCGCCTGCATATGCAGGTGCGAACCCTTGGCGCCAGGGTGGAACTTTTGTAGTCGGCATTTAGGGAGACACGTTCTTAGAGTTCTATGAGGGTCCCCTTTTCTACGTGGGGCTTGATTAGCCGTGCGCTCAATTGCACGGGGTTCTTTGGGCTTGATGCGAAGAAGAGTTGGGTTGTGTTGAGTGCCTCGCTTGGTGGAAGTGCATTTCCATCTGGCGGGTCATTCTTACGTGTACGGCCAAATTGGTGCATCCCTGCAGGGTTAAATCTTCTCGAGAAGCCGTGTTGTCCGCGGTTATGGATGACTTGGTGAAAGTGCTGGCTAACAAGTACTCAGACAACTTACACTTAACGATGATAACTTGACTAGTAATATAGATTACCTCCACCATAAAAATACATGTCACCTTAATCAACAGTGTGAGTTTCCTTGGGTTGCTTTCTTAGTAGGGGGTAACATTGGATGGGTATTGTTTGGTGAGTAGTTGTAGTTGGTTCGGATACGCTCTCTTATCCCTTTCTTTTAGCCGGATGTTGTAGCGCGTCTCTGTAGTTAGTTAGTGCAGCCCGCAGCCGCTTCTTTGCAACAATCCCTTGCTTTACGTTGTACCCAAAGTATTTGTATCTTGTGATGATTGGTCACGCTGGTATCTTGTGAGTATGGTTTATCCACTTGCCAGTACTTAATCGTACTGACCCACGAATCCATTTCGTGGCTGCATATTCCACATTGCAGTCAACCGGTTTGAAGTCTGGCAACGTTAGCTTGGGAATCCCTCCGGCTTGGCCTGGGCAGGGATTGGACGCCATCGGTTATCTTCAGGACTCTTAGTCCAATTTGTATCTTGTCCGTAGTCGGACACTATGTTGTTTCTTCCGCTGTTATTTGGATCTTTGTATTGTATCAGTTGTATCCTTGACTCGTTTGAGTTGTCTTGTATATATCTTTTCTGTTGTTGTTGCGGAATATTCGTGAACTGTTGTAATGTTATCACAAGTGGCAACCTGGAATCGGTTATTATGTGGATTTTGGCGGGAATGCTGAAATCTGCATAGTGCCCGATCCCGGGGCGTCACAGGTTTCTATAGTGCATCGGAATGCCTAGGTATTTAACCTATACCTCACATCCGAATTTGTGACGGTAGTCATCTTGTGCATCCAAAGCTTTACCAAAACAAAATATCTTACTCTTATGAAAATTAATTTTAAGGCCCGAAAGCTGCTCAAACATCGTAAGAATGATCTTCATGTTCAAGGCCTTATTCAAATCATGCTCGAGGAAAAGAATCGTATCATCTGCATATTTAAGAATCGAACCCCTCCCCCCTCTACAAGGTGTGGTATCAACCCTCCAACTTGACCATCCTCCTTTCCATGCTCAATAAGAATGGCCAACATGTCTACCACAAGATTAAAAAGAATCAGGGACAACAGATCACCCTGTCTAAAACCTTTTAACGTTTGGAAATAATGACCAATATCATCATTCACCTTAGTACCCACACCACCTCCCTGAAAAAAACGAGCAACCCAATCACACCAAACCGAAGAGAAACATTTCATGCGGAACACTTGTTGGAGAAAAGACCAATTAACTTTATCATATGCCTTCTCAAAATCAACTTTAAATAAAACTCCATCCAAACGCTTCTTCCGTAATTCATGAATCATTTCATGCAGAACTACAACCCCCTTCAAGGATATTTCTGCCGGGTAGAAATGCCGACTGGGTTGGTTTGATGACCCTACTCGCAATAGAGGTCACCCGATTAGTTCCGACCTTAGTGAAAACCATAAAACTGACATTAAGAAGGCAAATAGGTCTATATTGCTCATAACGGCTCGCATCCTCTTTCTTGGGCAGCAACGTAATGATCCCAAAATTAAGTCTAAACAGCGGCAAAACACCATTATGGAGCTGAGCAAACATAGCCATCAAATCGTCTTCAACTACATCCCAGAACCGTTGATAAAACTCAGCCGAGAACCCTTCTGGTCCTGGAGCCTTATTGTGTTCCATCTGAGTAATCGCTTCTAGCACCTCTTTTTCCGAAAAAGGAGACGAAAGAATAAGATTCTCATCCGGTGGAATCTGAGCTAAATCGCTGGTCCTATCTTCCATTAAAGAAACGTTACTCGGTTCCGGAGCCCCGAATAATTTCTTATAATATTCAGAGATGAAAACCCGTAGGTTTGCTTCTCCAACAATCGTACCCTCATCTTGTTCCAGCTGAAAAATTCTCTTCTTCCTATGTTTTCCATTCGCAATCAAGTGGAAATACCTCGTATTACTTCCACCTTCTTGAATGTATTTTACTTTTGCCTTCTGGGCCCACTTACTTTTTTCATCCCGTTTTAACTTAGCTAGACGCTCTTCAGCCTCTCTTTTTGCAGCCCGTTCGGCCACACTTAAAGAGGCTGATTCTGCTTTGATATCATCAATAAGCAAAGTTAATTTCTCTTTTAGCTTCTTATACGCCTCACATAGATTTTTAGCCCATCCCCGCAGGAATTGACGTAGATGTCTAATTTTATTTTGCCAATGCTCAACAGGAGTAGCTCCCGCGGTAATCGACGTCCATTCACATCGCACCAGCTCATAAAAACCTTCTTGGCGTATCCACGAAAGTTCGAATGAGAAATGACTCTTGTTTCTCACATGCGCACGGGCACCGGAGTCCAAAAGTAACGGTGTATGATCTGACCCCGTTCGAGTCAACGCATGCACCGTCACCAAGGGGTACTTATGTTCCTATTCAATACTTGAGAGAAAACGATCCAACTTTTTGTAAGTCGGGTTGTCCCCCCAGCTAGCCCACGTATATTTCCTACTAGATAACCTAATCTCCTTTAAGTCTAGGGTTTCAATAATAGCATTGAAAATAAACGGCCATCTAGCATTGAAATTATCGTTGTTTTTCTCTTCTTGACGCCTAATAATGTTAAAATCACCGCCAACCAACATCGGTAAAGATTCGTTCTCACACACTCGCACCAATTCCGCTAAAAAATCAGGTTTTTTGAATCTTGTGCAGCTCCTTATACCACAATAAAGGCCCATAGGAAACCATCGTCTTTAGGTTTAACATGAAACTTCACACAAAAATCTCCAGACAAAACGGTCTGTGCTGCAAGATGTTCGTTGTTAAAATCTACCAACATACCTCCAGAACGTCCATGCAGAGGCAAACAAAACCAAGTGAAATCTCTACCCCCGGTAAGAATTGCAAAACATGAGTAGCAACGACGATCTACCCTCTTCGAGAAACGCAATCAAATCAAGTTTATGCTCTCTAACAAACTCATTGACCACCTGATGTTTAGCCAAATCCCCAAACCCGTTGCTATTCCAAATCACACCTCTCATCTTACTTTTAAAAAAATTTAAGTCTAGCACTTCTTCTAGGTTTAGAAAGACAGCCACCATTCTTTTTACGGTTACGTTTAGCCTTCTTCGAAACGGCCAGAGCATCTATGAACCTCTGATGGCTCAACAACATCGTTAACTAGGTCCTCACTTAAATAGAAAGCATTTAGAATCACTAGGCTAGAGTTCGAATCAGGGTCTTCATGAGACACATTTTTTTTAAGAAACACCATCGATCTCTTTCATTCCTTATCCATCATAACCGAAATAGAATCACATACTTGTTGCTTATTTTTACCCAAAGAGACTCCTAACTTATCAGCTCTAGCCTTAACCTCCGAACTAGAAAAAGAGAGTAATGAAAATTTAGATGGTACGCTCGTACCTGCAACGAAGGCAAACTCCTTCTTCTGAGCCAACGCCATCGCCCTCAACTCATGTAGCATATCTGCGTCGAGCTTAGCTCGCAACCGAGCACTGGAGCGCACCTCCGTATCAACCGCTGGAATACCCCCATAAGTCGTGACGTCGTCCTTGGAAGGACGAGTGGGAGTGAGGGGTACCGCTGCGAACCCCAACCCGCCTGGTTGAGGTTAGCCATACCCGATCCCATGCGAGAGACCCAGCCCGCCTGGCTGAGTCTCGAGCACCCCGCTGGCAGCGAACGCCTCGTCAAGGCGCCGTGTTACCTCATGGGAAGCAGCCCCTCGGCTCCCAACCAGCGAAGAAGCAGCAGCCGTTTGCCGCGCGCCCGTTAGCTGCGTGCGAACAGGGGACATCACCGTCCTAGAATGCGAAGCCGACATCCCTCTAGGCCCCTCCGAAACCAGTACCGTCTTCTCCAAACCAATGTGACCAGCCCCAATGTGTGCTAAACCACCGCAACCATCAACCGCGGCAACAAAAGCCGGCTGGTAGACACAATCGCTGATCCTGTCGCCGGTGCACCCGAATCCGCGATGTGCTGAAAAAACTGCTGACCGATGGCACAAAGCTGAGCATGAGCAGCTTGGATCGAACTAGCAACCAAAGGAGACATAACTACCCCCGGGGAAAAACCTCCATCTCCCTCGGACAGCTTACCAGAATCACGTTGCACCACATTGGACCCCTCTTTCTCCTGTGACTTAGTAGACCCATCATCAATGAAATCACCATTACCCTTCTCCATAGACCCCGCACCATCTCTATCCTTGTCATCACGATCATTCTCCTTAGCATCAACAGCCATATCAGTCTCATCATCAGAGTTAGGATTTTCAACCATAAATTTCAGCTCATAAAAACCATCCGTAATAAAAATAACCCATTTATCAGGAACCAACTTGTAGTCCATGCATCCAACTAATATCCTCAAGACCCCATGTTTATGAGTGAACTTCATATCCACCTTAAGAGTTTTGACGAACAAAGAACCCAGGCTCCATAGCAAAAGAAAATCACCTCTATGAGATGGTGGAATATCAGATACACGAATCCAGATCTCTGGTAGCAACAAAAGGGGCTTCATCTCAGACGCCCAAGCCTCTACCAGAAGAACACAACTGCTGTTTGGAACATGAAAGGCCCCAAAGATAATCATACTATCAAGTTCAGCCCTCGAAGGAAAAGAAACCTTAAAGACGTTCTCATCCACTTGGACCACCTCCCATTTCAAACTCTCGGAGGGAACCAACCTACGTAGCTGAACGACAACCTCATCAACAGAAAGCGACCCCCCTGTTATAGAAATCTTGCTCAACCTCGCAGAATCAATCTTAGGTCTATAAGTAGCCGTAGGTACTGCCTCATAAAACATCAACCTCTCATCAAGAAAACCATGAGTAATGACTTGTTGCTTAGCAGCCGAAAGAAGGTGACAATCATATGGCTCATGCCCTGACCACTCGCGATAGTCACATACCACAACCGTACAATCAACGCTCAAATGCCCCTACACACCACACTTAAAACATTTCGCTTTGTCTTTTTTCGCCTTTTTCGAAACCAAATCATCACCGAAATCATCATTAGATGTGTGTACAACATCACTAACCGTCGCCGTTTGCAACTTTGATGAAGCCCCACCAGAATTACTATGAATTTGTGCAGCAGCCACACCCTTCCCGACAGCAGCGTGATCAGCACCAGTAACGGACAGAACGGCCCCAGTCACCACGCCAGCAGCAGCCTGCCCCAACATCTCCGACGTTGAAGCCACCGAAGGGCGCGCCATTGCCGGCCCCAAAGTTCCCGTGGCGGAACTGAACTTGACCTGGAAAATTGTTCTGACCCCCTTGGTTGTAATTGTTGAAACCCACGCCACCCCTCCACGGTTCGGAGCCGCGCCGTTTCCACACGCGATCCCTCTCCCATCGCCGTAGTAACCACCACCGCCGCCCTGGTTCGCCATAGATCGGACCAACCGGTGTCGTTCCTGTCGTATGGAGAAACCTGCACGTATTCTGCGATACGGCCAGATTACACGGTGGCCGGGGCCCTTACAAACTTGGAAAGAGGAAACGCGGGTAAGGCCCAAGTCTAATCGGGATAGATGGCCCGTTTGGCCTCCCGTAAATTTGGGATTTTAATTTGAATTCCGAATCCCTCGGATCACCGGTGCATGCTTCCATGCCGGCGACGTTTCGCCGTCTAGAATGTGCCTTAGCTTACCATTCCACAGACGCACGGTGAACCATGGTTCATCTTCGATTACAGACACAAACGTAGAGGGGGGAATGGCCGGGATCTTGAGCCGGTGCCGTCGATCCACGACCGGGTTCGCCCCAAGAAACTTTGAACAGCAGCCGGTGGGCTCGTGCCTTCTCTTACCTGAGTAGACGAAGATGAACGCAGAACCTTCGCCGCCGAACGTTGATGTATCCTCTTGGCCTCCCTCTTCTCGTGTCGATGATCACTCAAATCGCGGGACGAGGAGGATTCCGGCGACCGGCAAAGATAGCGCCACGACGAGGGCGAGGAAGGAGTCCCCAGGTTGGCTTCCTTTGGTGTATGTCATGGCGCAATATTCCTTGCAGGTGATTCCCTCGGCTGCCACAGCTAGGAAAAGACCCATGAGCAGGACACACCACATACCAATGCTACGCTTGCAGTTGCTGCTCCTGGACGAACCAATAACGATGGCTACTTGTACTATCTTGATGAAACTAAAGCAACAAGGACGCTAAAACTAGCTAGCAATAAGGTGGCTGTAAACTACACCACCGGGTTGGTGTTTATATAGGAACAGTACGAATGGATCATCGATGAATGCAAAGGTGCAATGCATGTGCAAAGCGGCATGGATCCACGGGGCAGGATATCTTTTCCATTTAAATTCCATGAACGAGGGAACACGGCAGTCGAGGCATGTGGAAGGTGTTTATCATTATTATCAACATAACAGTACGATACACAAGATGCATGCTACTACTACTAAAGGAGATGCAATGGCTAGCTAAAGGTGGCCTATGCATGGAATCATTATTGGGACTTCGGAGGGACGCTCATGCCTCAGAGCAATTAACCAGCAGGCAGCACACGGATGGTGTTCTTGTTCATGCACACTGCCGGCCGTCATATTGTCCATAATCTCTTCCACGCATGCCTGATCTCTTTCACGTGTCGCTTCCGAGGCCAGCCGAGGACTCAGCGAGTAAAGCATGTTAAAGATTGCATTGGAGGACTATGATCTCTTCCACCGGTGTGGACAAAACCAATGCGAAATATTCTGTATTTTGGGCTATGCTGAAATGTTAAATTTTCTCGAGTCGAGTATGTGAAAACGATATAATTCGGAAAAAGAACATATTGGTAAGAATTTGGCCCTTTTTTTTCAGCCCGCCGTGAAAGCTATTTAAGTTGAAATTTTACATGACCTTAAATTAGGTCATTGTTAACATGTATGATTTTACAGGAGTGGGAAAAAACAGGGCTGTTGATGGGAGATCACCCATAGCTATAAAGGTGACTTATAGATCTCTCGCACGCATCATCGTTCTATGTGCTGCATCGGAGCATAATACAGATGGTGTGCTGCGTCTGAAAGGATATGGATTCACTTTCCGCCCAGAGCCCGAGGATTGTGTGCCAGAGCCTGATTTTGTGCCTTATGTGTGGGACTTGAGAGTGCCGTCGGAGTCCTCTTCTCGGGGTGTGCGGGAGTCTGATATGCTTGGCTCTGCTAATGTCCCTAACGGAGACGAGGATGGTGCGACGAGTATGGCTATCGATGCACCCACTGCGGATGGCGGTGATCATGTTCGTTCTCAAGCGATGGAGATACTGCAGAGTTATGCATTAACGCCGGTTAACTTGTCTCCTACTACCCCTAGAGGCAAGGAAATTGTGCGGTTGATGCATTCCTCGGGTGGCTTTATTGCCGGGATTGCAGGGAGGAGCGCGGCATCTTCTGGTGGATTGCAGGGTGCAGGTGGCACCCCGCTATCCGCTGCTCAGGCGACTGTAGGCGGGCAGCGACCAGCTGTCGCCCAGGCGGATGTCTCCTGCGACTTCGCCGCGCGTTTGGACGAGGCCCACTCGCCTTCCAGGACTTCTGATGCGGGGCGTGGTGGCGAGCAGCTCCCAGCCGCACAGGCGGCAGTCGGTGGGTGTGTGGCTGCTGCTGGCGGCGAGCAGCTAGCAGCCGCTCACGCGACGGCAGACTGCGGGCGCACGCCTGCTGCCACTGGGCCGCTGGAGGCTACCAGCCCGCTGGCTGGGCCGGCCACGGCTGGGGTGGGCGGGACTTCGTTGCCCGTCGCCCAGGCTGCAGTCTTCAGCGGCGGCGGGCCTGCGGTTCTAGCTTAGGAAAAAACGTTCGTTTTGCTGCTGTTGCTTTTCTGGACAAATTCTGCCTTCTTTTGTTTTATGCACTCTTTGGGATTGGGAATCGAATTTCCATGATTCTTTCAAGCAAGAGAGTGAACATACAACATAATTAACCTTATTGTCTATCTACTGGAGCATTTGATTTGGAATTTTGCACAGCAAGCATGTGATTTGTTTGTCCTTGCTAATCTCACCCCATGGAAAAAGAATGGGAGAAACATGTTTTGTGAAGTTTTTTCACAGGGAATAGAGGAGCTGCGCCTCAAGACATCCAAGAATGGTGAAAGCCATAAGCTTGGGGATGTGATGAACACTCCGCTGGAGCTACACTCTTTTGGTTAGCACACGTCTACTTTCTGTTTTTCTAAGCAAAGCATTTATCGTAGAGACTTGAAGTGTCTAGTTTTTGTTTTTATTTTTGTTTTGATAAGACCACACCCATCATTTTATATGAGATTGAGCTACTGGAGTTTGGGGTTGGAATGTATTGGATGCTAGTATTGTGACTTGGAATAGGGATGCCATGGTTGATTTGAAGAGCTACATATGTTTGCATGATTTATAGGCTTTTTATGTGTAGAAATTTGTAATAATGTTGTCTTGAGCTATCTCTTATTCATGTCCTTGATGTTAATTGCTGGTTTATTTAGTTTGTCATGAAATGAGTAGTTCTATGGACATATTCATGCATAGTAGCTGGTCAACTATCTCCCTCTTGCTAGCCAAAAATTTAAAAATTCCAACAAGTAAAAACTTGTTTCCAACACTCCTTAGCCAAGTATTTCCAGTGAGTCCACCATATCTTCCCATTAGCTTCATTGCTATTCCGAGTATGTTCACCATGTTATTTTGTTATTTATGTTCTAAATTAAGATATTCACTTTATTAATTGTCATGGGTTGAACTTGGGATAGGACTCTCACGAACTTTTGAAGGCACACTTTACTTTTTATGCATCTAATAAACATGACCCAATAATGGGAGCCACAAGTTTTGCGTTTGAAAAGTGTGTGGTTGGGAGCTAGCTATAAACGTGTCACCGGAAAGCTTTCAACATTGCACAAAAATTTACATTTGGTTGATATCATGTACTTTTGTTTTTGGACTCCTGCCATGCCGAAATGAAATAGAGGAATAGTAAGTTTTGATGAGTAAGTATCTATATGACTAGAGAAACGCATTGGGCCACTAACCCAAGCCATGCTTTATCATGGTGGAAATTACTTACAGCTTGAGTGACTCTACAACACATCCTACAATAAAATAAGAAGCTATGCATAATAGTGAATGAAAATAAAAAGGATGATGAGTCTACTCCGTTTGTTTGTCTTGTCATTGTGACATGGGCTTGTTTCCATGTCATGGGGCAAGAGGTACCTCTTTGCGGTTCTCTATGATGTCATTAATACTTATCATGATTGTACAAAGCTTATTAGGAATCTTAAGTTGAGTAATCATGGAGTAGGTTTTCACACTCACGGGCATGAGGCTTTCAACCACCTTGGCATTCACATTACTTCAACATTCACCATTTAAGATGCTAGTGATAAAGGGGCAATGAGAGTCCTAGATCAATGGATACCACATTTCAATTAGTAATTTGAATAATTTAGAGGCTAAATAAGACTTGATCATGTTTTACCTCTACTCAATTTTCTCCAAAGTGTCCACCATATTTTCTATTTTCCATTATGCTATTCTTTGACCAATATAGAATTTTATTTTTCATTTTGTGTATGCATTTGGTCCATAGTGCTTTTATTTCATTATACACTTTGTGAACTTTCATGAAGCATCTTTGCTTGCATATTTGATATTTCTTACAACATGAATTGTATATTTCTACTCATTTCTAGTATTAATCATTTTATTATATGTAGCATGAATAATCCTCCTTGATATCTCATGATTGTTTCAATATGCAAAGTCCATATTAGTTTTATCACCTTCATACTCGAGGACGAGCATGGGTTAAGCTTGGGGATGTTGATGCATGTAAAATGCATACATGAACTTTGCATGTTATTACTTGTTTTTCCTACATATTAGCAACTTATATTCATGTTTTATAATGATTTGGGGGATTTTCTAAACAATCCCCCTTCTTTTGGTTCTAACCCTGTTTTTCCAGAAAACGTACTTTTTAGTGTTTCAGACTTTCCGGGAGCTTCGGGACTCCAAAAAGGGCAAGGCCAAAGAGCACGGTTCAGAATTTTCGAGACGAAGACCATGGGCCAAAGTAGAGGGCCAAAAGGCCAACCAGGTGGAAAAAAGGACCCTCCACGCGGCCAGATTCCTTGGCCGCGTGTGGGGCCCCCCTTTTTGCCCCCGTGGCTCCGATGCCGTCGATCTTTCTTCTCCCGAGTGTCTCGTGACCTAAAAACGACTATATAAAGGGTCCCCTGGCCTTTTCGAGGGGGGCGGCGCCGAGAGACGAAACCACGAAACAGAGAGACAGAAGGCTGCCGCCGGAGAAGATCAGAGGGGGGAAACGCCGCCGGGATCACCCCCGGAGGGCTCCACCCCCCTCCGGCGTGTTCATCATCAACATCTACAGCAAGATCAGCTCCATCTCTCCACTGTAATCTCTTGGCAAACACGATGTATGATGCAATACTATATTCCCTTGATGTATTGTGTCTCCCCGTCTATGTTTGAGTAGTGAATTGTTCTTGGCAATGGTGAAATACTTCGTTGATTAGTTGCATACAAGTTTGTTATCTTCTATGATTGTCTTTATGTACAATATATGAGTGCACGCATATGTTGGGGAATGCATGTAAGGTGATCACTGGTAGCATAATGGAGTGGTGGTGACTTGGGAGTGACAGTAACCTGAGACCGAGCCACAAAGTTAAGTTATTGGGGGGTATATATAGGGGACCTTAGAACGTAAGGCTATGGTGGGACTTTATGTCTTAATCAATCTTGTGCAGTCATTTACTTGGCCACATGATCCATCATAAGGGGTTGTAGATCATTTACTTGACTATACCTATTCATGGCTCCTTCCTAGAAGAAACAACTAAGATTAAAACATGTGCTTCACTAATTGTGACAACCACACGAACGAAACACCTATTGCTAGAACACTTGCTCCCTTGAGATACTTGAGATATTTGCTGCTTGTTACCTGTGAAATTTGCTTAGAAACTTGCATTTTAAACTTGCTTCACTAGTTACTAGAAAAACCACACTCCACGTCACTTGCTTTTAATTAGTTAGTTCCTTTTAGTCAAACTTATTGCTTTGCATAAACAGCCATATAAGAGGGTTATAGGGCTTTAGAGAATAGATAGCTTACCTTCAGCTCCTCGTGGGTTCGACACTCAAATACTTATCCAAAGGTACTACAATTGATCTCCTGCACTTGGGAGTCATCAGATATCTATCGAGCGATTGGTGACCTAGGAAAAAAATTCAAGGACTTGTGTAGTAAAAGGTTGGAAAGAAGTGTTCTACTCCGGCTGAAAGATGAAATCCCAGTAATCTTGTGCAAGCATGAAAACATCTTCCCGCTGGTGTTTTTTTATGCTATGGTTTACCTGGCTGTGCATTTACCTCACGACGCTTTGCTCCAAGGCCCTGTGAACTATGGGTGGATGTATCCAGTCGAGAGGATTTTTTGCACTTTGAAGAGATATGTGAGGAAAATGGCACGTCCAGAAGGTTCAGTTGCATAGGTATACATTGCCTCCGAGTGCTTGACATTTGCCTCTAGATACTTGAAAGAAGATACTGAGACAAGGTACAAC
Organism: Alopecurus myosuroides; assembly: GCA_028641055.1. Taxonomy (NCBI): domain Eukaryota; kingdom Viridiplantae; phylum Streptophyta; class Magnoliopsida; order Poales; family Poaceae; genus Alopecurus; species Alopecurus myosuroides. The sequence goes on from CM054057.1 coordinate 760,331,559, forward strand.
CGGCGACAAAGATATGAGGTTAAACAAAAAGTTGAATGAGAAGAATCATCTTGTGATGTGTTTCGCCATGGTGCGTGTTTAATTGGAGCATATATTGCGATCAATCATGATAGCACTGAGACCGTGTCAACAGAGTTTCATATAATGCCTTGGTATGTCCTAAACAATTGCAACAAGGTTACATGCTATATCCAGTATGTTCTCTCTTCCCTACGTCTGAATTTTATGTTACCCTACACATTGTAGCTATTTGTCACAATTACACTCTCTGTTTTGCATAAAGTTCAGGACAAAGCTGGAGGAAGAAGGCACACCCGATGTCGGAGTTACGATTGTGCAGGATTTTCCAAGATGGTTCAAAGAGCATGCAAGTTTCCTTTTGCATTTCTCTCTGACCTTTTGCATTTCATTGCATGATTTTGACCATATTGCTTTTTTTTTCTGTGGTACACTAATGATGTAGAAGGCACGGGAAAGATCAAAAGTTCATGAAGATGAGTTGTCCGCATTGGCACTTGGCCCACACGGCAAAGTTAAAACATATTCAGTTTGTCATGTGAACTTAGTTCGGTTTGTCACCGATGAGCGTGAAAAGGGCAATAAAACGCAAAACAGTGGAGTCATGGCTGCTAGAGATCACAGCGGGGCCGCAAGAGATTTTTATGGTGTCCTCAAGGAAATCAAAGAGCTGACTTATATCTCTACCGAGAAACATAAACGGCAGTTGTTCTGTTTGGCTGTGACTGATATCGTCTTGAAGGAGGTAGGGGCATGCGCAGGTTTAAACTGGAAAAGTATGATAAATTGTTCAGGAGCATCAACATTTCGAATTTGTGGTACGAGGAGGATAATTATTGTCAACCCAAGCACAAAAAGTGTTTTATATGCCAGACAATATAGGGGAGAACACTGGCGGTCCAAAAAATTTAGCATAGGCGGACCTTTGATGTGTTCGAACATGATAAGGACAAAGATGAGGAGGAGAGGCCTAGTATTCTAGCACATCAAAATTTCGAAGTCTCTGACAATGAGGATGTTCCTGCTGACCCGATATCCCATCTTCCGCCTCCGGCTACTCTGGAACGCACTAACATGGCTCCCCGCATCCTCTCAGGAGATGAGATTTGGGATTATATCAAAGATCGGAAAAAAGTGTCTGTGCAGCATAAGGAAGGTGAAGTGAAAGTTAGTGTCAAAGAAGTAGAAGATGGTGACGATGAATTACAAGTCAGTGACGATGAAGTAGACGACACATATGCGGAGTATGACAGTGAACCGGGAGGCCTGCATATGAGAACGATGCAGACTAGTGTTGCATGCCTGTGTGCAAGCTTGTGTCGAACTGATTTTGCATGCTTTGTGTGCATGCTTCTGTTGAACTGATGCACATGCATGTTTGCATGTTGTGTGTTGAATTGTTGTGCATGCTTGCTTGCATGCTTGTGTTGAACTAATGTGCATGCGTTTGTGCATGCTGATGTTGAACTGAAGTGCATTCTTGCATTTTCTTTGAATTTTGTTTGTGTGATTTTAAGCTATTTGTCTCGTATATGTAAAAACCATAACATTAAACATAGAATACATACAAGTGCTCATAAAATTGACCGCGAGCATGATATTACTTAAGTGATACCATTACCCAACTATCTTCCATACATTGCTAATATGCGATTACTCAACTGCTAGACATCATCATGCTAAGACACATTGCAAATAAAACTGAAAAAACCCAAATCATCAATAGATTGTGGCCAGAATCTTGAATCTTGACTTCATGAGCTGGTTTTCCATCAGCTTAATCGGCACCTTCTCTTTGTACCTCTTGCCGCAGCACCTGATCTAGCTTCTGCCTCGGTGCAGTTATCTCCTCCCGCAATGTGCTATTCTCGTCCATCTCTCTAAACACTGCATTACGCAGTTGAAGAACCACTTGTTCCTGGAATTCTGTCCATTCCGGGTCATGCCATGAGAACTTTCTACAACCATAAGGAATGCCAGACTTCTGCAACCAAAATAAGATTTAACCAAAAGAAAAATCTTGCAACCAAAGTGAAACTAAAGCACGAATCTTTACCAAGGGTCTTTGGCATGTCAGAAATCTCCGGCCTGGATTATGGTCGGTCCAAGAAATCCACATGACCATCTTCAAACCGCACTCACATTTTGTTTCATTGGAGTGGTCCAAGGGAGCCGGAGTTTATGGGACCGGTTTGCGGCGGCGAGGAGGAACCCTTCGCGCGACGAGCACGAACTCTCGCCGCTAGCGGCCATGCTTTCCCTACGCGCCATGTGAGAAAGAGGAGACAGGGAATGACCCTAGAATCGCCAAGGGAGAAAAGGGAGAGAGGGAATTTTAGCTGCGCGCCCTTGTCAGCGACAGCGGTGTGGTAACGGCGCAGGATTTATGGCAGTGGCGGCGGAGGATTGACTTCAGTGGCTTTGTGTGGTTTGGTCGAGCTATTTAATTGGTACGTTCAGCTGTGTCAACGGCTAGATTGGGTCCCACAGTATTAACTGCTAGAATGGTGCACACGGCCTGAAGGTGGGGCCAGGCACCAAGGGCTTGGTCGTTGCCGGTCAAAGCAGTCAAACAAGGCAGGATGTGTGGTCCGACGAAAATATGCGACGATCTACGCGACCAAGCCAGTTTCGTTGAAGGCAACTGGGCTCTTAGTGGGCTACTAGGCCGGAGACGAAAATCCGCAATGTAAAACTAGCAAAAAGTCGGGCAAAACCAGTTTTCGACGGACCAAACCAAAACGTCGAGAGCAAACTCCACTTTTCAGCCATCCACGACGGAAAAATGCGACGTATCAAAACATTGCGCTCAAAACGTCCCTGATCGCGCGGAATTTGGTCGTGCGTTCATCCAAATAACTGAACCAAAAACCATCCACAAGTGTCCACCGTACCATTCTATATGTGGTATTTCACCACCACTCCAAGTAAATTTCTCGTCTGCTACCTTCAAAATATCAAACCTATTTTGTGTCCCAGTTTTAGCTCATGGGTAAGTAGTTTAAAGTTTGTCATGTCTTATGTAAATCAAGGTTCTTCTTCCTTATTTCACCTGATGAGTATGGAATCGGTGCACATATAAAATTTCAAGAGAGCTGGTGCAAAATAATATAGTATAAAAAGGCACTTCCCCATGTTTGATGAAAGTTGGTGGGTACCTTGGATATGGCTAGCCCTGGTTTGCGAAAGGCAGGTGGGGGGAACTGCCAACCTTAATAAAGAAACTGAAACCGCTCTCAAAAGTCTAAATACTTTGCTTGACATGGGTGATGGTGCAGATCTTGCACTCTTTGGGAGACCCCAAGAGGAAGGTATTAAGAGCACAACATCAAGTTTTCTCAAAGAAAGAAACCAATGTTGAATCGAGCAGTAGGAAAAATAAATCACTTCCGAAGGTTGATGCAGCTGAGGTGGCAGGGCGCACTACCGGTTCAGAAGCAACGTGGAACCTACACAACGTAGTCAAATAACTTTGCCCCAACGAAGCAGTGAGGTTGTCAATCTCACTGGTTTTGCTGAACACAAAGAGGTTAAACGTATTGCATGGAAAATAATATTTGTCTGCAGTAGATGAAAGAGAAAAGTGACGACAGTAGTAAAACATTAGCAGCAGTATGGAAACAGAGATTGCAGTGGTTGTATTATCAGTATGAAGAAAATGGAGTGGGGTCCACAGTTCACTAGAGGTGTCTCTCCCAAGACAGATAGATAGCACATGTGGTAAACAAATTACAGATGGGCAATTGACAGATATAAAGGATGCACTGTAGTGCATATACACGACATGATGATTACTATGCAATTCATGCGGGCATTACAACAAGATACATAAACCGTCATCCAACTGCAACTATGACTAATAATCCACCCTCAGAATGTCATCCGAGCAAATCTTGGGTATTAAGTTGCAAGAAACAGATAATTGCAGTAAGCAAAGTGTGTAATTTAAATAATAACATCATCCTTAGACAAAGCACTGTTGTTTTCTCCCTAATGCCAACAACACATCCCCCACACGTTTACATTTTTGTCACTCGAGCATGAGTGAAAGGGAGGCACGAACCCACTATCGAGCATAAATACTCCCTCTGGAGTCACTAGCATCTACTTGGCCAGAGCATCTACTAACAGCGGAGATCATGCAAGATCATAAATAACATACACATGAAAAGACATGATAGATTGATAACCATGAGACATATGATTCAATATTCATCGGGTCCTAGCAAACACAACATGTAGCATTATAATAAGATGATCTTGATCATGTTGGGCAGCTCACGGGATCTAAACATGAGGCATAAAGAGAAGAGAACAACCATCTAACTACTGCTATGGACCCGTATTCCAAGGATGAACGACTCACGCATCATTCCGGAGGAGGGCATGGTGGTGTAGAGACCTCCGGTGATGATTCCCCCTCCCGACAGTGTGCCGAGGAGAGCTCCAGAACTCTCCCAACTAGGGTTGACGATGACGGCGGCTGCGGGTGTTTTTGGTGGGAAAAACTTATGTATATAGGGTTAAAATTTCGAGGAGATTATATAGGTGAGAGGTCAACATCGGTGCGCGAGTAGGGGGGGGCTGTGGCTCCCATCCCGGTCTCCTCCGGACTCCATGTGCGCGACAACTTTCTAATACTTCCGGGTTTCGAATCGTCCAATTCCGAGAATAATTCTAAAAGAACTTTTCTGAAACTAAAAACAGCAGAAAACAGGAACTGACTCTGTGACATCTTGTGAATAGGTTTGTCCCAGGAAACCGATAAAAATGGCATAAAGTGTAAATGAAACATGTAACAATGGCATGAAAGCAACATGGAACATCAGAAATTATGGATATGTTTATGACGTATCAACATCCCCAAGCTTAGTTCCTACTCGTCCTTAGATATAATTTTAACAATGAAACTTAGCAATCATCTTGCATCATGAAAAGTAACACAAATAAAAGATTATGAATAATAATGCACTTAAAAGTTATATGTTTGTTTTGAGCATAGAGAAAACATAGAAAAGTGATATTTCGCTCGTCCTTAAGAGTGGGGTAAAACATAAATGCCAGCACACCTTCAAAACAGGGGACATGAAAGTGAGATAAAGATTCTCTATTTACGTCCTCATGAGCTAAAACAGGGGCACAAAACATGAGTAATTTTGAAAGTTTTAAAGATAGCACATGAGAAACTTACTTGGAGTGGTGGTTAAATACCACATGTATATAGGTCTGGTGGACACATTTGGCAAAATTTTGGTTTTTGGGACTTGGATGCACGAGTAGAGGTCTTACTCAGTACAGGTGGATGCTAGTAAAAGATTGGGAGCGAAAAATCAAGAGAGCAATAATGGCCATAATCATACATAGCGACAAAAACATTTTCAATTAAAGCATAAAGGGTATTAAAAGTAAAAAACTAAAAGATTATAGTGGCTATAAGTTTCTGGTTTTAGTCATAAACATGGTGTAAGCATGCGCCAAGTCAACCAAATAAAGCATTCAAATGAGAACACCACAAATTAATGATTCAATATGACAAAAACAACTCATGATTCTTCCAATGGCACATTAAGAACTCTCAGCTATTTGGTACAAGTCATGGTACAATCTATACTATTAAATGGGAGTTCGTACATTCTTATCGCTAAAAGCTCGGCATCAGGCCCACGTCGCGCTTGATTCGCGCAAAAAATAGTCAATGAAGCCGCCATCAAGCCCGACAACCAAATCGTTAATTTCCAGCCTGCCATCCCAGTCATAACTGCTCCCCGATCTATCGCTACCTCCTTCGGCTCCAAAAATAACTCACAGGGTATGAACACCATCGTACCAAAGATGGGAAAAAATAAAGATGAGAGAAAAGGAAAATAAATCTCGCCTCGTGTTCTCTGCTCCGCTCCCCGTCCTTCCCGCCGCACCCCACACCGGGGCCGGCGTCCATCGTCCGTCCGGCGACATGGCGCGCTCGGTGTCCCTCTCCCTCTCGCCCTCCCGTTCCCCATCTCCCTCCCCCTCCCTCAGCGATGGCGCGCACGGCGGAAGAGGCCGCTCGGACCGTTGGCGCGCAAGCCGCGACTCGGACGGCGAACTCTCACCCCGCTCGTACCGCGACGCGCTGGCGGGTTCCCCGGGGGCGGGATCTGCGGAGGACGCGGAACGCTTGTGCTCTGAGGTCGCTCGCGTGGAGTCACCTGCCGGGTTCGACGAGCTCGATGACATGGTGGTAGAGGAGGAGGCGGCTTGGGAGCAGCCAAGGAAGAAGAAGAAGAGGCCGAGGGGCCGACGCGCCGGGAAGCAGCTCGCTGAGAGGGGACGCCGCACGGCGAGGGAGGCCTGTGCGTTCGCGGGGCTCTGCCTCTTGTGCCGTCAGGAGGGCCACCATGCTCAAGAATGCACCGTTGGACCAGTTTGCATCAGGTGCGATGCCGCCGGTCACTGGTCCACGGATTGTAGGGAGCCATGGAAGCCACGGGTCGTCGAGGAGCCGGCAAGCAAAAGGCTGAACAGCGGCTTGCCGTCCCGCGCCGCGGGCGCCGGGGACGCTGGGCGCCAGGGTGAGGGGGCTTGGTCCGCAGGTGGCGCTGCACCGCCGACGCGCCCTGCTCCGCTGCCGCCTCACGGTGGCGCGGCCCGTGGGGATTCGCTCGCGCTCGGCCTGCGCGCCCCGCCTCTGCCGTTGGTGAGCTCGGACAGGGGAGCCGCGCGGGGTGCTCCGGCTGCGGCGACTGGATACAGGAGGGAGGAGGATGTCACTGTCCGTTCGCTGGCCTCCCTCAACGGAGTGCGGCCGGTGGCCATCGGAGGAGAGCTGGCTCAGCGGCCGGAGAGGGTGACCTGCGTGTTCTCGAGGTCTCAGTGGGTGGACGACACGGAATTGGAGCTCCAGAACGCGGTGATTGCCCCAGACGATGGCTCCCGTCGCACGCTCACTCGGCAGCGGGTCTATGACGCGGTAGCAACCCTGCACTCGCTGCCGCCGGGCACCTTCTCCGTCCACAAGCACAGATACGGAGCCTTCCTCATCTTCTTCGACGAGGGGCGAGACCTGGCTGCGGCCATGCGTGAACCTTTCGTCCGCACGCCGTCGGTGTGACTCCGTCTTTCGCCATGGTCGCGCAGGTCTCACGCCATCGCGGGGGCGCTCTACGTGCACGCGGACATCGAGGTGCAGGGGGTCCCGGACCATTGCTGGAACCTCGCCGCGGCGGAAAGGATGCTCGCGCCGGCGGCTTGGGTCGAGAAATTGCATCCCCAGACGCGCTCGCGGGAGGATTTGAGCGTGTTCGTCTTTCTGCATGGTGCGTCGACCTCGCAGCGCTTCCACGGAACGTCGACTTCCATGTTCCCGAGCCGGAGGAACCACCGTCGCCGGAGATGCTAGCGGCGCCGCTGGATCACGTCTCCCCGCCCAAGGTGAAAACGCTCCTGTACCCGCTCAAGGTGCACGTTGTGCGGACCACGGACTACAACATGCCACCACCGCGCACGGGCGGCTCCGGGGGCACTGGACGCGGGCCGACGCCGCTGTGGCCTGCGACACGCCGTTACCACCACTCGACGGGGTTTTCCGGCGCGGCGCCGGGCGGGGATGAGGCAAGCGGCAGCGGGGGTCCTCGGGGCGCCGCGCCCGCCGGCGGCGCTGGTTCCTTCCGCTCGCAGGAGACTACCCGTACGCTCGCCTCCGGCGTGGTGGTGGTGGCCGCACCTGCCGTGCCGCGACGCCAGCGGAAGTGGGCCCGTGCCAAAGCGAGGAGGGAAGCCGCCAGAGTCGCAGCTGGCCTGGCTGCGGCTGCTGCGCGCAGCACGACCGTCCTCGAGACGCCAGCTCCATTGGGCGGGTTGCAGTCCATCCCTGTCGCTCCTGACGTACGGGAGGCTACTTTGGTGGCCAAGGAAGCAGCTTTCGCAGTGGAAGGACAAGCCGTGGAGGTCGAGGACGAACCTTTGGCAGAGAAGGACGAACCTTTGGTAGAGGAAGGACAGGCCGTGGCGGTTCCAGTGTCTTCGGTGATCGTGGGTGAGGTCCCGATCCCTCTGGCTGGAGCAGCGCCTGCGATGTGCTCGCTCTTTTCTGTCCCCAACTCTGGGCGACAGGAGATAGAGGCAATGGCACAGCGCGGTCGGTTGGACCTGGTCGTAAAGCTTCCGGGGGATCAGGTGACGATCGAGGGTGACGCAGGCCTGGACAGACGCGCTGGATCGACGGATCTGGTTGGTGGCGCTGATGGCGCAGCGACGGACCACGGTGGACCGCGCGATGGACCGGAAGTGGCCCCTGGGCTGTTCGCTGGAGTAGGCCCTTATGTGTGCGATGACTCACTGGTGGGCTGGGGTTGTGACGGGCCGTGGTTGGGCCCTTCGGAGTGCAGCGCCCCTGCAGGCGTGATTCCCTCCCTAGGCTCTTCGACCGGTGCGCAGGGGGTGCCTCTAGGAGGAGGGGACGGCCCATCCCCAACAAGGCCTGCTAACGAGGGGGAACAGATGGAGGGCGGTGGGCTCTCTCTGATTCTCTCCTCTCCAGCCACAGGGTACTCGCCGGCCCAGCCTACGGAGTCCTCTCCAGAGTCCATCAGGGTTGATTCCACGCCAACTCATGACACGGTGGGGGTTGACTCGAGGCCGGGGGGAGAGACCCGCTTCTCCTCTCCGCCGGTCACTTTCGTGAGGTCTAGACTGGGCGCGCCGAGGGCACCGGCGGCAACAATTCCCCGTACTATTGGAGGATTCCTGGCCGCCGCCAAGGCTCGCGCGGAGTCTGTTCTGACGACACCAGCAGTACGGACTCGGTTGTTGGAGTTGAACTTCCAGCCACGTCGCAGCGCCAGGATCGCGAAACAACCAGGTGACTTCAACTCCGAGAAGCGGGCTCAGCGGAACCTGATGCGCAAGCTGGGTCTGATCCAGGAGGGGGAGGCGCCTTCCACGGAGCGTGTGGAGGCCTTTCACGCTCTGTTCCGGACCCCGCTCGAGCATGGTATGGTGGCAGCCATTAGAGAGCTCTACGGGTGGACGGTCTTGACACTCACGGGCGGATGCTCCCCTCCAGTGGTCGAGCGTCAGGGTGGTCACCTCGTGGAGGTCTGACCCCAGGGTGTGGTCTTAGGGTGTACACAGTCTCAATGTCGTACGAACCTAGAGTGTTGGTGTTGAACGCGCGAGGTCTAAACGACCGCGCGCGACGGTCTAACGTCCTGAGCCTGGCTAGATCCACAGGCGCGTACATTATCTGTATCCAGGAAACCAAGCTGGCAGATGTCCCAGCTTCCATTATCTATGAAACCCTAGGCACCGAGTTTGATGGTTACTGCTGCTTGCCGGCCGTCGGTACGCGAGGAGGGATTATCCTCGCTTGGCTGGGGTCTAAAGTCGTTCTGGATGCCATCCACGTGGATGTTAACTCCGTGACCGCCAGGGTTACCCCCACGGAGGGGGGGGGGTTCCATGGTGGCTCACCGGGGTGTATGGCCCTCAGGATGATTTGGCCAAGGTGGCCTTCCTGGAGGAACTGAGGGGTATCCGGCTGGTACGCCCGGGTCCATGGATGTTGTGCGGCGATTTCAACATGATCTACCGGGATGAGGACAAAAACAATGGTAATCTGAACCGTCGCATGATGGGAAGGATGAGGCTCTTTCTGAGCGACTGCGAACTTAAGGACGTCTACCTGCATGGCAGGCGCTACACCTGGTCCAATGAGCGATACCCCCCAACCCTCGTCCGTCTCGATAGGGTGTTCTGCTCGGTGGACTGGGAGGAGCTGCATGCCAGCTGCACGCTTCGTTGCCTGGCTTCTGTAGTGGTGGATCACTCCCCCTGATGTTGGACTGTACCACGCAGTCGGGGGGGCGGAAGAGGTTCCAATTCGAACGCTTCTGGCTAAAGTTGGAGGGGTTTCGCGAGACTGTCGATGAAGCTTGGGGGGTCATTGAGGGGGATCCGGATCCCTTTCTTCGCCTACATGCCAAGATGAAGCGCACTGCCCGTTGCCTGATGAGTTGGAGTGACAAGCAGGTTGGGTGCATCAAACTGCAGCTCTTGATAGCGCGGGAGGTTGTTCTCAGGCTGGACGAGGCTATGGAGTCATGTAACATCCCAAGTATGAAAAATAGCCATTAGAATGTTTGCTCTCTGTTATTTTATGTTTTGCATCATGACATCATGTTCATTGCATTTGTTTTGCCTTGTTTTCCATTTGTTTTCCTTTGTTTTCATTTGTTTTCCTTTGTTTCCCTTTTGTTTTCCTTTGTTTTCTATTTGAATTTCAAATCAAATTTCAAACCTTTTGTTTCATACTTGTGATGTTACAATTTCCAAAATGATATTTCAAATCAAAACAATCAATTGTTTCCATTAAAGTTGTGATTTCAAAACTGTTGATTTGTTTCTAACAAAAAATTCATTTAATACCAAACCCTTTTCAAATTCAATCAAATTTCAAACAGCAACCATCTGAAAGTTATGGAAAATTACAAATCACTCCAATCATTTTGTATCAAATAAACATGAATTTTAAACAAGCTTTTGAATTGCTTAAGTTCAAATAATCACTTAATTCAAATATTCAATTAAATTAATTATCTTTCCAAACAGCAACATAAATAAAAAATCTTGAAAACAAAGGATTGCAATGTTGCTGTTGCAATATTCAATCTATAAAATTTATTCTTAAATTTTCTACCCCAAAACTATCTTCTTTTTCTTCCTAATTCTATTCAGCAAAAAAAAAAGAAAACAATCAGCACAAAAAAATAAAAACAGAGCAGAGAGAGAGAGAGGGGCAGGCCCAGCCCATCTCTCCCCCTCAGGCCCAATACCCCCCTTATCTTCTTCTTCCTGTACGGCTCGAATCCGAGTATGGCCACGTCGCATCAGAGCAGCAGCAACGGTCCCGAGCTCCTCCCCCTCCTCCTCTTAAACCTAGCCCGAGGCCCCCCTGCCCTAACCCTAATTCTCCTCCCTCCATCTCTTCTTCCCCGCCTCCATTCTCTCTTCCTCTCCCTCTGCTCTCTTCTCTCTGCATCTCTCCCTCTCTCTGAATTTCTCCACACCCGAGCACCTCCCTCCGGCGATCGCCGGCGATCCGGCCACCTTCCGGCCAGGCTAGGCGCGGGGATGGAAACCCCCGGCCACCCTCTTCCTCCCCGACGCCTCCACAGGGGCTGGGAGCCCCTGTAGCACCGCCGCCATCCTCTCCTCCCGCCGGCCAACCACTGCTGCCCCGACGTGCGCCTCCTCTGCTCTTCCCTCGAGGTGAGCAGCACCGTCACCTTCCCTCGCCCCTCTTCTTCTTTGCACGAGCCCACGGTCACCACACGCACCTGTCGCCCGCGAGCTCCCTTGCACACGCCCTCGAAGCGCAGCAGCGATCTCGCCGGCGCCCTGCAGCTCGACCTGACGAAGTTCAGATAACTGAACTTGTACGTTCAGGTTCAGTAACGCTAGCTGAACTACAAAAGCACTCGCAGCCCTTACCTGCCAAGCAACCGATCACCACCGCAGTGGTTACCACCACAGCGCGCACAGCAGGGGGTCGAGGGATCGATTCCCCCCCCCCCCCCCCCGCGCACAAAACCCCCACATTTTTTTCATCTTTTTTCCAAGCCGAGCACAACTTGCTAATCACCAACAAGTCCCTGCCATTTCTAATCTAGGTCCCTAGAAATAAATTCTAAGTCCCTAGCAGCTAATTAAATGGCAGATTACACCTTAATTTTGTAAATTGCCTAAATAAATCATTTTAACTCCAAATTCAACTTTTCAAATATGTATTTTGTACCAAATTGAATTCTCTACCCAAATATAAAATTTGTTTACTGTTTTGAATATTTTAAATTGGTGAAATATTTGAAAACTTGTTTAATTCACTTAATTTTGCAAAATTCATAACTTGGGCATAAAAACTCCAAATTCAACAAACTAAATATGTTTTCCATTCAATTTTTCATGTAGTTTGCAAATATCAACTTTGTTTGCTGTTTTGAATAATTTAAATTGCTGAAAACAACTGTTTCTTATTTAATGCATTTAAAATTGCCAAAATAATACCTTGCTCATTTTAAATCCATTTTCAACAAATAAAACATGTTTTCCATGCTAAATTAAACCACCTTTTCAAATATAATTTTTTCATGTTTTGAATAATTAAAATTGCTTAAATAATTTAAACCTTGTGTAAATCATTTAAATTTGCGAAATTCATAACTTGCTTAAATTTAATTATTTTTGAACATGAAAAATATGTTTTCAAACCAGAAAAACATAACCTTTTCAAATATGAATTTGGTTTAATATTTTGAACAAATAAAACTTCAAATAATTTCACACTTGATTTAAATTCATTTAAATCTTGTTTAAACTTGTTTAATTCATAAGTAATTTATCCTAAATCCTTTTTCAACAAGTGAAACATGTAATCCACCTAAAATTTGGCGTTCTTTCCAAATATGAATTTTGTTATCTATTTTTTTAACAATTAGAATTGTTGAAAACAACAAATGCTTGTGTAACACCTTTAAGAAGCAAATTTTCATAACTTAATAAATAAATTTCCAAACTTGGTAAACTTCATTCCAAATTGTTTCTATTGTTGTTTTCTTTTTGTTTTCCTCATCCATGCATCATGATAATCCACTTTCACATGTTGGTTAGTTGTAGATCAATTAACCCAACCTTAATTCATGGGCTTTCCATATGCAATCCAATTGCATATGGGTCCATTTAAACATGTTATCTTGTCAACTAGTTTATTTTTGATGCATAAATTAAATGGTCATGCATCATCCCATGATTGTGCACTATGCCATGTTATTGATTGTTTGTCTCTCTGCGTTGTTTGTTTGCTTCTTCTCGAATAGACGACGACGTTGAGACAGACGAGGTTTACGACACTACTTCTGAGGAGTTAGCTCAGTACCAGGCTGCTGAGTTTGCAGGCAAGTATTCACTCACATGAACCATTGTGTTCCTTTCAACATTGGATACCGATACTTTCCGTTGTCTATTCTGCTAGCCTTTAGAATCGTTGCTTCTGTCCCGATCCTATCACATATTATCCTTTAACCCTGATATAGCCTCACCTCCACACCTATAACCCCATTACTTGTTGCCCGTGTCTTACTAGCATGCTTAGGGTTGTTTTTGCTCGAGTCTGTTGTCCGTTACTTTCTGTTACTATCTTATTATGTTCTGGGGCTCGATGTTAAACAACAAACTGTTAATTTTGAGGTAATAATAATTTGTTGATAAGGCACCGGCAGAAGGCCCGGCGTGGTTTTGAGGCCTGCTAGTGTCGACCCTAATTAGGAAAAGGGTCTTGTCTAGTGATCCATGATGAGCGCACTAACCGCATGTGGGAAGCGTGTATGGGCGCCCCCCTCAATTTGATTCGATTCGCATCTCGTCCAAATCGCCACACTTAGTTCGGGCTTTCCATTTGATGCATGCATGTGCAGGTGCGAACCCTTGGCACCAGGGTGGAACTTTTGTAGTCGGCATTTAGGGCGGCGTGGTCTTAGAGTGCTATGAGGGTCCCCTTTTCTTCGTGGGGCTCGATTAGCCGCGCACGCTCAGCATGTGGTTCTTTGGGCTTGATGCGAAGAAGAGTTGAGTTGTGTTGAGTGCCCCGCTTGCTGCAAAGGCCATTCCATCTGGCGGGTTATTCTTACGTGTACGGCCAAATTGGTGCACCCCTGCAGGGATAAATCTTCTCGAGAAGCCGTGTTTTCCGCAGTTATGGATAACTTGGTGAAAGTACTGGCTAACAAGTACTCAGAACAACTTACACCTAACTAATGATAAACTGACTAGTAATAGTCTCATTGACACAACAATCTGAACCATCATTAATCCAATTGTGTGAGTTATCCTCGGATTGCTTCTTTGGATAAGGGGCGAGATCCAGGATGGGTATGTTTGGTGGTTAGTTATAGTTGGTTACGATACGCTATCTTATCTCCTTTCTGTTAGCCGTAAGTTGTATCAGGTATCTGTAGTTGGTTAGTGCAGCCCGCTGCAGCATCTTTGGTATCACCCCTTTCTTCCGTTGAACCCAAAGCATCTGTGCCTGGTGTTGACGGGTACACTTTGGTGAATTGTGAGTCTTGCTTGCCAGTACGTTTATGTACTGACCCCTTTGGGGCTGTGGTTTCCGCAGACTACGTTTCCGAGGATCCCCATGGTGGCTACTACGTGGAGTATGACGAGACTGCTGACGAGTAGATAGCGGACCCGGGCAGGATCCGAGACTTCGTGGATGGGCTCCGTCTTTTCGTTTCCGGCCTCTTAGGCCTGTCTGGATATTGTCTGTACTCAGACACTTTGGATTCTTCCGCTGTGTTGTAATGATGAATTGTTGGGACATGTGTCCTCTGGATGATTGTATTTGCTATCTCTGCTCTAGTGAGAGCTATTTGCAACTTATTTCTATTTATTTGTGTCTTAGAGATCTGTTGTGATATCCATTGTTCAAATGCCGTTGACGTACCATGTGTGTATGTTTTGAAGTACGTCAATGGAAGTGTCTGGATTTCTATGGGATGGTTTGCGCAGACGATGAATAGTAAGAGAATGGTTGTCACACGTTTACGTGTTGGCCTACTCATATTGAGATGCGGGTGCCGGTATGCCCCGTAAGCCATTTCTCTACTGTTTAACGGACTGTGAGTATCCCCTAGAAGTCCGGGTGCGACAAATGGTATCAGAGCCTGTCTACCTGTAGGATCCCTTTTTACTGGTCGCAGTTGAGTCTAGAAACTATTTTGTAGCTATATAGGAAAAATGAGACGTGAGAGTAGGGATTCTGTTCTTTTTCTTCTTTCCCCACCCACCCTCCCTTTTCTGGTAAGGAAGTGCAACGTTGTTTTCCATTCTCATCTAAACTTTCGAGTTAGGTTTTCACGTATCCTGGTTTCTCTAGGATAGTTATATCTACTAGACCATAGGAATGGAGGTGGTTGTGACATGATTTATCATGTTGCCTACTCACGATTGAGAACGGAGGCGTGTAAGCCCCGGAAGCAGATCCTCTATTCCTTAAGCAGTAGATATTGATCCTTTAGAAGCCCGGATGGGTTTTTCTGTAGTACCTCAGGAGTGTTTTGATCTCGTTCTCCCGTTGTTGCTTCGATATCCTGTTCTTCTCAACATCCTTTTCGTCCGCTGAAACCTTGTTGTTGCTTTCCACTTCAGTTCTTCTACCGGCGTCTAATCAATAACTCTGTTCAACCCTTCTGGCCAGATAGTCTATTCTCCAAATGAATCAAGTTCTATTCAGCTATACACCCTCGATACAAAACCTCTACCTTTACTAGAAAATGTTCTGGTGGTTTGCGAATTCCCTGACGTCTTTCCAGAAGAGTTGCCAGGGATGCCTATCGTCTTGAAATTCCAGAAAAACTATCCAAGGTGCACGATGTGTTTCACGTGTCACACCTCAAAAGGATCTTTGCAAGAAGTATCCGGACCTTTTCTTTTCTCAGTAGTAATCTCGGGGCGCGATTCCTTCAAGGGGGGCGTTTTGTAACATCCCAAGTATGAAAAATAGCCATTAGAATGTTTGCTCTCTATTATTTTATGTTTTGCATCATGACATCATGTTCATTGCATTTGTTTTGCTTTGTTTTCCATTTGTTTTCCTCCGTTTTCATTTGTTTTCCTTTGTTTCCCTTTTGTTTTCCTTTGTTTTCTATTTGAATTTCAAATCAAATTTCAAACCTTTTGTTTCATACTTGTGATGTTACAATTTCCAAAATGATATTTCAAATCAAAACAATCAATTGTTTCCATTAAAGTTGTGATTTCAAAACTGTTGATTTGTTTCTAACAAAAAATTCATTTAATACCGAACCCTTTTCAAATTCAATCAAATTTCAAACAGCAACCATCTGAAAGTTATGGAAAATTACAAATCACTCCAATCATTTTGTATCAAATAAAAATGAATTTTAAACAAGCTTTTGAATTGCTTAAGTTCAAATAATCACTTAATTCAAATATTCAATTAAATTAATTATCTTTCCAAACAGCAACATAAATCAAAAATCTTGAAAACAAAGGATTGCAATGTTGTTGTTGCAATATTCAATCTATAAAATTTATTCTTAAATTTTCTACCCCAAAACTATCTTCTTTTTGTTCCTAATTCTATTCAGCAAAAAAAAAACAATCAGCACAAAAAAATAAAAACAGAGCAGAGAGAGAGAGGGGCAGGCCCAGCCCATCTCTCCCCCTCAGGCCCAATACCCCCCTTATCTTCTTCTTCCTGTACGGCTCGAATCCGAGCATGGCCACGTTGCATCAGAGCAGAAGCAACGGTCCCGAGCTCCTCCCCCTCCTCCTCTTAAACCTAGCCCGAGGCCCCCCTGCCCTAACCCTAATTCTCCTTCCTCCATCTCTTCTTCCCCGCCTCCATTCTCTCTTCCTCTCCCTCTGCTCTCTTCTCTCTGCATCTCTCCCTCTCTCTGAATTTCTCCACACCCGAGCACCTCCCTCCGGCGATCGCCGGCGATCCGGCCACCTTCCGGCCAGGCTAGGCGCGGGGATGGAAACCCCGGCCACCCTCTTCCCGACGCCTCCATAGGGGCTGGGAGCCCCTGTAGCACCGCCGCCATCCTCTCCTCCCGCCGGCCAACCACCGCTGCCCCGACGTGCGCCTCCTCTGCTCTTCCCTCGAGGTGAGCAGCACCGTCACCTTCCCTCGCCCCTCTTCTTCTTTGCACGAGCCCACGGTCACCACACGCACCTGTCGCCGCGAGCTCCCTTGCACACGCCCCCTCGAAGCGCAGCAGCGATCTCGCCGGCGCCCTGCAGCTCGACCTGACGAAGTTCAGATAACTGAACTTGTACGTTCAGGTTCAGTAACGCTAGCTGAACTACAAAAGCACTCGCAGCCCTTACCTGCCAAGCAACCGATCACCACCGCAGTGGTTACCACCACAGCGCGCACAGCAGGGGGTCGAGGGATCGATTCCCCCCCCCCCCCCGCGCACAAAACCCCCCACATTTTTTTCATCTTTTTCCAAGCCCAGCACAACTTGCTAATCACCAACAAGTCCCTGCCATTTCTAATCTAGGTCCCTACAAATAAATTCTAAGTCCCTAGCAGCTAATTAAATGGCAGATTACACCTTAATCTTGTAAATTGCCTAAATAAATCATTTTAACTCCAAATTCAACTTTTTAAATATGTATTTTGTACCAAATTGAATTCTCTACCCAAATATAAAATTTGTTTACTGTTTTGAATATTTTAAATTGGTGAAATATTTGAAAACTTGTTTAATTCACTTAATTTTGCAAAATTCATAACTTGGGCATAAAAATTCCAAATTCAACAAACTAAATATGTTTTCCATTCAATTTTTCATGTACTTTGCAAATATCAACTTTGTTTGCTGTTTTGAATAATTTAAATTGCTGAAAAAAACTGTTTCTTATTTAATGCATTTAAAATTGCCAAAATAATACCTTGCTCATTTTAAATCCATTTTCAACAAATAAAACATGTTTTCCATGGTAAATTAAACCACCTTTTCAAATATAAATTTTGTTTCATGTTTTAAATAATTAAAATTGCTTAAATAATTTAAACCTTGTTTAAATCATTTAAATTTGCTAAATTCATAACTTGCTTAAATTAAATTATTTTTGAACATGAAAAATATGTTTTCAAACCAGAAAAACATAACCTTTTCAAATATGAATTTGGTTTAAAACTTCAAATAATTTCACACTTCATTTAAATCTTGTTTAAACTTGTTTAATTCATAAGTAATTTATCCTAAATCCTTTTTCAACAAGTGAAACATGTAATCCACCTAAAATTTGGTGTTCTTTCCAAATATGAATTTTGTTATCTATTTTTTTAACAATTAGAATTGTTGAAAACAACAAATGCTTGTGTAACACCTTTAAGAAGCAAATTTTCATAACTTAATAAATAAATTTCCAAACTTGGTAAACTTCATTCCAAATTGTTTCTATTGTTGTTTTCTTTTTGTTTTCCTCATCCATGCATCATGATAATCCACTTTCACATGTTGGTTAGTTGTAGATCAATTAACCCAACCTTAATTCATGGGCTTTCCATATGCAATCCAATTGCATATGGGTCCATTTAAACATGTTATCTTGTCAACTAGTTTATTTTTGATGCATAAATTAAATGGTCATGCATCATCCCATGATTGTGCACTATGCCATGTTATTGATTGTTTGTCTCTCTGCGTTGTTTGTTTGCTTCTTCTCGAATAGACGACGACGTTGAGACAGACGAGGTTTACGACACTACTTCTGAGGAGTTAGCTCAGTACCAGGCTGCTGAGTTTGCAGGCAAGTATTCACTCACATGAACCATTGTGTTCCTTTCAACATTGGATACCGATACTTTCCGTTATCTATTCTGCTAGCCTTTAGAATCGTTGCTTCTGTCCCGATCCTATCACATATTATCCTTTAACCCTGATATAGCCTCACCTCCACACCTATAACCCCATTGCTTGTTGCCCGTGTCTTACTAGCATGCTTAGGGTTGTTTTTGCTCGAGTCTGTTGTCCGTTACTTTCTGTTACTATCTTATTATGTTCTGGGGCTCGATGTTAAACAACAAACTGTTAATTTTGAGGTAATAATAATTTGCTGATAAGGCACCGGCAGGAGGCCCGGCGTGGTTTTGAGGCCTGCTAGTGTCGACCCTAATTAGGAAAAGGGTCTTGTCTACTGTCCATGATGAGCGCACTAACCGCATGTGGGAAGCGTGTATGGGCGCCCCCCTCAATTTGATTCGATTCGCATCTCGTCCAAATCGCCACACTTAGTTCGGGCTTTCCATTTGATGCATGCATGTGCAGGTGCGAACCCTTGGCGCTAGGGTGGAACTTTTGTAGTCGGCATTTAGGGTGGCGTGGTCTTAGAGTGCTATGAGGGTCCCCTTTTCTTCGTGGGGCTCGATTAGCCGCGCACGCACAGCATGTGGTTCTTTGGGCTTGATGCGAAGAAGAGTTGAGTTGTGTTGAGTGCCCCGCTTGGTGGAAAGGCCATTCCATCTGGCGGGTTATTCTTACGTGTACGGCCAAATTGGTGCACCCCTGCAGGGATAAATCTTCTCGAGAAGCCGTGTTTTCCGCGGTTATGGATGACTTGGTGAAAGTACTGGCTAACAAGTACTCAGAACAACTTACACCTAACTAATGATAAACTGACTAGTAATAGTCTTATTGACACAACAATCTGAACCATCATTAATCCAATTGTGTGAGTTATCCTCGGATTGCTTCTTTGGATAAGGGGCGAGATCCAGGATGGGTTTGTTTGGTGGTTAGTTATAGTTGGTTACGATACGCTATCTTATCTCCTTTCTGTTAGCTGGAAGTTGTATCAGGTATCTGTAGTTGGTTAGTGCAGCCCGCTGCAGCATCTTTGGTATCACCCCTTTATTCCGTTGAACCCAAAGCATCTGTGCCTGGTGTTGACGGGTACACTTTGGTGAATTGTGAGTCTTGCTTGCCAGTACGTTTATGTACTGACCCCTTTGGGGCTGTGGTTTCCGCAGACTACGTTTCCGAGGATCCCCATGTTGGCTACTACGTGGAGTATGACGAGACTGCTGACGAGTAGATAGCGGACCCGGGCAGGATCCGAGACTTCGTGGATGGGCTCCGTCTTTTCGTTTCCGGCCTCTTAGGCCTGTCTGGATATTGTCTGTACTCAGACACTTTGGATGCTTCCGCTGTGTTGTAATGATGAATTGTTGGGACATGTGTCCTCTGGATGATTGTATTTGCTATCTCTGCTCTAGTGAGAGCTATTTGCAACTTATTTCTATTTATTTGTGTCTTAGAGATCTGTTGTGATATCCAATGTTCAAATGCCGTTGACGTACCATGTGTGTATGTTTTGAAGTACGTCAATGGAAGTGTCTGGATTTCTATGGGATGGTTTGCGCAGACGATGAATAGTAAGAGAATGGTTGTCACACGTTTACGTGTTGGCCTACTCATATTGAGATGCGGGTGCCGGTATGCCCCGTAAGCCATTTCTCTACTGTTTAACGGACTGTGAGTATCCCCTAGAAGTCTGGGTGCGACAAGTCACGTCAACTTTCAGACCTTGAGCATGCGTTGCGCGCCAAGCTGAAGTTTGCCCACCTTGGCCTCGCCTCCCTGGATAGGACGATGGCTCGCCAGCAGGCCAAAATCGCTTGGCTCGCGGAGGGCGACGCGAACACTTCCTTCTTCCACCACCACGCTTCGCACCGCAGACGGAAGAACGTCATTCGGGAACTCGTCGTGGACGGAGTGCGGTGTCCGATCATGCGGAGATGGCAAAAGCGACCTTCCAACACTTTTAGGGACTACTAGGCACTTCCGAGGCGCGGGATTTCTCACTGGATCTCGACTTCTTGGGGGTGCATGCCTGCGACCTTGCGGCCTTGGAGGGCCCCTTTACGGAGGGAGAGGTTTGGGAGGTCGTCCGGCAGCTTCCCCTGGGGAAAGCGCCAGGACCCGACGGTTTCACGGCAGAGTTCTTGCAGTCCTGCTGGGGTACCGTCAAGGATGACTTTATGGCGGCGTTCACTAAGTTCTATTGGATGTGTGGGAGAGGGTTCCAGGGCCTGAATCATGCTCTGATCGTCCTACTGCCTAAGCGCCCGGATGCGGCCGCTATTGGTGATTTCAGGCCAATCAGTCTCATTCACATGTTTGCCAAGCTAGCGGCAAAGACCCTCGCCCTCCACCTGGCTCCCAGGATGGAACTCCTCATCGACAACAACCAAAGCGCCTTCATACGCGGCCGCTGCATTCATGACAACTTCATGTTGGTGCAGCAAACCGCACGTCTGCTCCATCAGCTTAAGGAGCCGAGGGTGATGCTCAAGCTGGACATAGCGCGTGCCTTCAACTCTGTTTCATGGGGGCTACTCTTCGAGGTGCTCCGGAAGGTCGGTTTTGGTCCACGTTTCTGTGAGTGGGTGGCTATTCTCCTCTCCACCGCCAGCTCCAGGGTGATGCTCAACGGCGAGCCCGGTCCACCTATCTGGCACCGGCGCGGCCTGAGACAAGGCGACCCCCTCTCGCCCTAACTGTTCGTTCTGGTGATCAACACATTGAACAGGGTGCTGGCGAAGGCGGCGGAGTCTGGGATACTGCGCAGGGTGGCCCGCCAAGACCTGGTCACCACTGTGTCCCTCTACGCGGATGATGTGGTAATCTTCTGCCACCCGGACTGTCGGGGGGTTACCCCCGAGTAGGGTAAAGGCAAGTGCTACAGGCAAGATCAGAAGGGATGTTTGGCCGAGTAGCCGGCTACCCGGTACTTGCTACCCGGTCGACTGCTACTCGGTCCTACACATAGATGGCCAGAAGGACGAATCAAGAAAGTTATGTTCCTCCGAGTAGAAGAGTTGGCCCGAGTAGAAATGGCGGGATCCTACTCGGGCCAGAAGTCAAAGGAGCCGTTCTGACACAGAATCCCGCGTATCCCGGGTCCGTACTTTGGCACTGTTCACGGCACTGTTCATCTGAGGACGGCGTTCTTGACAGCGACATTGTGGCAGCAGGGCGTCGCAGGATAGGGGGACCTACTCTGTGTTCGTGGCAGTGATAACAGATCGGTTACTTGGTTTTGCCCAACGACTTTCTGCACCGGACAAACTTAGAAGCCAAAGCTGTCAGGGAAGCTCGGAAGAAGGACAGTGTGCACACTATGTCGACATCTGTTTGTATTTGGCTGTATCCGGCTGGGCACCGAGTATATAAGGTGCCCTGCCCCCTCCTGCGCGAGGGACGACGATCCGATTCTTGACCTAGTTCTTCACGTAGAGAGAAGAGTGGCTACTCGGTAGCAAGAGCATTTGTACTGTGGCTACTCGGTGAGACACTAATATACAGAGAGAAAGGCAGGAGTAGGGGTTTTACCTCCTCACGAGGGCCCTGAACCGGGGTAGATCGTGTTGTTTGCAGTGCTTGTTCCATACTTCACGCGGCAACTCGTCGCGTGATCCCTCCCCGAGCGCCTCCAGCGTCCATCATCCCCACAACTTTAGCCATCCTATGGCAACTGCCGTGACACCACCACGACAGTTGGCGCCCACCGTGGGGCAGCCAGCGGCGCTGGCTGGAGTTTCCGTTCGGACGGGATCGATTTCTGCTACCGGAGAGCGCGTGGTCTGTGGCCTTGTCCACAGATTCGGCTCCTTCGACTTCGTCACCGACAACGCCGGCGATTTCGGCGGCAGGGCCATGCCGGAGGGCGGATCGGTGCTTTCTTTCGGCGCGCACCTCGTCTATGTCGCCACCGTCATCAACCGCGAATACCCCGAGCTGGTGCATGTCGCGGAAGATCCGCCTGCTGTCATCGCTGCACGCGGAAGGCCGTTGGGCCGCTCTGCGGACGTCGCGAAGGTGATAATGACCGGCCCTGCTGCTGACGCCGGGAAGGGCACGGCTGCTACCGCTGCGGGCGTCATCGAGGATCTCGCCGGCCCGAGTGCTGGCGGGAAGACGCAAAAGCCTTACGAGAAGGAGTGCAACCTTCCGCTCTCCACTACTCCGACAATCCCTGCGTCTGCTGCGCGGACGGGTATGCCGCCTCCCACTGATCTCGAGCTCCTGACCATGAAGGCGCAGCTCGACCGGCAGCGCCAGGAGTTGCTCGCTGAGCAGGCGGAGTTGGAGAAGATTAGGCTAGAGCTTAGCCTAGATCAGATCGAGTACAACAAGGCTCACGGTTTTACACCGGTTGTTAGGAGAGCTAGCAAAGTAGGTGCTACGCGTCGCAACTTAGGCGCCGAGATCACAACGGTTGTAGAGGCTCCCAGTCAGTCCGCCACCGCAAATACCTCCACTAGACCCAGATACTGCACACACGCCAAAACACATAGAGCTGCTGAGGCCGTAGCTGCCGAGTTGCCGCATCTAGCTGGCGACGCGCGCGTCAGGCAGCAGGAGAGACTAAACGAGCTGGTGCTAGAGGCTGCTAGGCAGAACGAGGAGTTCCAGAAAGCCAACCCGGGTGCTGGAGCTTCTCAGGTGGTGCACTCGCACGTGGCTAGATCTAACGATCAGGCTTCATCACCGCATCCTAGCCGTGAGAGAAGCCGGAGTGGGCATTCCGGCAAGGGTAGGCAGATGCAGGTGTACGACCCGGCTGTCGCCGCGAAACAGCTCGCTGTGCCGCGACAGTCCGGTCAGAAACACAACGCTGCAGGAGCAGGCTTCCAAGCCCATAAAGCTCAAAGCCAGGCCCGAGATGGAGAGCGCCCAGGCCCTTCTCAGCATCTAGTTGCTCAGCCTACTCGGCAGAGGCAGCATCCGCGTGCTGTGGCGCCAGCCGCCAACCCGGTGGAACAGCCTGTAGCTGTGCAGGTGGACAGATATGATGATGGCTACTCGGCCATGGGATTGGCTGGCTATGACATCCTGGATCATGTGGGCGAGCGCGTGCTGGCGCCTGGAGATGCAAGGCACCAGCTGGACCGGATCAGCTTGTCGGCACGACTCGAGAACACGGGACCTTCCGGCCCTGAGTGCTTTGGCCCGCGCATCATGAACGAGCCGTCCGTGAAGAACTTCCAGCTGGCTAGGGGCACCAAGAGTTACAATGGCAGCACCAAGCCGGAGGATTGGCTCAATGACTATGTCACCGCGGTTCATATCGCGAACGGCAACCGGAGATGGGCAGTGCGGTACGTTCCGCAGATGCTAGAGGGTCCAGCTCGCACTTGGCTCAACAACTTGCCCAAGAACAGCATCAATTGCTGGCTGGATTTCTCGGAAGCCTTCATCAGCAATTTCACCAGCACCTACAAGAGGCCGAATAGGCCACAGCAGATGTCCGCTTGCAGGCAGCGGGAAGACGAGACGGACCGCGAGTACCTTACTCGGTGGAGCACATTGCGGAACACCTGTGAAGGTGTGAATGAAGCCCAGGCCATCACTTGGTTTGCGCAGGGTTGCAGACATGGCAGTATGATGTGGCAAAGGTTGCAGAGGGAGATGCCAAACACTCTGGCGGAGACCATCAAGATCGCGGATCAGTACGCACTCGGTGACCCTACCCAGCCCCTGATGGATTCCTCTGAGCCGAGAAGAAACTTCAACAGCAATAAGCGCAACGAGTTCCGCAACAAGCGCAGGGGTGACCGAATAGATACTCGGTACGACCCTGAGGAAGTAAATGCAGTGGCTGTTGGAGCTGGGGGCAGCCAAAGGCAAAAACCTGCTGGAGCCTACGGGCAGAACCAGAACCAGGGCCAAGGCAACAAGAAACCATACCGCGCTCCTCAGTTGGGTAGCGGCAACTCGGAACCGACAAGGAAGTTCGTCTTCGACGACATGAGGGATGGCCCATGCAGTTTCCATACTCAGCACCCTTCGAGGCCTGCTAACCACACTACCCGGCAATGCGAGTGGTGGGATCTGATCAGGAATGAAGGCTTGCCTCCTCCACCTCCTCTGCCAGCTGCGAATGCCAATGTGCAGCCTGCTCGCGCACCCGCAGCTTGGCCTCCAGTGTTTCCAAGAAGAGAAAACGTGAACCAAGTGGCTTTAGGAGCCAACCGTAACTTCAACAATGAGGGCTACCGCAACAACAACAACAACCACAACCGCAACAACAACAGAGGCAACAACAACTACCAGGGCAACAACAACGGCAACAATGAGGGTGGAGGCCGCAACCAGTACCAAGAACACCACGAGAGCTACATGATCTTCACTTCTGAGCTTGTCGACAAGCAATCACAGCACAGGCGTGCCATGGAGGTCAATGCCGTGATCCCTGCTGTTCCTCACTATATGCATTGGTGCAACCAAGAGATCACGTGGTCCCGAATAGATCATCCCAAGGTGATGCCCCACCCCGGGAAGTTACGCCTTGGTGCTGGATCCAACCCTCCTGGGTCCCGAGAAGAATGTGAGGTTCAGCAAGGTACTGATCGACAACGGCAGCAGCATCAACATTGTGTACAGAGACACACTCGATCGAGAAGCATGGGCTGGCCGAGAACATGTTGTTACCTAGCAAGACCACTTTCCATGGCATCGTGCCGGGAGTCTCATGCAATCCGATTGGCCGAGTGTGGATAGATGTGCTATTCGGCACCAGGGACAACTGTCGCACAGAGAGCCTGCAGTTCGAGGTGGTTGATCACCAGAGCCCCTACCATGCCCTACTCGGCAGGCCTGCTCTGAGCAAGTTCATGGCCTCTACCCACACTGCATATCTGAAGATGAAGATCCCTGGTCCCAATGGCGTGATTACCATCTCTGGTGATTACAAGAAGTCCATGGAGTGTGCCTCTGCTGGTTCTCAGTTGGCGGAGTCCATGGTGAGTGCTGCCGAGAAGAAAAAGATGTACGAGGTGGTGGCTATGGCGCAATCCGCGCAAGCTGGTGCGCAGGGCGTGCCGAGTACCCAGCACGGGACCGCGTTCCAGGCATCTCAAGAAACAAAGAAGGTCCAGGTCGACCCTGAGTTCCCCGACCGCGTAGCCATCATTGGCTCCGGGTTGGCGGAGAAATAGGAAAGCGAGCTCATCCACTTCCTCCGTGAGAATCGGGACGTTTTTGCCTGGTCCAATGAAGATTTACCAGGAGTCCCGAGGGAGTTAGTTGAGCACTCGTTACATGTGCGTCCTGACGCCAAACCAGAGAAACAGGCTATGCGTCGTTTCGGAGATGAGAGAAGGAAGGCCATTGGTGACCAGACCACCAAGCTGCTGATAAGCAATTTCATCATGGAGGTGCTGCATCCGGATTGGCTAGCCAACCCGGTCATGGTCGAGAAGAAGAAGGAGGACCCCCAAGGCTGCTACTGCATGGCGCATGTGTGTTGACTACACCGAATTAAACAAAGCATGCCCCAAGGATCCTTTTCCGCTACCTCGCATCGATCAGGTGATCGATTCCACTGCTGGTTGTGAACTGCTGTCTTTCATAGATGCCTACTCTGGTTTTCACCAGATAGCTCTCAATCCTGCTGATCAAATAAAGACTGCCTTCATTACCCCGTACGGGGCTTATTGCTATCGTGTCATGTGTTTCAGGTTGCGGAATGCGGGTGCTACTTATCAGCGATGCATGCAGAAATGTTTGCACAACCAGCTCGGCAAGAATGTGCAGGTGTACGTAGATGACATTGTCATCAAAACGAATAAAACACAAACTCTGCTTGCCGATCTTGAGGAAACCTTCGCTAACTTGCGCAAGTATAAAATGAAGCTGAATCCGAGTAAATGCACCTTTGGCGTTCCGGCTGGCAAGCTACTCGGCTTCTTGGTGTCTAGTCGGGGCATTGAAGCCAATCCTTCAAAGATAAAAGCTATTGAGAGCATGTCTTTGCCGAGATCCTTGAAGGATGTGCAAAAATTCACTGGTTGCTTGGCATCTCTGAGCCGTTTCCTGGGCCGAATGGGCGAGAAGGCCCTGCCTCTGTACCAGCTGATGAAGAAAAGTGACAAGTTCGTCTGGACTCCGCAAGCGGATGTGGCATTCAATGAGCTGAAGGCAATGCTGGGTAGCGCTCCCATCTTGGCTAGTCCGCTACCCAAGGAGCCAATGCAGCTGTACATTGCTGCTACCAACCGAGTGGTCATTGTGGTGATTGTGGTGGAGCGAGAAGAAGAAGGCAAAAGTGTGCAGCGCCCAGTATACTACCTCAGTGAAGTGCTGTCCAGCTCCAAGAAAAACTACCCGCATTACCAGAAGATGACCTACGGCGTGTACCTGGGTGCCAAGAAGATGAAGCATTATTTCCAAGAGCATCCCATCACGGTTGTGAGCTCTGCTCCCATCTCGGATATCATGGGCAACAAGGAAGCGAGTGGCAGAGTAGCCAAGTGGGCGATCGAGCTGGCCACGTATGCTCCCGCGTATGCGAGAAGAGAAGCCATCAAATCTCAAATCCTGGCAGAATTTCTGGTGGACTGGGCTGAGGTGCAGTACGAACCTCCCGCTCCAGTTTCCAATTACTGGAAGATGCACTTTGATGGCTCGAAGGTGAAGGAAGGCCTCGGTGCTGGCGTAGTGCTTACGTCACCCAAGCGAGATCAACTCAAGTATGTGCTGCAGATTCATTTCAATGCGTCCAACAATGTTGCAGAGTACGAGGCCGTAGTGCACGGCTTGCGAGTAGCCAAGGAGGTTGGCGTGCAGCGCATTATATGCTATGGCGATTCAGATCTGGTGGTGCAGCAAGTCTCTGGCACTTGGGATGCTCTGGATGCCAACATGGCATCATACCGCTTCCTGGTACAGTCTATGACTGGATTCTTTGAAGGCTGCGAGTTCCAGCATATTCACCGGGCAGAGAATGAAGCAGCAGACGAGCTGTCCAAGTTGGGATCTTCTCGGCAGTCCATCCCGGCGGGGATTGCCTTGGAGCACTTGAGGAAGCCATCCATCAAGCCATCTCCCAACTCGGAATCCATATTTGTTCCTTCTCTGCCAAGTGAAGAATCCGTTCCCATGGAGATTTACTGGGAGAATGCAACAGAGAACCCGGGGACTGCCACTCCCTACTCCGGGACTGCCACTCCCTACTCAGGGACTGCCACTCCATACTCGGGGACTGCTGTCCTCAACCCGGGGACTGTCGCATTCATTGAGGAGGTCCTTGCCAATCGTTCAGGGCTTCAGAGAAGTGCTCCCAACCCTAAAGAGCAGCCAGAGGTGCCTATCCCGATGGAAGTGGACGAACCAGTGTTTCCTACACGGGAGACACCGAGTTGGGCCATGCCCATATTATCCTTTATAAAGGACGGCACTCTGCCAGAAGATGAGGTGATCGCAAGGCAGATTCAGAGAAGATCCAAGGGCTACACCATATTCAGATATGTGCCGCACAAGAGAAGTGCCACCGGCGTGCTGCAACGCTGTGTGGACCCAGAAGAAGGAGGAGAAATTCTGTTGGAGATACACCAAGGAGAATGCGGGCACCACGCCTCTTCTCGGGCATTGGTCAAGAAGGCTTTTCGGCATGGCTTCTACTGGCTCACAGCTCTGCAACAAGCTGAAGACATCGTGAGGAAGTGCAACGGCTGCCAGATGTTCGCGAGTAAGATCCACATGCCGGCTTCCGAGTTGAAAACCATTCCCATCACTTGGCCGTTTGCTGTATGGTGTTTGGATATGGTTGGCCCCTTCAAGCCGGCTAAAGGCAACATGACGCACATCTTAGTCATGGTGGACAAGTTCACCAAGTGGATTGAAGTGAAGCCTATTCGGAAGTGCGATGGAGCTACGACCGTGAAATTCTTAAAAGATGTGATCCTGAGATACGGCTACCCGCACAGCATCATCACGGATAACGGTACAAATTTTGCTGAAGGAGCAATTGTGCGGTTCTGCAGAGATAAGCACATCCGACTAGATGTCGCATCCGTTGCGCATCCCGCCTCCAATGGGCAACTGGAAAGAGCAAACGGCATGGTGCTAGCAGGCATAAAGCCAAGGCTGATTGAGCTGTTGCTGAAAACACCTGGGTGTTGGTTAGACGAGTTGCCAGCGGTGTTGTGGAGTCTAAGGACTACCCCTAACCGGTCAACCGGCTACACGCCATTCTTCTTGGTATACAGGGATGAGGCCGTGTTGCCAATAGACTTAGAGCATGACTCCCCCCGAGTAACCCTCTACACGGAGGTGGAGGCGAGAGAAGCTCGAGAAGATGACGTTGACCTGCTCGAAGAAGCAAGAGAGCTTACTCTGTCACGTTCAGCTGTCTACCAGCAAAACCTGCGGTGTTATCATAGCCGAAAGGTGAACCCAAGGGTTTTCCGAGAAGGAGACATGGTCCTTAGGCTTGTGCAACGCACAGCCGGGATGCACAAGTTGTCTCCTCCATGGGAAGGGCCTTTCATTGTGAGCAAAGCGCTGCACAATGATGCCTATTATCTCGTGGACGTGCGTCCATCACATGAGAACATGGCAGATAAAGCTGGAGAGGAATCTAAGCGCCCCTGGAATGTAGCCCTACTTCGTCGTTTTCACTCGTGAGCAAAGATGTGTATGTACTCTCTTATCCGAGTTAAAATTCTACTCTGCAATCTGAAATTGAACTCGGGGACTGCCCTCGTCCAAAATTGCTCTGTGTGTTTCTACTCGGCTTCACTTTTGTCCACTCGGTTGCTCTGCTTAAAATTTCATGAGTACATTTAGTATTGTGTTTAAACCTACATGCCAACTCTTCGACTCTGCTGCTGTCCGAAACCCGGCTTCATGGCAAGCAAGAGAACAAGCAAAAGGTCAATGAGCACAAGAAAAATTACTAAGGAAAGAAAGAGCGCAGGAACCGTAGGGAGTCTTTTACTGTTGTTTTTTGTTAACTCCTTTTCGGCTAAGTGGTGGGCTGCGTTACTTAGTGGCTGAGTATTTGCAACTCCAACTTTGAATTCTTGTGACTCGAATACCAAAAAAGCAACAAGTTGCGGGTAAGAGCTGAGATAAAAAGGAAGAGCGAATAAGAAATGAAACTTGGGGACTTGCATGATAACGCAACCCGGCATCGAGCCAAGGTTGCTCAAATTGACTAAGTTAAAAATATCGAACGTGAATATAACTGAGTAGCAAGCGACAAACGTAATTGTTACGATACATCTGCACCCGGCATCACGGGGATCTGATAAAAGTTTTAAGGATAAAGTTGCAGGAGGTGATCAGGTGGAGGTAGCAGCATCCTCGATGTTGGCCTTGGCGACATCAGCTTCGGTGTTGCTCCTGGCGGCATCAGTATCGGAGGTAGCCTTGGCAGTGTCAGCTTCCGAGTTGGTGGCGTCAGTCTTCGCCGCATCAGCTTCTGGGTTGGTGGCGGCCTGATCAGAGGTGGTCGTGGCCACCGAGATGACATCCGTTGCCGAGGTGGAGGCAGCAGTTTGGGTGCGGAGAAGCGCCGTGTCGTCGAGGGAAGCACCTGATGAAGTGCCGAATTCGAGCGTCGCGGTGTCGATAACCATCTTCTCGCTCTCGGCCTCATCTTCGCTATCCGCGACGACCGCGGCCTTCCCCTTCCCGCTCTTGTTGTTAGCACTGTCGAAGCAGCTCAGGCCTTCGGACTCAGTGGTTTCCTCGTCGTCATCCTCATCCTCGTCGTCACCCTCGCCCTCCACATCCGTGTCGGGCTCGGTGACGCCTTCGATGTAGCCCGCGGTATCCGCGTAGGATGCGATCTCATACGCAACCAACTGGCGGCGAGCCACGCAGTCGGTATCCTTCTCCGACCTCGAATCCTGGCGCATCTCGAGGATGAGGTTGAGATCAAGATTGTCGTACCAGCTGCAGACGAAGAGGAGCAGCATATCAGCGCCTGCCCGAGCTCCGGATGCTCGCCACTTCTTCAGCTCGGCCTTGACGCCATTTAGCTTCTCGGCAAGTCCGCGAATAGTTGCTGGCGCAGAGTCCCGAGGCCAGAACAAGTCGTGGAGCTTGAAGGCAGTGCGCACCAGATCGGTGCCCACGCCCCTCAGACGCTGGAGCTGCCCCTGCATGTTTGTGAAGCAGTCTTCAATTGAAGCTTTAGTATCCATGGGCGGCCCCTTCTCGGTGCGAGCTGCTTGGGCCTTTGAAAGAGCAGGTTTGCAGGCCGAGCTTAGGTCGGGGAAGATTTCTGAAAAAGCTATCAAAAAGATTAGAAACAGAGACAGAGAAGAGAAGCAAACCAGGCAGCAGAGAAGCAAAAGGAACAGCGAAGCGCAGGGAAGCGGGTACTTACTGTTCAGCTCGCAGAGTAGCGACTACAGCGTCTTCTCCCATGACTCCTCGTCGGCAACATGCCTTTCTTCCACCCTCCAGAACTGGGCCAGCTGGAGCATAAGATCCGAGTTGCTATTCCTCAGCGTATCGCACTCCAGCTCGAGAGCCCTTTTCTCGGCCTTGGCAGTTGCTTCAAACTTTTTCTTCTCGGCTACTATTTTGTTCTTCTCGGCAGCTATATCAACGGCTTTTTGGAGAGCGGTTCGCAGTTGGAGTTGGAGAGGTTCCAACTCGGTGGTGTATTCCTTCTTCAGCTCCACAGCCTGGCTCGCCAACTGCTGCTACACCTCGGCGGGTTTGATGCAGTCGAGATGCTCCTCGACAAACTTCTTATGGTCTTCTGTGAAGAGCAAAACACGGTCAGCAGAGTAGCAAAGATGGGAGGAAGGAAAACAAGCCGAGAAAAACACCAACTCACCTTCCAGCCTCTTAATCGTAGTTTGACCGCTCTCAACAAAGACGTGGCAGTTCGCATGCTCCTATGCCAAGGTCTTAAACTTGCCTGCAGAAGGGAATCGATTACAGCAGAAAGCAGAAGCGGGCGTAAACACAAAACGCAGGAACCGCGTAGCTAAAAGCTTACTTTCGATCTCGGAGATCTGGAGGGTGCGATCCATGACCTCCTTCTCCGTCGCTTCATCGGTCTTGTGCTCCATTTTGAGGGCCTCAAGGCGCCTTCTAGCGATGCTGTGGTTCCAGAGCAATCGCCGGAACAAGTTTGTTCTCTTCAAGAGGCTATTCTGAGAAGCAGAAAGAAAACAAATCAGAAACAAATCGTGAAGATTCAACCCGAGAAGACGGCAACTCGGTTGAGTATCCGTCTACTCGGCCAGAATCTCGGGGACTGGGTGATGGATAAGAAGAAGGAGAAGACTAGAAGAGAAGAAAAATGCAACTCGAATTGGGTGAGCGAAACTTACTGCATAAGCTTGTTCGATATCCTCTGCGGCCTTGCGGTGGACTAACAGCTTGGCGGCAAGCGTGCTGGTCTTGGACGAGATGGTCATGGGATTGTAGCCCATGTCCGCCTTGTTCCAGTCTATGCGCATATGATCCAAATCGCCCAAAGCCAAGCCGTGCCAGGTTTTGTTGCCAAGGATGTCGCTGTTCCATTCGGCGTCGATGAAGCCTACCCGGTCAATCATCTCCTCGAGCCCCCTGGACGTCACCTCGGCCTCCTGGACCTCGCGCGAGTAAATCGAGAGGGATCTGTCCTTGTTCCTGGCTGGCGGCTTGGAATCCACAGCCGTGGCCTGCTTGCCCTTCCTAATAGCAAGTTTCTTCTGCGTCAGCGGCCGCGCCGGAATCGCCAATGATGAGCTGCCCGGCCTTGGCAAGATGTTTTACAGTTGGTTTGGGCGGTGGCATCATGGCAGAGTCTTGCGCAGCGCCACGAGGAGGATTCCTGCGGACGTTGGCGTCGGGCTGGCCAGTTTGCTTCTCAGAGGCCTGCTTCTCGGAAGCCTTCTTCTCAACGGTTTTCTTGTCGGCGGCCTTCTTCTCGGCAGCCTCCTTCTTGGCTGGAGGGCTCGCTGTAATCTTGGCCTTCTTCTCGGCAGCCTCCTTCTTGATTGGATGGCTCGTTGTAATCTTGGTCTTTTTCACCGGCGGGGAGCTCGGTGCGGTGGATGAAGTGCCCTGCTGGGTAGGCGGCACCAAGGGCGCGCTACCCTGCGCAGCGTCCGGCTGCGCGTGGCTCTGCAGGTCTTGCCCCATCTCGTCAACTATCTCAACCTGCTGCCCGGCGGCGGGGTCTTGCAGTTGATCTTCTTGTCCCCCAACCCGCGGATGGGCCGCGGGGTCAGTTTGGTCAGCAGCCCCTGTTGCTGGCTGCTCTTGGTTCTCCTCCTGCCGCTCAAGGGCGGCCTGGTCGTGCTGCTCGGAGTCTTGTTCTGTGTTCTCCCCGGCTGTGGCAGCTGGGGGAGAAAGTGGTCTCTCGTTGCGAGCAGCATCCTGCGCTTCCTGTTCAGCGCGGGCCTGCTGCTCCTGCTCGGCGTCATGGGCATCGGTGTACATGTACTGGAACTCGTCCTCGGCTTCTCCTTTCACAGGAGAGGGCGAGCGCACCCTGTCCCGTGCAGTGTCCTCGCCCTCCTCGGAGAGATCGATGAGCGCATCTATATCGATGGCGGATCTCTTCTTGGACTTGGATTTGGTGGGTGCGGCAGCAGCGTTAGCATCCAAGGGGGCGCTGAAAAGAAGAGAGAGTTCAGAAAAGAAAGAAGGACAGAAGAAACCGAGAAGCAATAGCAAGGAATCAGAAAAAGCAGCAACAACGATGCGCAACTCGGGAGAAAATTACTTACCCTGCACGGGAAGGGGGTAGCCGTCTCCCCCGCTTGACTTTCGTCACGGCTTGCTTGGGCTTCTTGCTGGGGGGCTCTTGAGCACCGCTACCCGCCCTCTTGCGAGTAGCGGGAGCAGCAACCGCGAGCGGATCGATGGTAAGGGCGTCCTCGTCCTCACCCTCGTCCTCGCCCTCCTCTTCAGCACCAGCATCAGCATCAGCATCGTCTGGGAAGTTGAGAAGAAGAAAACAGTTAGGAAACCGAAGGAAATTGGGTTGCGCTACTCGCGACCGAAAGAGGTGAACTTAATCACCTTCATCGTCGTCTTCGGACCAGTCCCGAATGGACGTGTCGACGTGGTGCTTACCCGGCTGGACGACATGAGGGATGCAGAGGCTATCCGCGGTGTCGAAGGAGACCTCGTCGTCCTCCTTTCAGTCCTCTTCCCAGTTAGCCTCGAAGAGCTCCTGGCTTTCAGCGATCTGGCGAGCAAGGACCTGGAAATAGGCAAGCACCACAAATCAGTCGAGTAGCATAACGGCATCATACGCAGCAGGGCGTGCAGACATAAAGCACACAAAGCCTAAACAAAACTGCTAAGTGTGCTACGCGGCAGGGCGTGCAAACACAAAGCACATGAAGCCTAAGCAAAGCTGCTAAGTATGCTACTCGGCAGGGCGTGCAAACACAAAGCACATGAAGCCTAGGCAAAACTGCTAAGTGTGCTACTCGGCAGGGAGTGCAAACACAAAGCACATGAAGCTTAAGCAAAACTGCAAAGTGCCCTACTCGGCACGGAGTGTGGATACTAGGCACAGCAAGCTAAGAAGGCTATCTACTCGGGAACAATACACAGGAAACAAGGAGAGAGACACTAACCCGCTGGATTGGCTTCGTACGGCTGTACGGCATGAAGCCGTACTGCCAGCTGTCCCTGAGGCCGGTGCTCATGATGGAGCGCGCCCAGACGGCCACGTCCGCGTTGCTAAGCTCGAACGTGCTCGTCCGAGTGCAATCTCGGTGGCCGCCCATGTAGCACATGAGATGTGCGCGGCGCTGTAGCGGGAGTACCCGCCTGGAGATCCAGCAGGCGATGGGGTCGTCACTCTTGAGCCCCTCCTCGATCAGCTCGGCAAGGCGCTCGTCCATCTGCTTGATGTCGGAATTCACTGGCGGCTTGGTCCTCCAGTTCTGCCCGGTGGGAGCAGTGTTGGCCCACCTGGGAAGATTGATCTGATCCACCACGGCAGCTCCCTTCTCGACGGGGATGTTCTTCACGTAAAGGAAGGTTCTCTGCCACTTGCGGACAGAGTCCAAACCTTTGATCCTCGGGTGGTTGGTCCCGCCGCGCTGCACCATCATGGCGCTGCCAGTCTCCGTCATCCCGCGGCTGCTCTCCGCGCCATCTTTCCTGGCCTTGCTTTGCTTCCTAAAGAAGAAGTACCGGGACCAGGTCGTCGAAGTGGGCCGTACGCCCAGGAATGCCTCACATACCACGGCATGGTACGAGAGCATGATGATGGCGTTTGGCGGGAGGTTGTGCGGCTGGAGGCCGTAGTGGTTGAGAAAGACGCGGAAGAAATCTGAGGCCGGAAGCCTGAATCCTCGCGCGAAGTGCGCGAGGAAGACGACGTGCTCGCCTTCCTGCGGAGTGGGGACGAGCTCGATGCCAGGATGCCGGCAGCGAACACCGGGAGGAACTCGCCGGGTGTTCACCAGCCATTGGCACTCCTCGGCGGTGACCTCAGATCCGGCCCAGCCGGCGCGGGCATCGTTGTCACGAGCCATCAACTTGGAGAAAAGATTTTGTGAGTAATCGAAGGAATTGGGTGGAGAAACTCGCGGCGGCGCGATGAGATGCGCGGCGGCGAGGTGCTCTGCGGCAGCGGAGAAACGAGGAGGCGAGGGGAAAGTGAGAGCATGAAGAGGAAGAAGGAGTCACCGAGGGGGTATTTATACCTCCCCTCGGGTTGCCGTTACGATTCGAGGAAGTGGGATCAATCGTGGCAGAGATCGTGCGGCGTAGGCCGTGTGGACCGGTTAGAAACGCACACAGCGCGGAACGCGCGCGTAACGGCCACAGTTAATCCCACGACGTGATCGTGGCTAATCACTGCCTTTGATGGGACATAACGGGCTAGTGGGCCCACTCCGTGAAAACTGGGCGCGTGGCCTGTCAGTTCCCGGGCACCGAGGCGTCGGGGTCGTGTCCGCGTGACACGTGCCTAGTTGCACCGCGGAAAGCCGGATTGTGCT
Source organism: Alopecurus myosuroides (assembly GCA_028641055.1). NCBI lineage: Eukaryota > Viridiplantae > Streptophyta > Magnoliopsida > Poales > Poaceae > Alopecurus > Alopecurus myosuroides. The sequence goes on from CM054057.1 coordinate 760,366,858, forward strand.
CTGCCACGCAGAGATTTCGATTCGAGATTTCACCAAGTCCTTTTACTCGGCTACAGAGAAGAGAAGTGGATCTATTCGGAAGAAGCTTAAGACAAAATCAAGGGCTACTCGGAGGTTTTACTCGGTATCCCAAGGTTCAAGGGCAAGACTGTCAAGGTTGGTTTTTAAGCTGGCAGGGCCCAGTGAACGAGTTTGCAGGACTCTACCAGCTTCGGGGACTGCTGTCGGGGGGTTACCCCCGAGTAGGGTAAAGGCAAGTGCTACAGGCAAGATCAGAAGGGATGTTTGGCCGAGTAGCCGGCTACCCGGTACTTGCTACCCGGTCGACTGCTACTCGGTCCTACATAGATGGCCAGAAGGACGAATCAAGAAAGTTATGTTCCTCCGAGTAGAAGAGTTGGCCCGAGTAGAAATGGCGGGATCCTACTCGGGCCAGAAGTCAAAGGAGCCGTTCTGACACAGAATCCTGCGTATCCCGGGTCCGTACTTTGGCACTGTTCACGGCACTGTTCATATGAGGACGGCGTGCCTGACAGCGACAGTGTGGCAGCAGGGCGTCGCAGGATAGGGGGGACCTACTCTGTGTTCGTGGCAGTGATAACAGATCGGTTACTTGGTTTTGCCCAACGACTTTCCGCACCGGACAAACTTAGAAGCCAAAGCTGTCAGCGGAAGCTCGGAAGAAGGACGGTGTGCACACTATGTCGACATCTGTTTCTATTTGGTTGTATCCGGCTGGGCACCGAGTATATAAGGTGCCCTGCCCCCTCCTGCGCGAGGGACGACGATCCGATTTTTGACCTAGTTCTTCACATAGAGAGAAGAGTGGCTACTCGGTAGCAAGAGCATTTGTACTGTGGCTACTCGGTGAGACACTAATATACAGAGAGAAAGGCAGGAGTAGGGGTTTTACCTCCTCACGAGGGCCCTGAACCTGGGTAGATCGTGTTGTTTGGAGTGCTTGTTCCATACTTCACGTGGCAACTCGTCGCGTGATCCCTCCCCGAGCGCCTCCAGTGTCCATCGTCCCCACAACTTTAGCCATCCTATGGCAACTGTCGTGACACCACCACGACACGGACACCGCAGAGCTGCATAATCTCCGGAAGATCCTTGCGCTCTATGGGCACGCCTCCGGCCTCCACATGAATTTCGCCAAGTGCTCAGTATCCCCTATTGGGTGTGGGAAAGATATAGCATTGGGAGCTGCCGAGGCAATGGGTTGTCAACTCACCCAATTCCCGGTCAAATACCTGGGCATTCCACTGGGGCTCCGAAGACTGCCAGGAGAAGCTCTGCAACCAGTGGTGGATAGGATAGCAGACAAACTCCCGACCTGGAAGGCAGCAATGATGCCCAAGGCTGGGAGGCTGGCGCTGATCAAGGTTGTTCTTGCGGCAATCCCCCTTCACCAACTAATGGTCATCAGCACTAACGAGAAAGTACTGAAGAAGATTGAGAAGATCCTCCGCGGCTTCCTGTGGACGGGACGTGAGGTGGCAAATGGAGGCCATTGCCACGTCAACTGGGCGAGGGTTTGCCGTCCACTGAGGCTCGGGGGCCTCGGCATCCCCGACCTAGCGCGTACCTCGATAAGCCTCCGGACCCGATGGCTGTGGCGATTACACACCGACCCGCTAAGTCCTTGGAGGGGGCTGGATATGCAATTCTCTCGGGACGAACGACAGATCTTTGCAGACTCCACCGAGATGGTCCTGGGTGATGGATCAACGGCTTTGTTCTGGAAGGACAAATGGTGGGGTGGCAGGTCGCTGGAGGATATCGCGCCGAACCTTACCGCTCTCATCCTGAAACACCATAGGAAGTCGAGAACTGTCAGGGAGGCAGTGGTGGACCGCCGATGGATTTCTGACATCAGTGGCGCCCTCTGCCCGGTTGCTCTACTACAGTACGTTCGGGTATGGGGGGAGTTACAAAGGGTGCAGCTACAGGACACGCCGTACCGGCTTCTCTGGCGTTGGACCCGGAACGCCACGTACTCCTCCAAGTCTTGCTACGAGGCGCTTTTTATAGGAGCGACAATATCCAGATCTTGGAGGTTGAACTGGAAGGCTTGGGCCCCGCCTAGGGTGAAATTCTTCATCTGGCTCGCTTGCTTGGATCGTTGCTGGACCGACGCCGTGGATTGCCACACCAGGCAAGATTTTCGTTCTGCGACCAGACACTCGAGTCGATGGGGCATATTCTCACCGGTTTCCCATTCTCGCGTACCATTTGGCATGAGGTCCTCTCTTGGGTCCGATCCACGACTAGGCCCCCAGTTGTGGAGGACGATTTCGTGGACTGGTGGAAGCTCGCTCTGCAATCCACCCCCCGCCTGCTACGCAAGGGCACCTCTTCGCTGGTAATGCTCACGGCGTGGCAGATCTGGAAGCAACGGAACGCAATCGTCTTCGACAACGCTAGACCCTCGGTTGGCGCCTTGGTAGAAACTATCAAGACCGAGGCACGTTCTTGGGTGAGCGCGGGAGCCGGTGGCCTTGGACTTCTTCTCTCCTAGTCTAGGTAGCGGGCTGAGTTGTATGGTGTGGGGTCGCCTGCTCTCAAGGCTTGTACATAAACTCTTTCTTTTCTATCAATGCATCGAAACGCAAAGCTTTTGCGTTTTCGCGAAAAAGAAAGAATATCTAGGACCTTAGATTGGAAAAAATCTCCGATCTATTTTGCCTCGCTGAAGTTTCAGGTTTTAGTGACAATTTCCTACTAGGTTCTTTGCAAGGGGTTATAGGAATATGCCTAGGCAAGCATTCTGTTAAGAGTTTTTAATATATAATATGCAGATAATCGCTGATTTGATATGGCTCTTAGAGCTGCATGCTGTACTGTGTTAAAAAAGGGTTGATACTACCATGGCTGTGAGGATATTTGATTAGATGAACGATGCTATGATGCAAGAAAATCATAATTGTGTTGCATCGCGCGCCAGCAGCCTGCAGGTCACCCGCGCCGCCGCGAGAAACTTCTATGGTCTCTCTGATCTCTCTGATGTTCGCTTCGGTACTATCGCGTAGCGTGAGGTATGTGCTTTTCTGCCTGCCGACTTCATGTTGTCCCTTTCTTTGTTCCTCTCTTTCTTCCGCCCAGTGCTCCAAAGTAAGGATTTAGAAGGTTGAAGCGTAAAAAAGTTGCATACATTTTATCCATGAATATGAGTCTGGGAGCAACCGTAATTTTGATAATCCGGTACTGTGAACCAAATTTAATGATCATCTTTTCGTTTTTGTCCACGTTCGTTTGACTGCTTATTGGCAAATGTAAGATCTAAATACCATAAGTCGCTATATTTTCATTTCAATCTTTCCACAGCGCGTGATGGTAAGTAATTGTGGTGATTCTCAGCAATAAGACTATTTTAAAAAAAAAGAGGCAGCAATGCATTCTACTCTCAGCAATTTATTTGCATGTGATACGGCGCAGGCATCAATCATTCATGCTTAGTCCTCACACTTCATCTATATCTGCATTTATTGGTCAGACATATGCATGCTTCGATGGGCCACGCCGCCATGAACTGCTGGATTCGGCTCAGAGGATGGCGCAGATGGAAGACACGGGACGCTGGGAGGCGGAGATGGCGGTGTGAAGCGAGGTTTCTAGCCATTCATACACAAGGTTTTCGAGTTGCTCCAGGTACGCCCGGGTGATCCTCACTTCCCCAGACAAGCATAAACAACAAATTTGGTCCGATTTGAGAGACAAAATGGCTAATGGTTATCTTGTTGGGATATCTGAATGTTAGTGTTCACGCTGTACTTATTACTGGCTTTACAAGACTTAAAGAAATATTTAATTTCTTTGTATATATGACCTGATAGGTTTCTTATGTTCTCAAATGTACTGTGAAATATTATTTATGGGAACCAAGGTTGCAAGTGGTGGTTTGTGTATGAATGGCTAGAAACCTCGCTTCACATTTGAGAAGAAATGGCTAATGTTTATCTTGTTGGGATATCAGAATGTTAGTGTTCACGCTGCACTTATTACTGGCTTTACAAGACTTAAAGAAATATTTAATCTTTTTTTTATATGACCTGATAGGTTTCTTATGTACTCAAATGTACTGCGAAATATTATTTATGGGAACCAAGGTTGCATATCCCCGTGGACAAGAACTTGATGCTGACGAGCAGGGATGACATCTTGATCTGCCCCAAGTAGCGTTTCCTGGCCTGTCCGAAACCACGCTGGAAGCAAGAAAGATACAATACATCAAGGTAACAGCACACCAATCATCGCTTTTGTGACAACATTAAACATGGAAGTATCACTTTCACAGGTTAGTGATATATCAGAATAATGTGATGGAAAAGGTCACTAGAATTAGAGTAAGGGGAGCAACTTGGCATATTATAATTGAGCTATGCTTTTGTAAAACTAAACCTTGTTTGGAAATCTGGAAGGGTCTGTAAAATAATTATTTTGTCTAGGCTTCCTTAAATGTTCAATACGAGGTGACAAAAGAACATCAATAGAAGATTAGGTGACATGCCAATTTCAGTTTGTTTGGCACATTGTTTTTTTTTATTTTGTATATATTACCTTTTTTCTTACAATAAGTGAGCAAATTACAGTTGCCAGTCTCCCAAGAAAAGTTGGATTTAAGCGTAGAGGCAAAATACTTGTTTACTGCATCAAAATATAGACTAAATCTTATTGACAAAGCTAGTGGGAGGGGAAGGCAAATTGTGGACAGAGATGGAAATTTCATGTTATCTTGCAGTGGTGGGGATTTGAAGAAGTGGCAAACGAAAACCATAGGATCACAAGGTATGAACACCAGAGTAGAGGTACAAGAGGAGAGTACATAGAAATTTCTAAACGTGCTATTGAAAACCACATCCGATGGGCATGCATGGAATGAAACAACTTCTTGATGAGTATTGCAATTTTACATGTTTTTGTTGCTATGCGTGGTTGTTTTACTCCATATTTTTTTATAATCATGTATATGTTTTAAATTTGATTTTCTCAACTATACATTGTTTTCTTTCATGTTTCATTTTGTCACAAAAGCGATCCTTTTGGCCTCATTAAAAAATAAGGAGAGATATGAATTGCATCTTGATATGTGTATTGTGTAAATAATACTTGTAAAACGCCACATCTCTGGCACATTAGTCGATTAGAAGTCTTATTTGTTGTTCAAATTTTCTTTTTACAATTTTAGTGAGCGTTTTTTAAAGCTTATAAGTCCGATTGATATGATCTATGCGCATTTGATTAATTTTGTGAATTACTATTCATAAGTATTTAAGATTATTGTATGTAACTTTTTATGTCTCATGAAAAACATGTATAGACTAGCACGCAAGCAAATCTTTATTGCAACGACGAAGGAATGCGAACTAATGCTAGAATCGTATATTCAAAACTACCAAGAAGCCAATGCCCAATGTAGATGGGGCCAATCTTAGCATTATTACATGTTTACACTATCTATATTAATGTGAAATAAGCACGATAAAGGTTTGTATTAGTAGGAAATGTTCGTTGCTTAGGCATCTTGGAACAAAAGGGACAATGCAACAATAGTGTACCCAAAAGGGTGGGTGAGAAGGAATGAAAGAAGAACGAAGCACACACATAATGGATGTTCTAATCAATGTTGCTCTTACATTTCTTTGTGTTATCTCATAGCAACTCCAAGTCATGGGCTACAAAGACATCGACATCGGTTTGACAAAGCACCGACCCATAATGGGGATGGACCACCGAGCCATAATGAGGAATGACATATTCTTTAGATTAGGGATAGTACGGAGTACATTTGTGATGTTGTTGAAGTGGGATGTCTATGAAATACAATGACTAGTGAGGAAGAAACTCGAGATGCCCGTAGCAATGCACGGACATTCAACTAGTAACAACTAATAAGCATCTTTACTATTAAATGGGAGTTCGTACGGGTACGTGCTCCCCTATCGCCCGTCCGCCTCTCCGCGATTGAAAATTACCCGCAGTGCCATTCGTACCGCGCCAAGTAGGCCACGGTGGACGCCAAATACTACTTTCTTTCCTTATGATCTTGCCTTGTGAGCTGCCTCACGGCGATGTCTTCGTCGCCATGACCCTAAATCCGCTGCCTGCAGCTCAGGATCCCGTCTAGGGGGAACGAGCATAGCACCTCCTCTTCCTGTCCAAGACAAAAAAAAAAGGGTTCATACGGTCAAACTCGGGGGCGACGCCACTCGATCCGCCGGTCAAGGATCCGTGCGATCTTGGCATGTCTCCGTGGTACCTCTCGTACTGTGACTTCCTCTCCAAATCCTTCCTCTTGCGCTCGCGCGATTCTTTGATACGGCCCCCAGCCCGCCTGATCCGATGGCGGCCAACACCAACGGCCTCCCTCCTCGCCTTTGTCGGCGGCCAGGTGAGACATACGGTGGCCGACGGAACTGAGCTGCTCGTCCGCTTTCTGATGGTGACCATGAAGGCCGGTGTAACCGATCTGCTCATGTCTTTTCTGATGCAGACCAAGGAGGCTGGTGGGGTACCTATCAGCCGCTGCCGATTTCCCGGTAGGCATGGCGAGAGGAAGTTGCCGACGGTGGTGAGGTGGGGGCTCATGTCGTAGATGGGCACTGGCACGGGTATGGACGAGTAGGCACTGCACGACCGGCCAGTGCTGGTGGAAATGACCCGCGGCCATCGAGTCTTCTGTTCTCGTGGCTATCTGCATTTTCTTCTTCTCATTCCTTGTACGACGAAACCAAGAGGCAGAGCAAACTGACAAATCTAATCACCAATAGTGCTACTAATGTACTCCTAATCGTATTTCTGATTATCCTATATCTCCGTATCTTTTTTGCCAATTGCTAGATATTTGGATTAAACGGCATTGTGCGGACATCCGGACACGCACTGAGAACTTTCAAGAGTCATTAGACTATGTTAATATAGTGTGTAGAATACCATTGATGAAATACAGACATGGTTGAAAGTCTAGGTAAACGCTTATCTGAAATTGATAATTCATAAACTGCTTTCTAATGACTATTCAAACCTGCTTTCCAAATAAAAATTGGGTGAAAATCGTTTTTGTTTGATTGATACATGTGCCACACCGTGTTTCTTAAGGAAGTAAACTGGTTATGTTTGGTAAAGTGACAACCATCATATATGGTAAATAAACAATTCCCAGCCAAGACATCCCAGGATATTGACATAAAGCTAACCAGATGGTCAATGGGAGGAAAATAGAATTAATAAAGGCACGTTGTGAAAAAGAAAAATCCTTGTTTCAATTAACTTTTATATTATCACATGGGTGAAAATAGGAGAATAATTTACAGTTTTGCACTATAAATGAACTCTTTCAGTTCCGTCTGTGCATTTTGGTGATCTTTGTGATTGCTTGCTCTTTATATGGTCAGAGTTCAGGAGTTAAGAACTTACATGGTTTCATCTGTAATACCAACGCAGGGTAATTTATCACTGCGAGGTCTTCACCAAAGTGCACAAGAAGTTGTGGCGTCTAGAAAAATACCAACTCAGCCATCGCTCCGATGATGGGTCTCTGTATTGCTATTTTCTTCACTCTAGGCGGCTCACTGGTGTGATGCATACCTTCCGATGTCTCGCATAATATGAACTACCCCATTTCTTGTGAGCTGGTACCATTCCCTCTACATTTGTTTGCTGCGCTGACCTTTGCTACTTTCTTTCTTCTTCACAACCTTCCGTTGCAGGCACTAGTGGAAACAGTGCCTTTTGTCCCGGGTCGTAAGGGCCAGTTGTCCCGGTTGTGCAACCGGGATGGGCTAGCCGGGACAAATGGCGCTCCCCCATTGGTCCCGGTTGTGCCAGGACCCGGGATGGTAAGGATGGCCCACGTGGCGAACCTGGGCCAGGGACGGCCAGGGAGTTCGTCCCGGTTCGTTTTAGGAACCGGGATGGATAACTTATTTACAAAAAAAATATTCCGCCCATTTTTTCCTGCCGCAGCAGGTTTTTTTTCCGTTTCGTTTTTTTTTTTTGGCTCCTGTCTCGCAATCCCCAACCGGTCTCCCCTTCCCCAACCGCGTCCAGGCCCACGTCTTTAATTAAGCCCACTGGCCACATTTTTGGTCAAAAGGGCCCACTGGCCCGCGTCTTTTATTATATTCGGTCAACGGTTCGCATGGGTCGAAAGGGGCCACTGGCCAGCGGCCTAGTGGCTGGCTCGCCCGGTCCCTTAAATTAAGACCACAGGGACGGTCAAAGGGCCCACTGCCGCCTCGTCTTCCCGCCCCGCCTCGTTTTCCCGCCCCCCTCCACTTCCCCACGCGCGCGTGCCCAGCTGCAACCGCCGCCACGCCTCGGCTCCCGCCCCGCATTCATGGCCGCCTGCAACCGCCGCCACGTTCAGGCCGCCGGTTGGCATGCCAGCCTCCCCCGGGTCCTTTATAAAGGGCCCCCGCCGCCCGTACAGCCCATCCACCCCGGCCGCGCCCCAGCCAAAGCAACCCTAGCCACCATGTCCCGCTGGTTCTCGAGCGGCAAGCGCCCCCGGAACGACCACGAGGCCGGGTCCTCGAGCGGCGCGCGCTCCGCCGTTCCACCGCCACCGGCGGAGGCCTTCGGCTTCGGCCCGGGAGGCATCCGCATCGGCGGGCAGCCGCGCGTCCCCGCTCCGCCTCCGGCGTCACGCGCGCCCAAGGGCAAGCGCTTTTGCCGGTACGTCCGGAAGGAGGAGGCGGAGTGGCATTGGGAACGCCGCACGCCGGTGTTCTGGCCGGACGTCCACCTCCCGGAGGGCTGGCACCTCAACCCCCAGAGGATCCCGGTGCCGCCGGCCCCGTCCAGCAGAGAGGCCCTGGGCGAGGAGATCGACCGCCGGCGCCGTCTCCTGCCGGCCGCCTCCTCAGGGAACGCGCGTACGCGCGGAGCTCCCCCTACTGGGCCACCTGGCTCTAGCAGGAGCACGAGCAGCGCCGCCGCTCCTACATCCCCACAGCCGAGGAGGTGAGCACCGAAGACTACCCCGCGCCACCGCCGGGGAGGGAGCCGGAGCTTTGGCTCCTGGTGGACGACGCCGACGCCCACGTCGACGAGGAAGACGACCAGGAGCTCCGGGACAACATGGAGGAGGCCTTAGAGGCCTCCCACCGCTCCCTCGTCGAGGACGAGGTCAAGCGGTGGGAGGCGGTCATGGCCGCCGTTGCCGCCGACGCCAACGATCATGCCGCCCCCGCCCCCTTCGGCGCCTGCCCCTTGGTGGCAGATGATGAACGCCGAGCTGGAGGCGTCCGAGGACCAGCCGCCGCCGCAGCCGCTCTCCCCCGGCCTGGAGTACGGGATGACCTGGGCCTGGACCGGCGGCGTATGGTCGCCGGAGGAGGAGGAGCTGCCCCCGCCACCGCCGCCGCCGCAGGAGGTGCTGCCCCCACCACCTCCGTACGCGCCCCCGATGCCTCCGGAGCCCCCGGCGGGCCCGCCCCAGCCGCCTGCCCACCTGTGGCAGCCACCCCCCTACCAGTGCATCTCCTCCGACGAGGAGGAGTAGATCGGCGTCGGTGCGCCCCCCCCCTAGGCTAAGCTACCCACCCCCCCCAAGAAACGGCCGGCCGCCTGTGGCCGCGCCGCCGCCCCCTATATGTAAGCACGGCCGGCCGCCTATGGCCGCGCCGCCCCCCTATGTAAGCACGGCCCCTGGGCCTTTTTAATATGTATTTGTGTCGACAAAAACGCGTCCCTAGTCCAACCCCGCCGGTGGAACCAGCGCCGGCGGGATCTTCCTACTCGTTCCCGCCGCCGGCAGGGCTTCGCCAAGCCATGTCCGTTGTCCTGGGTGGTCGCTCGGCCTGGAGAGAGGGCCAAGATATTTATACAACCGGGCCTCTAGTCCCGGCCCGTGCCACCAACCGGGACTAGAGCCCCTTTGGTCCCGGTTGGTACCACGGGCCGGGACCAAAAACATATTTCGAATTTTGGGGGTGGCACCCTGCGCGCCCAAAAGTTTTTAGCGCCAAAATTTGAAAATTGTTAAGTTTGCACATTAACAACTTCTATATACTTTCGAATTTGACAAAAAATCCAACATGAAAAATACTAGAATTTGCATAACTAATTCAAATCCATTTTTCGTTTAACTAAATAATTTTTCTAACTATTGAAACTATTAATTATTTTACCATTTGTATATAATTTGAATATAAAAATGTTACAATTTTTGTTTTCTCTCGTGATCTTCCGAGTTAGTCCAGAGCATACAAGGCATCCCGGGTGATTTATATAAAGTTCGACAAAGCGAGTTGTACCTTATTGACACGGTGAATTTCAGATCTTCGTCTAACAGAAAAACCATAGTTTTCCTTCGAAGGTTTACTCTGCGCATCCACACGTATTTTCCCTTTATCCCGACCCCCGCTTGAAAACATAGTAACTTCCGTGTACGCGGCAAGCCTCAGCGGGAGCATCAGACTTAAAGCAGACGGGCGGTCGGGCGGGCGAGACCGCGCCGTTGCTGTCGTGCTTTCTCTCTGCTCGTCCGCCGTCGCCGTCGCGCTCCCCTCCGCCTTCAACATTTGGGATCTTCGTTGTTAAGTTAGACGTTTCTCCTCCAAAAATTTATCATATCTGTTAAAGAAGTACCGAAGCTCTATTTCTGTTTTAAGGATATCTGTCAGGATGGTATCCCTGCTATCACTTCGAAGTGTGCCTGCAATATCTGCGCAGAATATATGACACCCATAAGGCAAAGCCCATTTTTCTCTATCCTCATACAATCTACTTAGCCACTCGTTATCCTTCAGATTGTACTTCGCCAAGACCTACTAAAATCATGAGCAAAAGTTTCCGAACAGTGCAATATATCCCTTAATACTTTCGTTGCATTTTGATATATATCCGAGCGGTGGACAGTCCCTGGCCAAGCAGAAGCAACTGCATCCCCTATCGATGTAAAGCAGTCAGTCAAAACTGTTTTCGGCTGTTTATGGTGGTTAACTCCAATGAATAACAATAGAGGCCTGCCATAATCACTTGTTCTATACCGTGTGTCAACACATACTACATCTCCAAAGTAGTTATATCCTGCAATATCTGTCAGGATGGTATCCGTACTATCACTTCGAAGTGTTCCTGCAATATCTGCCTACAGTTATCTCATACTCGGATATGGGTCATAGTTGTCAGCTTTTTACCGGTCAATACAAATACTGATCAAACAGAACTATATGATCATGTATTCCACGCTTATTATTACACATCACCGACAGACGGAGGAGAGAGAAACAGAAAAGTGGGTGGGTGTGCCGCTGGTTGGAATAATAATGAAGTCAGGCTGGTCATAGTTGTCAAGCACTCAATGCTTGCCAGCTTTTGACCGATCAATACAAATTATTGGTCAAACTTGCACCTACTCCATTCATAATCACAGAATATGTATAAATATCATTTTGGCTAACAAAATCTCGTTCATACTGCGTTATAAGAACTATGATCATGTATTCCACGTTTATTATTACACATCACCAACAACATCCCTATCTAGTCTTCTGAATTTTCTTCGTGTGCCTTGCTTATGATCGCTTCGGCCGTAACCATGGAGCATCTTCATTATTTAACGGGATGGTGGGGTCAGCTTTCACTGTGAAGGGTGGAATTTCAACAAACTTATTGTAATCTTCTGACATGTCTGTCGTGTCCTCGATTCCCACGATGTTTCTTTTCCCTGAGAGAACTATGTGACGCTTCGGCTCATCGTATGATGAATTTGTTTCCTTATTTTTTCTTTTCTTCGGTCTGCAAGACATGTCCTTCACATAGAAGACCTGAGCCACATCATTGGCTAGGACGAATGGTTCGTCATTATAACCAATATTGTTGAGATCCACTGTTGTCATTCCATAAAGCGGGTCTACCTTTACCCCTTCTCCATTCAGGTTGACCCATTTGCACTTGAACAAAGGGACCTTAAAAGAAGGTCCATAGTCAAGTTCCCATATCTCCTCTATGTAACCATAGTATGTGTCATTTTTTCCATTCTCGTTTGTTGTATCAAAGCGGACACCACTGTTTTGGTTGGCGCTCTTCTTATCTTGGGAGCTCGTGTAAAATGTATTCTCATTTATCTCGTACCCTTGAAAACTCCCAATAGTCGAAGATGGTGACCCTGCCAACATGTATAGCTGATCTTCAACAGTGGTGTCATTTATAAGACGTGTTTGCAACCAACTTCCGAAAGTCTCCATGTGTTCGCGTTTAATCCATGAGTCATCCTTCCCGGGTTTGCAGACCGTACAATATTCTTGTGTTCCTCGAGATACGTAGCCATGAACATAGAATTTTGTAGAACTGTGTAGTGTGCTTTGGTCAAATAATGCCCGTCCCTAGGTATCATTGTTTTCTTTCCTAGCGTTCCTTTTCCCCTCAGTCTCCCCTCATGCCGCGATTCAGGAACACCAATTGTCTTAAGGTCAGGAATAAAGTCAACACAGAACCCAATGACCTCCTCTGTTCCATAGCCCTTCGAGATGCTTCCTTCTGGCCTAGCACGGTTATGAACATATTTCTTCAAGACTCCATGAACCTCTCAAAGGGGAACATGTTGTGTAGAAATACCGGACCAAGAATATGAATCTCTTCACATAGGTGAACCAGGAGATGAGTCATAATGTTGAAGAAGGATGGTGGGAACACCAAGTCAAAACTAACAAGACACTGGACCACATCCGTCTGTAATCTTGTCAGACTTTCTGGATCGATTACCTTCTGAGATATTGCGTTCATGAATGCACATAGCTTCACAATGGGTACTCGAACATTTTCCGGTAGAAGCCCCCTCAATGCAATCGGAAGCAACTGCGTCATAATCACGTGGCAGTCATGAGACTTCAGGTTTTGGAATTTTTCTCTGCCATGTTTATAATCCCCTTTATTCGACGAGAAGCCAGACGGAACCTTGATACTGTAAAGGACTTCAAAGAATATTTCCTTCTCTGCTTTAGTAAGAGCGTAGCTGCTTAAGTAATGGCGCCTATCTGTGTGCTTGTTGCTTGGGTCTTTCATACGTTGCTGGTCCTCCGTGCTTCTGGCGTATCTTTGGACTTCCCATACACGCCCAGGAAGCATAGCAGATTGACACAAAGATTCTTTGTCACGTGCATCACGTCGATCGAAGACCGGACCTCTAAAACTTTCCAATAGGGTAGCTCCCAAAATATAGATTTCTTCTTCCACATGGGTGCGGGCTTATCAGGGCCGTACGGAACTGATTGGCTACCAGCAGCCTTACCAAAGATTACTTCTAGGTCCTTGACCATATCGAATATATCATTACCACTACGCAGCTCAGGCTTCTTCCGGTTATCTGCCTCACCTCTGAAATGCTTCCCTCCTTTCTTTCTTACGGGATGCTTGATCGGAAGAAATCTACGATGCCCCAGGTATACAACCTTTTTACATTTATCCAAAAAAACACTGTCAGTATTATCTAAACAGTGTGTGCATGCATTGTATCCCTTGTTTGTATGTCCGGAAATATTACTAAGAGCAGGCCAATCATTGATGGTTACGAAAAGCAACGCCCGTAGGTCAAATGGCTTTTGTTCGTTCTCATCCCACACACGTACACCTGGTTTGCCCCACAATTGTAAGAGTTCTTCCACTAATGGCCTTAGATACACATCAATGTCGTTGCCAGGTTGCCTCGGGCCTTGGATGAGAACTGGCATCATAATGAACTTGCGCTTCATGCACAACCAAGGAGGAAGGTTGTACATACATAGAGTTACAGGCCAAGTGCTATGACTGGAGCTCTGCTCCCCAAAAGGATTAAAGTCATCTGTACTTAGACCAAACCATAAGTTTCTCGCCTCTCCTACAAAGTCTGGGAAGTCTCTCTCGATCTTTCTCCACTGCAATCCATCGGCGGGGTGCCTTAACTTTCCGTCTTTCTTACGGTCTTCTTTGTGCCATCGCAACAACCTAGCATGCTCTTTGTTTCTAAACAGACGTTTCAGCCGTGGTATTATAGGAGCATACCACATCACCTTAGCAGGAACCCTCTTACGCGGGGGCTCGTCGTCAACATCACCAGGGTCATCTGCTCTGATCTTATACCGAAGTGCAGTGCATATCGGACATTCATCCAAATTCTCGTACTTCTCACCGCGGAAGAGGATGCAGTCATTAATGCACATCTAATCCTAGAGGACAGAGAGCTTTCTTTGCTTCGTACGTACTCTCAGGCAATTCGTTATCCTTTGGAAGTTTTGGCTTCATTAGTTGAAGTAAACTCTCAAATGCCTTGTCAGTCACACCGTTCTGTGCCTTCCATTTCAGCAACTCTAGTGTGGTACCGAGCTTTGTGCTACCATCTTCGCAATTTGGGTACAACAATTTTTTGTGATCCTGTAACATGTTGTCCAGCTTCAACCTCTCCAATTTGTTTTCACAGTCTTCCCTTGCATCAGCAATAACTCGGCCAAGATCATCATCGGGATCTTCTGATGCCTGTTCTTGATCACCTCCTTCTTCTCCATTCTCTTCCATTGCAGTATCGTCGTATTCAGGGAACAAAGGATCTTCTTCTTCTTCATCATCGTCTTCCATCACAACCCCTCTTTCTCCATGCTTCGTCCAGCAATTATAGCTGGGCATGAAACCTCTCCGAAGTAGATGGCCGTGAATGATTCTTTCGGAAGAGTGCTCTCTGACGTTTCGACAATCAACACATGGGCAACACATGAAGCCATTATCTTTGTTCGTCTGAGCTACAGCAAGAAATGCATTCAGGCCTGCCATATACTCGGAAGTGCGTCGGTCACCATACATCCATCGCTGCCGTGCATCCAGCTGCATCGTATATAATTAAGTTTATCAAAATACATTACAATAACATATTAATACGACAAATACTACTTTTTTATGTATCAGTTACACATGAAAAAGATAAGTTTGTTAACCTCGGTCGAAGATACCATTTTCAGTGAGCTTATGTGCGGCTCGGGAATTTCGTCGAACACCTCGTGTGCATAGTAAAATAAAACACACTAACACCACACTCTCTCACACCTCCAAGCAAAAAAAAAGATGGAAGGGGGAGGGGCTGGGGCAGTATATATAGGGGAAGGGGGGCATTGGTCCCGGTTCGTGGACTGAACCGGGACAAATGTTCATGCGCGTGCCACGTGGCATGTGGCTAGGCATTGGTCCCGGTCCGTGGCACGAGCCGGGACCGATATGTCCCCCACGAACCGGGACCAATGCCCCCAGGCGATTCCTGTTGCCCCGGACGCACGAACCGGGACCAAAGCATGGCATTTGTCGCGGATTCGGTTGCAACCGGGACAGCTGCCCCCTGGCCCCCTGGACGAGAGGGGTTGTTTCCACTAGTGAGGACAAGGGAAGAGCTTTTCTGGATACATGATGAGGGTGCAATGCTAAAATCATGCATTTCCTTCAAAAATCTGAAATGCATTTCTGATTAGTACTTACTAGCATTAGTTGTTTTGTGTTGGTGACTTGTATAGTTGGAGTAGCACAGATTAACACCTTTATTTTTCTTATTTTGTGTTTAACAATAAAATTCAGTTGGTACTGCTTATAATTAAGTGGTCTGGATAAAAATCTAGACTAATTTCTCCATCCATTGATATATGCACAGTAGATAATCTTTGTACATACGTAGTAGATTAACTCTTGGGTGACTTCTTTTTTGCTTCATGGCCCATGCCTATGGCCGAAGGCAATATTTTTGACACTTGACTTGTTGAACTTGGCTGATTAAACTGGCTGATTGTTGTTTCTTTTATAGTGTATATCTTCTTATCCTCACCTGTGAAACTTTGTTTCTAAGGTTTGCATTGGCATGAATACGTCCTTTTGTAAGGGTGAATGGATCCTGTACTTCTCTGTAATGTACCCTCACAGGTACGGCTTTAATCCAGGGACCCTTTGCAAAGACAAACACCCGATCCATGTCCTGGTCCTCATGCAGGTAAAGGATGTGATGCTACAGTCAATTCTACAAATCCCTGTTAAACATGTAAAAAAAAATCTGGTAAGCTGCTTTGTATTTTTTTACCTTTATTTTTTTAAAAGGTGCATGAATAGGCGAGCGAGCAACTTGAACCTCTGCACATTCCGTGCAATTTTTTCTGCTTTAGCTGCGTAAACCGTGGGTGTTAGCTACTTAGCTCTGTATAACGCTGAAAGTTAAATATGCATATTGTAGTGACATACATGGGGTAAGTTGTGAAATGATGTTTGGGAAGTAGAAAAGGATTATAGCCTGCCACAATTATTTTTCATTACTAAAGATGACACGTATAATTCTCTACTTTAGATGATAAGGGCTGCTCTCTTCCCAGTTGTAAGAATAATTTGATGCTGGTTCAAAGTAAATGTGACTTTCACTTAGGAGACATAATTTGCTATCATGTTTTAATTTTCTTTGAAAGATTTTGAGCTTGTGAGTTTTGAAGAGTAGTTTGTTCAGATACATACTAAATTAGATTGTGCGACTGTGGGCCTTTATTTCGTTATGCATTTCGATGTTACCAGTAGTTGCATTTGAAGGCAAAATGGACGGTGCATGTCAATGCCAGTTTGATGATAATGAAGAAGTCAATGTTATTCTGTGTGTCTTCAATACATCGATGGATTAATCCTCGGTTTGTCACACAACAAGCAGATTCGTACGCAAGATATCGGGCTGGACAAAGGCAGCCTAAGATTGGAGCAGAGAAGGAGCTGTTTAGTTCGTCCAAAAGTCCTTCATAAGACACAAGTATATCATTGTTTCTTAAGGAAGTGATTATAAGAAAGAAAACATGCTATTTTTTATTGTCTTGTAATTATATGCTCTAGAAAATAACTTACATTGCAATTGTATCCTTTAGTCTTTGAATGGGTCATGTTTTCTGATTGTACTAATGATGTATGTACCCCTTATCACGGAGCGTAACTTAAAGTTTTTTTTGTATAATTGCATTCATGAAACAAGAGAAGGGACTGATATATTTCTTCATCCGTGGCAACGCATGGGCATTCACCTAGTGCTCCATAAAACAGCAGGTAACTTTTCGACCCAACACCCAACAGTTTTTTTCTAATGGAACTTGGAGCCTAGGTTTGATACATTTTAGTAATTCCTGGTTAGCTCGCTCTGCTTGTCCATTAGACTGTGGATGTGCCACTGAAGCAAGGTCAAGTCGTATATGGTTCTGTTCACGGAAATTCTGCATTGCTCCTACTGACAAATTTGTCCCATTATCTGTTATAATGCTATATGGGTAACCAAATCTGAAAATCAGCTTTTTTAAGAACTTACTGTTGTAACAGCGTCACATTTACTGATTGGTTCTGCTTCTACCCACTTTGTAAACTTATCAACTGCAACCAATAGATAAGTTTTTTTTATCATTCGACCTTTTGAAAGGTCCTACCATGTCAAACCTCCAGACCGCAAAGGGCCAAGTTATGGGAATCATGCGCAGATCCTGAGCTGGCATGTGACCCTGCCTTGCATATCTCTGACATCCTTCTCACGTTCTCACTATTTTTTTTTTGCATCAGCATTTGCCGTTAACCAGAAAAATCCATGTCTGAAAGCCTTATTGACCAAAGACCTGGAACTTGCATGGTAACTGCAATCTCCTGAGTGGATTTCTCTTAAAATCTGAAAGCCTTCTTCCGGAGAGACACATCTCTGAAAGATTCCAGACGGGCTTCGCTTATATAACTCACCATTGATAATTGTATATGACTTTGATGACGAGCGATAACCTCATTCTGCGGGAGTTCGCTCTCATAAGGTACGTCAGGTATGGTTCAGTCCACTCTGGGATTATATGCAAGGCGGATACCAATTCTGACTCCGGATCTAGATTTGTCAGGTCTTCCTTTGTTGTAATTTTAACTGACTGGCTATGAATTTCATCCAAAAAAACATTGGGTGGAACTTGTTTTTTCTGGGAACCTACATGAGCCAATGCATCAGCTGCTTTATTGAGACGTCGATCAATATTATCAACTTGATATCCTTGCAAATGTCCAGCCGGCTGGGTAACTGCTCGCCTATATGCTGCCATAACTGGGTGTTTAGAGTCCAAGGTTCCTGTAACTTGTTGATAAACAAGGTCTGAATCACCCAAACATCGAATTCGGGTTATTCTCATCTCCTTCGCAATTCGAAGTCGATGAATCAAAGCTTCATATTCTGCTACATTATTAGTGCATTTGAATGAAATTTGTAATACATAGCGAAACTTATCACCTCTTGGGGATGTTAATACCACACCAGCTCCTGAGCCTTCTAGTTGTCGAGACACATCAAAATGCACAGTCCAATATATAGTATCTGGTTTATCTGGTGGAACCTGTAATTGTGTCCAGTCATTTATGAACTCGATTAGGGCTTGGGACTTTATTGAAGTCCTTGGCTCATATTTGATATGATATGGCCCCATCTCAATAGCCCACTTTGGAACTCTCCCCGTCGCTTCTCTATTCTGAATAATATCAGACAAAGGTGCCGAAATGACAACAGTAATAGGATGTTCCTGAAAATAGTGTTTCAGCTTACGGCTAGCCATGAACACCACAAAAACCAGCTTCTGCCAATGTGGGTATCGCTACTTGGCCTCTGTCAGAACCTCGCTTACATAGTAAATCGGCTGCTGGACGAGACCTTGTTTTCCTTCCAGTTTACGTTCCACAACCACAACCACACTTACCGCCCTGTTATTTGCCGCAATATGTAGTAACATGGGCTCTTTCTTCTCAAGCGCAGCCAATATAGGTGCGTTGGAAAGTTGTTTTTTCAGGGCCTCCAATGCCTCATCAGTTTCTTGATTCCACACAAAGGTGTCAATTTTCTAAAAGAGTCGGTATAAAGGTATGGCCTTTTTGCCCAGTCTACTTATAAAACGGCTCAAGGCAGCAATGCAACCTGTCAGCTTCTGAACATCCTTCGGGCAAACCCGTTTTTTCAGCTTATGTATGTCCTGAATTTTTTCCGGGTTTGCTTCAATCCCTCTGTCTGAAATAATGAAACCCAACAATTTTCCAGCTGGTACTCAAAAAACACATTTTGTTGGATTGAGCTTCATCTGGGTAAGCTGGCAAATGTTTCCTCCAGGTCCGAGATCAAAGTGTCACCTTTTTGGGATTTGTGACTACTATGTCATCCACATAAGCGTGCACGTTTCGTCAAATCTGACTTGCCAAACAATTCTTGAAACACCTTTGATAAATTTCTCCTGCATTTTTCAATCCGAAAGGCATTGACGTATAACAGAATGCTCCAAAGGGTGTAATGAATGAGGTTTTCTAAGAGCGGGCGAAAGAAATCTAATCTCTTCCCAACCCCGACGGGAATCTCGAAGAGCGAGAGTAAAAACATAGGAAGACTGGTGAGCACGGAGTTAACTAAGATGAGGCGGTCCCCATAAGATAACAACTTACCCTCCCAAGAACTCAACTTACTATCAAACCTATCTTCCACCGGTTTCCACTCTCTGTGAAGAAGGTTTCTATAGTGCATCGGAATGCCTAGGTATTTAAAAGGCAGCATGCCTACCTCACATCCGAATATGTGACGGTAGTCATCTTGTGCATCCAAAGCTTTACCAAAACAAAATATCTTACTCTTATGAAAATTAATTTTAAGGCCCGAAAGCTGCTCAAACATCGTAAGAATGATCTTCATGTTCAAGGCCTTATTCAAATCATGCTCGAGGAAAAGAATCGTATCATCTGCATATTGAAGAATCGAACCCCTCCCCTCTACAAGGTGTGGTATCAACCCTCCAACTTGACCATCCTCCTTTCCGCGCTCAATAAGAATGGCCAACATGTCTACCACAAGATTAAAAAGAATCAGGGACAACGGATCACCCTGTCTAAAACCTTTTAACGTTTGGAAATAATGACCAATATCATCATTCACCTTAATACCCACACTACCTCCCTGAAAAAAACGAGCAACCCAATCACACCAAACCGAAGAGAAACATTTCATGCGAAACACTTGTTGGAGAAAAGACCAATTAACTTTATCATATGCCTTCTCAAAATCAACTTTAAATAAAACTCCATCCAAACGCTTCTTCTGTAATTCATGAATCATTTCATGCAGAACTACAACCCCTTCAAGGATATTTCTGCCGGGTAGAAATGCCGACTGGGTTGGTTTGATGACCCTACTCGCAATAGAGGTCACCCGATTAGTTCTGACCTTAGTGAAAACCATAAAACTGACATTAAGAAGGCAAATAGGTCTATATTGCTCAATACGGCTCGCATCCTCTTTCTTGGGCAGCAACGTAATGATCCCAAAATTAAGTCTAAACAGCGGCAAAACACCATTATGGAGCTGAGCAAACATAGCCATCAAATCGTCTTCAACTACATCCCAGAACCGTTGATAAAACTCAGCCGAGAACCCTTCTGGTCCTGGAGCCTTATTGTGTTCCATCTGAGTAATCGCTTCTAGCACCTCTTTTTCCGAAAAAGGAGACGAAAGAATAAGATTCTCATCCGGTGAAATCTGAGCTAAATCGCTGGTCCTATCTTCCATTAAAGAAACGTTACTCGGTTCCGGAGCCCCGAATAATTTCTTATAATATTCAGAGATGAAAACCCGTAGGTTTGCTTCTCCAACAATCGTACCCTCATCTTGTTCCATCTGAAAAATTCTCTTCTTCCTATGTTTTCCATTCGCAATGGAAATACCTCGTATTACTTCCAACTTCTTGAATGTATTTTACTTTTGCCTTCTGGGCCCACTTACTTTTTTCATCCCGTTTTAACTTAGCTAGACGCTCTTCAGCCTCTCTTTTTGCAGCCCGTTCGGCCACACTTAAAGAGGCTGATTCTGCTTTGATATCATCAATAAGCAAAGTTAATTTCTCTTTTAGCTTCTTATATGCCTCACATAGATTTTTAGCCCATCCCCGCAGGAATTGACGTAGATGTCTAATTTTATTTTGCCAATGCTCAACAGGAGTAGCTCCCGCGGTAATCGACGTCCATTCACATCGGACCAGCTCATAAAAACCTTCTTGGCGTATCCACGAAAGTTCGAATGAAAAATGACTCTTATTGCTCACATGCGCACGGGCACCGGAGTCCAAAAGTAACGGTGTATGATCTGACCCCGTTCGAGTCAACACATGCACCGTCACCAAGGGGTACTTATGTTCCTATTCAATACTTGAGAGAAAACGATCCAACTTTTTGTAAGTCGGGTTGTCCCCCCAGCTAGCCCACGTATATTTCCTACTAGATAACCTAATCTCCTTTAAGTCTAGGGTTTCAATAATAGCATTGAAAATAAACGGCCATCTAGCATTGAAATTATCGTTGTTTTTCTCTTCTTGACGCCTAATAATGTTAAAATCACCGCCAACCAACATCGGTAAAGATTCGTTCTCACACACTCGCACCAATTCCGCTAAAAAATCAGGTTTTTTGAATCTTGTGCAGCTCTGTATACCACAATAAAGGCCCATAGGAAACCATCCTCTTTAGGTTTAACATGAAACTTCGCACAAAAATCTCCAGACACAACGGTCTGTGCTGCAAGATGTTCGTTGTTAAAATCTACCAACATACCTCCAGAACGTCCATGCAGAGGCAAACAAAACCAAGTGAAATCTCTACCCCCGGTAAGAATTGCAAAACATGAGTAGCAACGACGATCTACCCGCTTCGAGCAACGCAATCAAATCAAGTTTATGCTCTCTAACAAACTCATTGACCGCCTGATGTTTAGCCAAATCCCCAAACCCGTTGCTATTCCAAATCACACCTCTCATCTTACTTTTAAAAAAATTTAAGTCTAGCACTTCTTCTAGGTTTAGAAAGACAACCACCATTCTTTTTACGGTTACGTTTAGCCTTCTTCGAAACGGCCAGAGCATCCGTATGAACCTCTGATGGCTCAACAACATCGTTAACTAGGTCCTCACTTAAATTGAAAGCATTTAGAATCACTAGGCTAGACTTCGAATCAGGGTCTTCATGAGACACATTTTTTTAAGAAATACCATCGATCTCTTTAATTCCTTATCCATCATAACCGAAATAGAATCACATACTTGTTGCTTATTTTTACCCAAAGAGACTCCTAACTTATCAGCTCTAGCCTTAACCTAAGAACTAGAAAAAGAGAGTAATGAAAATTTAGATGGTACGCTCGTAACTGCAACGAAGGCAAACTCCTTCTTCTGAGCCAACGCCATCGCCCTCAACTCATGTAGCATATCTGCGTCGAGCTTAGCTCGCAACCGAGCACTGGAGCGCACCTCCGTATCCACCGCTGGAATACCCCCATAAGTCGTGACGTCGTCCTTGGAAGGACGAGTGGGAGTGAGGGGTACCGCTGCGAACCCCAACCCGCCTAGTTGAGGATAGCCATACCCGATCCCATGCGAGAGACCCAGCCCGCCTGGCTGAGTCTCGAGCACCCCGCTGGCAGCGAACGCCTCGTCAAGGCGCCGTGTTACCTCATGGGAAGCAGCCCCTCGGCTCCCAACCAGCGAAGAAGCAGCAGCCGTTTGCCGCGTGCCCGTTAGCTGCGTGCGAACAGGGGACATCACCGTCCTAGAATGCGAAGCCGACATCCCTCTAGGCCCCTCCGAAACCTGATGGGGGGATGATAACCCGGTAGGCCAACTCCAAGGTATAACCCGGCCCAAAGGACGCTGCGCAGGATCCGGCTAAGGATAAAGAAACTTCTAGAAGGCCCAAAGTTTTATAGGCCTTGTAACCCGGATTGTGGGTTGTAGTAAGGAAGTTAGGGTTTGTAAGCGGTGTTCGGGTAGGACTCAAGCTGCGCCTTGGAGGGCAAGCCGGGTAGGGGGACGGGTGCTTTATAAACCGGCCCTATGCTTAGCTTTGAAGAGATCCAAGTAGTAATCATATCGCCGAATATCGAGTATCCATTGTACACAAAGAGATCGAGTTAATAAAGCGAGATTGGAGACTCGGCGACTTCATCGCCGGCTACCAGATTGAATTCCATCATGCTTTCCTCTGAGCTAAACCCTCTCCCAAACGCCTGTGTCGACTTGCCCCAAGATCAGTTACCCCTGGTAACATCTGCCGTGATCATCCCACGACAGTTGGCGCCCACCGTGGGGCCTGCATCCAAAGGTGTTTAGATCATGGGAGAAGCTCGGAAAAGCATGAGGAACCTCGTCGTCGGAGAGATCTACGACGACCACAAAGGAGAGAAGGTGGTGGACGACTCCGGCTGGGGGCCAGAATCGGATCGCCTCGAGTCCGGATCTGTTGTGGCAATCGGCCGGATTAGCGTCTTCATCGGTATGGTATGTACCTCTGGCTCGGCTCCTGACGATGTTGGATCTGATTCTGTGTCAGGGGAGGCTACTTACGCCCGGTCAGATAGAGAAGAATCCGTTGGAGCAACAGCCCAGACAGAAGAATCCATCGCGCAGTGGGAACAGCCGGAGGAGCCGGCATGGGCTCCGCGTGACCCGGACGGTGGAAAGGATGATACTGAATCTATCCGGGACCTGCTGGAAGATCGGTACGAAGAAGATAACAGCGGAGAAGAACAGCATGAACTCACAACAAGCGTAATACACCGAGCAGCGGTCTACACGGCCCCCGCAGCCAACCTTAATCAGGGAATAGTGACCACGGCTCCGGTCGGGGCGGCTCAGGCATTGGCGCAGCGGCAAGACGCAGGTAACGGAAACCCGGACCCGGCCCGGATCGATGGAGAGTCGGCGTCAGTGACTAGCCGTGCGGCGGATGAGGAGTTGCACGTGAATACGTTCGGATTCCTGGGAAACCGGACACCGGGGGCGGGTCCTTCAAACCCGCGCCACCCGGCCTTGTTCGACAATAATCTGATCCTAGACCCCACGGTCCTTGCTACGGTTATCACTCCAGAAAACGCAGCTGAACGTGTCAGGGACCTGGATGTGGCCCGCCGCGTGTTGGAACAGCAAAGAAGGCAAGTGGAGGCGGAGAAACGAGGGATGGCTACGCGTCAACGCGAGCTGGATGCATTGGAAACCCGGCTCCGAGAGGAAACATCTAGAGTACACCAGAGACATCAAACTAGACTACCGGCCACGGGTGGGGTCATTAACCCGGCAGCTTTGTTTATTACGCCTCAGGACCAACCGATCCCAGCGGTAAACCAGGGAACTGCGCCTCAGCCGGCAGCAGGGGAAGCCCACGCGGCAAACGTGCAGGCCGGGTTACCCCCACCACGAACCAGAGTCACAACCGGCAACGAGTTGCCGCCACAGCCACCGTCACGGTTTCGCACACCAGCAGGCCACTACAACAATCCCATGGACAACGTGTATGCAGCAACGCTTGCATTGAACCTGATCCCGGTAGGAGAATCGCCCCATGCAGAAAGGACCCGGCAAGCGATCGATCTACTGCACACTGCAGTGGCGCAGCAAGCCAATTACCCGGACCACAGAAACGGGATGCATGGGACGCCATACGCCAGTCAACAACAAGGGAATATTCAAGCAAACTCGGCGCGGCGGAGGGAAGAGCAGCAGCAAATGCCGCCTCCTCCCCGTATCCCGGCAGCATCGGTGGCGCAGGCCGTTGTGGATAGCTCCAGGGCTCGGAGAGCCGGGGCCGGGTCTGCTGCACATGGGTTGCCTGCAGCACCGCGCCCCGCTGCGCCCCCGGCTGGATCGCACGCTTCCCGAGTAAGGCCAGCCTCAACCGTCCTCGCAGGGCCCAAGTGTCTCTCGGACGACATCAGAGCGTAACCTTACCCGGAAAAATTCAAAGAGCCGGGAAAAGTAGTGAATTATGAACCAACCATGGATCCGGAAACATGGTTGAGTAGTTATGAGATGGCAATGTCAATCCGCAACGCGTCCGAGAATCTTCAAGCCAAGTTCATGTACTTGATGATGTCAGAAGGGGCAGCAAAGTTATGGTTCACCAACCTGCCAGAAAATTCGATCAAGTCCTGGGAAGAACTGAAGACCGCGTTCGTCAAGCACTTTCATGGAACGTGCAGGAAGCTGTTCACTATTGATGATTTAGAGCGATGCGTTCAGAAGAAGGGAGAATCAGCACGCTGTTGGGTACGCCGGGTTATGGAGATACTTCACTCATCCACAGATATTCAGCCCAAAGATGCGCTACAAGCTATGGCAAAAACATGCAAGTATATTCCTTTAGTACAAAAGTTAACTCGCATGAAGTCCAGTAGGAATGCATCGGAGGTTACGATGGGAGAATTAATGGATGCGTGCAACAAACACGCCGCAACAGACACTACAGAGGAGGAAGTTGATGACAAGAAAGAGAAGGTGAATACCAGTAATAGTGGAAGAACCGGCAATGGATCGGCACCGAGTAATAACGGAAATAGTCAGAACAAGCGCCCATTTGAAGGAGGTTCCGAGTTTGTAGCTAATACTGAAGCCGGGTCTTCGAGACTCAGATCTGAAGGGAATTTTAATACCGGAAATCATAATGGAGGACACTATCAGGGACCTCCGAGGCCAGGCAACAGTTGGGACATATTCAGGATGGCGTGCCCAAAGCACAGCAGGAACGGCAAGCCGGCTAATCACTCCTTGGAGCAATGCGCCGACTTACAGAGATGGAAGAACGAGGAAGTAAACAGAGCCATGCGAGGTGCGGGTCGGGGAGGAGGCCCGGGTCCAGCAGGAAATCTGGGCAACGGTCCACCCCCAGCCGGTAACCCGGCAGCAGGAAATCCGGGCAACAATCAAGGGGGAGCGGGAGGTTTCCAGGCTAACCCCAAACAGTTGGGTCAGTATCATGTGCATACTACGGGAGGCTCTAACAAGGACAAAAAGATGCTAAAGCAGGCGGTTAACTCAGTTTCTTTTGCTGTTCCGAGGTATTTGAGATGGTCAGAACAGGAGGTAACATGGAGCAGGAGGGATCACCTGGATAGAGTGGATCACCCGGGAGTCTTAGCATTGGTAGTGGCACCACAGGTCAATGGGTACGAGCTGAAAAAAGTCTTGATGGATGGAGGGAGCAGCAACAATATCCTGTACTGGGAAACTTTCCTGCGCATGGGTCTAAAGGAATCTCAGCTACAAAAAAGTACAACAGTTTTTCACGGGATAGTGCCGGGTCATTCAGCATGCCCTGAAGGAAAAATTGCGTTGGAGGTAGCTTTTGGGGAATCAAAGGACAATTATCGAGTTGAG
Source organism: Alopecurus myosuroides (assembly GCA_028641055.1). Lineage (NCBI taxonomy): Eukaryota > Viridiplantae > Streptophyta > Magnoliopsida > Poales > Poaceae > Alopecurus > Alopecurus myosuroides. Next base: position 760,393,011 of record CM054057.1, read on the forward strand.
TGGCTTACTTTTGAGGTGGTTAAGTTACGCAGTCCTTATCACGCATTGTTTGGAAGACCGGCTTATGCCAAATTCATGGCAAGGCCGTGCTATCTGTATCTACAGCTGAAAATTCCGGGTCCTAAGAAGACCATTACCATACATGGAAATCGAGATATAGCGGCTGAGTGCGATGAAGGAGATGCAGCAATGGCTGAGCAAGCCTGTAGGAAACAGGAACTCAGGCATTACCGATCTCAAGCGGACCTGGAGGAAAGGGCAACTTCAAAAAGGCCAAGCTCTGAGGAAGAAAAAGCAAAACCCAGGGTAGAGCAAGATGCTAAGATGGTGGCTTTCATCAGCAACGATCCCTCCAAATTGTCTGGCATAGAAGGGGAAATCACATCGTCGTCTACGGCTAGCAGCGCTGCGATAACGACATACCCGGATTGGCTAGCAAACTCGGCACTCGTCATGAAAGGGTCTAACAAGTGGAGAATATGCGTCGGTCGCGCCAGCCCGGGACCGATTGTCGAAAAGAACTAGACAATGTAACGGGCAGCAGGTTTCAGACGCGCTCTTTTCCTACCCAGGGTACCTAAGGGGACTGGAAGGTTTTTAATGAGGCGGCTTGCTGACCCAAACTTTATCGTATCAATAAAAAGAGATGGTTCTCAAGTATTTTCATGGTCTTTGCTTCGATTACAGGTAAGTGGTACTTGTTATTATCAATACATCAGTATCATCAAAATACATTGCACATACATAGGTCTTTGGGGGCTGAGCTGCTTGAATAGCAGTCACGAACCCAAATACCCGGCCTTGATGCTTATGAGTTATAAGGGCCGATTACTCGCAAGACGAGTACGGTTGCAATCTTATAACCGGACGAAGGAGCCAAATTTCTTGGTTATTCTTACTTAAGCTCGATGTGACTCGCACTAAAGTGGCATGACCTATTCGCTTACGATTACAATCAACCACGCAGCCCAATGGGATTTGCTTGACCCTGTTTTCCGTATAGATGTAACAGCATGGTATCCACGCGAAAGCCGCCTTACAGTACAAGATAATCAAAAGGGTCATCTAAACCACAAGTCTATGCAAGTACAAGGCTAATAGCCGGAAACTCACGAGTATTAAGCATGACTTCAGTATTTACGCAAACGGCTATTGGTTTTCGGCTTGGTAAAGAGCAATTTGTCCTCTGAGAAAGGCCGCACCCCCTGGCTCGTACTTTGGGTCATGGGGACTGGGGACTTCGAAACAGAAACAAACTGTTTAGCTATTGAAGCTCGAGAGACCCTAGCTTCCGAGTCTTGGGGACTTAAAGAAAAGTCCACTTATCAAAACCTGTGATGCTCGGAAAACCGAGTCTCGCAAAGGGAATCAGCAAATAGTTGGGTATCGAGAATAAGTTTAAAGAATAAGACAAGTGTCAAGACTATCAAAAGCCGGGAGAGGCACAAACATATTCCGAACCAAAAGTACGTTACAAGTGATGGTACCAATATCAAGGGTGCACAGACGCACCATCAAAATCATATTAGTTTTAAAGCACAAAAGTACCAGATAACGCTCTACTCGGTATCCTGAGAGCGGTCCTCCGGGTCTTGGTCCTGGATCTGCTCCTTAGCCTTTCCAGCAGCATTACCCGGACTTTCCGCGTCAGGACGGATAGGTGGAGGACAGCTGGCGTAGAGGTAGACGGCCGTAATCCTAGCTCGGCCTCTCTCTTTGCAGCTTCTTCTTTTCTCCTGGCCAGATCAGTCGCCCATTTTTCCAGCATATCAAAGGGAGGGGGTGCCTCTTCCAATATGATTTTTCCTTCAGCATCGTATGAGCTCATGATTGTGTCCAGGTCCATCTTGTCGGCCAAAGCAGTGGCCGAGGGGCGTACTGCGGATTGTATGGCCTTGAAGTCCTTGGGTGTAAACTTGGAGCCATCAGCCTTTAATTCTGGAAACCCGGATACTACCTTTGTCGGGTCAAGCTTAGGAAAGTAAGCCTTCGCCAGCGTCAAGGCCCGGGTCATACCGATCCGGCAGGACGAGCGCTTCCATATCTCAATCCATCCAGGCACCGTTGAGCAAGCTTGCACAAGATTCTCTTCACCCGGGTATACCTCGGAAGGCCACTTCACAGCGTCCAATATAAGCTTTGTGCCGGCAAAAAAGGTCCGGAGCACAGTCTTCAATGTTTTTACATTGGCAATGGCATCGTCCTCTGGAGCAGCGAGGTTCGCACCTACAGTTGAAACAAAAGGAAAGTATATCAGTTATCCCGATTGTCATAACGATAAAGTAGAGGCAATTAAGTTAGTCGAAGGCAAAAAGCTCACTTAGCAAGATGCGATAAGTATCCGCAATCTGGTTCGATAAGTTCTTCAGCGCGGATTGGGCAGTGTGGTACTTCTTTTTGTATTTGGAAACGTCTTTTGTCAAAGTTTCCATGTTGGCCTCAAGGGCTTTTCTTCGTTTTACCTCAGCAAGTAGGAGCTGTTCGGTCTTGAGTAACACCTCATCGGACCGGGTCACTTCCGCCTGTAAGGAACGGAAAGTGTCAGTCGGATAACATGAAAATCCGGGTATTGCGTGAAGTACCGAGCACAACTTCGGTAAGTTATGCCCGGAACTTGGGGACTAGGTATGTACCAAGAGATATCCGGTGTCAATTACCTGATGCGCTGCAGACATACGCTCTAGGAGGTTGTTCTCTGAAGCTTTCATGGTGAGGAGAGCACTCATCAGCTGGTCAAAATCATCGTTACCCGAGTTAGAAGTCTCGGGGTCGCGGAAACTTGGAGAAAAAGTTTTCCTCTTAGCAGGAGATGGCACCCGGGTCATTCGAATGTCGGGGTCTGATCTTCCTCTCGCGCCCAAAGTGGCAGTATCTTCTTTCTTGCTTGCGTGCGAGGCTATCGGATACCCGGCTTCTCGCCCAGCCGGGTCTGTCGGTGGCGCTTGTCCATCACCAGCTGCGGCGAACACGTCATTAGTTGGCTTCTCTTTGCCCGGGTCCTCGGTTTCCATGTCTTCTTGGTCACTAATAACGACCGTGGCCCTATGAAAAATATGAAGGCACAGTTAGCACATAGCCGTGAGAAAGACGGCGAGAGTATGGTATAACATTAGGAAGAGAATTTTACCCGGGATTCACCATAAGGTCTGCAGGGAATTCGCTGCTAGAACCGGATGAAACTGAAAAATACCAAACGAGGCGTGAGGTTACCTTGCGAGGGAATATCTTAGAAGGATCTTTATGTTTAAATAAGGGTATGGTCAGTACCAGTATGCCGAGTTGGAGGTGATGAAATACCCGGGTTAAGGGTATCATCGCCCGGGTGGTTCCGAGTTACCCTCCGCTTGGTCTTAGGCGACTCCTTCAGGTATAGCAAAAGGGGGTAATGCCATGGTCAGCTCAGGAATATTATCACAGGAACGCGAATTAGATGTGAGAAATTGATGCAAAACCTTGAAGACGACCCCTTGGGGTTTTCTTTTAGATCCGGCCTTAATTGCCGGCTCTGGTTCATCTTCATCGCTGGCGGACTCCACTTTGCCGTCAGTTTCTTCTTCCTCGTCTTGGTCTTCTTGTTCTGAAAATTACCATGGTTACAATAGGAAAATGAAAAGTGGGATGTGACGAACTCAAAAGAACTGGCCTCCTCCTTTTAACGGCCTCCTCCTTTTCCTCCGGTTTTCCGGAGTTAGGAGAAGCGTCCATCTTCCAGAAATCATCATCGGCCTGAAGTAAAAGCATAAGAGCAAGGGTTAACGATTGTATCAAGTAAAGAAGATAAGGATGGAATCGAGAAAACCAGGTCCTTACCGCGGGGGCCGGGTTCTCGAGAGTGAAAGGCTCTAATCCGGCTATGTTCCGGATTACCTCGAGCTTCTCTGTCAGAAAGCCCTTGATTGTCTTGTTGGTGTCACTAGGAGCGAAGTTGCTGGTGGAGTATCGAATGGGGTCCGTGGTTTGCCCCGAGTATTCGCACATCAATTTTGTGCGAATGGAGTTGGGTTGGATGCGGAAATCGACCCAAGTCTTCACCAGGTTAAGCCCGATGAGGCCTTGGGCAGAAAGGATGGAGATTTTAGCCAATAGAGGCAGAATTTCTTCCCTTTCCGGGTCAGGGGCAAACCCATTGAAGGTTTCAGAGATGTCAAGCTGACCCTCCGAGTAACCCGGCAACTTCTTTTCGCCGGGTGGGGAGGTGTCCTGGCAGTAAAAGTACGAGAGCTGCCAGTGCTTGACGTGGGAGTTGAGGGTGAGAGGAGGCATTAAAGAGTTCTTGCGGCGTTGGATAGAAACCCCGCCGCAAGTAAGAAGTGCGCCGTCGCCGCTTTCGCGGCACGGTTTGCACCGGAAAAGTTCGACAAATAGAGCCAAACTTGGCGGAGTGCACAAGTAAGACTTGGAAAGAACGATAAAATGGGAGATGTTTAGAATAGAGTTGGGTCCTATGTCGAAAATGCGAAGGCCGTAATGGCTTAAAACGTCGCGGAAGAAAGGATGACCCGGAGGCCGGAAGCCCCGGGTCACGTGTTCAACAAAACAAATTACCTCATTTTCTGCCGGGGTGGGCCGGGTTTCGTTACCCGGTACCCTCCAGTGGATAATTTCTTGAGAGGGGAGAACCCCTAGTTCGACCAGTTCCTCCAGTTTGGCCTTGGTGACGGAAGACCGCGCCCAGTTGGCAGATATGGAGCTTGTGGTTTTGGCTTTAGCCGGCAGCTTTCCCTGCTTCTTGGGTGCCATGGGGTTAACCTGAAAAAGCGTCAGAAAAAAAGATGTGAGAAACAAAACTCGGAAATTATCCGTTGACCGAGTATTGACGAGTAGTGCCAAGTTAGCCTGGAAGTTAAATATGATCCGGGTGTTATCTTGCTAAGCAAGGTATGAATTGTCCGGGTATCGTGCATTATTACAAAAGTTGTAGAATTTTGTGCATGGATGAGCGTTTGGGGGTGATAAGTGGGTGTCCGTACATCTGTTATGAGCAAATGAGCCGGAGAAGAGGATTTCCGGGTGACAGGAACAGGGGCGGAAGGTTTGGGCGGCTCAAGCCCAGATTGGGAATTCTATTTCCAGGTTATTGGTGAAATTAATGATTACAGTTGGTAGGAGAATGAGTTGGAGGGTATATCCTACCTATTGGGTGGGTTAGAGTGAATGCTAATGGCCTAATTCGGCGCGACCCGAGAAATCGTGGGCGGCCCAATCCAGATCCAATCTGAGGGAGAACTAAGAAGTTGTGAGGGAAAATTAGAGAACGTGAGAGACTTACCAGAGGAGATTGAAGCGAAGCTTTGCGGAGGCAAATGGCGCAAGCTTGGTGCCCCTTCGCGATTCCTGGCGGACAGGCTGGGGGTCTTGCGGTGGATCTGGGCGGCGGGGCGGAGCGCGCTGTGGCGGAGCGCAACCGGCAACGGATGGGCTCCGGTGATGCGCGCGAGGCTTCCGTGGAGCTCGAGCTCGAAAAGAAGGAGGAGAAAATGGGGGAAAGTGAGCCGTTGGGGTTAGGGTTACCTCTAAGGACTTATTTATAACGACCGGGGTGGAAAAACTCATCCCAACGGGTGGGACCCGGAAATTACGGGGTAACGGCTATTTGTGCGAAATCTGCGAGATACGCTTTAAGTGTAGATCGAGGTCTCCGAATAAAAAAGGGAAGCAGATCCTCTCCGCGGTGTCAAGGCAAATTATCGAGAAAAGTATAAAGTTTTGCTATCTTATCAAGGCTTAGACCGGAAGAGCAAGGCATCTGGAAGGAAAGCCGGGTTATTATGTGGCCACCAGGGAGTTGGCCTAGTCATTTCATGAAGTACTTCAACTCCGCACATTCGTGTGATTGATATTTTTTGCAGGGAATAGCCAGCGCTTCAAGGAGGGATCTTTGAAGTCCAAGCTATTCTGGGGACTACTGATGGGGGGATGATAACCTGGTAGGCCAACTCCAAGGTATAACCCGGCCCAAAGGACGCTGCGCAGGATCCGGCTAAGGATAAAGAAACTTCTAGAAGGCCCAAAGTTTTATAGGCCTTGTAACCCGGATTGTGGGTTGTAGTAAGGAAGTTAGGGTTTGTAAGCGGTGTTCGGGTAGGACTCAAGCTGCGCCTTGGAGGGCAAGCCGGGTAGGGGGACGGGTGCTTTATAAACCGGCCCTATGCTTAGCTTTGAAGAGATCCAAGTAGTAATCGCCGAATATCGAGTATCCATTGTACACAAAGAGATCGAGTTAATAAAGCGAGATTGGAGACTCGACTTCATCGCCGCTACCAGATTGAATTCCATCATGCTTTCCTCTGAGCTAAACCCTCTCCCAAACGCATGTGTCGACTTGCCCCAAGATCAGTTACCCCTGGTAACATCTGCCGTGATCATCCCACGACAAAACCAGTACCGTCTTCTCCAAACCAGTGTGACCAGCCCCAATGTGTGCCAAACCACCGCAACCATCAACCGCGGCCACAAAAGCCGGCTCCACCGTATGTACAACAGCCATGACGTTATCAGGGGTAGACACAATCGCTGATCCTGTCGCCGGTGCACCCGAATCCGCGATGGGCTGAGAAAACTGCAGCTGACCGATGGCACGAAGCTGAGCATGAGCAGCTTGGATCGAACTAGCAACCAAAGGAGACATAACTACCCCCGGGGAAAAACCTCCATCTCCCTCGGACAGCTTAACAGAATCACGTTGCACCACATTGGACCCCTCTTTCTCCTGTGACTTAGTAGACCCATCATCAATGAAATCACCATTACCCTTCTCCATAGACCCCGCACCATCTCTATCCTTGTCATCACGATCATTCTCCTTAGCATCAACAGCCATATCAGTCTCATCATCAGAGTTAGGATTTTCAACCATAAATTTCAGCTCATAAAAACCATCCGTAATAAAAATAACCCATTTATCCGGAACCAACTTGTAGTCCATGCAACCAACTAATATCCTCAAGACCCCATGTTTATGAGTGAACTTCATATCCACCTTAAGAGTTTTGCCGAACAAAGAACCCAGGCTCCATAGCAAAAGAAAATCACCTCTATGAGATGGTGGAATATCAGATACACGAATCCAGATCTCTGGTAGCAACAAAAGGGGCTTCATCTCAGACGCCCAAGCCTCTACCAGAAGAACACAACTGTTGTTTGGAACATGAAAGGCCCCAAAGATAATCATACTATCAAGTTCATCCCTCGAAGGAAAAGAAACCTTAAAGAAGTTCTCTTCCACTTGGACCACCTCCCATTTGAAACTCTCGGAGGGAACCAACCTACGTAGCTGAACGACAACCTCATCAACAGAAAGCGACCCCCCTGTTATAGAAATCTTGCTCAACCTCGCAGAATCAATCTTAGGCCTATAAGTAGCCGTAGGTACTGCCTCATAAAACATCAACCTCTCATCAAGAAAACCATGAGTAATGACTTGTTGCTTAGCAGCCGAAAGAAGGTGACAATCATATGGCTCATGCCCCGACCAGTCGCAATAGTCACATACCACAACCGTACAATCAACGCTCAAATGCCCCTACACACCACACTTAAAACATTTCGCTTTGTCTTTTTTCGCCTTTTTCGAAACCAAATCATCACCGAAATCATCATTAGATGTGTGTACAACATCACTAACCCTGACGTTTGCAACTTTGATGAAGCCCCACCAGAATTACTATGAATTTGTGCAGCAGCCACACGCTTCCCGACAGCAGCGTGATCAGCACCAGTAACGGACAGAACGGCCCCAGTCACCACGCCAGCAGCAGCCTGCCCCAACATCTCCGACGTTGAAGCCACCGAAGGGCGCGCCATTGCCGGCCCCAAAGTTCCCGTGGCGGAACTGAACTTGACCTGGAAAATTGTTCTGACCCCCTTGGCTGTAATTGTTGAAACCCACGCCACCCCTCCACGGTTCGGAGCCGCGCCGTTTCCACGCACGATCCCTCTCCCATCGCCGTAGTAACCACCACCGCCGCCCTGGTTCGCCATAGATCGGACCAACCGGTGTCTTTCCTGTCGTATGGAGAAACCTGCACGTATTCTGCGATACGGCCAGATTACACGGTGGCCGGGGCCCTTACAAACTTGGAAAGAGGAAACGCGGGTAAGGCCCAAGTCTAATCGGGGTAGATGGCCCGTTTGGCCTCCCGTAAATTTGGGATTGTAATTTGAATTCCGAATCCCTCGGATCACCGGTGCATGCTTCTACGCCGGCGACGTTTCGCCGTCTAGAATGTGCCTTAGCTTACCATTCCACCGACGCACGGTGAACCATGGTTCATCTTCGATCACAAACACAAACGTAGAGGGGGAATGGCCGGGATCTTGAGCCGGTACCGTCGATCCACGACCGGGTTCGCCCCCAAGAAACTTTGAACAGCAGACGGTGGGCTCGTGCCTTCTCTTACCTGAGTAGACGAAGATGAACGCAGAACCTTCGCCGCCGAACGATGATGTATCCTCTTGGCCTCCCTCTTCTCGTGTCGATGATCACTCAAATCGCGGGACGAGGAGGATTCCGGCGACCGGCAAAGATAGCGCCACGACGAGGGCGAGGAAGGAGTCCCCAGGTCGGCTTCCTTTGGTGTATGTCATGGCGCAGTATTCCTTGCAGGTGATTCCCTCGGCTGCCACAGCTAGGAAAAGACCCATGAGCAGGACACACCACACACCAATGCTACGCTTGCAGTTGATGATCCTGGACGAACCAATAATGATGGCTACTTGTACTATCTTGATGAAACTAAAGCAACAAGGACGCTAAAACTAGCTAGCAATAAGGTGGCTGTAAACTACACCACCGGGTTGGTGTTTATATAGGAACAGTAGGAATGGATCATCGATGAATGCAAAGGTGCAATGCATGTGCAAAGCGGCATGGATCCACGGGGCAGGATATCTTTTCCATTTAAATTCCATGAACGAGGGAACACGGCAGTCGAGGCATGTGGAAGGTGTTTATCATTATTATCAACATAACAGTACGATACACAAGATGCATGCTACTACTACTAAAGGAGATGCAATGGCTAGCTAAAGGTGGCCTATGCATGGAATCATTATTGGGACTTCGGACGCTCATGCCTCAGAGCAATTAACCAGCAGGCAGCACACGGATGGTGTTCTTGTTCATGCACACTGCCGGCCGTCATATTGTCCATAATCTCTTCCACGCATGCCTGATCTCTTTCACGTGTCGCTTCCGAGGCCAGCCGAGGACTCAGCGAGTAAAGCATGTTAAAGATTGCATTGGAGGACTATGATCTCTTCCACCGGTGTGGACAAAACCAATGCGAAATATTTTGTATTTTGGGCTATGCTGAAATGTTAAATTTTCTCGAGTCGAGTATGTGAAAACAATAAAATTCGGAAAAAGAACATATTTGTAAGAATTTGAACCCTTTTTTTTTCAGCCCGCCGTGAAAGCTATTTAAGTTGAAATTTTACATGACCTTAAATTAGGTCATTGTTAACATGTATGATTTTACAGGAGTGGGAAAAAACAGGGCTGTTGATGGGAGATCACCCATAGCTATAAAGGTGACTTATAGATCTCTCGCACGCATCAGCGTTCTATGTGCTGCATCGGAGCATAATACAGATGGTGTGCTGCGTCTGAAAGGATATGGATTCACTTTCCGCCCAGAGCCCGAGGATTGTGTGCCAGAGCCTGATTTTGTGCCTTATGTGTGGGACTTGAGAGTGCCGCCGGAGTCCTCTTCTCGGGGTGTGCGGGAGTCTGATATGCTTGGCTCTGCTAATGTCCCTAACGGAGACGCGGATGGTGCGACGAGTATGGCTATCGATGCACCCACTGCGGATGGCGGTGATCATGTTCGTTCTCAAGCGATGGAGATACTGCAGAGTTATGCATTAACGTCGGTTAACTTGTCTCCTACTACCCCTAGAGGCAAGGAAATTGTGCGGTTGATGCATACCTCGGGTGGCTTTATTGCCGGGATTGCAGGGAGGAGCGCGGCATCTTCTGGTGGATTGCAGGGTGCAGGTGGCACCCCGCTATCCGCTGCTCAGGCGACTGTAGGCGGGCAGCGACCAGCTGTCGCCCAGGCGGATGTCTCGTGCGACTTCGCCGCGCGTTTGGACGAGGCCCACTCGCCTTCCAGGACTTCTGATGCGGGGCGTGGTGGCGAGCAGCTCCCAGCCACACAGGCGGCAGTCGGTGGGTGTGTGGCTGTTGCTGCTGGCGGCGAGCAGCTAGCATCCGCTCACGCGACGGCAGACCGCGGGCGCGCGCCTGCTGCCACTGGGCCGCTGGAGGCTACCAGCCTGCTGGCTGGGCCGGCCACGGCTGGGGTGGGCGGTACTTCGTTGCACGTCGCCCAGGCGGCGGTCATCAGCGGCGGCGGGCCTGCGGTTCCCGGGCGCGGCGGTGAGCCTGCAGTCACACCGCCACGGACGGCGTCCGCTGTTTGCGCCACGCAGGAGTCGCCTGTGCGGTGCGTCTCACAGCTAGCCGCCGCGCAGGGGACTGTGTCGGCGCAGTTGGCGACGCCACCACGAGCAGGTTGCGGTACGGTGGATGTGGTCGGGGGTATCTTCTTCGCCATTGCCCCCATCCGCCGTGGCGCCTCCCTCTGTGGATCATGGGCAGCCAAAGAAGGGGTTGAGACGTAGTGCTCGCCACTTCGTTGCAGCGGACGGGGCTACACCGACTGATGAGGATGCTATGTACAAGGCCATGCGGCGGAAAGCGGCATTGTTTTCGTCTTCGACCTTGGGTACGTCTTCTGCTTAGTCTTCATTTCTTCCTTTTTCCAATGCAAAGATATCATTTAGTTTAGGTGCTATCGGTGTTTCATTAGGGAAGAATGATTCGGAAGTCACGATATCCACTAATGCGTTGAAGCACATGGAATTTGACCGTTTAACGGTCAAACCGAGCTCTTCCGCTAGGATGGATATACCTCATATGGATGATGATTCAGCGTATGCCTCTTCGGATGGACAGCTTTTATCACATCTTGTGGGGGAAGTGACTGAGGTGAGGATGGATGATGAGGACGGGCTAGGATCTTTATTTGATCTCTATGCTTCCGGCCGGAAATCCAAAACCGCCAAACAAAAACGAAAACACTCACCGCGATCTTCCGAGAGACCGCCTAAACACCCAATTGTTTCCCGATGAATGGCTTATTCTGTAATAACAGAGGTCTTGGTGACTTGGCTAAACATTTAAATATTGCACAATACGTTAAGGATCACAATTTGGAGTTTGTGGCGATCTCTGAATCCGGAAGGAGAGATTTCCAAGCGAGTGTTCTGAACCGCCTCTCAGGGGGTTTAGACTTCACTTGGCACTCTATCCCTCCACGTGGTAGATCGGGTGGCATTCTACTAGGCGTTAAAACTGACTCCTTTGATGTGTTAGCAAGGTCGGATGGTGATTTTCATATTAAATTACACCTCCGTAACCGTGCCGACAATTTCATATGCAGTTTAGTCGCTGTGTATGGTGCTGCCCAGGAGGAGTTTAAGGAGGCTTTTCTACGTGATCTGGTTAACTTGGCGAATAATAATCCACATCCAATTTTAATTGGAGGAGATTTTAATTTGCTGAGTTTCTCACACGAGAAAAGTCGGGGACGGTTTGACGGTCATTGGCCTTTCTTATTTAACGCTGTCATTGATAGCTTGGATTTGAGAGAGGTGTACATGACCGGACGACAGTTCACCTGGGCAAATAGTCTGCCGGAGCCGACATACGAGAAACTAGACCGCGTATTAATGAGTACCGATTGGGAAGATAATTTCCCTTTGGTCACGGTACGCGCTCTAGAACGCATCGAGGCTCTGTCGGACCATGCTCCCCTTCTACTTTCAACTGGCACATCAAAACCAAAAGACCAGACACAGTTCAAGTTTGAACTAGGTTGGTTTTTGAGAGACGGTTTTGATGAACTAGTCAAGAAAGTCTGGTGCAAACCGGTCTTAGGTGATAACCCGATACAGAGATGGAATAATAAAATGCGCAATGTGCGTAAATATCTCCGTGGTTGGGCGAGACATATGACTGGGATGTTAAAGAAGGAGAAACAGCGTCTTTGTTCCATTATCGATGAGTTAGATCGACTCGCTGAAACTAGGTTGCTATCTACGCGAGAGATTGAACTAAAAAGTCAATCCAATGCAAAAGTAGCACAAATGTTGCGGGAAGAGGAACTCAAATGGTACCAGAGATCGAAAGCTCAATTCATTCTCGAAGGAGACTCGAATACTCGGTATTTCCATAATGTTGCCAATGGAAGACATAGGCAAAAACGGATTCAGTGTCTCCATCAGGATGAAGGTATCATTGAGGGACAAGAGTTTCTCAAGGCCTATATCACAAAGTTCTATAAAGATCTGTTTGGGTCTCCTGAAGTTGGTAGTATTACCATGGATGAGAGCCGCACATATGATATTCCCCAAGTTTCAATGGAAGAAAACGCTTTTCTTAATGCTCCCTTCTCTGAAGAGGAGATAAAAAAGGCTATATTCCAAATGGAACATAATAAGACACCTGGTCCAGATGGTTGTCCGGCGGAGTTCTATCATCATTTCTGGGAAATCATTAAACATGATCTCATCGAGATGTCTGATTGCTTACAGAGTGGACATCTGGAGTTGTATCGCCTTAATTTTGGGGAAATCGTTTTGTTACCTAAGGTTTTGAACGCAGAAAGGATACAACAGTACCGACCAATCTGCCTTCTTAACGTTAGTTTCAAAATCTTTACAAAGGTTGCAACTATTAGGCTAAATTCAGTGGCAGATCATGTGGTAAAACCTACACAAACTGCTTTTATGCAGAGGAATATCCTAGATGGGTTGTGACCTTACACGAAACCGTACATGAGTTGCACACGAAAAAGCTTAATGGGGTAATTCTTAAAATAGACTTTGAAAAGGCCTATGATAAAGTGAATTGGGAGTTTGTACAACAAACTATGAGAATGAAAGGATTTTCAGAGGATGGTGTACTCTAGTTCGCAGCTTCGTAGTTGGAGGTAGCATGGCTAAAAAGTCAATCATAATGTTGGCCGATACTTCCAAACTAAGAAAGGCTTGAGACAAGGTGATCCGCTATCGCCCGTATTGTTTAATATTGTGGAAGATATGTTAGCAATCATGATCGATCGAGCCAAGGAAAATAGCCTAATTGAGGGAGTAATTCCACATCTAGTCGATGGGGCATTGTCTATCCTTCAATATGCAGATGATACGATTCTCTTTATGGAACACGATTTGAAGAAAGCGGCAAATCTGAAATTAATTCTTTCAACGTTCGAGCGATTATCCGGATTAAAAATCAATTTCCATAAAAGTGAATTGTTCTGCTTTGGCGAGGCACAAGATGCAGTTGCACAGTATACCGAGATATTTGGTTGCGAGCAAGGTCAGTTTCCTATTAAGTATTTGGGAATACCAATACATTACAGGAGATTGACTAATGCATAATGGGCTCACGTCGAAGAGCGTTTGCAGAAACGGCTAGCTAGTTGGAAAGGAAAATTGTTGTCACTGGGTGGACGACTGGTACTCATTAATTCAGTCCTTACTAATATGGTACTGTATATGATATCATTCTTCCAGTTACCTAAAGTAGTCTTAAAAAAATTGGATTACTTCCGATCAAGATTCTTTTGGCAGGGTGACAACGAGAAAAAGAAATATCGATTGGCCAGATGGGATGTAGTTTGTCGTCCACGAGATCAGGGAGGGCTTGGTATTCATGACCTGCAAGTCAAGAATTCAGCCCTTGGTAAATGGATTTTTAAACTACTTACCGAAGATGGCGTATGGCAGACCATCCTGAAACGTAAATACATAGGTTCAAAAGCAATATCACAGGTTATGTGGAAACCAGGTGATTCACACTTTTGGGCTGGACTCATGGCGAATAAAAATAAAAAATTTCGCTATGGGGTATTTAAGATTAAGGATGGATCACAGATACGGTTCTGGGAGGATAAGTGGTTAGGTAATACCACACTCAGAGAACAGTATCCGACCTTGTACACGATAGCGCGACATAAGGATGATACGCTGGCTACAGTCATGCAAACATCACCTCCTAATGTTACGTTCCGGCGAGATTTACTCGGGCCTCGACTTGCGTCTTGGCAAAACCTGGTTGATAGATTAACGAGGGTTACTCTTACACCACACGCTGATGAATTTCGTTGGAAGATCACTAAGAATGGTATGTTCTCGGTGGATTCCATGTACAGTGCTCTGATCCAATCGGATATGCCAGTCGATATCTTCAAAAATGTATGGCGTATGAAAGTGCCGCTGAAGATTAAGATCTTCGCGTGGTACCTTCGTAAGGGGGTCATACTCACAAAAGATAATCTTGTCAAACGTAATTGGCATGGGAGCTCTAAGTGTGTTTCTTGTTCTCATGATGAGACAATTAAACACTTATTCTTTGATTACACATTTGCGCGTTCTATATGGTCCGCTATCCAAATGGCTTCGAATCTATATCCCCCTACTTCCATTGCGAATATATTCGGCAACTGGTTAAATGGGGTTGATAAACGATTTAAGACTATTATTAGGGTAGGAGCGTTTGTCGTATTTTTAATGATAATTTTTTTTCTCGTATACAGGTTCTATTCAGGAGCATAGGTATTCTCCGTTCGTGGTCCACATTACAGCGAGGGGAGTTACGAGGCCTTTTTACGGAGGCATGTGCACGACTGGAGCAGGTGGCGAGGGATATTTTTATCCCACATGGATGGCCGCTTGATCTACGGATAGAGCCTCCATAGCATCGACAGCCTACAGCGGATGTTTTGTAGCATTGTCGCTCTGTTTATTTTCAGTTTCGGATTTCGGCTGTGTGCATCTCATGATGCAGAGGCCGGGTGTAATGCTTGAACTTTTTGAGTAATAAAGCCCTTTATAAAAAAAATGGAGCATAATACTACTTTTTTTACCATGGTGAGCTTGATTGTCCCGTGCAGTACTTCTGGTAGGAGAGAATGGTGCTATCAATTCCTCTAATATGCATAGAGACAACATACATATACTCAACTGATGGATACTAAGAAAAAGAATATTAAATATATAAAGCAATGGACGCAAGTTGAGGCTGATGGTAGCATTTATCTCATATTTGTCTTGTGAGCCAATTTTGCACCAACAGTCTTCATGATAATGATTCTCCATGCTGATGGTAAAAAAGGATATCCTTAATTCGTCGTCTTGTTAGACGTAATGTAACCTCGGGTATGTATATGTATTGGAGTAGTTCTCCACCATATCCGTGCCCCTCCATGTACGCCACGTAGTGGGCTTTTCCCTACTCCATATAACATGCAACCGATGGCCCGAAAGGGTATGCATCGTTCTCCCATAATTGACATGGTATCAGAGCCGATCTTGCTCGAAACCTAGCTACCAAAAATCCTAAAACCACAAGACGCCGCCGACGCCCACAAACCACAACCAAAACCCCTACAACTACAAGCTGTCGCCGCCGTGATTCCTTGCTTCCGGCCGCCGCCCACAAACCACAACCCAACAAAAAAACCCTACAAACTACAAGCCGCTACCGCTGCGATCCTTTCTTTTCGGCCGCCGCCGACAACTACAACCACAACCACAAAGCTACATCTACAACTTTGGCTGATGCCTAGGTCGTGAGTGCACTCCGATCTCGCTGCCGCCATGACAAGCCCCGGAGAAACTATGTCCTCTATCGCCTCCGCCCTCTGCACCCCGCCCTCGCAAAAACTCACTCGTGCCAACTTCCTTTTCTGGAAGACATTGGTGTTTCCTGCACTGCGTTGCGCTCAGGTGACTGGACTGCTGGATGGTTCCGATCGCTGCCTCCGTGCGATGATAGAAAAGGATCTGAGAAGAAGAAGTTCACCGTCGTCAATCTGGAGTATGCCCCGTGGATCGCCCGTGATGAAGCTGTGCTTAGCTACCTCTTGAACCCTCTGTCCCCAGACATCTTGGCACACGTTGTCGTGTTGGAGACCACCGTTGTTGTCTGGCCCGCGATAGTTTCCATGTTCTCCACGCAGTCTCTGTCGAAGGTGAATCACCTCTGGACTGCGCTCAGAAGCACCAAGAAAGGCGCCCTCACCGCTGCACAATACTTCTCCAAGATAAAGAGTTCTAGCTCCGAGTTTTTTGCCCTCGGGAACTAGTGGGATACATTCGGAATGGGCTCGACGGGTCCTACAACAACGTCGTGGCCGCCGTGCATGGCAACCCCTTGACCACCCTTGATGAATTGTATGACCAGACCTGTGCCCATGATCTCCTTCAGAACATGCTTCAAGAATATGGTGACTCCTTTACATATTCAGCAAACCTTGCACGTCGAGGGAAAGACACATGTTACTGTGGCGAGCGTGGTGACCGCGGTAGAGATGACGAGCGCAGCGGCTACTTTCGCCGTGATGATGCCGTGGTGGTGACCGTGGATACACGCGCCGTGGTGACGACGACCGTGGTGGTGACCGTGGGTACACACGTCGTGGCGACGACGACCGTGGCTTCTATCGCCGCGGAGACGATGGCATGCGGCGTCGGGATGATCACTGTGCGGAGCGTCGTGATGATCGCTGCTACGATGGGCATGATGATGGTCGTCATGATGATCGTGATAATGGTCGTCGCCGCTTCAACCGTGCACCCACTCCCTATGAGGATATCAACTGTCAGATATGCAATATTCATGGCCACTTTGCAGGCAACTGTTGGTGGCGCAATCAAAGCAAAGATGATTATCATGATGACAATGATCGCACCCATGATCGCAAAGAAAGAGCTGCCAACATTTCCTCTTATGGCGTTGAGACCCCTGACACTAGCGCCACTGATCGCATCACCGGGCGATTGAGCAAATTCCACCGGTAGAAAAAAGGCCTACAGTCCCGGTTCGCCAGGCCCATTAATCCCGTCCAGGCAACCGGGACTAGCTACGCGCGACTAAAGGCCCCCCCCTATAGTCCCGCTACTTACGGACCGGAACTAAAGGCCCATCCACGTGGGCGGGTGGCGGAGCCTGGGGTCGGAGGACATTTAGTCCCGGTTGGCCACATGAACCGGGACTAGATTTATTTCGTAATTTTTTTAATTCATTTGGTTTCTAATTATTTTTCTCACCTTTTTTCACTCCCTTTTTTTTCACTCCCTCTCCCTTTTTTTTCACTCCCTTCTTTTTTTCACAATTTGTATTATTTGCTTTGCTTAGTGTCTAACTAAGATTATCCCTAGTCAAATTACTTACTCATGGTCATACTTCCCGCTCGGTCACCCATCCTCCCACTACTCTAGCACTAGCACGCTTAACTTCCGAGTTCCATCCCGTCCCGAATCCAAGTGTTTCTCACGCATGTATGTGATAGTAGTATCATATCAATCTTATTAACATGTTAGTCGAAGCCACATTTCTTAATTGTTTGAATTGCAAATAAATCTTTTAATAAACAAAAGTAATGATGTAATTAATAATTTTGAATCAATAAATAAACATTAACTTTTAATTTGTATTATTTCTAAAAATACAAATAATATATCCAAAAATTGAGAAAAATAGAACTAATTCATTGACCATTGGAAGACCAACACCGTCTCCTTGAACGAAATCTGGATGACGGCAACATCCTGCTGATTCGCCGTGTACTCCAGATCGAGCCCAAAGAACCGGTGTTCTTCGGGAGCTGCCCAATACAGATCGGCCAAACGACCTAGAGCTTCAGGCAGCCGCGCGCAACTGTTGCTGAAGAGCACGTCCAAATCCTTGCCGCATGGTGTCTTCCCATCGTATTCCGTCCATTCAGCCATTTTGCGTGCGTGTGCTTGAAATGGCGAGAGAGGAAGAACAGAGGAAGAACGAGGAAGAACAGAGGAAGAAGAGAGCGAGCAGTGGAAATGGCGCCCTCTGCCTCTTCGCGAAATAAAAACCGCCGCGGGAAGGCGAGAAGCCGATGTTTAGTCCCGGTTGGCCACGGGCACGGGGAATAAAGAGCCAATGGTCCCGGTTGGCCACGGGAACGGGGAATAAAGGACCAATAGTCCCGGGCGGCGAGGTCAACCGGAATTAATTCCCTCCACGCGCGGCAACGCGTTTCCCAAACCGCGACGTCTGACCTTCTGTCGCGGGTCTCCTGGCGACCCGGGAATAAAGACTCATTAGTCACGGGGCGCGACGCTTGGGGACTGATGCTGGCATACCGAAGGCCATTTTTCTACCAGTGTTCTCCACACATGAGAAGTACAAGGGGCGTGAACACGTCCACACTGCAAATGGTCATGGTATGCAAATCTTTCATGTTGGTCATTCAGTCTTGCACATCCCTAATAATAATTCTTTTCATCTAAACGGTGTTTGGCATGTTCCAAGTTCATCTAAAAATCTGTTATCCGTTCATAAACTCACCCTAGACATCGATGTGTTTATCAAATTTCATCCTTTCTTCGTTTTGGTTAAGGATCATGCCACCAGGGAGACATTGTTCCAAGGTCCGTGTCGTGATGGACTTTATCCACTAGTGCCCCTTTCTAGTGGATCCTCCAAGCAAGGTTTCCTTATAATAAAGCCGTCGTCTTCTACGTGGCATCGCCGTCTAGGACATCCTTCTTCTTTTTTGGTGAAAAAAATTCTTAGGAAAAATGAGCTTTCATATTCTCCAGAAGAAAATCCTTATGTGTGTGATGCTTGTCAACTTGGCAAAAGTCATCAGTTGTTATACCCTATTTCCACTACTGTCTCCACTGTTCCATTAGAACAAGTGTTTTCCGATGTATGGGGTCTAGCACCTGTTTCTGTTGGCAAACATTGTTATTATGTGAGTTTTATAGATGATTTCAGTAAATTCACTTGGATATATTTGCTTAAGAATCGTGGTGAATTTTATCAAGTCTTTCTTAATTTTCAGCAATTTGTTGAACGCAAGTTTGATAGAAAGATTAAAACAATGCAAACTGATTGGCGACGTGAATATCAAAACTCAACAGTTTCTTTCAAAAGGTTGACATATCCCATCATGTCTCATGTCCACATGCTCACCAACAAAACGGCTCTGCTGAACGCATACACCGTCACATTGTTGAAGTTGGCTTGTCCTTACTTACTAACGTATCTATTGCATTAAAATTCTGGAATGAAGCATTCCTCATAGACACATTCTCATTAATTTACTCCCTAGTAAAGTTATCAATTTTGACACTCCGGTTGATAGTATCCTTCATACTAAACCCAATTATGAATCACTTCGTATCTTAGGGTGTGCTTGTTGGCCCAATCTTCGTCCTTACAACACACGCAAACTTGATTTCCGCTCCACTCGTTGTGTTTTTCTTGGATATAGTCCACTTCATAAAGGTGTCAAATGTCGAGATACTACAACCGGACGTTTCTATATTTCTAGGGATGTTGTTTTTGATGAAAATGCCTGTCCTTTTGCTTCCCTGAATCCAAACGCTGGAATATGTCTTCGTGCCGAAGTTTTACTTCTTCCACCTCTGACACTTGTAGGGATGTACAAACTGATCATCACATAGACTTGCCTATTATACCTATTGTGACTACCATGACCAGGCAAATATGGAACAAGCTGGATAGAACAATACTACTCCGAATTCTGAAACCACCGAACAAAATTTGAGTTCATTTGGTTTTGAAACGGATGAAGAGGAGCAATAACAAGCCACGCCGTTACGCGACAACGGGGGCACGAAATCTGGTGCTGATTCCCAATCGTCCTCGGATCATACGCCCGTGGATCTCCATGCAGATTCGCCACGGTCTCCGCGCTGGTCCCCCTCTGCCTTGTCGCCACGCGTCTTGGCTGCGGAATCAGCCGACAGCGTAGCCGACTGCGCGTCAGATAGCGCCAGGCGCTCCTCTGCCGCGTCCTCTCCGTCCTCACCTGACGTAACCAGCTCCTCCACGTCGAGCCTGTCAAGCCGAGCAGGAGAGGGATCTACTACACCACCGTCCGCTGCACCCTCCTTTGTGTCGGCTGCATCAGAATCGTCGGGATCTTCTGCATCCGACAACTCTGCAGACAACCCAGCTACTGGCCCTCGCACCTGGTTTCAACAAGGTATAATACAAAAGAAAAAAATTACTGATGGTACTGTACGTTATGAGGTCAAACATGGTCGTGTGCGGTATGGTCTTCTTGCTTGTACAGGTGGTGAACCTCACTCTCTTGCGGAAGCACTGGATCATGCCGAATGGAGACAAGCAATGCAAGAAGAACATGATGCCCTTATGCATAATCAGACTTGGCATTTAGTACCACCCAATTCCAAGAAAATTTTAATTGATTGCAAATGGGTCTATCGTATCAACCAAAAATCTGACGGAAGTATTGATCGCTACGAAGCACGTCTTGTTGCCAATGGATTCAAGCAAAGGTATGGAATTGAGTATGAAGACACATTTAGTACGGTTGTTAAAGCAACCACCATTCGAACTGTTCTAGTAGTTTAGTTTCTCGAGGTTGGCACTTGAGGCAGCTTGATGTTAAGAACGCGTTTTTACATGGCGTTCTTGAGGAAGAGGTGTATATGAAACAACCTCCTGGTTTTGAAGACCCACATGCCCTCATCACATTTGCACTCTATGGATTAAAATAAGCCCCCAGAGCATGGTTTTCTCGATTGAGCTCCAAGCTTCATGATCTTGGTTTCATTCCATCCAGGCTGACACATCTTTGTTTCTCTATCACACTACAGATGTTAGCATATATCTGCTTATTTATGTTGATGATATCATAGTAGCTAGCTCTTCTGATGCAGCTATCTCAGTTTTAGTGCAGAATCTCAATACTCACTTTGCTATTAAGGACCTTGGGGACTTGCACTTCTTTCTAGGCATTCAAGTCAAGAAATTTTCAGATGGATTAATTCTCACACAGGAAAAACATGCCTTAGACTTACTTTCCAAAGTTGGTATGTATGATTGCAAACCTGAACCCACACCATTGTGTTCTACAGAAAAGCTCTCTCTCGCCGAAGGGGAACCACTTGATACAGATGATAGTACAAAATATCGCAGCATATTCGGTGCTCTTCAATACCTAACAATGACTCGTCCAGATTTATCCTTTTCTGTTAACAAGGTTTATCAATATGTTCATGCACCCACATCAACTCATTGCACAGCCGTCAAACGTATTTTGAGATATATAAGTGGTACTTTGAAGCTTGGTATCACTTTTCAGAAGTCCTCATCTATTCTGTTGAGTGCCTTCTCCGATGCAGACTAGGCTGGTTGTGTTGATGATAGACGCTCTAGAGGTGGCTTTGCCATTTTTGTTGGTTCCAACTTGGTTTCTTGACTGCTCGTAAACAACACATAGTTTCACGTTCTAGTACAGAAGCTGAATACAAGGCACATGCAAATGCTACCACTGAGTTGATTTGGGTAGAGGCTTTATTTAAAGAACTTGGGATCCATTGGTATTTGTTCATGAAGACTGGAGGCATTTGTTCTTCAATTGCACATTCAGTACAAGGATTTGGAACTATCTACAAATCACTTGGTACCCAGGTTCCTCCTCCTTTACTATCATGTCTGCCAAGAAACATTTTTCTGGTCCCTGTTTTGTGGAGATTGTGATCCTGGCCTGCTGGTGCATCTGGAAACAGAGGAATGGTTGGATTTTCAAGAATATCAAACCAAGTTTTAGAGGATGGAAGGCCCTGTTTATACAGGAAATCACCCTGCTTAAGTACAGGGTGAAGAGAGAGCTCTCTGTTTTTTTGACATCATGGATTAATTCACTCCCCTAATCCCCTTGTATATAGTGTAATTTTTTGTAAATAACCTTTTATTTTATTAATAAATGGGGGGGGCTGTGGGGGATTCCCCCACAGTAATGGTGTCAAAAAAAGAACTTGGGATCAAATTGACAGAAAAACCTTGTCTGTGGTGTGAAAACTTGGGAGCTACATATATGTCTGCAAATTCTGTGTTTCATGCCCGTACAAAACACATCGAAATACTCGTGTGTGCCGACAGGTCATATCTGGCCCAATTTTTTAGCCCCCTTTTTTAAGTGTTTGCCGAGTGCCTGCAGGGAGATACTCAATATGGTCGTGCAGGCTGCAGAGGGCCCAAAATATGCGAACAAGAATATATAGAACAAGTGGCTTAGCAGTGCATCAATTTTTGAGACGGAAGGAGGGCAAGAGGGAATCGGACCTTCCGACCTTAACTGGGCCACATGCTGCCTAACCACCAATTCTGGGTTTTCAACCAAGTACTAGGTCCCGTCTCCAACGAGCGATTATAACCAGCGTGTACAATGATGGTAAATGGACAAAACTTCAGAACCAGCGTGTTAGAGGAATGTGGCACATGCGTTTGTTTTTTCTGGACAAGCTGGCACTAGTAGAGAAGTGCCTTTGTGTAGATGGTTTTTTGTGGCGCACCATGTAGTTATGCGCCACAGAAACTTGTTTTTGTGGCGCACGGGGCGAATGCGTGTCGCACCCGGACTTCTAGAGGATACTCACAGTCCGCTAAACAGTAGAACAAATGGCTTACGGGGCATACCGGCACCCGCATCTCAATATGAGCAGGCCAACACGTAAACGTGTGACAACCATTCTCTACTATCCATCGTCTGCGTAAACCATCCCATAGAAATCCGACTACTTCCGTTGACGTACTTCATAACATACACACATGGTACGTCAACGGCATTTGAACAAGTGATATCACAACATATCTCTAAGACACAAAAGATTGAAATAAGTTGCAAATAGCTCTCACTAGAGCAGAGATAGCAAATACAATCATCTAGAGGACACATGTCCCAACAATTCATCATTACATCACAGCGGAAGCATCCAAAGTGTCTGAGTACATACAAGATCCAAATAGGGCTAAGAGGCCGGAAACGAAAAGACGGAGCCCATCCACGATGTCTCGGATCCTGCCCGGGTCCGCTATCTACTCGTCAGCAGCCTCGTCATACTCCACGTAGTAGCCACCATGGGGATCCTCGGAAACGTAGTCTGCGGAAACCACAGCCCCAAAGGGGTCAGTACAGACAAGTACTGGCAAGCAAGACTCACAAGATACCATAGTGTACCCGGCAACACCAAGTACAGATGCTTTGGGTTCAACGGAAGAATAGGTGATACAAAAGTGCGGCAGCAGGCTGCTCTAACCAACTACAGAAACATGCCACAACTTCCGGCTAAAAGAGAGGGATAAGATAGCGTAACTGAACCAACTATAACTAACCTCAAACAAACCCATCCTGGATCTCGCCCCTTATCCGAAGAAGCAATCCGAGGATAACCCACACAGTTGAATTAATGATGGTTCAAGTTATTGTGTCAATAAGACTATTACTAGTCAAGTTATCATTAGTTAAGTGTAAGTTGTTCTAAGTACTTGTTAGCCAGTACTTTCACCAAGTCATCCATAACCGCGGACAACACGGCTTCTCGAGAAGATTTAACCCTGCAGGGATGCACCAATTTGGCCGTACACGTAAGAATACCCGCCAGATGGAATGGCCCTTCCACCAAGCGGGCACTCAACACAACTCAACTCTTCTTCGCATCAAGCCCAAAGAACCCGTGCAAATGAGCGCACGGCTAATCAAGCCCCACGAAGAAAAGGGGACCCTCATAGCACTCTAAGAACGTGTCTCCCTAAATGCCGACTACAAAAGTTTCCACCCTGGCCTCGGGTTCGTACCTGCATATGCGTGCGGCAAATGGAAAACCCGAACTAATGAGGCGATTTGGACGAGATGCGAATCGAATCAAATTGAGGAGGGCCCATACACGCTTCCCACATGCGGTTAGTGCGCTCATCATGGATCAGTAGACAAGACCCTTTTCCTAATTAGGGTCGACACTAGCAGGCCTCAAAACCACGCCGGGCCTCCTGCCGGTGCCTTATCATCAAATTAGCATTACCTCAAACATTAACAGTTGTTGTTTAACATCGAGCCCCCAGAACATAATAAATATGGTAACAGAAATAACGGACAGCAGACTCGAGCAAAACAACCCTAAGCATGCTAGTAAGACACAGACAACAAGCAATGGGGTTATAGGTGTGGAGGATAGGCTATATCAGGGTTACAGGATAACATGTGATAGGATCGAACACAAGCAACGAATCTTAAGGCTAGCAGAATAGACAATGGAAAGTATCGATATCCAGTGTGGAAAGGACACAATGGTTCATGTGAGTGAATACTTGCCTGCAAACTCAGTAGCCTGGTACTGGGCTAACTCCTCAGAAGTAGTGTCGTAAACCTCGTCTGTCTCAACGTCGTCGTCTATTCGAGAAGAAGCAAACAAACAACACAGAGAGACAAACAATCAATAACATGGCATAATGCACAATCATGGGATGATGCATAACAATTTAATTGATGCATCAAAATAAGCTAGTTGACATGGTAACATAATTAAATGGACCCATATGCAATTTGGATTGCATATGGAAAGCACATGAATTAAGGTTGGATTAAATGATCTACAACTAATCATCATGTGTAAGTGAATTAGCATGATGCATGGATGAAGAAAACAATAAGAAAACAACAATAGGTTCAAATGGAAATGAAGTTTACCAAATTTGGAATTTTATTTAGTAAGTTATGAAATTTTGGTTTCTTAAAGGAGTTACACAGGCAATTGTTGTTTTCACCAATTTTAATTGTTCAAAATAAATAACAAAAATCATATTTAGAAAGAACACCAAATTTTAGGTGGAATACATGTTTCATTTCTTGAAAAAGGAATTAGAATGAATTAATTATGAATTAAACAAGTTTAAACAAGATTTAAATGGATTTAATTCAAGTATGAATTTATTTGAATTTTTATTTGTTCAAAACATTTAATAAAATTCATATTTGGAAAGTTTATACTTTCCTAGTTTGAAAACATATTTTATATGTTCAAAAAGAATTTAATTTGACCAAGTTATGAATTTGGCAATTTTAAATGATTTAAACAAGGTTTAAATTATTTAACCAATTTTAATTATTCAGAACATGAAACAAAGTTTATATTTGAAATGGTGGTTTAATTTGGCATGGAAAACATATTTTATATGTGCCATTTGAATTAAGTTTGAATTAGTTATGAATTTAACCAAATTTGAAATGAGTTGTTTGAATTTGAAATTTGATAACATTTGAAATGTTCAAAACAGAAAACAAATGATTTAAACAGTTAGAGAATTAAATTTGGTTCAGAATACATATTTTATTTATATTATTTGGATTTGAAATTCAAAAGTTATTCAATTTTGAAAGTTGGGGGCTAATCTGTAATTTTAAAAGCATACAGATTGGTCCAGGGGCCTAGGTGCGAAAATAAACTTCAGATTAGGTCCCTGGGGACCTTTTCTACCCAGCAGAACGACCCCTGGGTCACTGGCCTGTGGGCCAGTGCCCAGCTGGCGCTGCGTGGCACGCGGGTGTGGGCCTACGTGGCCACCACGGCCACTGGCAGGTGGGCCTGCGCAGCCCGCGTGGCAAAGGCAAAAATTAGGGATTAATCCGCGCGGGCGGGGGATCGAACCCGCGCCGCGGGCGTGCGCGTGCAGTGCTGCTGCCACTGCGCTGTTGCGCGTTTGCTGACAGAGGAGGAGGCGCGGGGGGTATAACGTTCAGTTAGCTGCGCTAACTGAAACTGAACAAGTTTCAGCTATCTGAAACTGACAGAGGGGAGCGGCGGTCACCGGCGGCGAGCTGCTGCTGCTGCTACTCGTGGACGTTGGACAGGTGCAGGGGAGGTGTGCGTTCTCGTGCTCGTGATGCGCAGGAGCAGAGAGGGAAGGAGGAGGAGATGTTGTGCTCACCGGGAGGGAGGAAGACGGCTCAGGAGGAGGAGGTGCTCGACGGCGATTGCATGTGGACGGCGGCGTAGTTCCGGTGGCTCTCAGCCACCGGTGAGTGGTCGAGGAGGAAGGTGGGAGTACGGGGAATCGATTCCCGTACTCGTCCTGCTGCGAGGGTGACTAGGACGACGGCGATCGCCGGAGGTAGGTGCGGTGGCGCTCGGTGGAGGTGCAGAGGTGGGGAGTAGACAGCGGGAGAGAGGAGAGGAAAAACATGGCGGCGGTGGAGAGAGAGGAGGAGGGAGGAGGTTAGGGCACGGGGAGGAGCTCGGGGTGGAGCTATAAGGAGGAGGGGAACGCGCGGTGGCCGTTCCCTCCGCCGTACCGTCGACGTGGGCGCCTCCGATGCGCGCCGTACAGGGGGAAGAGAGCGAAGAGGTAAGCAGGCCGTGCTGGTGGGCTGGGCTCAGCCCACTGGCCTGCCCTCTCTCCTCTCTGCGTTTTTTTTTCCTTTTTGTTTTTTCTGTTCTGTTTTTTTTGCTGAAAAGAAAAAGGAAGAAAAGGACAGGGTTTTGGGTTTAGAAAAATTAGGGTATAATTTTTATAGTTTAGTTATTGTGAAAGCACAGATGTGCAACTTTCTGTTTTTCAAAAATTTCAAAATGGTTGCTGTTTGTATTTTATTTGAATTTGAATGAATTTGACATTAATTAAATTATTGAGAGAAGCAAATTAAATAGTTTGTACTTTCATGTTTAAAGGAAACAATTTGATGTTTTGATTTGAATATTTTTAGTTGAAAATTGTAACAGAACAAGTATGAAACAAAGATTTGAATTTTTGGTTTGAAATTCAAATAGAAAAACAAGGAAAAACAAAGGAAAACAAAGGAAAACAATTGGAAAACAAATGCAATGATTATGATGTCATGATGCAAAACATAAATTAACATGAATCAAACATTCTAAAGGTTGTTTTTCATACTTGGGATGTTACAAAACGCCCCCCCTTGAAGGAATCGCACCCCGAGATTCCTACTGAGAAGAGAAAAGGTCCGGATACTTCTTGCGAAGATCCTCTTCGGTCTCCCACGTTGCCTCTTTATCGGAATGATGAGACCACTGCACTTTCAAGAACTTGGTGCTCTTGTTGCGAGTCTTTCGCTCGATCTCATCGAGGATTCGAATGGGGTGCTCCTCATAAGAGAGATCTTCTTGCAGTTCAATGGAATCATGATCAACTGCACGATCTGGATCTTTGAAGCACCTCTTGAGCTGTGACACGTGAAACACATCGTGCACCTTGGATAGCTTTTCTGGAAGTTCAAGACGATAGGCATTTTCTGCACGCCTTGAGAGAATGTTGAAAGGACCAATGTATCTTGGTGCAAGCTTTCCTTTTACACCAAAACGATGAGTACCTCTGAGGGGAGTTACACGGAGATATGCTTTGTCACCAGGTGCATAGATCATATCCCTGTGCTTGCTGTCATAGTAGCTTTTCTGACGAGACTGAGCAATCTTGAGATTTTCACGAATGATGCGAACTTTCTCTTCGGCTTCCTTAACAATGTCAGGGCCTAAGAATGAACGTTCACCAGCTCCAGACCAATTGATTGGACTCCTGCATCTGCGGCCATAGAGAGCCTCAAATGGTGTCATGCCTAGGCTTGCCTGGAAGCTGTTGTTGTAGGAGAATTCAGCATATGGAAGACATTCCTCCTATTTCATGCCAAAAGAGAGACCACACGCTCTGAGCTATCCTCGAGAATCTGATTGACTCTTTCGACTTGCCCTTGAGACTGAGGGTGATAAGCTGTGCTGAACAGAAGTTTGGTGCCCAATGCTTCTTGAAGCTTTTCCAGAAATGAGAAGTGAATATGCTTCCACGGTCTGAGCTTATTTCCAATGGAACACCATGAAGAGGAACAATCTTTGCTGTGTAGAGCTCTGCTAACTGGCTAGTGAGATTGTTTCTTTGACAGGAAAGAAGTGAGCTACTTTAGTGAGTCGATCAATGACAACGAAGATTGCATCGTTGCCCCTCTTGGACTTTGGAAAACCAGTGACGAAGTCCATTTCAATCATGTCCCACTTCCACTCAGGGATTTTCAGAGGTTGGAGAAGACCGGCTGTTTCTGATGAACTGCCTTAACACGTTGACAAACGTCGCATTCAGAAACGTATTGAGCAATTTCACGTTTCATGCCAGGCCACCAATACAGTGTCTTGAGATCCTGGTACATCTTTGTACTTCCAGGGTGTATGGAGAGAGGAGTTTCATGAGCCTCCTTGAGAATGACATCTTTGATACTTCGAACTTGAGGAACTGCAATGCGTCCTTCGAAGAACACAGTTCCCTTGTCATCCACTGAGAAGGACTTAAATTTCTCATTGCCTCCTTTGATGTACTCTACAATCTTCTTGATTTCAGCATCACGAAGTTGTTCAGAACGAATCTTGTCCTCGAGAGTTGGACTGGCTGTCAAGTTTGCAAGATAGCCTTGAGGAACAAGACCAAGGTTGAGCTTCTGGAATTCTTCATGAAGTGGAGGTTGGCTTTCCATGATCATGAGATTATTGCAATACGACTTGCGACTGAGAGCATCGGCCATAACATTAGCCTTGCCTGGAGTGTAAGAAATGGTAAGATCAAAGTCTTTGATCTTTTCAATCCATCTCCTTTGCCTGAGGTTTCGATCTGGTTGAGTGAATATATACTTCAGACTCTTATGATCGGAAAAGATTTCAGTGCGATTACCCAACAAGTATTGTCTCCATTTCTTGAGGGCAAACACAATTGCTGCAAGTTCAAGGTCATGAGTGGGATAATTGAGCTCATGTGCGTTCAACTGACGTGAAGCATAAGCCACAACTTAACGCTCTTGCATAAGAACTGCACCTAGACCTTGGAGAGAAGCATCACAGAATATCTGGAAAGGTTTGGTAGGATCTGGGCCAACCAGAACTGGTGTAGAAGTGAGTTTAGTCTTCAGGAGATTGAAACTTTCATCACATTGTGGAGACCAAACGAACTTCTTGTCCTTCTTTGTGAGATCAGTGAGAGGTTTGGCAATCTTGGAGAAGTTTTGGACGAAGCGACGGCAATAGCTAGCCAAGCCAAGAAAACTTCTTACTTGCTTCACCGTCTTTGGAGGTTTCCAATCAACAATTGCTTTAACCTTTTCTGGATCAATGGCTATGCCCTTGGCTGAGATGACATGACCAAGGTAAGCAACTTCTGAAATCCAGAACTCACATTTGGAGAACTTGGCATAAAGACGATGCTCGCGAAGCTTCATGAGAGTGAGACGAAGATGTTCTTCATGCTCTTCCTCGGATTTTGAGTAGACAAGAATGTCATCAAGATATACCACAACGAACTTGTCGAGGTATTCATGGAAGACAGAATTCATGAGTCGAGAGAATGTCGCCGGTGCATTGGTGAGACCAAAGGACATGACAGTGAATTCATATAGACCGTAGCGAGTGGTGAAGGCTGTTTTTGGAATATCCTCTTTTCTGATCTTTATTTGATGGTATCCCATTCTCAAGTCCAACTTGGAGAATATTGAGGCTCCAGCAAGTTGATCAAAAATATCATCGATACGAGGAATTGGATACTTGTTTTTTATGGTTTTCTCGTTAAGAGGACGATAGTCAACAACGAGTCTCTTTGTGTGATCCTTCTTCGCAACGAAGAGAGTTGGGCAACCCCAAGCCGAGGAACTAGGTTGAATGTAACCTTTTTCCATGTACATATCAATTTGTTCCTTCAACAACTTCAGCTCGAGAGTTCCTATCTTGTACGGATGTATAGAGATTGGAGCAGTACCTGGCTCAAGCTCGATCATGAACTCAACTGCTCTGTCCGGAGGCATTCCTGGCAACTCTTCTGGAAAGACGTCAGGGAATTCGCAAACCACCGGAACATTTTCAAGTGAAGGTAGAGGTTTTGCATCGAGGTTACACAGCTGAATGGAACTTGATTCATGTGGAGAATAGACTATCTGGCCAGAGGGGTGGAATAGAGTTATTGACTTCTGAGCACAGTCAATTCTAGCTTTACTGGCCTTCAACCAATCCATACCAAGAATGACATCAATGTCAGAACTTCCCAGCAACATGAGAGAGGCAAGGAAAATGTGGCCTCCAATTAGGATTTGATTATCCTTACTTATCTTGGAAGTCAACATTTGAGATCCCAGAGAGTGAACAGTGATTTGATTGCTTAGTGGAACCACAATTAGGTTGTTTGTTGTGGCAAAGGTTTTTGACACAAAAGAATGCGATGCTCCGGTATCAAACAACACTTTAGCTGGAAAAGAGTTTACGGGTAATATACCGAGAACGACGTCAGGAGCTTCCTCAGCTTTGTCGATCTTGACATGATTCACCCTTGCGGTCCTCCCGACAGGCCTGTTGTTGAGTTGAAGGCCTTAGCGGGGGAGCGCGCACCATTGCCTGGTTTGTGTTGGGACGAGGTGGTGGTGGAGGTAGCTGCCTCTGCGTGCACTTGTCGGCGTAGTGCCCCGTCTGCTTGCATTTGTAGCAAGTGACGACACGAGGAGGCCCTGGCCTTGGCTGCCCCATCGAAGCCCTTTGATCATGTAACGTCCGGGGATTTTCCCCAATTGCTATGCGAGTTGTTTTTCTTTTTGTGCATCATGGCATCACACATTTTCATGCATTTCAAACTTGCAATTGTTTAAAAAAAAAAATAATAATTCATTAGCTTCTATTTTCTAAATTTTGTTTAATGCGTGGAGCCTGAACAATTTCTGGAAAAAAATAAGCAAAAAAAAAATTGAGAAGAGAGAGAGCAGCCAAGCCAGGCCAGCCCAGCCAAACTCGGCCCAGCTAGGCCCAGCCAGCCCTCCCACCCACCGAAACCCTAATTCTTTCCCTCCCTCACATTCTACCCCCCGCTGTTTCCCCTTTTCGCATCTAAGTCCCTCCACCTGCTAAAAAAAAAAAAAAACCCACCCGACCAGAACCAACTCACGCACGGAAACGCACGCGACTGGGAGGGGATCGAGCGATCTCTCCTCCTCTCGCTCGTCGCTCGTCCCCAACCTTCCCCTCGCTCGATCGCTGTCCTCCCGAGCGCCTCCCCTTCATCCCCGTCGCCTCCACCTCCCTGTTCTCCGGCGCCCCCTCCGGCCATGGGCTAGGCCGGCCGCCTCCCTCGACGCCCTCCTCCCGCGGCCCCTCCTCTCCGACCTCCTCCTCCCAAGGCCACGCCGTCGCCTCCCTCCGAGCTCTGCTCACCGCCGCTCGCCCCGCCGCCAAGCTCCTCCTCCACCTCGCCTTCCATCGCCCCTCTTCCTCACCGCCTCTCCCGCCGCCAAGTGCCCCGCCTCCGGCCCGGAGCTCCGTCGCCCCCTCCATGTCTCTGCCCAGCCGCGGACGGCCGAGCCCGTGCGCCGCGCCCTTCTCCCGTGGCCGCCGCCGGCCGTGGTTCTCCTCACCGGCCACCGCCTCCTCGTCTACTTCACGCCGGCCAAGCCCCTTCCATGACCCGCTCCGCACCACCACGATGGAGATGGTGCCGCCGCATCTGCCGCCGCCATCCTGTGGCTCACCGCGCTCCGACGGTCTCCGAGTGCTGGACTTCGCCGGCACCGGCGCAGATGGGCGTGGAAAGAATGGATCTAAGCTCGCCGGTGCGTGGAGCTGCACGTGAACGCGGACGGCGACATGTTGTTTTCCCGGAGGCCGTCCGTGCAGTTCCTGCTTGTAGTCGATGCTGCTGCCGGCCTCCCCGAGCTGGAGCATGTTGTGCACGTGGACGCCGATGCAGAAGAGGAGCAGGGGGACCCCGATGCCCGTGCTCTGTTTGTTCTGGCCGAGGCCTTCGTGCCCGCGTGTTCCGTGTCTGTGACCTCGACAAGATTCCCGACGACAAGTTCGACACCGACCGGTACCGCATCGACAAGATCATCGCCAACAAGTACCGCCACCCCGAGGACCTCGGACCAAACCTCGACCACGACTACTTCCCCGACGAACCGTGAACGACTACATCGCCTTCGACGTGTCCGTTTTGCGTTGGCCGCCTTCGTGCGCGCCCGAAGACCGGGACCGTCAGGTTCGCCTCCGACCCTGAAGACGATGTTGTTACGGTTCGGCCACGACTACGACGACCACTCCGACTCCAAACGTGAATGACTACTTCGACGACGACACGAGAACAACTACCTCCTCGACACCCCGAAGACGATGTTGCGGTGGTGCAATTACGACTACTTCCTCGACGTCGACTACTTCCCCCTACTACAACGACGTCGACTACTTCCACTACCACGACTACGTCCTCTACTTCCTCCTCTTCTTCTACTTCCCCTACACCCCGAAGACACCGCGCCGAACCCGAAGATCTTCTTTCCACACGTGTGCACCCTAAACCCCAGCCCTACATATTTATGCCCTATTCTATAACATATCAACGATAATTAAAATGTCATCTCATTCATGTGTTGCAGCATTGCATTTTTGTGGGTAAATAAAATAACGTGAACCTCCTAAAATCAAATGTTGGGCTTCCGGCTCAATTTAAATTGATTTAAATTGCATAAACCATAACTAATTCATTTTAACTCCAAAGTTGAAAAGTAAAATATGTTTTCCAATCAAAATCCTCTGAACTTTGCAAATATCAACTTTGTTTTCTGTTTTGAATAATTTTAAATTGCTGAAAACAACTGTTTCTTATTTAATGCAATTTAAATTGCCAAATCCATAACTAATTCATTTTAATTCCAAATCCAACAAATAAAATATGTTTTTCATACCAGAAAATGCACTTAATCTGTTCATGCCATCCATGTTCATGATTGCACCTTGCATGTTGCATTTGTAGTAGTTATGCATGTTCACCTAATAAATAATATGGAATGTGTTGGGGTATTTAATTCAACTATTGCCCTATTCCATTTAATCTTTTCTCACTCACCTATCGATTGTTTTCCATGCTAAAACAACATTTAACTTGATGGTTAAATAAACAACTTGAACCATCCCTTTCTCCGGACTTCGGTTCCGATTAAATTGCTTAAGTGGTTTCCCCTGTTGCATCTTGCCATGTCATGCATATAAATAGGATCATGCTGGATCTTTTGCCGTAGTAGTAATTTTTGCATCCGGTATTTCTTTTAGTTCGTTGCTTCTTCGCGGATAGGACGTTGAGATGATGTGAGCAACGACAAGTTCTGCTACCTTGCGGGATCTCAGGCAAGTATACCCACTTGCTGCCATATGGCTACCTTTCATCACTTGTTACCGATTCTTTCCGTTGTCCTTATTCTAGCCTGTTGTTTCGATGCTTGTGTCTCGATCCTATCGTATGTTTCCCTTGCAGCCATGATATAGCCTTTCCATCCACTTCCTATTAACTGTTGATTGTTTACCTCGTTGGCCTTCGTGTCGTAGCTGCATGCTTAGGGTTGCTTTTGCTCGAGTCTGTTGTCGGTTACTTCTTTTACTATTATCATTCTGGGGGCTCGATGTTAATCAATCAATCATGTTAATGCTAATGGTAATAATAATAATTTGATGATAAGGCACCGGCAGGAGGCCCTTGTGGTTTTGAGGCCTGCTAGTGTCGACCCTAATAGGAAAAGGGTCTTGTCTACTGATCCATGATGAGCGCACTACCCGCATGTGGGAAGCGAGTATGGGCGCCCCCCTCAATTTGACTCGATTCGCATCTCATCCAAATCGCCTCATTTAGTTCGGGTTTTCCATTTGCTGCATGCATGATCTTGCGAGCCCTTGGATCCCGGGTGGAACTTTCGTAGTCGGCATATAGGGGGACACGTTCTTAGAGTGCTATGAGGGTCCATTTTCTTCTGGGCTCGATTAGCCGTGCGCCCAACGTGCTTTGGGCTTGATGCGAAGAAGGGTTGGATTGTGTAGTACCTCGCTTGGTGGGGTGATCTCCATCTGGCGGGTTATTCTTGCGTGTACGGCTAAATTGGTGCAACCCTGCAGGGATAATCTTCTCGAGAAGCCGTGTTTTCCGCGGTTATGGATTACTTGGTGAAAGTACTGGCTAACAAGTACTCAGGACAACTTAAACCTAATGATTAACAACCTTACACCCAATGTTTAACAACTTGACTAGTAATAGGCTTATTGACACAATAATCTGAACCATCATTAATCCAACTGTGTGAGTTATCCTCGGATTGCTTCTTCGGATAAGGGGCGAGATCCAGGATGGGTTTGTTTGAAGTTATCTTTCAGTTGGTTACTAAACTCGATCTTATCTCCTTTCTGTTAGCCGGAAGTTGTAGTATCTCTCTGTAGTTGGTTAGTGCAGCCTGTTGTCGCTTATTTGCAATAACCCCTTCCTTTCCGTTGATCCTAAAGTATTTGTATCTTGTGATGACTGGCTACGCCGGTATCTTGTGAGTATGGTTTATCCACTTGCCAGTACTTAACCGTACTGACCCACGAATCTTTTTCGTGGCTGCATATTCAACATTAGAGTCAACAGGTTTGAAGTCTGACGACGTTAGCTTGGGAATCCCTCCGGCTTGGCCTGGGCAGGGATTGGACGCCTTCGGTTATCTTCAGGACTCTTAGTCCAATTTGGATCTTGTCCGTAGCCGGACGTTTGTTTCTTCCGCTGTTATTTGGATCTTTGTATTGTATCAGTTGTATCCCTGGCTCGTCTGAGTCATCTTGTATCTATCTGTTTCTGTTGTAGTTGTGGAATATTCGTGAACTATTGTAATGTTATCATAAATGGCAACCTGGCATCGGTTATTATGCGGATTTGGCGGAAATGCTGAAATCTGCATAGTGCCCGATCTCGGGGCGTCACAGATCATGCATGTGAGCAGGGTTGGGTGGGCGGGGAGCGAAGCCTGGAGAAGTTTGGGCGTATGGAGCCCGAGTGACAGCACCATTTGGTACCAGATGCGGCGCTTCTGCGGAGGGGTGGTCATGTTGGAGGAGGAACCACCCTCACGCGAGTGCTTGCGAGACTCTTCGAACGCCTTGCGCCCATTTTCTTCATTGAGCGCGGTGTTAACGAGCTCCTCGAAGTTGTTGTCCTTGATATTGGTGAGGGCGTACTTGAGTTCCGGGTTAAAACCTCTACGGAACCTTGCCATCTTCTTAGCCTCAGTGGACACCTCATCACCAGCGTAACGAGCTAGGCGATTGAACTCACTCTGATAGCGAATGACGTCCAACTTTCCCTGCTTGAGTGAGCAAAACTCTTCACGCATCCTTTCCATGAGACCATCTGGAATGTGGTGCTTCAGGAAGGCTTCCTTGAAACAATTCCATGTGATTGGAAAGCCAGCTCTCATGGCCTGGTAGTTCTCCCACCAAGTAGCTGCCTGACCCTTCAGCAGATAGGAGGCATACTTGACCTTGTCTTCCTCAGCAACGTGAGCAATCTCCAGAGCCTTAGCTATCTCACGGATCCATTCATCAGCGTCCAGAGGCTCGCGTGTGGCCACGAAAGCTCTCGGACCCATACTGAGGAACTCCTTGATGCTGACTCGTGGAGCCGTCTGGTTGTTGTGCTGATTAGTCTGAAACTGGGCCATCTGTGCCATGACTTGGGTCATCTGAGTCAACAGCTCCGTGATTGGCGGTGGCTCAGGCGGGTTGTTCCTTGTTGGCGGCATCCTGAATGGAAATGCATTTTAGCACAACAATAGAAAGGATAGACTTGGAAACCGAAAGAGAGATTATTCCGACGCATGAATAGATAACCAACAGGTACATCATCACATGTTCAAATACATCAGAATATCCAACACACCATAAATGGTTCGAATGCCAAAGGATAACTAAAACATAGCTAAGAATGGATACATCGGTACTCCCATGCTCATCACGCAGGACGGCGACTAGGAGTACAGCGAGAGGTACGGTGAGGAGCACGCCCACGAAAGTAGGTAGAACGACGATCCACGATCTGACGTGGTCTGAGAGCGACTCTAGGTGTGGTGAAGTACATAGCGTCGACTCCCTGTGCTCCAAAGCGAGGAATCCCAGTGTAACCAGCACCAAGGTTGAGGAGTGGACCTCTGATCGGCTCGTAACCTCCAGCATCTGGCAGACGACGTCCAACTGGCTGATCGAAACGTGCAAAGCGCTCGTCTCCAACAAAGTCTGTGGTGTACGTCGCCAGACGAGTCAAAGAAAGGTAGAGCTGCTCTCTGACTGAAGCCAACTCCTGATAGTGTGCTGGCAACTGCGTCACTGTGCCTCACAAACTGACGGTGGTGTGCAGCCTGGAGTTATCATGCTCGTAGACATCCAAGTTGTCGTAGAGAGTGAAGTGAGCTCCCTCCGAAGTGATGTAACAACGGGGGATGTGGCGATAGATAGAATCGTCAAATCCCCAGTAGTCAGCACGAACGACGGTGAGACTCACATAAGCTGCCTGCTGCACGGCCATATCCATTGTGGAACCTACTGCCTCGTAGCGGTGGACTACGCTCATGCCATCATCTGATAGAATGTAGACGATAGCCTGGTAGTAGGTCTGGTCAAACTCTCGCTGCTACTCGTAGACCTGGTACTCTGGTGCCCAACGGAACCCCAGAAAAGTGACCATGTCTCTCAGCATCTCCGGATAACCGGCAGTGCTCTCGCAACGAGTCATACGAACCACCTGCGGGTAGAACCTGAGATCCATCTGCAGATGATCGGGGAAGTTTTGATTAGACGCCGGTAGAAGAAGTGAAGTGGCAAGCAACAACAAGGTTTCAACGGACGAAAAGGATGTTGAGAAGAACAGGATATCGAAGCAACATCGGGGAAACACGAGACCAAAAACTCCTGAGGTACTACGGAAAAACCCATCCGGGCTTCTAAAGGATCAACATCTACTGCTTAAGGAATAGATGATCTACTTCCGGGGCTTACACGCCTCCGTTCTCAATCATGAGTAGGCAACATGATAATCATGTCACAACCACCTCCATTCCTATGGGCTAGTAGATATAACTATCCTAGAGAAACCAGGATACGTGAAATCCTAACTTGAAAGTTTAGATGAGAAGAGAAAACAACGTTGCACTTCCTTACCAGAAAAAAAGGGAGGTGGGTGGGGAAAGAAATAAAAGGACAGAATTCCTACTCTCACGTTTCATTTTTCCTATATAGCTACAAAATCGTTTCTAGACTCAACTGCGACCAGTAAAAGGGATCCTACAGGCAGACAGGCTCTGATACCATTTGCCGCACCCGAACTTCTAGAGGATACTCACAGTCCGCTAAACAGTAGAACAAATGGCTTACGGGGCATACCGGCACCCGCATCTCAATATGAGCAGGCCAACACGTAAACGTGTGACAACCATTCTCTACTATCCATCGTCTGCGTAAACCATCCCATAGAAATCCGACTACTTCCGTTGACGTACTTCATAACATACACACATGGTACGTCAACGGCATTTGAACAAGTGATATCACAACATATCTCTAAGACACAAAAGATTGAAATAAGTTGCAAATAGCTCTCACTAGAGCAGAGATAGCAAATACAATCATCCAGAGGACACATGTCCCAACAATTCATCATTACATCACAGCGGAAGCATCCAAAGTGTCTGAGTACAGACAAGATCCAAATAGGCCTAAGAGGCCGGAAACGAAAAGACGGAGCCCATGTCTCGGGTCCTGCCCGGGTCCGCTATCTACTCGTCAGCAGCCTCGTCATACTCCACGTAGTAGCCACCATGGGGATCCTCGGAAACGTGGTCTGCGGAAACCACAGCCCCAAAGGGGTCAGTACAGACAAGTACTGGCAAGCAAGACTCAAAAGATACCATAGTGTACCCGGCAACACCAAGTACAGATGCTTTGGGTTCAACGGAAGAATAGGTGATACAAAAGTGCGGCAGCAGGCTGCTCTAACCAACTACAGAAACATGCTACAACTTCCGGCTAAAAGAGAGGGATAAGATAGCGTAACTGAACCAACTATAACTAACCTCAAACAAACCCATCATGGATCTCGCCCCTTATCCGAAGAAGCAATCCGAGGATAACCCACACAGTTGGATTAATGATGGTTCAAGTTATTGTGTCAGTAAGACTATTACTAGTCAAGTTATCATTAGTTAGGTGTAAGTTGTTTTGAGTACTTGTTAGCAGTACTTTCACCAAGTCATCCATAACCGCGGACAACACGGCTTCTCGAGAAGATTTAACCCTGCAGGGATGCACCAATTTGGCCGTACACGTAAGAATAACCCGCCAGATGGAATGGCCCTTCCACCAAGCGGGCACTCAACACAACTCAACTCTTCTTCGCATCAAGCCCAAAGAACCCCGTGCAAATGAGCGTACGGCTAATCAAGCCCCACGAAGAAAAGGGGACCCTCGTAGCACTCTAAGAACGTGTCTCCCTAAATGCCGACTACAAAAGTTTCCACCCTGGCCTCGGGTTCGTACCTGCATATGCGTGCGGCAAATGGAAAACCCGAACTAAATGAGGCGATTTCGACGAGATGCGAATCGAATCAAATTGAGGAGGGCGCCCATACGCGCTTCCCACATGCGGTTAGTGCGCTCATCATGGATCAGTAGACAAGACCCTTTTCCTAATTAGGGTCGACACTAGCAGGCCTCAAAACCACACCGGGCCTCCTGCCGGTGCCTTATCATCAAATTAGCATTACCTCAAACATTAACAGGTTGTTGTTTAACATCGAGCCCCCAGAACATAATAAATATGGTAACAGAAATAACGGACAGCAGACTCGAGCATAAACAACCCTAAGCATGCTACTAAGACACAGACAACAAGCAATGGGGTTATAGGTGTGGAGGATAGGCTATATCAGGGTTACAGGATAACATGTGGTAGGATCGAACACAAGCAACGAATCTTAAGGCTAGCAGAATAGACAACGGAAAGTATCGATATCCAGTGTGGAAAGGACACAATGGTTCATGTGAGTGAATACTTTCCCGCAAACTCAGTAGCCTGGTACTGGGCTAACTCCTCAGAAGTAGTGCCGTAAACCTCGTCTGTCTCAACGTCGTCGTCTATTCGAGAAGAAGCAAACAAACAACACAGAGAGACAAACAATCAATAACATGGCATAATGCACAATCATGGGATGATGCATAACAATTTAATTGATGCATCAAAATAAGCTAGTTGACATGGTAACATAATTAAATGGACCCATATGCAATTTGGATTGCATATGGAAAGCACATGAATTAAGGTTGGATTAAATGATCTACAACTAATCATCATGTGTAAGTGAATTAGCATGATGCATGGATGAAGAAAACAATAAGAAAACAACAATAGGTTCAAATGGAAATGAAGTTTACCAAATTTGGAATTTTATTTAGTAAGTTATGAAATTTTGGTTTCTTAAAGGAGTTACACAGGCAATTGTTGTTTTCACCAATTTTAATTGTTCAAAATAAATAACAAAATTCATATTTAGAAAGAACACCATATTTTAGGTGGAATACATGTTTCATTTGTTGAAAAAGGAATTAGAATGAATTAATTATGAATTAAACAAGTTTAAACAAGATTTAAATGGATTTAATTCAAGTATGAATTTATTTGAATTTTTATTTGTTCAAAACATTTAATAAAATTCATATTTGGAAAGTTTATACTTTTCTGGTTTGAAAACATATTTTATATGTTCAAAAAGAATTTAATTTGACCAAGTTATGAATTTGGCAATTTTAAATGATTTAAACAAGGTTTAAATTATTTAACCAATTTTAATTATTCAGAACATGAAACAAAGTTTATATTTGAAATGGTGGTTTAATTTGGCCTGGAAAACATATTTTATATGTGCCATTTGAATTAAGTTTGAATTAGTTATGAATTTAACCAAATTTTAAATGAGTTGTTTGAATTTGAAATTTGAAAACATTTGAAATGTTCAAAACAGAAAAAAAAAATGATTTAAACAGTTAGAGAATTAAATTTGTTTTAGAATACATATTTTATTTATATTATTTGGATTTGAAATTCAAAAGTTATTCAATTTTGAAGGTTGGGGGCTAATCTGTAATTTTAAAAGCATACAGATTGGTCCAGGGGCCTAGGTGCGAAAATAAACTTCAGATTAGGTCCCTGGGGACCTTTTCTACCCAGCAGAACGACCCCTGGGTCACTGGCCTGTGGGCCAGTGCCCAGCTGGCGCTGCGTGGCACGCGGGTGTGGGCCAACGTGGCCACCACGGCCACTGGCAGGTGGGCCTGCGCAGCCCGCGTGGCAAAGGCAAAAATTGGGGATTAATCCGCGCGGGCGGGGGCTCGAACCCGCGCCGCGGGCGTGCGCGTGCAGTGCTGCTGCCACTGCGCTGTTGCGCGTTTGCTGACAGAGGAGGAGGCGCGGGGGGTATAACGTTCAGTTAGTTGCGCTAACTGAAACTGAACAAGTTTCAGCTATCTGAAACTGACAGAGGGGAGCGGCGGTCACCGGCGGCGAGCTGTTGCTGCTGCTCGTGGACGTTGGACAGGTGCAGGGGAGGTGTGCGTGCTCGTGCTCGTGATGCGCGGGAGCAGAGAGGGAAGGAGGAGGAGATGCTGTGCTCACCGGGAGGGAGGAAGACGGCTCGGGAGGAGGAGGTGCTCGATGGCGACAGCAGGTGGACGGCGGCGTAGTTCCGGTGGCTCTCAGCCACCGGTGAGTGGTCGAGGAGGAAGGTGGGAGTACGGGGAATCGATTCCCGTACTCGTCCTGCTGCGAGGGTGACTAGGACGACGGCGATCGCCGGAGGTAGGTGCGGTGGCGCTCGGTGGAGGTGCAGAGGTGGGGAGCAGAGAGGGACAGCGGGAGAGAGGAGAGGAAAAACATGGCGGCGGTGGAGAGAGAGAGTAGGAGAAGGAGGTTAGGGCACGGGAGGAGCTCGGGGTGGAGCTATAAGGAGGAGGGGAACGCGCGGTGGCCGTTCCCTCCGCCGTACCGTCGACGTGGGCGCCTCCGATGCGCGCCGTACAGGGGGAAGAGAGCGAAGAGGTAAGCAGGCCGTGCTGGTGGGCTGGGCTCAGCCCACTGGCCTGCCCTCTCTCCTCTCTGCGTTTTTTTTTCCTTTTTGTTTTTTCTGTTCTGTTTTTTTTTTGCTGAAAAGAAAAAGGAAGAAAAGGACAGGGTTTTGGGTTTAGAAAAATTAGGGTATAATTTTTATAGTTTAGTTATTGTGAAAGCACAGATGTGCAACTTTCTGTTTTTCAAAAATTTCAAAATGGTTGCTGTTTGTATTTTATTTGAATTTGAATGAATTTGACATTAATTAAATTATTGAGAGAAGCAAATTAAATAGTTTGTACTTTCATGTTTAAAGGAAACAATTTGATGTTTTGATTTGAATATTTTTAGTTGAAAATTGTAACAGAACAAGTATGAAACAAAGATTTGAATTTTTGGTTTGAAATTCAAATAAAAAAACAAGGAAAAACAAAGGAAAACAATTGGAAAACAAATGCAATGATTATGATGTCATGAGGCAAAACATAAATTAACATGAATCTAACATTCTAAAGGTTGTTTTTCATACTTGGAATGTTACAATGCGCCACAGACATGAGGAATTCTATGGCGCACGGGA
This sequence comes from Alopecurus myosuroides, assembly GCA_028641055.1. Lineage (NCBI taxonomy): Eukaryota > Viridiplantae > Streptophyta > Magnoliopsida > Poales > Poaceae > Alopecurus > Alopecurus myosuroides. The sequence goes on from CM054057.1 coordinate 760,434,377, forward strand.
TAGGTGTGCGCCACAGAAAAGAGGAATTCTATGGCGCACGGGACAGAGGTGCGCCACAGAAATATGCTGGGCCCACACCAATCATTGCCCTACTCAAATTCTGTGGCGCATGGTGATTAGTGCGCCACAGAAATATGACATTTCTGTGGCGCACCACTGTCCTGTGCGCCACAGAATTCCCATCCCCAAAATTTTGTCCATGCACGAACTCCACCCCCCCCCCCCCCCCCCCCGTGGATCGCCTTTTTCATATTTGTAAAAAATAAATGAGCATGATAGAAACTTCAAAAAATAAAATCCTTTGAGATCTAGGGAGATTTTAAGGTCTACTTTTTATATCAAATTTCGAAATATGAATTTCGACTTTCTGAGCAAAAGTTCGTTCAAAAACGTAAAATGGGCATAACTTTTGCATACGATGTCGAAAAAAAATGATCAAGATATCAAAAAAAATTCCGGGATGAAGCATTCCTCACAGCCACATTCTCATTAATTTACTCCCTAGTAAAGTTATCAATTTTGACACTCCGGTTGAACGTCTCCTTCATACTAAACCCAATTATGAATCACTTCGTATCTTAGGGTGTGCTTGTTGGCCCAATCTTCGTCCTTACAACACACGCAAACTTTCTTTCCGCTCCACTCGTTATGTTTTTCTTGGTTATAGTCCAGTTCATAAAGGTGTCAAATGTCGAGATACTACAACCGGACGTGTCTATATTTCTAGGGATGTTGTTTTTGATGAAAACGTGTGTCTTTTTGCTTCCCTGCATCCAAACTCTGTAATATGTCTTCGTGCCGAAATTTTACTTCTTCCACCTCTCACACTTGTAGGGATATACAAACTGATCATCACATAGACTTGCCTATTATACCTATTGTGACTACCATGACCAGGCAAATATGGAACAAGCTGGACAGAACAATACTACTCCGAATTCTGAAACCACCGAACAAAATTTGAGTTCATTTGGTGTTGAAACGGATGAAGAGGAGCAATAACAAGCCACGCCGCTACGCGACAACGGGGGCACGAAATCTGGTGCTGGTTCCCAATCGTCCTCGGATCATACGCCCGTGGATCCCCATGCAGATTCGCCACGGTCTCCGCGCCGGTCCCCCTCTGCCTTGTCGCCACGCGTCTTGGCTGCGGAATCAGCCGACAGCGCAGCCGGCCGCGCGTCAGACAGCGCCAGGCGCTCCTCTGTCGCGTCCTCTCCGTCCTCACCTGACGTAACCAGCTCCTCCACGTCGAGCCTGGCAGGCCGAGCAGGAGAGGCCCGGTCTTGCAATCATCACCGCCGTCTCCTCGAGATCCACGTCACGAGGTCGGACGATCGAGGCGAAGGGATACCGGCGAGGGGGGAGTACAATGGCACGCAGGAGGGACCCACCTCCACTGTTGTGGCGGCAGCCGACCGGATGCAGCCACAGGGACACACCAGGCCCTCTGGCCCGGCAGGGCCCGAAGGCCTGTAAAGTCCCCGTCGCCGCATTGCAGTAAGCACGCCACCGTCTCCACCACCCCCGGCCCGATACATTCACCTTTAACGCCAAGGAGGGACACTGCGTCTAAGGCAGCCCACCCAGGCCCAGATGGGGCCCGCGAGCCCAGATCTGAGCAGGCGCCGCTGGCCAATCCGGCTGGCAGCCAGCCTCCCCGAGGACTACGACCCCTAGCCACCAAGGGACAACTTCGCCGCACCGAAGACCCCCCGCACCCGCCGGACCACCTGCCGGTCGGAGTACCACCACCACCAGGACGTCAAGCGCCGCGCCGCCTCGCCCGCGCGGGTAGAAGCAAGCCGCCGCCGCCGGCACCTGCCGCGCACGGGCAACGACCGGCAGGCCGCACCAGCGGCGGGGGAGGAGGGAGAGAGGGGAGGGGCTAGAGGCGGCCGGTTTCTAGGTTCCCCTGCTCGCCTGCGTCGGGGGCGAGAAGAAAACCAAGAGTACCCAACACTGCATTGTTAACCATCTTTTTCTAATCCGTACTAATTTTTCCTTGACTGTTTGCTTTGGACAGACAGTTCAATTACTCATGGTAGAAGAGAGGTATGATCGAATGGCAAACAAGAGGAAAGTGCAACAGGGTTGAACGGGCGAACGAGAAGAAAATCCAACCGGTTCAATCATACAAGCCATTGATGCACTCGATGTGCTCCTTCCCCATTCTGGCACACTCTGGCACATTAGGAGCGTAAATATTTTTGCTCGATACCTACGTGATCCCAATGCTTTCATTTTTTTTTTTGGCCAGGGAACTCATTTTCCTTCGATACGTGACAACAGGTGATTCTACAAATTGATGAACAAATGGACTTCTCTAAAAAAAAGGAGTTTACTGTCATCTTTGCTTTGGTGAAATTTGATTTCACCCGAAAAATAAGTACATCGAACATGTTACAATCACTGATTATTTTTCAGACTACTTGTTTATTAATGTAAACAAATATTTAGAAATCCTCTTCGTCGCAGTACATTTCACGCTACATCTATCTGTTCACTTTGATAAATGAGATTAGACCTTTTCGACGATTTGTTAATATATGTACTACTATTACACGTGCGTTGCACGTGCATGATTACTAGTTTATTGAAAGGTTTAAAATTAAAAAAAAACAAAAGGGAGATGAGAGGTCGTTCAAGAGAGGAGAACCGGTACGAGGAGGAAAAGGCGATGACCTAGGCGATCTAGGGTTCCGACTCCGCTGGTGATTCAATCACCAGGTTGAGATTTCTGTTGCTTCGTTCGTTTCTTCTTGCAGTCGGATCGGACTCGTTGTTTCGAGGCGGAGATATAGACCCAGACGTTCGGGGGTTTTCTCCGGAGAACACCGTCCTTCTGTTCTGATCAGGTTTGCGACAGCGGTCATGGAGAATTCGTTTGGGGACCAAGCTAGCGGATCGAGGATTGAAGATGAGGCTCTGGAGAGGGCCATGAAGAACCTGGAACTTGGGGAGGGGGAGCTCGACGATGTGTACATCGGCGACGATGACCTCCAGGACCTAAATAAACAGGCACGGTGTTTGGCAATGGGCAAGGTTAATACTCGGAAACCGATTTCGGCACAAGCAGTATTCGAAACTTTGAAGGGGGTCTGTGGATTAGCGCATGAACCGGAGCTCAGGGAGGTAGATGACAATCTTTTCACAATGAAGTTTTTCTGTTTGGGGGATTGGAACAAGATCATGCACCAAGGTCCGTGGCTCTATAAGAAATTGGTCATTGTGATAGCAGAAACGGATTCAGTGTCTCCATCAGGATGAAGGTATCATTGAGGGACAAGAGTTTCTCAAGGCCTATATCACAAAGTTCTATAAAGATCTGTTTGGGGCTCCTGAAGTTGGTAGTATTACCATGGATGAGAGCCGCACAGATGATATTCCCCAAGTTTCAATGGAAGAAAACGCTTTTCTTAATGCTCCCTTCTCTGAAGAGGAGATAAAAAAGGCTATATTCCAAATGGAACATAATAAGACACCTGGTCCAGATGGTTGTCCGGCGGAGTTCTATCATCATTTCTGGGAAATCATTAAACATGATCTCATCGAGATGTTTGATTGCTTACAGAGTGGACATCTGGAGTTGTATCGCCTTAATTTTGGGGAAATCGTTTTGTTACCTAAGGTTTTGAACGCAGAAAGGATACAACAGTACCGACCAATCTTCCTTCTTAACGTTAGTTTCAAAATCTTTACAAAGGTTGCAACTATTAGGCTAAATTCAGTGGCAGATCATGTGGTAAAACCTACACAGACTGCTTTTATGCAGGGTAGGAATATCCTAGATGGGGTTGTGACCTTACACGAAACCGTACATGAGTTGCACACGAAAAAGCTTAATGGGGTAATTCTTAAAATAGACTTTGAAAAGGCCTATGATAAAGTGAATTGGGAGTTTCTACAACAAACTATGAGAATGAAAGGATTTTCAGAGGAGTGGTGTACTCTAGTTCGCAGCTTCGTAGTTGGAGGTAGCATGGCTATCAAAGTCAATCATGATGTTGGCCGATACTTCCAAACTAAGAAAGGCTTGAGACAAGGTGATCCGCTATCGCCCGTATTGTTTAATATTGTGGAAGATATGTTAGCAATCATGATCGATCGAGCCAAGGAAAATGGCCTAATTGAGGGAGTAATTCCACATCTAGTCGATGGGGCATTGTCTATCCTTCAATATGCAGATGATACGATTCTCTTTATGGAACACGATTTGAAGAAAGCGGCAAATCTGAAATTAATTCTTTCAACGTTCGAGCGATTATCCGGATTAAAAATCAATTTCCATAAAAGTGAATTGTTCTGCTTTGGCGAGGCACAAGATGCAGTTGCACAGTATACCGAGCTATTTGGTTGCGAGCAAGGTCAGTTTCCTATTAAGTATTTGGGAATACCAATACATTACAGGAGATTGACTAATGCAGAATGGGCTCACGTCGAAGAGCGTTTGCAGAAACGGCTAGCTAGTTGAAAGGAAAATTGTTGTCACTGGGTGGACGACTGTACTCATTAATTCAGTCCTTACTAATATGGTACTGTATATGATATCATTCTTCCAGTTACCTAAAGGAGTCTTAAAAAAATTGGATTACTTCCGATCAAGATTCTTTTGGCAGGGTGACAACGAGAAAAAGAAATATCGATTGGCCAGATGGGATGTAGTTTGTCGTCCACGAGATCAGGGAGGGCTTGGTATTCATGACCTGCAAGTCAAGAATTCAGCCCTTGGTAAATGGATTTTTAAACTACTTACCGAAGATGGCGTATGGCAGACCATCCTGAAACGTAAATACATAGGTTCAAAAGCAATATCACAGGTTATGTGGAAACCAGGTGATTCACACTTTTGGGCTGGACTCATGGCGAATAAAAATAAAAAATTTCGCTATGGGGTATTTAAGATTAAGGATGGATCACAGATACGGTTCTGGCAGGATAAGTGGTTAGGTAATACCACACTCAGAGAACAGTATCCGACCTTGTACACGATAGCGTGACATAAGGATGATACGCTGGCTACAGTCATGCAAACATCACCTCCTAATGTTACGTTCCGGCGAGATTTACTCGGGCCTCGACTTGCGTCTTGGCAAAACCTGGTTGATAGATTAACGAGGGTTACTCTTACACCACGCGCTGATGAATTTCGTTGGAAGATCACTAAGAATGGTATGTTCTCGGTGGATTCCATGTACAGTGCTCTGATCCAATCGGATATGCCAGTCGATATCTTCAAAAATGTATGGCGTATGAAAGTGCCGCGAAGATTAAGATCTTCGTGGTACCTTCGTAAGGGTCATACTCACAAAAGATAATCTTGCCAAACGTAATTGCATGGGAGCTCTAAGTGTTTCTTGTTCTCATGATGAGACAATTAAACACTTATTCTTTGATTGCACATTTGCGCGTTCTATATGGTCCGCTATCCAAATGGCTTCGAATCTATATCCCCCTACTTCCATTGCGAATATATTCGGCAACTGGTTAAATGGGGTTGATAAACGATTTAAGACTATTATTAGGGTAGGAGCGTTTGTCGTATTTTTAATGATAATTTTTTTTCTCGTATACAGGTTCTATTCAGAGCATATATTCTCCGTTCGTGTCCACATTACAGCGAGGAGTTACGAGGCCTTTTTACGGAGGCATGCACTACTGGAGCAGGTGGCGAGGGATTTTTTTATCCCACATGGATGGCCGCTTGATCTACGGATAGAGGCTCCATAGCATCGACAGGCTACAGCGGATGTTGTGTAGCATTGTCGCTCTGTTTATTTTCAGTTTCGGATTTCGGCTGTGTGCATCTCACGATGCAGAGGCCGGGTGTAATGCTTCAACTTTTTGAGTGATAAAGCCCTTTATAAAAAAAATGGAGCATAATACTACTTTTTTTACCATGGTGAGCTTGATTGTCCCGTGCAGTACTTCTGGTAGGAGAGAATGGTGCTATCAATTCCTCTAATATGCATAGAGACAACATACATATACTCAACTGATGGATACTAAGAAAAAGAATATTAGATATATAAAGCAATGGGCGCATGTTGAGGCTGATGGTAGCATTTATCTCATATTTGTCTTGTGAGCCACTTTGCACCAACAGTCTTCATGATAATGATTCTCCATGCTGATGGTAAAAAAGGATATCCTTAATGCGTCGTCTTGTTAGACGTAATGTAACCTCGGGTATGTATATGTATTGGAGTAGTTCTCCACCATATCCTGCCCCTCCATGTACGCCACGTAGTGCTTTTCCCTACTCCATATAACATGCAACCGATGGCCCGAAAGGGTATGCATCGTTCTCCCATAATTGACATGGTATCAGAGCCGATCTTGCTCGAAACCTAGCTACCAAAAATCCTAAAACCACAAGACGCCGCCGACGCCCACAAACCACAACCAAAACCCCTACATCTACAAGCTGTCGCCGCCGTGATTCCTTGCTTCCGGCCGCCGCCCACAAACCACAACCCAACAACAAAACCCTACAAACTACAAGCCGCTGCCACTGTGATCCTTTCTTTTCGGCCGCCGCCGACAACTACAACCAACCACAAACCTACATCTACAACTTTGGCTGATGCCTAGGTCGTGAGTGCACTCCTATCTCGCTGCCGCCATGACAACCCCGGAGAAACTATGTCCTCTGTCGCCTCCGCCCTCTGCACCCCGCCCTCGCAAAAACTCACTCGTGCCAACTTCCTTTTCTGGAAGACATTGGTGTTTCCTGCACTGCGTTGCGCTCAGGTGACTGGACTGCTGGATGGTTCCGATCGCTGCCTCCGTGCGATGATAGAAAAGGATCTGAGAAGAAGAAGTTCACCGTCGTCAATCTGGAGTATGCCCCGTGGATCGCCCGTGATGAAGCTGTGCTTAGCTACCTCTTGAACCCTCTGTCCCCAGACATCTTGGCACACGTTGTCGTGTTGGAGACCACCGTTGTTGTCTGGCCCGCGATAGTTTCCATGTTCTCCACGCAGTCTCTGTCGAAGGTGAATCACCTCCGGACTGCGCTCAGAAGCACCAAGAAAGGCGCCCTCACCGCTGCACAACACTTCTCCAAGATAAAGAGTTTTAGCTCCGAGTTGCTTGCCCTCGGGAACTAGTGGGATACATTCGGAATGGGCTCGACGGGTCCTACAACAACGTCGTGGCCGCCGTGCATGGCAACCCCTTGACCACCCTTGATGAATTGTATGACCAGACCTGTGCCCATGATCTCCTTCAGAACATGCTTCAAGAATCTGGTGACTCCTTTACATATTCAGCAAACCTTGCACGTCGAGGGAAAGACACATGTTACTGTGGCGAGCGTGGTGACCGCGGTAGAGATGACGAGCGCAGCGGCTACTTTCGCCGTGATGATGCCGTGGTGGTGACCGTGGATACACGCGCCGTGGTGACGACGACCGTGGTGGTGACCGTGGGTACACACGTCGTGGCGACAACGACCGTGGCTTCTATCGCCGCGGAGACGATGGCATGCGGCGTCGGGATGATCACTGTGCCGAGCGTCGTGATGATCGCTGCTACGATGGGCATGATGATGGTCATCATGATGATCGTGATAATGGTCGTCGCCGCTTCAACCGTGCACCCACTCCCTATGAGGATATCAACTGCCAGATATGCAATATTCATGGCCACTTTGCAGGCAACTGTTGGTGGCGCAATCAAAGCAAAGATGATTATCATGATGACAATGATCGCACCCATGATCGCAAAGAAAGAGCTGCCAACATTTCCTCTTATGGCGTTGAGACCCCTGACACTAGCGCCACTGATCGCATCACCGGGCGATTGAGCAAATTCTCCACACATGAGAAGTACAAGGGGCGTGAACACGTCCACACTGCAAATGGTCATGGTATGCAAATCTTTCATGTTGGTCATTCAGTCTTGCACATCCCTAATAATAATTCTGTTCATCTAAACGATGTTTGGCATGTTCCAAGTTCATATAAAAATCTGTTATCCGTTCATAAACTCACCCTAGACAATGATGTGTTATCAAATTTCATCCTTTCTTCGTTTTGGTTAAGGATCATGCCACCAGGGAGACATTGTTCCAAGGTCCGTGTCGTGATGGACTTTATCCACTAGTGCCCCTTTCTAGTGGATCCTCCAAGCAAGGTTTCCTTATAATAAAGCCGTCGTCTTCTACGTGGCATCGCCGTTTAGGACATCCTTCTTCTTTTTTGGTGAAAAAAATTCTTAGGAAAAATGAGCTTTCATATTCTCCAGAAGAAAATCCTTATGTGTGTGATGCTTGTCAACTTGGCAAAAGTCATCAGTTGTTATACCCTATTTCCACTACTGTCTCCACTGTTCCATTAGAACAAGTGTTTTCCGATGTATGGGGTCTAGCACCTGTTTCTGTTGGCAAACATTGTTATTATGTGAGTTTTATAGATGATTTCAGTAAATTCACTTGGATATATTTGCTTAAGAATCGTGGTGAATTTTATCAAGTCTTTCTTAATTTTCAGCAATTTGTTGAACGCAAGTTTGATAGAAAGATTAAAACAATGCAAACTGATTGGCGACGTGAATATCAAAACTCAACAGTTTCTTTCAAAAGGTTGACATATCCCATCATGTCTCATGTCCACATGCTCACCAACAAAACGGCTCTGCTGAACGCAAACACCGTCACATTGTTGAAGTTGGTTTGTCCTTACTTACTAACGTATCTATTGCATTAAAATTCTGGAATGAAGCATTCCTCACAGACACATTCTCATTAATTTACTCCCTAGTAAAGTTATCAATTTTGACACTCCGGTTGATAGTCTCCTTCATACTAAACCCAATTATGAATCACTTCGTATCTTAGGGTGTGCTTGTTGGCCCAATCTTCGTCCTTACAACACACGCAAACTTGATTTCCGCTCCACTCGTTGTGTTTTTCTTGGATATAGTCCACTTCATAAAGGTGTCAAATGTCGAGATACTACAACCGGACGTGTCTATATTTCTAGGGATGTTGTTTTTGATGAAAATGTCTGTCCTTTTGCTTCCCTGAATCCAAACGCTGGAATATGTCTTTGTGCCGAAATTTTACTTCTTCCACCTCTGACACTTGTAGGGATGTACAAACTGATCATCACATAGACTTGCCTATTATACCTATTGTGACTACCATGACCAGGCAAATATGGAACAAGCTGGACAGAACAATACTACTCCGAATTCTGAAACCACCGAACAAAATTTGAGTTCATTTGCTTTTGAAACGGATGAAGAGGAGCAATAACAAGCCACGCCGTTACGCGACAACGGGGGCACGAAATCTGGTGCTGATTCCCAATCGTCCTCGGATCATACGCCCGTGGATCTCCATGCAGATTCGCCACGGTCTCCGCGCCGGTCCCCCTCTGCCTTGTCGACACGCGTCTTGGTTGCGGAATCAGCCGACAGCGCAGCCGACTGCGCGTCAGATAGCGCCAGGCGATCCTCTGTCGCGTCCTCTCCGTCCTCACCTGATGTAACCAGCTCCTCCACGTCGAGCCTGTCAAGCCGAGCAGGAGAGGGATCTACTACACCACCGTCCGCTGCACCCTCCTTTGTGTCGGCTGCATCAGAATCGTCGGGATCTTCTGCATCCGACAACTCTGCAGACAACCCAGCTACTGGCCCTCGCACCTGGTTTCAACAAGGTATAATACAAAAGAAAAAAATTACTGATGGTACTGTACGTTATGAGGTCAAACGTGGTCGTGTGCGGTATGGTCTTCTTGCTTGTACAGGTGGTGAACCTCACTCTCTTGCGGAAGCACTGGATCATGCCGAATGGAGACAAGCAATGCAAGAAGAACATGATGCCCTTATGCATAATAAGACTTGGCATTTAGTACCACCCAATTCCAAGAAAATTTTAATTGATTGCAAATGGGTCTATCGTATCAACCAAAAATCTGACGGAAGTATTGATCGCTACGAAGCACGTCTTGTTGCCAATGGCTTCAAGCAAAGGTATGGAATTGAGTATGAAGACACATTTAGTACGGTTGTTAAAGCAACCACCATTCGAACTGTTCTAGTAGTTTAGTTTCTCGAGGTTGGCACTTGAGGCAGCTTGATGTTAAGAACACGTTTTTACATGGCGTTCTTGAGGAAGAGGTGTATATGAAACAACCTCCTGGTTTTGAAGACCCACATGCCCCTCATCACATTTGCACTCTATGGATTAAAATAAGCCCCCAGAGCATGGTTTTCTCGATTGAGCTCCAAGCTTCATGATCTTGGTTTCATTCCATCCAGGCTGACACATCTTTGTTTCTCTATCACACTACAGATGTTAGCATATATCTGCTTATTTATGTTGATGATATCATAGTAGCTAGCTCTGATGCAGCTATCTCAGTTTTAGTGCAGAATCTCAATACTCACTTTGCTATTAAGGACCTTGGGAACTTGCACTTCTTTCGAGGCATTCAAGTCAAGAAATTTTCAGATGGATTAATTCTCACACAGGAAAAACATGCCTTAGACTTACTTTCCAAAGTTGGTATGTATGATTGCAAACTGAACCCACACCATTGTGTTCTACAGAAAAGCTCTCTCTCGCCGAAGGGGAACCACTTGATACAGATGATAGTACAAAATATCGCAGCATATTCGGTGCTCTTCAATACCTAACAATGACTCGTCCAGATTTATCCTTTTCTGTTAACAAGGTTTATCAATATGTTCATGCACCCACATCAACTCATTGCACAGCCGTCAAACGTATTTTGAGATATATAAGTGGTACTTTGAAGCTTGGTATCACTTTTCAGAAGTCCTCATCTATTCTGTTGAGTGCCTTCTCCGATGCAGACTAGGCTGGTTGTGTTGATGATAGACGCTCTAGAGGTGGCTTTGCCATTTTTGTTGGTTCCAACTTGGTTTCTTGACTGCTCGTAAACAACACATAGTTTCACGTTCTAGTACAGAAGCTGAATACAAGGCACATGCAAATGCTACCACTGAGTTGATTTGGGTAGAGGCTTTATTTAAAGAACTTGGGATCCCTTGGTATTTGTTCATGAAGACTGGAGGCATTTGTTCTTCAATTGCACATTCAGTACAAGGATTTGGAACTATCTACAAATCACTTGGTACCCAGGTTCCTCCTCCTTTACTATCATGTCTGCCAAGAAACATTTTTCTGGTCCCTGTTTTGTGGAGATTGTGATCCTGGCCTGCTGGTGCATCTGGAAACAGAGGAATGGTTGGATTTTCAAGAATATCAAACCAAGTTTTAGAGGATGGAAGGCCCTGTTTATACAGGAAGTCACCCTGCTTAAGTACAGGGTGAAGAGAGAGCTCTGTGTTTTTTTGACATCATGGATTAATTCACTCCCCTAATCCCCTTGTATATAGTGTAATTTTTTGTAAATAACCTTTTATTTTATTAATAAATGGGGGGGCTGTGGGGGATTCCCCCACAGTAATGGTGTCAAAAAAAAGAACTTGGGATCAAATTGACAGAAAAACCTTGTCTGTGGTGTGAAAACTTGGGAGCTACATATCTGTCTGCAAATTCTGTGTTTCATGCCCGTACAAAACACATCGAAATACTCGTGTGTGCCGACAGGTCATATCTGGCCCAATTTTTTTAGCCCCCTTTTTTAAGTGTTTGCCGAGTGCCTGCAGGGAATACTCAATATGGTCGTGCAGGCTGCAGAGGGCCCAAAATATGCGAACAAGAATATATAGAACAAGTGGCTTAGCAGTGCATCAATTTCTGAGACGGAAGGAGGGCAAGAGGGAATCGGACCTTCCGACCTTAACTGGGCCACATGCTGCCTAACCACCAATTGTGGGTTTTCAACCAAGTACCAGGTCCCGTCTCCAACGAGCGATTATAACCAGCGTGTACAATGATGGTAAATGGACAAAACATCAGAACCAGCGTGTTAGAGGAATGTGGCACATGCGTTTTTTTTTCTGGACAAGCTGGCACTAGTAGAGAAGTGCCTTTGTGTAGATGGTTTTTTGTGGCGCACCATGTAGTTATGCGCCACAGAAACTTGTTTTTGTGGCGCACGGGGCGAATGCGTGTCGCACCCGGACTTCTAGAGGATACTCACAGTCCGCTAAACAGTAGAACAAATGGCTTACGGGGCATACCGGCACCCGCATCTCAATATGAGCAGGCCAACACATAAACGTGTGACAACCATTCTCTACTATCCATCGTCTGCGTAAACCATCCCATAGAAATCCGACTACTTCCGTTGACGTACTTCATAACATACACACATGGTACATCAACGGCATTTGAACAAGTGATATCACAACATATCTCTAAGACACAAAAGATTGAAATAAGTTGCAAATAGCTCTCACTAGAGCAGAGATAGCAAATACAATCATCCAGAGGACACATGTCCCAACAATTCATCATTACATCACAGCGGAAGCATCCAAAGTGTCTGAGTACAGACAAGATCCAAATAGGCCTAAGAGGCCGGAAACGAAAAGACGGAGCCCATCCACGATGTCTCGGATCCTGCCCGGGTCCGCTATCTACTCGTCAGCAGCCTCGTCATACTCCACGTAGTAGCCACCATGGGATCCTCGGAAACGTAGTCTGCGGAAACCACAGCCCCAAAGGGGTCAGTACAGACAAGTACTGGCAAGCAAGACTCACAAGATACCATAGTGTACCCGGCAACACCAAGTACAGATGCTTTGGGTTCAACGGAAGAATAGGTGATACAAAAGTGCGGCAGCAGGCTGCTCTAACCAACTACAGAAACATGCTACAACTTCCGGCTAAAAGAGAGGGATAAGATAGCGTAACTGAACCAACTATAACTAACCTCAAACAAACCCATCCTGGATCTCGCCCCTTATCCGAAGAAGCAATCCGAGGATAACCCACATAGTTGGATTAATGATGGTTCAAGTTATTGTGTCAATAAGACTATTACTAGTCAAGTTATCATTAGTTAGGTGTAAGTTGTTCTGAGTACTTGTTAGCCAGTACTTTCACCAAGTCATCCATAACCGCGGACAACACGGCTTCTCGAGAAGATTTAACCCTGCAGGGATGCACCAATTTGGCCGTACACGTAAGAATAACCCGCCAGATGGAATGGCCCTTCCACCAAGCGGGCACTCAACACAACTCAACTCTTCTTCGCATCAAGCCCAAAGAACCCCGTGCAAATGAGCGCACGGCTAATCAAGCCCCACGAAGAAAAGGGGACCCTCATAGCACTCTAAGAACGTGTCTCCCTAAATGCCGACTACAAAAGTTTCCACCCTGGCCTCGGGTTCGTACCTGCATATGCGTGCGGCAAATGGAAAACCCGAACTAAATGAGGCGATTTGGACGAGATGCGAATCGAATCAAATTGAGGAGGGCGCCCATACACGCTTCCCACATGCGGTTAGTGCGCTCATCATGGATCAGTAGACAAGACCCTTTTCCTAATTAGGGTCGACACTAGCAGGCCTCAAAACCACGCCGGGCCTCCTGCCGGTGCCTTATCATCAAATTAGCATTACCTCAAACATTAACAGGTTGTTGTTTAACATCGAGCCCCCAGAACATAATAAATGTGGTAACAGAAATAACGGACAGCAGACTCGAGCATAAACAACCCTAAGCATGCTAGTAAGACACAGACAACAAGCAATGGGGTTATAGGTGTGGAGGATAGGCTATATCAGGGTTACAGGATAACATGTGATAGGATCGAACACAAGCAACAAATCTTAAGGCTAGCATAATAGACAATGGAAAGTATCGATATCCAGTGTGGAAAGGACACAATGGTTCATGTGAGTGAATACTTGCCTGCAAACTCAGTAGCCTGGTACTGGGCTAACTCCTCAGAAGTAGTGTCGTAAACCTCGTCTGTCTCAACGTCGTCGTCTATTCGAGAAGAAGCAAACAAACAACACAGAGAGACAAACAATCAATAACATCGCATAATGCACAATCATGGGATGATGCATAACAATTTAATTGATGCATCAAAATAAGCTAGTTGACATGGTAACATAATTAAATGGACCCATATGCAATTTGGATTGCATATGGAAAGCACATGAATTAAGGTTGCATTAAATGATCTACAACTAATCATCATGTGTAAGTGAATTAGCATGATGCATGGATGAAGAAAACAATAAGAAAACAACAATAGTTTCAAATGGAAATGAAGTTTACCAAATTTGAAATTTTATTTAGTAAGTTATGAAATTTTGGTTTCTTAAAGGAGTTACACAGGCAATTGTTGTTTTCACCAATTTTAATTGTTCAAAATAAATAACAAAATTCATATTTAGAAAGAACACCAAATTTTAGGTGGAATACATGTTTCATTTGTTGAAAAAGGAATTAGAATGAATTAATTATGAATTAAACAAGTTTAAACAAGATTTAAATGGATTTAATTCAAGTATGAATTTATTTGAATTTTTATTTGTTCAAAAAATTTAATAAAATTCATATTTGGAAAGTTTATACTTTTCTAGTTTGAAAACATATTTTATATGTTCAAAAAGAATTTAATTTGACCAAGTTATGAATTTGGCAATTTTAAATGATTTAAACAAGGTTTAAATTATTTAACCAATTTTAATTATTCAGAACATGAAACAAAGTTTATATTTGAAATGGTGGTTTAATTTGGCATGGAAAACATATTTTATATGTGCCATTTGAATTAAGTTTGAATTAGTTATGAATTTAACCAAATTTGAAATGAGTTGTTTGAATTTGAAATTTGAAAAAATTTGAAATGTTCAAAACAGAAAACAAATGATTTAAACAGTTAGAGAATTAAATTTGGTTCAGAATACATATTTTATTTATATTATTTGGATTTGAAATTCAAAAGTTATTCAATTTTGAAAGTTGGGGGCTAATCTGTAATTTTAAAAGCATACAGATTGGTCCAGGGGCCTAGGTGCGAAAATAAACTTCAGATTAGGTCCCTAGGGACCTTTTCTACCCAGCAGAACGACCCCTGGGTCACTGGCCTGTGGGCCAGTGCCCAGCTGGCGCTGCGTGGCACGCGGGTGTGGGCCTACGTGGCCACCACGGCCACTGGCAGGTGGGCCTGCGCAGCCCGCGTGGCAAAGGCAAAAATTGGGGATTAATCCGCGCGGGCGGGGGCTCGAACCCGCACCGCGGGCGTGCGCGTGCAGTGCTGCTGCCACTGCGCTGTTGCGCGTTTGCTGACAGAGGAGGAGGCGCGGGGGGTATAACGTTCAGTTAGCTGCGCTAACTGAAATTGAACAAGTTTCAGCTATCTGAAACTGACAGAGGGGAGCGGCGGTCACCGGCGGCGAGCTGTTGCTGCTGCTACTCGTGGACGTTGGACAGGTGCAGGGGAGGTGTGCGTGCTCGTGCTCGTGATGCGCGGGAGCAGAGAGGGAAGGAGGAGGAGATGCTGTGCTCACCGGGAGGGAGGAAGACGGCTCGGGAGGAGGAGGTGCTCGACGGCGACAGCAGGTGGACGGCGGCGTAGTTCCGGTGGCTCTCAGCCACCGGTGAGTGGTCGAGGAGGAAGGTGGGAGTACGGGGAATCGATTCTCGTACTCGTCCTGCTGCGAGGGTGACTAGGACGACGGCGATCGCCGGAGGTAGGTGCGCTGGCGCTCGGTGGAGGTGCAGAGGTGGGGAGCAGAGAGGGACAGCGGGAGAGAGGAGAGGAAAAACATGGCGGCGGTGGAGAGAGAGAGGAGGAGGAGGAGGAGGAGGAGGTTAGGGCACGGGAGGAGCTCGGGGTGGAGCTATAAGGAGGAGGGGAACGCGCGGTGGCCGTTCCCTCCGCCGTACCGTCGACGTGGGCGCCTCCGATGCGCGCCGTACAGGGGGAAGAGAGCGAAGAGGTAAGCATGCCGTGCTGGTGGGCTGGGCTCAGCCCACTGGCCTGCCCTCTCTGCGTTTTTTTTCCTTTTTGTTTTTTCTGTTCTGTTTTTTTTTTTTGCTGAAAAGAAAAAGGAAGAAAAGGACAGGGTTTTGGGTTTAGAAAAATTAGGTTATAATTTTTATATTTTAGTTATTGTGAAAGCACAGATATGCAACTTTCTGTTTTTCAAAAATTTCAAAATGGTTGCTGTTTGTATTTTATTTGAATTTGAATGAATTTGACATTAATTAAATTATTGAGAGAAGCAAATTAAATAGTTTGTACTTTCATGTTTAAAGGAAACAATTTGATGTTTTGATTTGAATATTTTTAGTTGAAAATTGTAACAGAACAAGTATGAAACAAAGATTTGAATTTTTGGTTTGAAATTCAAATAGAAAAACAAGGAAAAACAAAGGAAAACAAAGGAAAACAATTGGAAAACAAATGCAATGATTATGATGTCATGATGCAAAACATAAATTAACATGAATCAAACATTCTAAAGGTTGTTTTTCATACTTGGGATGTTACAAAACGCCCCCCTTGAAGGAATCGCGCCCCGAGATTCCTACTGAGAAGAGAAAAGGTCCGGATACTTCTTGCGAAGATCCTCTTCGGTCTCCCACGTTGCCTCTTTATCGGAATGATGAGACCACTGCACTTTCAAGAACTTGGTGCTCTTGTTGCGAGTCTTTCGCTCGATCTCATCGAGGATTCGAATGGGGTGCTCCTCATAAGAGAGATCTTCTTGCAGTTCAATGGAATCATGATCAACTGCATGATCTATATCTTTGAAGCACCTCTTGAGCTGTGACACGTGAAACACATCGTGCACCTTGGATAGCTTTTCTGGAAGTTCAAGACGATAGGCATTTTCTGCACGCCTTGAGAGAATGTTGAAAGGACCAATGTATCTTGGTGCAAGCTTTCCTTTTACACCAAAACGATGAGTACCTCTGAGGGGAGTTACACGGAGATATGCTTTGTCACCAGGTGCATAGATCATATCCCTGTCCTTGCTGTCATAGTAGCTTTTCTGACGAGACTGAGCAATCTTGAGATTTTCATGAATGATGCGAACTTTCTCTTCGGCTTCCTTAACAATGTCAGGGCCTAAGAATGAACGTTCACCAGCTCCAGACCAATTGATTGGACTCTTGCATCTGCGGCCATAGAGAGCCTCAAATGGTGTCATGCCTAGGCTTGCCTGGAAGCTGTTGTTGTAGGAGAATTCAGCATATGGAAGACATTCCTCCTATTTCATGCCAAAAGAGAGACCACACGCTCTGAGCATATCCTCGAGAATCTGATTGACTCTTTCGACTTGCCCTTGAGACTGAGGGTGATAAGCTGTGCTGAACAGAAGTTTGGTGCCCAATGCTTCTTGAAAGCTTTTCCAGAAATGAGAAGTGAATATGCTTCCACGGTCTGAGCTTATTTCCAATGGAACACCATGAAGAGGAACAATCTTTGCTGTGTAGAGCTCTGCTAACTGGCTAGTGAGATTGTTTCTTTGACAGGAAAGAAGTGAGCTACTTTAGTGAGTCGATCAATGACAACGAAGATTGCATCGTTGCCCCTCTTGGACTTTGGAAAACCAGTGACGAAGTCCATTTCAATCATGTCCCACTTCCACTCAGGGATTTTCAGAGGTTGGAGAAGACCGGCTGTTTTCTGATGAACTGCCTTAACACGTTGACAAACGTCGCATTCAGAAACGTATTAGCAATTTCACGTTTCATGCCAGGCCACCAATACAGTGTCTTGAGATCCTTGTACATCTTTGTACTTCCAGGTGTATGGAGAGGATTTTCATGAGCCTCCTTGAGAATGACATCTTTGATACTTCGAACTTGAGGAACTGCAATGCGTCCTTCGAAGAACACAGTTCCCTTGTCATCCACTGAGAAGGACTTAAATTTCTCATTGCCTCCTTTGATGTACTCTACAATCTTCTTGATTTCAGCATCACGAAGTTGTTCAGAACGAATCTTGTCCTCGAGAGTTGGACTGGCTGTCAAGTTTGCAAGATAGCCTTGAGGAACAAGACCAAGGTTGAGCTTCTGGAATTCTTCATGAAGTGGAGGTTGGCTTTCCATGATCATGAGATTATTGCAATACGACTTGCGACTGAGAGCATCGGCCATAACATTAGCCTTGCCTGGAGTGTAAGAAATGGTAAGATCAAAGTCTTTGATCTTTTCAATCCATCTCCTTTGCCTGAGGTTTAGATCTGGTTGAGTGAATATATACTTCAGACTCTTATGATCGGAAAAGATTTCAGTGCGATTACCCAACAAGTATTGTCTCCATTTCTTGAGGGAAAACACAACTGCTGCAAGTTCAAGGTCATGAGTGGGATAATTGAGCTCATGCGCGTTCAACTGACGTGAAGCATAAGCCACAACTTAACGCTCTTGCATAAGAACTGCACCTAGACCTTGGAGAGAAGCATCACAGAATATCTGGAAAGGTTTGGTAGGATCTGGGCCAACCAGAACTGGTGTAGAAGTGAGTTTAGTCTTCAGGAGATTGAAACTTTCATCAGATTGTGGAGACCAAACGAACTTCTTGTCCTTCTTTGTGAGATCAGTGAGAGGTTTGGCAATCTTGGAGAAGTTTTGGACGAAGCGACGGCAATAGCTAGCCAAGCCAAGAAAACTTCTTACTTGCTTCACCGTCTTTGGAGGTTTCCAATCAACAATTGCTTTAACCTTTTCTGGATCAATGGCTATGCCCTTGGCTGAGATGACATGACCAAGGTAAGCAACTTCTGAAATCCAGAACTCACATTTGGAGAACTTGGCATAAAGACGATGCTCGCGAAGCTTCATGAGAGTGAGACGAAGATGTTCTTCATGCTCTTCCTCGGATTTTGAGTAGACAAGAATGTCATCAAGATATACCACAACGAACTTGTCGAGGTATTCATGGAAGACAGAATTCATGAGTCGAGAGAATGTCGCTGGTGCATTGGTGAGACCAAAGGACATGACAGTGAATTCATATAGACCGTAGCGAGTGGTGAAGGCTGTTTTTGGAATATCCTCTTTTCTGATCTTTATTTGATGGTATCCCATTCTCAAGTCCAACTTGGAGAATATTGAGGCTCCAGCAAGTTGATCAAAAAGATCATCGATACGAGGAATTGGATACTTGTTTTTGATGGTTTTCTCGTTAAGAGGACGATAGTCAACAACGAGTCTCTTTGTGTGATCCTTCTTCGCAACGAACAGAGTTGGGCAACCCCAAGCCGAGGAAATAGGTTGAATGTAACCTTTTTCCATGTACATATCAATTTGTTCCTTCAACAACTTCAGCTCGGGAGTTCCTATCTTGTACGGATGCTTAGAGATTGGAGCAGTACCTGGCTCAAGCTCGATCATGAACTCAACTGCTCTGTCCGGAGGCATTCCTGGCAACTCTCTGGAAAGACGTCAGGGAATTCGCAAACCACCGGAACATTTTCAAGTGAAGGTAGAGGTTTTGCATCGAGGTTACACAGCTGAATGGAACTTGATTCATGTGGAGAATAGACTATCTGGCCAGAAGGGTGGAATAGAGTTATTGACTTCTGAGCACAGTCAATTCTAGCTTTATTGGCCTTCAACCAATCCATACCAAGAATGACATCAATGTCAGAACTTCCCAGCAACATGAGAGAGGCAAGGAAAATGTGGCCTCCAATTAGGATTTGATTATCCTTACTTATCTTGGAAGTCAACATTTGAGATCCCGAAGAGTGAACAGTGATTTGATTGCTTAGTGGAACCACAATTAGGTTGTTTGTTGTGGCAAAGGTTTTTGACACAAAAGAATGCGATGCTCCGGTATCAAACAACACTTTAGCTTGAAAAGAGTTTACGGGTAATATACCGAGAACGACGTCAGGAGCTTCCACAGCTTTGTCGATCTTGACATGATTCACCCTTGCGGTCCTCCCGACAGGCCTGTTGTTGGAGTTGAAGGCCTTAGGCGGGGGAGCGCGCACCATTGCCTGGTTTGTGTTGGGACGAGGTGGTGGTGGAGGTAGCTGCCTCTGCGTGCACTTGTCGGCGTAGTGCCCCGTCTGCTTGCATTTGTAGCAAGTGACGACACGAGGAGGCCCTGGCCTTGGCTGCCCCATCGAAGCCCTTTGATCATGCATGTGAGCAGGGTTGGGTGGGCGGGGAGCGAAGCCTGGAGAATTTTGGGCGTATGGAGCCCGAGTGACAGCACCATTTGGTACCCAGATGCGGCGCTTCTGCGGAGGGGTGGTCATGTTGGAGGAGGAACCACCCTCACGCGAGTGCTTGCGAGACTCTTCGAACGCCTTGCGCCCATTTTCTTCATTGAGCGCGGTGTTAACGAGCTCCTCGAAGTTGTTGGCCTTGATATTGGTGAGGGCGTACTTGAGTTCCGGGTTAAAACCTCTGCGGAACCTTGCCATCTTCTTAGCCTCAGTGGACACCTCATCACCAGCGTAACGAGCTAGGCGATTGAACTCACTCTGATAGCGAATGACGTCCAACTTTCCCTGCTTGAGTGAGCAAAACTCTTCACGCATCCTTTCCATGAGACCATCTGGAATGTGGTGCTTCAGGAAGGCTTCCTTGAAACAATTCCATGTGATTGGAAAGCCAGCTCTCATGGCCTGGTAGTTCTCCCGCCAAGTAGCTGCCTGACCCTTCAGCAGATAGGAGGCATACTTGACCTTGTCTTCCTCAGCAACGTGAGCAATCTCCAGAGCCTTAGCTATCTCACGGATCCAGTCATCAGCGTCCAGAGGCTCGCGTGTGGCCACGAAAGCTCTCGGACCCAGACTGAGGAACTCCTTGATGCTGACTCGTGGAGCCGTCTGGTTGTTGTGCTGATTAGTCTGAAACTGGGCCATCTGTGCCATGACTTGGGTCATCTGAGTCAACAGCTCCGTGATTGGCGGTGGCTCAGGCGGGTTGTTCCTTGTTGGCGGCATCCTGAATGGAAATGCATTTTAGCACAACAATAGAAAGGATAGACTTGGAAACCGAAAGAGAGATTATTCCGAAGCATGAATAGATAACCAACAGGTACATCATCACATGTTCAAATACATCAGAATATCCAACACACCATAAATGGTTCGAATGCCAAAGGATAACTAAACATAGCTAAGAATGGATACATCGGTACTCCCATGCTCATCACGCAGGACGGCGACTAGGAGTACAGCGAGAGGTACGGTGAGGAGCACGCCCACGAAAGTAGGTAGAACGACGATCCACGTAGATCTGACGTGGTCTGAGAGCGACTCTAGGTGTGGTGAAGTACATAGCGTCGACTCCCTGTGCTCCAAAGCGAGGAATCCCAGTGTAACCAGCACCAAGGTTGAGGAGTGGACCTTTGATCGGCTCGTAACCTCCAGCATCTGGCAGACGACGTCCAACTGGCTGATCGAAACGTGCAAAGCGCTCGTCTCCCACAAAGTCTGTGGTGTACGTCGCCAGACGAGTCAAAGCAAGGTAGAGCTGCTCTCTGACTGAAGCCAACTCCTGAGATAGTGTGCTGGCAACTGCGTCACTGTGCCTCACAAACTGAGCGGTGGTGTGCAGCCTGGAGTTATCATGCTCGTAGACATCCAAGTTGTCGTAGAGAGTGAAGTGAGCTCCCTCCGAAGTGATGTAACCACGGGGGATGTGGCGATAGATAGAATCGTCAAATCCCCAGTAGTCAGATCGAAAGACGGTGAGACTCACATAAGCTGCCTGCTTCACGGCCATATCCATTGTGGAACCTACTGCCTCGTAGCGGTGGACTACGTTCATGCCATCATCTGACAGAATGTAGACAATAGCCTGGTAGTAGGTCTGGTCAAACTCTCGCTGCTGCTCGTAGACCTGGTACTCTGGTGCCCAACGGAACCCCAGAAAAGTGACCATGTCTCAGCATCTCCGGATAACCGGCAGTGCTCTCGCAACGAGTCATACGAACCCACCTGCGGGTAGAACCTGAGATCCATCTGCAGATGATCGGGAAGTTTTGATTAGACGCCGGTAGAAGAAGTGAAGTGGCAAGCAACAACAAGGTTTCAACGGACGAAAAGGATGTTGAGAAGAACAGGATATCGAAGCAACATCGGGGAAACACGAGACCAAAAACTCCTGAGGTACTACGGAAAAACCCATCCGGGCTTCTAAAGGATCAACATCTACTGCTTAAGGAATAGATGATCTACTTCCGGGGCTTACACGCCTCCGTTCTCAATCATGAGTAGGCAACATGATAATCATGTCACAACCACCTCCATTCCTATGGTCTAGTAGATATAACTATCCTAGAGAAACCAGGATACGTGAAATCCTAACTTGAAAGTTTAGATGAGAAGAGAAAACAACGTTGCACTTCCTTACCAGAAAAAGGGAGGGTGGGTGGGGAAAGAAATAAAAGAACAGAATTCCTACTCTCACGTTTCATTTTTCCTATATAGCTACAAAATCGTTTCTAGACTCAACTGCGACCAGTAAAAGGGATCCTACAGGCAGACAGGCTCTGATACCATTTGCCGCACCCGGACTTCTAGAGGATACTCACAGTCCGCTAAACAGTAGAACAAATGGCTTACGGGGCATACCGGCACCCGCATCTCAATATGAGCAGGCCAACACGTAAACGTGTGACAACCATTCTCTACTATCCATCGTCTGCGTAAACCATCCCATAGAAATCCGACTACTTCCGTTGACGTACTTCATAACATACACACATGGTACGTCAACGGCATTTGAACAAGTGATATCACAACATATCTCTAAGACACAAAAGATTGAAATAAGTTGCAAATAGCTCTCACTAGAGCAGAGATAGAAAATACAATCATCCAGAGGACACATGTCCCAACAATTCATCATTACATCACAGCGGAAGCATCCAAAGTGTCTGAGTACAGACAAGATCCAAATAGGCTTAAGAGGCCGGAAACGAAAAGACGGAGCCCATCCACGATGTCTCGGATCCTGCCCGGGTCCGCTATCTACTCGTTAGCAGCCTCGTCATACTCCACGTAGTAGCCACCATGGGGATCCTCGGAAACTTGGTCTGCGGAAACCACAGCCCCAAAGGGGTCAGTACAGACAAGTACTGGCAAGCAAGACTCACAAGATACCATAGTGTACCCGGCAACAACAAGTACAGATGCTTTGGGTTCAACGGAAGAATAGGTGATACAAAAGTGCGGCAGCAGGCTGCTCTAACCAACTACAGAAACATGCTACAACTTCCGGCTAAAAGAGAGGGATAAGATAGCGTAACTGAACCAACTATAACTAACCTCAAACAAACCCATCATGGATCTCGCCCCTTATCCGAAGAAGCAATCCGAGGATAACCCACACAGTTGGATTAATGATGGTTCAAGTTATTGTGTCAATAAGACTATTACTAGTCAAGTTATCATTAGTTAGGTGTAAGTTGTTTTGAGTACTTGTGTAACATCCCAAGTATGAAAACTACCCCATAGAATGTTTGATTTCTTGTTACTTAAAGTATTGCATCATGTCATCATATTGTTTCCATGTTGTTTGCTTTTGTTTCTAAATTGTTGCATTTGTTTTCCACTGTTTTCACAACTCAAATTCAAACCTTACTCAAACAATGTTTTCATACTTGTTCTGTTACAACTTTTGGAATAAAAATAACAAGTGAAAACAACCAAATTGTTCCATTTTATTCCATGTTGTTCAACTAATAAAATGGTGTTATAAATTCCACTAAGTCATCCCAAATTGGTTTTCAAATTCAAAGCAAACCATCAACAACACCTCATTTGGAAATTATCAAATAACAAACCATTCCATGTTTCTAATCCAACTAATAATAGGGTTCACCCTATTAAATTGTTGGTTTGATCAATCAATTGTTTCCAAATTGCAATCAAAAATTCAACTCAAAGCACCAAAACAAAAAATCACTTTGAAATCATGTTGAGGTCAAAACAAATCTACTCTATTTGTTTATAATAACATAGGGGTCACCCTATTTAAAATTGTGTTTCAATAATCATTTTTAATACTCAAATCACTCCAATATGAACTATTTCCAAACAGCATCAAATTCAAATGTTTTTGGAATTCCAAACTTGGTTTTGGGTGGTGTCTAATCTAAATAGGCCACCCAAATTTTTCTGGAATTTTTGCAAACCCCAAAAGCATCATTTTCTTCCAATTTCATTTGTTGCAAAAAAATAATAACAAAACAAATAATTAAAAAGAGAGCAAGGGAGAGAGAGCACACCAGGCCTAGCCCTTTCCCCTTTGGCCCAACTTTTCCCAGGCCCGATACCCCCTCGTGTCGTCATCAACCTCTGTACGGTGCCCCATCCCGAGCTCCACGTATACAGAGAACATGGAGCAACGGTGATCACCCCTTCCCCTCTCCCTTTAAGACCTGGAGCTCGAGCCCTAGGGTTCCCAAACCCTAACCCTTTCCCCTCTCTTCCCTTCCCCGCCTCCATCTGCCTTCCATCTCCCTCACCTCTGAATTTTTCTTCTCTGTAACTGAATTTTGCAACCGAGCCACATCTCTTCCTCCCCTCCGGCGATCGCCGAGGTTAGAGCCTCCCTCCGCCGTGGCTAGAGTCGGGAATGGAACCGCCCCTTCGTGCTCTCCCTCTTTGGCGAAGGCGTCGTGAGCCGAGGAGGCCCCGGGCGGCCGCGCCGTCGAGGTTTCCGGCCGGCCGCCTCCCTGCTGCTGCTTTGCGTCCGCCCCGACCCCTCCTGCTCGAGGCCACCAAAGGTGAGGCCGCCCCCCTCGAACCGCTCCTCTTCCTTCCCCTCGCCCTCCTCCCTCATCTCGCCACCCCACCGCACACCGGCCCCGCACGCCCACTCGCGCCGCAGCGAGCACCGCACAGCAGATCGTCGGCGGGCGCTGTTGCTTCGTCAGGTTGCAGTACGCACGAACATAAGTGTTCAGTTAAAGTTTCAGTCAAAATCCCGCGCACCTCCACCTTTTCCACACCCGAGCCCCTTTCCTATCACGACTAATTAGCCACCGCAGTGGTAGAGGCCCCTGTGCGCGCAGCCTCAGGTCCTAGGTTCGATCCCCAAAATCCCCACCTTTTTTCAGTTTTATTCCGAAGTGTTCAGCATTTACCTGAACCTAATCCTCACCCCGACCCCGCTCCTATCACAAATCGAAGCCCACCGCACTGGCAGTACCCTTGCGCTCACATCAGGGGCTCTTGGGTTCGAGTCCCCCCTCTCCCAAATAAAACCAAATTTTTATTTTCCAATGTTTTGGTCACAAAAATTTCTGGTATTCACAGCTAGGCCCTTGCACATTAATTCTAGACCCCTGAAATATTATTTCTAAGTCCCTGTTTCACTAAAAATGGCAGATTGCACCTCAATTTTGTAAATTGCATAATAAAATCATTTTAACTCCAAATCCAACATTTTTGATATGTTTTCAATACCAAATTAAATGTTCTATCCAAATATAAAGTTCGTTTACTGTTTTGAATATTTTAAATTGGTGCAATATTTGAAAACTTGTCAAATTCACTTAAACTTGCAAAATTCATAACTTGGGCATAAAAATTCCAATTTCAACAAACTAAATATGTTTTCCAATCAACTTTTCATGTATTTTTCAAATATAAATTTTGTTTGCTGTTTTGAATAATTTAAATTGCTGAAAACAATTGTTTCTTGTTTATTGCATTTAAAATTGCCAAAATAATAACTTGCTCATTTTAAATCCAATTTCCACAAATGAAATATGTTTTCCATACAAAATTAAACCACCTTTCCAAATATAAATTTTGTTTCATGTTTTGAATAATTAAAAGTGGTTAAATAATTTAAATCTTATTTAATTCATTTAATATTGTTAAATTTATAACTTGATCAAAACAAATTCTTTTGGGACATACAAAATATGTTTTCCAACCCTAAAAGTATAAACTTTTCAAATATGAATTTGGTTTAATTCTTTGAACAAATAAAAATTCAAATAAGTTCATGTTTGAATTAAATTCATTTAATTCTTGCTTAACCTTGTTTAATTCATAACTAATTTATTTGAAATCCTTTTTCAACAAGTGAAACATGTATTCCAACTAAAATCTTGTTTTCTTTTCAAATATAAACTTTGTGATCTGTTTTGAACAATTCAACTTGATGAAAACAACAAATGCTTGTGTAACACCTTTAAGTAACCAAAATTCCAACACTTAATAAGTGAATTTCTAAACTTGGTAAACATTATTTCTATTTGGTTCTATTGTTGTTATTTTGCTGTTTTCCTCATCCATGCATCATGCTAATTCACTTACACAAGTTGATTAGTTGTAAAACAGTTAATTCAACCATAATTCATGGGCTTTTCATATGCAATCCAATTGCATGTGGGTCCATTTAATCCTGTTTCTATCTTGTCAACTAGTTTATTTTGATGCACCCATTAACTTGACATGCATCATCTTTGATTGTGCACAATGCCATGATAATGATTGTTTATTTCTGCCTTGTTTGTTTGCTTCTTCTCGGATAAACGACGACGTTGAGACCGACGATCCTTACGACATCCCTTCTAAGGATTTAGCTCAGTACCAGGCTACTGGGTTTTGCAGGCAAGTTATCACTCACATGAACCACTGTGTTCCTTTCAACATTGGTTACCGATACTTTCCGTTGTTCTTTCCTGCTAGCCTTAGTAGTAGTTGTTTCTGTAACGAACCTATCACATGAATCCCTTAAACCTGATATTGCCTCACCTCCATACCTAAAACCATTGCTTGTTGCCCGTGTCTTACTAGCATGCTTAGGTTGTTTTGCTCGAGTCTGTTACACGTTACTTTCTGTTACTATCTCTATTACGTTCTGGGGGCTCGATGTTTAATCAATCAATCATGCTAATGTTACTATTAATAATAAATTTGATGATAAGGCACCGGCAGGAGGCCCATGAGAGGTTTTGGAGCCTGCTAGTGTCGACCCTAATAGGAAAAGGGTCTTGTCTACTGATCCATGATGAGCGCACTACCCGCATTTGGGAAGCGAGTATGGGCGCCCCCCTCAACTTGACCTGATTCGCATCTCGTCCAAATCGCCTCATTTAGTTCGTGTTTTCCATTTGCCGCATGCATGTTTTTGCGAGCCCAGGCCAGGGTGGAACTTTTGTAGTCGGCATATAGGGGGACACGGTCTTAGAGTGCTATGAGGGTCCCTTTTCTTCGGGGCTTGATTAGCCGTGCGCCCAAGGTTCTTTGGGCTTGATGCGAGGAATGGTTGGTTGTGTTGAGTACCCCGCTTGGTGGAAGGGCCTTTCCATCTGGCGGGTTATTCATGAGTGTACGGCCAAATTGGTGCAACCCTGCAGGGATAATCTTCTCGAGAAGCCGTGTTTTCCGCGGTTATGGATTACTTGGTGAAAGTACTGGCTAACAAGTACTCAGGACAACTTAAACATAATGATCAAACATGTTACACCCAATGATTAATAACTTGACTAGTAATAGGTTGATGGCACAATAACTTGAATCACCTTTAATACAACTGTGTGAGTTATCCTCGGATTGCTTCTTTGGATAAGGGGCGAGATCCAGGATGGGTTTGTTTGAAGTTATCTTTCAGTTGGTGACAATCCTCGATCTTATCTCCTTTCTGTTAGCCGGAAGTGGTAGAACCTCTGTAGTTGGTTAGTGCAGCCAGTTGCAGCATCTTTTATATCCCCTCTCTTCCGGTGAACCCAAGGCATCTGTGCTTGGTGTTGACGGGTTACACTTTGGTGAACTGTGAGTCTTGCTTGCCAGTACGTTTATGTACTGACCCCTTTGGGGCTGTGGTTTCCGCAGACCTACGTTTCCGAGGATCTACATGGTGGCTACTACGTGGAGTATGACGAGACTGCTGACGAGTAGATAGCGGACCCGGGCAGGATCCGAGACTTCGTGGATGGGCTCCGTCTTTTCGTTTCCGGCCTCTTAGGCCTATTTGGTTCTTGTCTGTACTCAGACATGTTGAATGCTTCCGCTGTATTGTAATGATGTATTGTTGGGGCAGGTGCCCTCTGAATGATTGTATTTGCTATCTCAGCTCTAATGAGAGCCATTTGCAACTTATTTCAATCTTTTGTGTCGTAGAGATCTGTTGTGATATCACTTGTTAAACGCCGTTGACGTACCATGTGTGTATGGTTTGAAGTACGTCGACGGAAGTGCCTTTGATCTCTAGTGGATAGTTTACATCGACGATGGAATAGCAGGGCTTGTGTTGTCGCGCATAAGCGCAGGCCTACCAGGAAGCTGGGACGTGGGAGCAGTTATGCCCCATAATCCAAGCATCTGCTATCCAGTTCGTACGGTGAGTATCCCCTAGAAATCAGGGTGCGACAAATGGTATCAGAGCCTGTCTGCCTGTAGGATCCCTTTTTACTGGTCGCAGTTGAGTCTAGAAACTATTTTGTAGCTATATAGGAACAAAATGAAACGTGAGAGTAGGAATTCTGTTCTTTCTTCTTTTCCCACCCTCCCTCCCTTTTCTGGTAAGGAAGTGCAACGTTGATTTTTCCCTTCTCATCTAAACTTTCAAGTTAGGATTTCACGTATCCTGGTTTCTCTAGGATGGTTATATCTACTAGACCATAGGAATGGAGGTGGTTGTGACATGATTTATCATGTTGCCTACTCACGATTGAGAGCGGAGGCGTGTAAGCCCCGGAAGCAAATCCTCTATTCCTTAAGCAGTAGATAATGATCCTTTAGAAGCCCGGATGGGTTTTTCCGTAGTACCTCAGGAATCTTGTTCTCGTTTTCCCGGTGTTGCTTCAATATCATGTTCTTCTAAACATTTCCTTTTCGTCCGTTGAAATCTTGTTGTTGTTTTCTACTTCAATTCTTCCACCGGCTTCTAATCAAAGTTTTTTTTCGTTCATCTGCTAAACTCTATTCCAGCTAAAGTGTTAATTGATACCGGAGAATCACATTCCTTTGTGTCAACAATCTTTTCCACAACATACAACCTAATTCTGGTTCCACTAAGCAATCAAAACTCTGTTCACTCCCCGGGATCTCAAATGTTGACTTCCAAGATAAGTAAGAACAATCCAATTATAATGGGAGGCCACATATTCCTCGTTACTCTCATGTTGCTGATTCTGACATAGATGTCATCCTTGGTGTTCCATTGATGTCAATAACTCTGTTCCACCTTTATTACAGATAATCTACTCTCCAAATGAATCAAATACTATCCAGCTATACATCCTCCATACAAAACCAATACCTCTACTAATATTGTTCAGGTGGTTTCCAAATTCCCTGATGTCTATCCAATGTGCACGATGTGTTTCACGTGTCACAGCTCAAGTGGATCTTTCCAAGAAGTTTCCGGACCTTCTCTTTTCTCAGTAGGAATCTCGGGGCGCGATTCCTTCAAGGGGGGCGTTTTGTAACATCCCAAGTATGAAAACTACCCCATAGAATGTTTGATTTCTTGTTACTTAAAGTATTGCATCATGTCATCATATTGTTTCCATGTTGTTTGCTTTTGTTTCTAAATTGTTGCATTTGTTTTCCACTGTTTTCACAACTCAAATTCAAACCTTACTCAAACAATGTTTTCATACTTGTTCTGTTACAACTTTTGGAATAAAAATAACAAGTGAAAACAACCAAATTGTTCCATTTTATTCCATGTTGTTCAACTAATAAAATGGTGTTATAAATTCCACTAAGTCATCCCAAATTGGTTTTCAAATTCAAAGCAAACCATCAACAACACCTCATTTGGAAATTATCAAATAACAAACCATTCCATGTTTCTAATCCAACTAATAATAGGGTTCACCCTATTAAATTGTTGGTTTGATCAATCAATTGTTTCCAAATTGCAATCAAAAATTCAACTCAAAGCACCAAAACAAAAAATCACTTTGAAATCATGTTGAGGTCAAAACATCTACTTATTTGTTTATAATAACATAGGGGTCACCCTATTTAAAATTGTGTTTCAATAATCATTTTTAATACTCAAATCACTCCAATATGAACTATTTCCAAACAGCATCAAATTCAAATGTTTTTGGAATTCCAAACTTGGTTTTGGGTGGTGTCTAATCTAAATAGGCACCCAAATTTTTCTGGAATTTTTGCAAACCCCAAAAGCATCATTTTCTTCCAATTTCATTTGTTGCAAAAAAAATAATAACAAAACAAATAATTAAAAAGAGAGCAAGGGAGAGAGAGCACACCAGGCCTAGCCCTTTCCCCTTTGGCCCAACTTTTCCCAGGCCCGATACCCCCTCGTGTCGTCATCAACCTCTGTACGGCGCCCCATCCCGAGCTCCACGTATACAGAGAACATGGAGCAACGGTGATCACCCTTCCCCTCTCCTTTAAGACCTGGAGCTCGAGCCCTAGGGTTCCCAAACCCTAACCCTTTCCCCTCTCTTCCCTTCCCCGCCTCCATCTGCCTTCCATCTCCTCACCTCTGAATTTTTCTTCTCTGTAACTGATTTTGCAACCGAGCCACATCTCTTCCTCCCCTCCGGCGATCGCCGAGGTTAGAGCCTCCCTCCGCCGTGGCTAGAGTCGGGAATGGAACCGCCCCTTCGTGCTTCCCTCTTTGGCGAAGGCGTCGTGAGCCGAGGAGGCCCCGGGCGGCCGCGCCGTCGAGGTTTCCGGCCGGCCGCCTCCCTGCTGTGCTTTGCGTCCGCCCCGACCCCTCCTGCTCGAGGCCACCAAAGGTGAGGCCGCCCCCTCGAACCGCTCCTCTTCCTTCCCCTCGCCCTCCTCCCTCATCTCGCCCCACCGCACACCGGCCCCGCACGCCCACTCGCGCCGCAGCGAGCACCGCACAGCAGATCGCCGGCGGGCGCTGTTGCTTCGTCAGGTTGCAGTACGCACGAACATAAGTGTTCAGTTAAAGTTTCAGTCAAAATCCCGCGCACCTCCACCTTTTCCACACCCGAGCCCCTTTCCTATCACGACTAATTAGCCACCGCAGTGGTAGAGGCCCCTATGCGCGCAGCCTCAGGTCCTAGGTTCGATCCCCAAAATCCCCACCTTTTTTCAGTTTTTATTCCGAAGTGTTCAGCGCATTTACCTGAACCTAATCCTCACCCCGACCCCGCTCCTATCACAAATCGAAGCCACCGCACTGGCAGTACCCTTGCGCTCACATCAGGGGCTCTTGGGTTCGAGTCCCCCCTCTCCCAAATAAAACCAAATTTTTATTTTCCAATGTTTTGGTCACAAAAATTTCTGGTATTCACAGCTAGGCCCTTGCACATTAATTCTAGACCCCTGAAATATTATTTCTAAGTCCCTGTTTCACTAAAAATGGCAGATTGCACCTCAATTTTGGTAAATTGCATAATAAAATCATTTTAACTCCAATCCAACATTTTTGATATGTTTTCAATACCAAATTAATGTTCTATCCAAATATAAAGTTCGTTTACTGTTTTGATTATTTTAAATTGGTGCAATATTTGAAAACTTGTCAAATTCACTTAAACTTGCAAAATTCATAACTTGGGCATAAAAATTCCAATTCAACAAACTAAATATGTTTTCCAATCAACTTTTCATGTACTTTTCAAATATAAATTTTGTTTGCTGTTTTGAATAATTTAAATTGCTGAAAACAACTGTTTCTTGTTTATTGCATTTAAAATTGCCAAAATAATAACTTGCTCATTTTAAATCCAATTTCCACAAATGAAATATGTTTTCCATACAAAATTAAACCACCTTTCCAAATATAAATTTTGTTTCATGTTTTGAATAATTAAAAGTGGTTAAATAATTTAAATCTTATTTAATTCATTTAATTTGTTAAATTTATAACTTGATCAAAACAAATTCTTTTGGGACATACAAAATATGTTTTCCAACCCTAAAGTATAAACTTTTCAAATATGAATTTGGTTTAATGCTTTGAACAAATAAAAATTCAAATAAGTTCATGTTTGAATTAAATTCATTTAATTCTTGCTTAACCTTGTTTAATTCATAACTAATTTATTTGAAATCCTTTTTCAACAAGTGAAACATGTATTCCAACTAAAATCTTGTTTTCTTTTCAAATATAAACTTTGTGTCTGTTTTGAACAATTCAACTTGATGAAACAACAAATGCTTGTGTAACACCTTTAAGTAACCAAAATTCCAACACTTAATAAGTGAATTTCTAACTTGGTAAACATTATTTCTATTTGGTTCTATTGTTGTTTATTTTGCTGTTTTCCTCATCCATGCATCATGCTAATTCACTTACACAAGTTGATTAGTTGTAAAACAGTTAATTCAACCATAATTCATGGGCTTTTCATATGCAATCCAATTGCATGT
This sequence comes from Alopecurus myosuroides, assembly GCA_028641055.1. Lineage (NCBI taxonomy): Eukaryota > Viridiplantae > Streptophyta > Magnoliopsida > Poales > Poaceae > Alopecurus > Alopecurus myosuroides. Next base: position 760,466,558 of record CM054057.1, read on the forward strand.
GGGTCCATTTTAATCCTGTTTCTATCTTGTCAACTAGTTTATTTTGATGCACCCATTAACTTGACATGCATCATCTTTGATTGTGCACAATGCCATGATAATGATTGTTTATTTCTGCCTTGTTTGTTTGCTTCTTCTCGATAAACGACGACGTTGAGACCGACGATCCTTACGACATCCCTTCTAAGGATTTAGCTCAGTACCAGGCTACTGGGTTTTGCAGGCAAGTTATCACTCACATGAACCACTGTTCCTTTCAACATTGGTTACCGATACTTTCCGTCTTTCCTGCTAGCCTTAGTAGTAGTTGTTTCTGTAACGAACCTATCACATGAATCCCTTAAACCTGATATTGCCTCACCTCCATACTAAAACCATTGCTTGTTGCCCGTGTCTTACTAGCATGCTTAGGTTGTTTTGCTCGAGTCTGTTACCCGTTACTTTCTGTTACTATCTCTATTACGTTCTGGGGGCTCGATGTTTAATCAATCAATCATGCTAATGTTACTATTAATAATAAATTGATGATAAGGCACCGGCAGGAGGCCCATGAGAGGTTTTGGAGCCTGCTAGTGTCGACCCTAATAGGAAAAGGGTCTTGTCTACTGATCCATGATGAGCACTACCCGCATTTGGGAAGCGAGTATGGGCGCCCCCCTCAACTTGACCTGATTCGCATCTCGTCCAAATCGCCTCATTTAGTTCGTGTTTTCCATTTGCCGCATGCATGTTTTTTGCGAGCCAGGCCAGGGTGGAACTTTTGTAGTCGGCATATAGGGGGACACGGTCTTAGAGTGCTATGAGGGTCCCTTTTCTTCGGGGCTTGATTAGCCGTGCGCCCAAGGTTCTTTGGGCTTGATGCGAGGAATGGTTGGTTGTGTTGAGTACCCCGCTTGGTGGAAGGCCTTTCCATCTGGCGGTTATTCATGAGTGTACGGCCAAATTGGTGCAACCCTGCAGGGATAATCTTCTCGAGAAGCCGTGTTTTCCGCGGTTATGGATTACTTGGTGAAAGTACTGGCTAACAAGTACTCAGGACAACTTAAACATAATGATCAAACATGTTACACCCAATGATTAATAACTTGACTAGTATAGGTTGATGGCACAATAACTTGAATCACCTTTAATACAACTGTGTGAGTTATCCTCGGATTGCTTCTTTGGATAAGGGGCGAGATCCATGGGTTTGTTTGAAGTTATCTTTCAGTTGGTGACAATCCTCGATCTTATCTCCTTTCTGTTAGCCGGAAGTGGTAGAACCTCTGTAGTTGGTTAGTGCAGCCAGTTGCAGCATCTTTTATATCCCCTCTCTTCCGTGAACCCAAGGCATCTGTGCTTGGTGTTGACGGGTTACACTTTGGTGAACTGTGAGTCTTGCTTGCCAGTAGTTTATGTACTGACCCTTTGGGGCTGTGGTTTCCGCAGACCTACGTTTCCGAGGATCTACATGGTGGCTACTACGTGGAGTATGACGAGACTGCTGACGAGTAGATAGCGGACCCGGGCAGGATCCGAGACTTCGTGGATGGGCTCCGTCTTTTCGTTTCCGGCCTCTTAGGCCTATTTGGTTCTTGTCTGTACTCAGACATGTTGAATGCTTCCGCTGTATTGTAATGATGTATTGTTGGGGCAGGTGCCCTCTGAATGATTGTATTTGCTATCTCAGCTCTAATGAGAGCCATTTGCAACTTATTTCAATCTTTTGTGTCGTAGAGATCTGTTGTGATATCACTTGTTAAACGCCGTTGACGTACCATGTGTGTATGGTTTGAAGTACGTCGACGGAAGTGCCTTTGATCTCTAGTGGATAGTTTACATCGACGATGGAATAGCAGGGCTTGTGTTGTCGCGCATAAGCGCAGGCCTACCAGGAAGCTGGGACGTGGGAGCAGTTATGCCCCATAATCCAAGCATCTGCTATCCAGTTCGTACGGTGAGTATCCCCTAGAAATCAGGGTGCGACAACTTGTTAGCCAGTACTTTCACCAAGTCATCCATAACCGCGGACAACACGGCTTCTCGAGAAGATTTAACCCTGCAGGGATGCACCAATTTGGCCGTACACGTAAGAATAACCCGCCAGATGGAATGGCCCTTCCACCAAGCGGGCACTCAACACAACTCAACTCTTCTTTGCATCAAGCCCAAAGAACCCCGTGCAAATGAGCGTACGGCTAATCAAGCCCCACGAAGAAAAGGGGACCCTCATAGCACTCTAAGAACGTGTCTCCCTAAATGCCGACTACAAAAGTTTCCACCCTGGCCTCGGGTTCGTACCTGCATATGCGTGCGGAAAATGGAAAACCCGAACTAAATGAGGCGATTTGGACGAGATGCGAATCGAATCAAATTGAGGAGGGCGCCCATACACGCTTCCCACATGCGGTTAGTGCGCTCATCATGGATCAGTAGAGAAGACCCTTTTCCTAATTAGGGTCGACACTAGCAGGCCTCAAAACCACGCCGGGCCTCCTGCCGGTGCCTTATCATCAAATTAGCATTACCTCAAACATTAACAGGTTGTTGTTTAACATTGAGCCCCCAGAACATAATAAATATGGTAACAGAAATAACGGACAGCAGACTCGAGCATAAACAACCCTAAGCATGCTACTAAGACACAGACAACAAGCAATGGGGTTATAGGTGTGGAGGATAGGCTATATCAGGGTTACAGGATAACATGTGATAGGATCGAACACAAGCAACGAATCTTAAGGCTAGCAGAATAGACAACGGAAAGTATCGATATCCAGTGTGGAAAGGACACAATGGTTCATGTGAGTGAATACTTGGCTGCAAACTCAGTAGCCTGGTACTGGGCTAACTCCTCAGAAGTAGTGTCGTAAACCTCGTCTGTCTCAACGTCGTCGTCTACTCGAGAAGAAGCAAACAAACAACACAGAGAGACAAACAATCAATAACATGGCATAATGCACAATCATGGGATGATGGATAACAATTTAATTGATGCATCAAAAAGCTAGTTGACATGGTAAATAATTAAATGGACCCATATGCAATTTGGATTGCATATGGAAAGCACATGAATTAAGGTTGGATTAAATGATCTACAACTAATCATCATGTGTAAGTGAATTAGCATGATGCATGGATGAAGAAAACAATAAGAAAACAACAATAGGTTCAAATGGAAATGAAGTTTACCAAATTTGGAATTTTATTTAGTAAGTTATGAAATTTTGGTTTCTTAAAGGAGTTACACAGGCAATTGTTGTTTTCACCAATTTTAATTGTTCAAAATAAATAACAAAATTCATATTTAGAAAGAGCACCAAATTTTAGGTGGAATACATGTTTCATTTGTTGAAAAAGGAATTAGAATGAATTAATTATGAATTAAACAAGTTTAAACAAGATTTAAATGGATTTAATTCAAGTATGAATTTATTTGAATGTTTATTTGTTCAAAACATTTAATAAAATTCATATTTGGAAAGTTTATACTTTTCTGGTTTGAAAACATATTTTATATGTTCAAAAAGAATTTAATTTGACCAAGTTATGAATTGGGCAATTTTAAATGATTTAAACAAGGTTTAATTTATTTAACCAATTTTAATTATTCAGAACATGAAACAAAGTTTATATTTGAAATGGTGGTTTAATTTGGCATGGAAAACATATTTTATATGTGCCATTTGAATTAAGTTTGAATTAGTTATGAATTTAACCAAATTTGAAATGAGTTGTTTGAATTTGAAATTTGAAAACATTTGAAATGTTCAAAACAGAAAACAAATGATTTAAACAGTTAGAGAATTAAATTTGGTTTAGAATACATATTTTATTTATATTATTTGGATTTGAAATTCAAAAGTTATTCAATTTTGAAAGTTGGGGGCTAATCTGTAATTTTAAAAGCATACAGATTGGTCCAGGGGCCTAGGTGCGAAAATAAACTTCAGATTAGGTCCCTGGGGACCTTTTCTACCCAGCAGATCGACCCCTGGGTCACTGGCCTGTGGGCCAGTGCCCAGCTGGCGCTGCGTGGCACGCGGGTGTGGGCCTACGTGGCCACCACGGCCACTGGCAGGTGGGCCTGCGCAGCCCGCGTGGCAAAGGCAAAAATTGGGGATTAATCCGCGCGGGCGGGGGCTCGAACCCGCGCCGCGGGCGTGCGCGTGCAGTGCTGCTGCCACTGCGCTGTTGCGCGTTTGCTGACAGAGGAGGAGGCGCGGGGGGTATAACGTTCAGTTAGCTGCGCTAACTGAAACTGAACAAGTTTCAGCTATCTGAAACTGACAGAGGGGAGCGGCGGTCACCGGCGGCGAGCTGCTGCTGCTGCTCGTGGACGTTGGACAGGTGCAGGGGAGGTGTGCGTGCTCGTGCTCGTGATGCGCGGGAGCAGAGAGGGAAGGAGGAGGAGATGCTGTGCTCACCGGGAGGGAGGAAGACGGCTCGGGAGGAGGAGGTGCTCGACGGCGACAGCAGGTGGACGGCGGCGTAGTTCCGGTGGCTCTCAGCCACCGGTGAGTGGTCGAGGAGGAAGGTGGGAGTACGGGGAATCGATTCCCATACTCGTCCTGCTGCGAGGGTGACTAGGACGACGGCGATCGCCGGAGGTAGGTGCGGTGGCGCTCGGTGGAGGTGCAGAGGTGGGGAGCAGAGAGGGACAGCGGGAGAGAGGAGAGGAAAAAGATGGCGGCGGTGGAGAGAGAGAGGAGGAGGAGGTTAGGGCACGGGAGGAGCTCGGGAAGAGAGCGAAGAGGTAAGCAGGCCGTGCTGGTGGGCTGGGCTCAGCCCACTGGCCTGCCCTCTCTCCTCTCTGCGTTTTTTTTCCTTTTTGTTTTTTCTGTTCTGTTTTTTTTTTGCTGAAAAGAAAAAGGAAGAAAAGGACAGGGTTTTGGGTTTAGAAAAATTAGGGTATAATTTTTATAGTTTAGTTATTGTGAAAGCACAGATGTGCAACTTTCTGTTTTTCAAAAATTTCAAAATGGTTGCTGTTTGTATTTTATTTGAATTTGAATGAATTTGACATTAATTAAATTATTGAGAGAAGCAAATTAAATAGTTTGTACTTTCATGTTTAAAGGAAATAATTTGATGTTTTGATTTGAATATTTTTAGTTGAAAATTGTAACAGAACAAGTATGAAACAAAGATTTGAATTTTTGGTTTGAAATTCAAATAGAAAAACAAGGAAAAACAAAGGAAAACAATTGGAAAACAAATGCAATGATTATGATGTCATGATGCAAAACATAAATTAACATGAATCAAACATTCTAAAGGTTGTTTTTCATACTTGGGATGTTACAATGCGCCACAGACATGAGGAATTCTATGGCGCACGGGATAGGAGTGCGCCACAGAAAAGAGGAATTCTATGGCGCACGGGACAGAGGTGCGCCACAGAAATATGCTGGGCCCACACCAATCATTGCCCTACTCAAATTCTGTGGCGCATGGTGATTAGTGCGCCACAGAAATATGACAATTCTGTGGCGCACCACTGTCCTATGCGCCACAGAATTCCCATCCCCAAAATTTATGTCCATGCACGAACTCCACCCCCCCCCCCCCCGTGGATCGCCTTTTTCATATTTGTAAAAAATAAATGAGCATGATAGAAACTTCAAAAGATAAAATCCTTTGAGATCTAGGGAGATTTTAAGGTCTACTTTTTTTTATCAAATTTCGAAATATGAATTTCGACTTTCTGAGCAAAAGTTCGTTCAAAAACGTAAAATGGGCATAACTTTTGCATACGATGTCGAAAAAAAATGATCAAGATATCAAAAAAAATTCCGGGATGAAGCATTCCTCACAGCCACATTCTCATTAATTTACTCCCTAGTAAAGTTATCAATTTTGACACTCCGGTTGAACGTCTCCTTCATACTAAACCCAATTATGAATCACTTCGTATCTTAGGGTGTGCTTGTTGGCCCAATCTTCGTCCTTACAACACACGCAAACTTTCTTTCCGCTCCACTCGCTATGTTTTTCTTGGATATAGTCCACTTCATAAAGGTGTCAAATGTCGAGATACTACAACCGGACGTGTCTATATTTCTAGGGATGTTGTTTTTGATGAAAACGTGTGTCCTTTTGCTTCCCTGCATCCAAACTCTGGAATATGTCTTCATGCCGAAATTTTACTTCTTCCACCTCTCACACTTGTAGGGATATACAAACTGATCATCACATAGACTTGCCTATTATACCTATTGTGACTACCATGACCAGGCAAATATGGAACAAGCTGGACAGAACAATACTACTCCGAATTCTGAAACCACCGAACAAAATTTGAGTTCATTTGGTGTTGAAACGGATGAAGAGGAGCAATAACAAGCCACGCCGCTACGCGACAACGGGGGCACGAAATCTGGTGCTGGTTCCCAATCGTCCTCGGATCATACGCCCGTGGATCCCCATGCAGATTCGCCACGGTCTCCGCGCCGGTCCCCCTCTGCCTTGTCGCCACGCGTCTTGGCTGCGGAATCAGCCGACAGCGCAGCCGGCCGCGCGTCAGACAGCGCCAGGCGCTCCTCTGTCGCGTCCTCTCCGTCCTCACCTGACGTAACCAGCTCCTCCACGTCGAGCCTGGCAGGCCGAGCAGGAGAGGCCCGGTCTTGCAATCATCACCGCCGTCTCCTCGAGATCCACGTCACGAGGTCGGACGATCGAGGCGAAGGGATACCGGCGAGGGGGAGTACAATGGCACGCAGGAGGGACCCACCTCCACTGTTGTGGCGGCAGCCGACCGGATGCAGCCACAGGGACACACCAGGCCCTCTGGCCCGGCCGGGCCCGAAGGCCTGTAAAGTCCCCGTCGCCGCATTGCAGTAAGCACGCCACCGTCTCCACCACCCCCGGCCCGATCCATTCACCTTTAACGCCAAGGAGGGACACTGCGTCTGAGGCAGCCCACCCAGGCCCAGATGGGGCCCGCGAGCCCAGATCTGAGCAGGCGCCGCTGGCCAATCCGGCTGGCAGCCAGCCTCCCCGAGGACTACGACCCCTAGCCACCAAGGGACAGCTTCGCCGCACCGAAGACCCCCCGCACCCGCCGGACCACCTGCCGGTCGGAGTACCACCACCACCAGGACGTCAAGCGCCGCGCCGCCTCGCCCGCGCGGGTAGAAGCAAGCCGCCGCCGCCGGCACCTGCCGCGCACGGGCAACGACCGGCAGGCCGCACCAGCGGCGGGGGAGGAGGGAGAGAGGGGAGGGGCTAGAGGCGGCCGGTTTCTAGGGTTCCCCTGCTCGCCTGCGTCGGGGGCGAGAAGAAAACCAAGAGTACCCAACAATGCATTGTTAACCATCTTTTTCTAATCCGTACTAATTTTTCCTTGACTGTTTGCTTTGGACAGACAGTTCAATTACTCATGGTAGAAGAGAGGTATGATCGAATGGCAAACAAGAAGAAAGTGCAACAGGGTTGAACGGGCGAACGAGAAGAAAATCCAACCGGTTCAATCATACAAGCCATTGATGCACTCGATGTGCTCCTTCCCCATTCTGGCACACTCTGGCACATTAGGAGCGTAAATATTTTTGCTCGATACCTACGTGATCCCAATGCTTTCATTTTTTTTTTTTTGGCCAGGGAACTCATTTTCCTTCAATACGTGACAACAGGTGATTCTACAAATTGATGAACAAATGGACTTCTCTAAAAAAAAAGGAGTTTACTGTCATCTTTGCTTTGGTGAAATTTGATTTCACCTAGAAAAATAAGTACATCGAACATGTTACAATCACTGATTATTTTTCAGACTACTTGTTTATTAATGTAAACAAATATTTAGAAATCCTCTTCGTCGCAGTACATTTCACGCTACATCTATCTGTTCACTTTGATAAATGAGATTAGACCTTTTCGACGATTTGTTAATATATGTACTACTATTACACGTGCGTTGCACGTGCATGATTACTAGTTTATTGAAAGGTTTAAAATTTAAAAAAAACAAAAGGGAGATGAGAGGTCGTTCAAGAGAGGAGAACCGGTACGAGGATGAAAAGGCGATGACCTAGGCGATCTAGGGTTCCGACTCCGCTGGTGATTCAATCACCAGGGTGAGATTTCTGTTACTTCGTTCGTTTCTTCTTGCAGTCGGATCGGACTCGTTGTTTCGAGGCGGAGATAGACCCAGACGTTCGGGGGTTTTCTCTGGAGAACACCGTCCTTCTGTTCTGATCAGGTTTGCGACAGCGGTCATGGAGAATTCGTTTGGGGACCAAGCTAGCGGATCGAGGATTGAAGATGAGGCTCTGGAGAGGGCCATGAAGAACCTGGAACTTAGGGAGGGGGAGCTCGACGATGTGTACATCGGCGACGATGACCTCCAGGACCTAAAGAAACAGGCACGGTGGTTGGCAGTGGGCAAGGTTAATACTCGGAAACCGATTTCGGCACAGGCAGTATTCGAAACTTTGAAGGGGGTCTGGGGATTAGCGCATGAACCGGAGCTCAGGGAGGTAGATGACAATCTTTTCACAATGAAGTTTTTCTGTTTGGGGGATTGGAACAAGATCATGCACCAAGGTCCGTGGCTCTATAAGAAATTGGTCATTGTGATAGCAGAATATGATGGATTATGCAATCCGAAGGATGTCAGTGTCACGAGCACGAGTGTTTGGGCCCAAATTCATTCAATTCCAGAGCTCTACAGGATCACTCGTATTGTTGATGAATTGGCACGTAGAATTGGTAAGGTCCATAGCGTGGAGATGAAGCCTACTAGATTTTTTGAAGGAGATTATGTCAGGGTGAGAGCTAGTATTGATGTGGACGTACCCCTTATTCGGTTTGTCCCAATCAATGTGGGCGGCAAACGAGAGCTTCTGTTGGTGAAATATGAAAAGATTGGTTTCTTTTGCGACGTTTGTGGTATTATGGGCCATGATCTCGAAGAGTGTGGAGACGGTGTTCACGATCAAAAGGCAATCCAATATGGTAAATGGCTGCTTGCTAAAAGAAGAATTAATACCACACAATTTTCAAACCGAGAAAGTACCACAGGTAGATTCGGTGCAAGGGGTAGAAGAAGGGGTAGAGATCCGTACCCTCGTAAGCGGTCCTCTGCGGATATGGAAGAAGATGAAGATCACTTCAGTGACACAGCTTCTAGCCCCCTCAAGAAATTGGAGGGTGTGGCGTCGGATGATAAACATGAGAGGCAAGGAAGTAGGGGTACCCGGTTGCAGGATGAGCTACAGGATCAAGGAAACAGGGGGTATTCCGTGTCGGGTGAGCTACATGCCACTGTTGGTGGTTCCAAAACAAATACGATGCGTCAGCTGACGTATGAACCAAAAGAAGTTGATGATGGGGCTCGGGGATCAAATAAATCTGCTGTGGGTGGTATACCACCACCGCCACTTGGCTATAAGAACCCGAGAGAAACTAAAAGGTCAAAGAAATCAGATTATGGCAGTGTACACTCAAATGAAAGTAAATCGGCGGCTCCTCTGGGAGGAGACCGCCGGGAGCAATGAGTCTTCTGAGTCTGAACTGTCGGGGCTGCGGGCGGCCCGAGACAGTTCATGAAATATGCAGTTTGATTCAACTGCATCGCCCCATCGTGGTTTTTCTCTCGGAAACCAAGATGTCAGATACGAGAGCAACAGCTTTGAGGTTTAAGTTTGGCTTTCAACACGCTTTTGTAGTGAAGAGTGAGGGCCTTAGTGGTGGTCTTGCGCTTTATTGGAATAATGACTCAACTATTAGTCTGAACTCGTTTAGCAGGACTCATATTGATGTTATTATTCAGAATGAAGGCCTGGGACCAGTGGATTGGAGATTCACGGGATTCTACGGTGATCCAGTGAGAACGAGAAGGAAACGGAGTTGGGAATTGTTAAAGTATCTTCGCACAGTCTATGATCTTCCATGGTTATGCGTGGGTGATTTTAACGAAATTCTCTAGGAAGATGAGCAAATAGGTGGTAATCCTAGACAGGATTGGGCTATGGAGAGTTTTAGGGAGGCAGTGGACTACTGCCGCTTCACAGACTTGGGTTTCTCAGGACTGCCCTACACTTGGGACAACAGACAACAAGGTCAGAGAAATATCAAGGTCCGTTTGGATCAAGGTTTAGGTGATGTTAAATTCATGGAGGTTTTCGGAAACTCTACAGTATCACACGTTCAAACAATACAATCCGACCACTGTGCACTACTGGTTACGGCTGCTGCAGATATCGGCCCAAGGGCTAGTCATGGGCTGAAACAATTTCGCTTCGAGAATGCATGGGTGCGGCATGATACCTATGTTCATACTGTGGAGAGGGCTTGGGTGCCAGTGAATGGCTCTCTATCGGATGTATTGGGTGCTCTAGGTAAGGTTAGTGATAAACTACAAGTCTGGAGCAAGAATGACTTTGGTAATGTGAGGAAACAATTGAAGAGATTAAGGGATCAATTGCAACGAGTCAGGAGTAACTCTATCCGAGGTGGTCCTTCTGATACCGAATACTCCATCACTAGGAGAATTTCGGAATTACTATCTCGGGAGGAAGCTATGGCTAAACAAAGATCAAGGGTGCAATGGCTGCGTGAAGGGGATCGTAATACGTCCTTTTTCCACGCAAAAGCAAAGGAGAGAGCTCGGGTTAACAGAATTAAAGCAATACAATTGGATAATGGGTCTCGGATCACTAATCAAACAGGTATTGAGGAAGCTGCTATCGATTTCCATTACACTTTATTTACTGCAGATAATAATACAAACCCGGAGCTGGTTACTGAATGTGTAGAAGAGAAAGCTAATGAGGCTATGAATAATTCCTTATGTGCACCGATGACTGATATGGAGATTGAAAAAGCCCTATTTATGATGCATCTGAATAAGTCCCCAGGACCTGATGGCTTTACAGTGGGGTTTTATATTAAACATTGGAATATCATTAAGAGCTCAGTATGCAATGCTATTAAGGGCTTCTTCAGAGATGGGGTTATGCCCCCGGAGGTAAATAAAACTATTCTAGTGCTTATTCCAAAGGTTAAAAATCCCAACTGTTTAAAACAGTATAGGCCTATTTCTTTGTGCAATGTGCTCTATAAACTGGTTTCTAAGGTTCTAGCTATGAGATTGAGACCTTTTCTTGATGATATTATTTCTGAAGAGCAGAGTGCATTTGTTCCGGGAAGGCTTATTACTGATAATGTTTTAACGGCCTATGAATGCATCCATTATCTTAAGAGGAAAAAAGGTAAAAGTGGTGCTTGCGCTATAAAAGTGGATATGGCAAAAGCATATGACAGAGTTGAGTGGGGATATTTGAGGAAGATTATGGAAAAATTGGGTTTTGCTGAGCTATGGATTGACAGGGTAATGGCTTGTGTTGAATCAGCCTCTTTTTCTGTCCGAGTTAATGGGGTTCTATCTGAGGTTTTCTTGCCATCCAGAGGCATTAGGCAAGGTGATCCAATCATCCCATACTTGTTTCTTTTGTGTTCTCAAGGTTTAACATGTTTGTTTAAGCATGTTGGTGCAGGACATATTACTAGAGGAGTCAGGGTTGGCTTACATGCACCTTGGATTTCTCATTTGATGTTTGCTGATGACTGCATTATTTTTACTGAGGCTAGTCTGACAGGTGCTCAACGAATCAATGACATTCTTGAAAGGTACCTTATTGGTTCGGGTCAGCTAGTAAATAAGGATAAATCAGCAATTTTTTTCATCTCTAATTGCACTACTCTTATGAAGCAAGAAGTGCACTCGGCTGTTGAGATAACTAATGAAGCTTTGGTAGAAAAATATTTAGGCCTCCCTACTTCTCTTGGGAGGTCCACTGATTCTGAGTTTGAGGGGATTCTCTCAAAGATCAAGAGACTTGTTAATGGTTGGGTCCCTAAACACCTAAATAGTGCTGGGAGAGAAGTACTTATAAAGGCTATTTGTCAAGCAATCCCAACCTATTCTATGAGTTGTTTCAGGCTATCTAAAAAAATATGTAAGACGATTACAGCTGTTATTGCTAAATTTTGGTGGGGAGGTGATGATCAAAATAGGAAAATGCATTGGGTGAAATGGTCTGATCTAGCCATTCCAAAATGTGAAGGAGGGATGGGTTTCAGAGATATTGAACTGTTTAATTAATCAATGCTGGCTAAACAAGGGTGGAGGATACTGACTAATCCTAACTCCCTTTGTGCAAAAGTCTTGAGAGGGAAGTATTTTCATTCAGGTGATTTTATGAATGCGAGGAGTAAGAGAGGAGCATCCCATACTTGGAGAGCTATACTCCATGGTAGAGATGCCTTAAAACTTGGTCTTATAAAAAGGATTGGAGATGGCAGCTCGGTCCGTGTTTAGGACGACCCTTGGTTACCAGATAACCCAGGTAGAAGGCCTCTCTTCCGATCACCCGACAGTGAGGTGGTATTAGTGGAAGAACTCCTTGACCCTTTATCGAACCAGTAGCTTGAATAGAAGGTGAGATCGAATTTCATACATTCTGATGCGGAATCTATACTTCGCATCCCTGCTGGTCACTTCATGGATGACAGTTGGGCTTGGCATCCGGAGCGCCTTGGTTTCTTTTCGGTAAGATCAGCATATAAGTGTCTTGTTTCAAAGAGACATCAAGCTAACGGTCTATCGATTGGTTCGGGTCTTCAAGTTTGGAAGAGACTATGGAAGCTCCACGTCCCCTGTCGAGACATCGTAGTAGTTTTCATAGACGGGGGTGCCATGAGACTACGGTAGAGACGTGGGGTAACGGGATAGCGTAGTAACACAGAACACAGGATTTTACCCAGGTTCGGTACGTCGCGACAGTACGACGTGCCTACTCCTGCACTTCTCACTAATCGGGACTAAAGCCCGTAAACAGGGTTACAATGTGAGGCTTTAGATCTAAGCTACTCGACGAGGATGAGCTTCTCGGCGAGTTGGCGTAGAGCTTCTCTGTTATCTCTCCTTCGTTGGTTGTTTTGTTTATCTCCCGTCCGGCTTTATATAATAGCCGGATTAGGGCTTACAGAATAGGAAACCTAGAAAACTACGGTAACTTGTAACTTGGAAAGCAAGGAATCCCTCTTCTCCTCCAAGCCAGATCACATGGGCTGTGATCTGAGTTCTTCTAGAATCCGGCTTCTGCGCGTCGGATTACTGGGCCGCCTAATGGACCTAAGCCCACTACCACTTAGGCCACCCTGGTAATCCGGCACTTGGCCTACCATCTTCTATACCCCTATTTGGTATATATCCGACAGTAACCCCCAAAGAAGGACCAAAACTCTGATTCTCCGCCGTTCGCCAAATATTCTTTGTCCGAGAAATATTGATTCAGCAGTCTTGATTCTCCTTATTCTTCTTTTGAAAAAGATGGTGGCATGAAACTCGGAATCCTGAAAATCCGGCTTTTCTCTCACGATCCTTCGCGGAGAAGAAACTTCTTACGTCAGCGCACTCAACCCTACTGACGTAAGCGACGTTTGAGTTTTACTCGGAAAAACCCAGAAACATATCTCTGACAGATTCTCGAGGAGATAACCATCATTACCCCGTCGTTTTATTTCCCGGATTTTCCGGCGAGTGACACGCGGCACACATCCAACGGTCAAAATAGCCGTTGGCGCGTATCTTGACGGATTTCTAGCTATAAATAGCCATCCTCGTCCTCAACGAAAACCTTCCGCACACTCACCGCTCTCGCCATTAACGCGCACAAGCTCCCAAGCGACGCACTGTCCCGAGCACTCCTCACCTCCAAGCACCGGAAACGAACCGCGCCGCCCGAAAATGGCAGGCTCACCGTCTTCGCCCACTCGCGCCGCCATCAACGACATCATCAGCGACCTAGATCCCCAAACTGGGTCACCCAAGCACGCCGGCGACGAGCCGGAGAAATCCGCGGCCTCTGCGGCGGGCGGAGAAAATCTTTCCGCCGCCGCGGATATTGCGGGTGCTAGCTCCGCCGCCTCCCCGCCGTTCGCCCCTGAAACGGCGGAGGAGAAGATCCAGTTTCAAGTCAACGAATACACTGCGACTGAAGAAGTAGAATTTGTCGGCGACTGGAATCCGAGTAACTCTTCCCTCGTCTTCCTTCGACAAATGTCAAAAGAGGGATTAATAGTTAAAGGAAAATGGCGAAAATCAGATGGTGAGCTCGAGCCCAGACCAAAAGACGGAGAATGTGTCCTCCTTACATCTCACATTACGCGAGGTATGGGTTTACCTCCTTCTTCCTTCTTCATAGACATCCTTAACTATTACGGTGTCCAACCGCATAACCTCTCTCCAAACTCCATCCTCTATCTAGCTAGCTTCCAAGCCCTTTTTGAGGGATATCTCGGAATAACTCCTAGTCTAGATTTTTGGCAATACTGTTTTGAAGTAAAACATAACATCACAGAAGGTATTTCCCCTATCTGTGGAACTATATCTTTCATTCTTCGGAAAAATAGAGAGGATTGGTTCCCGAGAATACAAATGCCAGAACCCACCAAATCCTGGCTGGGTTCTTTCTTTTATCATCAGGACATCCCATTCCCTGGCAAGGAAATCGGGGTTCCTTCATTCGTTAATTCCGCCGCCATTCCTCGAGAGAGTTGGACAGTTGAAGCAGTTGAGACATTGCCGGAAAATTTAATGAAGATAAAGCGCCGTATTGCCAAGCTTACTTCTTCCAAACCTTCCTTAACTGGGAAAGACATTGTTTTATGCTGGTTCGGACGTCACATTCAGGCCCTTTCATTTCGTTCTCGGCTTCTTTGCGAATACCAAGGGCCAGAAGATAGCATGAGGGGAACAGATAAAGCCTATACCAAGAAAGATTTTATAAAGCGGCTTCATCAGCTGGTTGCCTCCAGCGCCCAAATCGAAGAAAACCTAGCCATTTATCACGTGGAAAATCGAGTTCCTAAGGTATTTATTTTTTCCTTGTTTCCGAGTTTTCCTCAGATTAACTTGTATCTCCGCCTTTTAATCATGTTGTTAATTCTTTCCCAGTTCAACGAACTCGGAGGAAATGATCTTGCTTCCGATGCCGAACTCAGCGAACTACATGCTAGGTTTTACAACGGCCGGAAGCGCAAAAGGCAGGTGACTTTCGAGAAATGGTAATTGACGGAATTCCTGTCGCCACATCCAGGTATTTTACCGGGGTTTTCCTAGCTACCATCCTCCTTCAGTTCTTCGAGGTTTTTAACTCTCGGATATTCTTCTTTCAGTCTTGCCCCAACTCCTTTGAAAACAAAGAAGCTGAAGAAACATAAGACTGCTATCAAAGAAGAATCTTCTTCCGCAACCATGGGCCCGAGGGGTAGAACGGAAGCACAGACAGGTGGAAATCTCCGGACCTCTGCTAGAAACAAACCCGTCTCCAATTTGGACAGTAACATCCGGATAAAAGAAGAACCGTTTGACGATCTTGGATATATTCGTCCGGAGGCTAAAAAATTCTTCGCTCCTGCCCCTCTAATTCGTCCTTGGCCACAGGGCGGATTAGTTGTTCGCAATGATATTATATTTTCCCCTCGTCAGGTCTTACAAGATGGCCTTCAACACGTTGGGATTCTTTTTGCTGAATATGCCAAAGAATTCAACGAGAACTTGGCCGACTTGCAAGAAATGAGCCAGGTGACACCTCTAGCCCCCAAGCATTAAGTTGAAAACCTGAATTCTTCTTAATGTTTCATCATATGCTTGTTCATACTTAAGCATTTGTCTTTCATTTCCGTATTCAGCATTCCGCAGATGCCATAAACTTGGAAGTTTTTAAGATGCTTAATCTCAAAAGTAGAGAAGTAAAAACCCTTCAATCTATGATTGAGTTGAAAAGCAACGAGCTGGCGTCATCTCAGCTACAATTATCTAAAACAACAGGTGTGTATTCTCTGCAGTTTTTATCCGGATAACATTTTTCCCGAATTTTCACAAGCTCGAAATGTTTTTGTGTCCCCTAGCTGCTTTAGCAAAAGCCAACAAAGTAGCCAAGGACGCTAGCAATGCATCTCGGCTCCGTGCAGAAAACTCGAGCCTTCGCAAGGAACTTATGAAAGTTCAAAAAGACCTGGAAGCCAGTAATTTGGCCCTTGGGATTGCTCAATCCCAGGCTTCTTTGCAAGCGGCGGAAAATAAATCTATTATCCATGATTTTGAAAGTATGCTATTCCCGCGCATGAAAGAAGGCACCGAAATTGATAAGGTTCTTGGTAAGTTAGTCCCTTTTACCAATTTCTCCATGTCTTACTTTCCTTTATTTTGTGGCCTAAACCCGTTTCTGCCATCAAAACAGGGAATATTCCAGGCATTTCTCGGATTGAGAAAATCTGAGCTTTTGGAGAGGTATGGAACGCAATCAGAAATGCAGGAATGCAATTGATTAATAAATTCCTTCCCGCAAGTACCATAGATTTCTCGGAAGTTTACAAACTCCCGGGTGCCATCATGGAAGTTGCGGGATCAAAGGAATTCATCCTACGCTCCGCTGCACGAGGTGGTGCGCGCATGGCACTAGGCCTTATGCGCCTGCACTATCCTGATGCGAAATCTTGGCGCGTGGCCTCTGGTGTCCCTCAAGGGTATACAGAGAATCAGCGAACCGCCATCTTTGATGAAGTCAAAGGCCACGCCACCAAGATTGCTTCCATGGTTAACATTCTATCACTTATCCAGAAGAAGAGGTTCCCGCAGTCCCCGAAGGTGAAAGCAGCGAGGAAGACTCGGATGCTTGAAGGACTGCCTTTAACCTGGATGATGGATTTGTATAATACGAGCGCTATTTACACTGTAATTCATACTGTAACGCTTCTATTTCATTTGTCGAAACAAGAACTCCGCCTTTGCAACTTTGAATTATGAAATTCCTTGCAAGTTTGTCGGGTTGAATTACTCCTTTATCTACTAAGTTCTCTGGCATATGTGTTTTGACTGTCTTTAGTGTTTGAAATGACTCGATAGCATATGATCGTCAAGACGAGTAACTGGGTACAACCAATCAGTTAAAACTCGGAAACATGGACCATACTAAAGGCATTTTTACTAACCAGATCCAGTGACCCAACATACATTCGATCAGGTAATGCTTAAAGATTTGTAAGGAACTTTCTTGAAACTTGGGCACGCAGGCACAATCCGAGTTTCCTTTAGCCATTAACAGGCTGAAATCATTCAGTTTTTTAACGCCGAGCACGCAGGCACAATTCGGGTTAACATTGAGTATTTTGTAAGATCATTGGGAAATAGAAAAGGTGGAAACATGCTTTTACTATAGTAAAACTTGTAAAAAACATGGATATCAGAATTCCAATGACTTTATTTCATGATCTCAAAAGATGTTACATAGATATTGAACTAAGTATAGAAGGGACGTAACTGCTGGATGCTCCAAGGCCTCTTTGTATCTCCTAGCTCATCATCTATCTTTCTCTTTCTTTTGCGATTCGGTTTCTCGGGATCGTCTTCCGTATCTCGAATGTCAACAAGATAGTATGATCCATTTTTCATGGCTTTACTTATGACAAATGGCCCTTCCCATACTGGGGCTAATTTGTGCTTCCTTTGCTGCACCAACCTCAGCACTAGGTCACCTTCTTTAAAAGAGCGATGCCTGATTTTCCGACTATGGTAACGTCTCAAACCCTGCTGATAAATGGCGGATCTTTGAAGCACAAGCTCTCGTTCCTCTTCTAGGAGATCAACGGCATTCTGTCGTGCCTCTTCGGCGTCTAATTCGTCAAAATCTTGCACTCTTGGGCTATCATGGATCATATCTGTTGGGAGAATAGCTTCCGCGCCGTAGACTAGGAAAAACGGGGTTTGCCCGGTTGACCTATTTGGCGTCGTTCTTATACTCCAAATCACGGAAGGTAGCTCTTCTACCCATGCTCCGCCGCTCTGTGAAGAGGAGTTTCGAGTCTTGGGCGTATTCCTTGCAGGATTGAGCTATTCATTCGCTCAACCTGTCCATTGGATTGCGGGTGTGCCACAGATGCTAGATCTAGGCGAATTCCTGTTTGTCGCAATATCTTGCCAACTCTCCGATGGAGAAATTTGTCCCGTTGTCGGTTATTATGCTGTGTGGCACACCGTATCTCATCACCAAGTCGATGATGAAATTTCTAGCAGTTGCACCATCCAGCTTTTTGATGGGTTTGGCCTCCACCCATTTGGTGTACTTATCCACTGCTACTAGCAAATGAGTAAGTCCACTCTTGCAGTTTTGAACGGTCCCATCATATCTAGCCCCCAGACCGCAAACGGCCACGTAATGGGGATAGTTTTAAGTGCTTGGGCCGGCAAATTGGTCTGCTTAGCGTAATATTGACATCCTGCACATGTGTTAACTATATGCTCGGCATCTGTCTTGGCTGTTAGCCAGAAAAAACCCGCGCGAAATGCTTTTTTGACTATGCTTTTTGATTGAGCATGATGTCCGCAATCGCCGGCATGGATTTCTTCCAGTATTTCTCTTCTTTTATGGTGAGATGCACCGCTGAAAAATTCCAGAAATACTGCGTTTATATAAGCAGTCGTCAATTACTGTGTATCCTTTGCATCGACGCTGTATTTGTCTTTGCAAGACTTCGTCTGCTCCTTCCGGGTACTTCTGATTGACTAAGAAGTTTAAGTACGGAATTGTCCAGTCCGGTTTAACGATCATGACTTCAATCGATTCAGACGCCAGAGGGTAATCAACGTCTCCACCTTTTATGGATGGCTCATGTAAGTGCTGAACGAATACTCCTGGCGGTAAGGTTTTTACCCTTTCTGATCCCATGCGGGCTAGCGCATCCGCGTTCCAGTTTTCCTCCCTTTTGATGTGAAGGACCTCGAATCCAAAGAAACAGATGGCGAACTCGTCTACCGTTCTCCGATATTCGGCCATTATAGGGCTTTTTGCGTCCCAGGTTTGGTTGAGCTGATGCTGCACCAAATCCGAGTCGCCATAGCACAGGATGCGCTTTACTCCTATTTCTTTTGCAATATGCAAGCCGTGAAGCAGAGCTTCGTATTCTGCCACGTTATTACTGGCGTTGAAGTGTATTTGCAACACGTACTCCATTGTGTCTCCCTTAGGAGATTTTAAGACTACGCCAGCCCCAGCTCCTTCCTTCATCTTGGATCCGTCAAAGTGCATGATCCAGTACTCGGACTCCGGCATTGGTGTTTTTCCATTGCTTCTGTCTAGTCGGCAACGAAATCTGCCAAAACCTGGGATTTTATGGCCGTCCTTGGCTGGTACTTAATGTCGAAGGCTGCCAGCTCAATGCCCCATTTGGCTACTCGGCCGGTTGCCTCTGCATTGTTTATAATGTCTCCTAGTGGTGCTTTACTAACCACTGTTATGGAATGCCCTTGGAAGTAATGGCGTAGTTTTCTAGATGCGAAAAATACACCATACGCCAGTTTCTGGTAATGTGGGTACCTTTGTTTTGACTCGGAAAAAACTTCGCTTATGTAATATACCGGATGTTGGTCTCGTATGCTTTGTTCTTCCTGTAACCGTTCCACAACGATTACCGCACTAATAACCCGATTTGTAGCCGTAAGGTACAATAACATGGGCTCTTCGTCTTTTGGGGATGCCAAAATCGGAGCTTTCATCAAAGTTTCCTTCAACTGAGTCAGCGCCGCATCAGCCTCTTTTGTCCATTCGAACTTGTCGGATTTTTTCAGCAGCTTGTAGAGTGGTAATGCTTTATCCCCCAGCCGACTAATAAATCTACTAACGGCGGCTGCGGAACCCGTTAATCTTTGGACATCTTTGACGCAGGTAGGTTTTGTGATGTTCAAGATTGCCTTGATCTTTTCCGAGTTAACTTCTATTCCTCTGTGAGAAACGATGAAACCCAGAAGTTTTCCTGAGGGAACCCCGAATATGCACTTAGATGGATTCAACTTCATCTTGTAGGTGCGTAAGTTTTCGAAAGTTTCTCGCAAATCCTCAAGGAGTGTATCTTTTTCCTTGGTTACGACAGCAATATCGTCCACATAAACATGGACATTTTTTCCAATCTGACTATGCAAACAACGTTGCATGCAACGCTGGTAGGTTGCACCTGCGTTCTTCAGACCAAACGGCATGGTTACGTAATAATACGTCCCGTATGGGGTTATGAAAGAAGTCTTAATTTGATCTTCCTTTTTCATGCGTATTTGGTGGTACCCGGAGTATGCATCCAAAAAGCACAAAAGCTCAGAGCCTGCTGTGGCGTCTATTATTTGATCGATTCGCGGTAATGCGAACCTATCTTTCGGACACAATTTGTTCAAGCCTGTGTAATCTATACATATTCTAAGAGCAGTAGTGTCTTTCTTCGGTACTAATACCGGATTTGCGGACCAGTCAGTATGGATTACTTCCTTGATGAAATCCGCTGCTAAAAGCCGGATAATTTCCTTGCCAATAGCCTTCCGTCTTCTTCCGTCAAATCGACGGAGACATTGTTTGACGGGTTTTGATCCAGGAATAATCTTAAGTTGTTGCTCAGCAAGTTCCCTGGGTACACCTGGCATGTCAGCTGGACACCAGGCAAAAATATCCCAGTTCTCACGGAGGAACTTGATGAGCTCGCCTTCCTATTTGTCAGTCATCCCAGTCCCTACGACGACAAATTTTGTCGGATCTTTGGGATCTAGGATTACCTGTCTTGTATTCTCGGATGCCTTGAAGCTGTCTGTTGGCTTCCGAGTTTCTTTTCCTGCCGGCATTTCTGACGGTGATACTTCCTTGGCTAATTCCTTCAGTTCTTCCTTTGATATGACTCTCTGAGCGCAAAGGGCGTTTTCTTTCTCCAACTCGTTTGCCAGCTTAAAATCACCAGCTATAGTGATTACTCCTCCCTTGGGTCCTGGCATCTTCAGCTTGTTATAAATATAACAGGATCTTGCCATGAATTTGGCGAAAGCTGGACGTCCGAGTATTGCGTGATACACGCTTTCGAACGACACTACTTCGAAGGATACTTTTTCCTGCCGGAAGTGATCTTTATCTCCGAAGGTGACATCTAGGGAAATTTCTCCTAGGGATCGTGCTTGCCTGCCCGGGACGATACCATGGAAGCGTATGTTGCTGTAGTTGAGCTGAGACTCGGAAATCTTCAGATGCTTCAGTGTATCCAGGTACATTATGTTAATGCTGGATCCTCCATCCATCAGCACTCTTCTTAGCCTAGTATTTTGAACAATAGGACTTACAACAAGAGCTTGTGTGCCGGGTTCAGGGATATTTCCGGGATGATCAGACTGATCCCAGATTATTGGTGTGTTGGAGTACTTCAAGAATTTCGGGGTTGCCGGAACAACCGCGTTTATTTCTCGAAGTGTTCTTTTTGCCACCTTTGCTGACGGGGTTGCTAAGAAAGTTAGCATTGCTTCTCCATCAACTCTCGGAAACTTGGGTTCGCCTTTACGCTGTTGTTCCTGGATTTTTTCGTCAGTGTCCGATTCACTGTCTTCTTTGTCAGCTTCTGGTTTTTGTTTGGCGGGTTTCCTTTTGGAACCCTTCCCCTTGCCTCCGGCTCCTGCACTGCCTTTCATGTGCTTATTCAGCCGGCATTGCGCGTTTGTATGGGTGGGTTTCCCAAATTGCGAGTGGTGAACGCAAGGTTCCGACTTAATCCTTTCCCACTCCTCTGGAGTGTAATTGATTGGATCTGGGTTGCGTCCTTTCCACTTGTTTCCCTTTTCTCCTCCAAAGGCTATGTTCACCTCTTTGGGCTTCGTCGTTGTTTCGGGAGTGGCTTTTTGTCAGAACGAGGGGTTTTTCTTGGCAAGTATCAATGATTCAATATTGGCTCCTCTTGCTCTGATGTCATCCTCGGCTGCGGCATGCTCATTGGCGGTTGTAAGCATGGATCCGAGATCCTTGTGCTTTTTTGAACCAACCATGAATGGTGCGAGTCCGGGTTTTAGGCCATTGACGAAAGCATGCATTGCTTGTACGTCAGTTACTCCAGAGCAACTATTCTTCATTGTTGTCCACCTGGAGATGAAATCCACGTATGGTTCATCCTCAAATTGCGTGCAACGGTTTAGCTGGTTGATGCTATTCGGGCGTTTGTATGTTCCCCGGAAATGCTGAGTAAATACTCTAGCCATATCGTCCCAGCTGTCGACTGTTCGTGACGGTAATCCATTGATCCAATCTCTGGCTCCGTCCAGCAGCATTAGGGGAAGGAACTTGACAGCTTCCAAGTCTGTCCCATTGTTGATCTGGACGGCTGTATAGTAATCCGAGAGCCAGGTATCCGGGTTTGTGCTGCCGGTGTATTTCTGGTACGTTGGACCGACCTTGGCAAAGCCAGAATGCAGCGTTATTCTTCGGATCCTGTCGGTAAAACATTTAGGACCAAAGTATAGATCATCTTTTTCTGCTCTGTCAATGTGTGCAGAATATCTTCCGGCTGAATGAACAGAAGGGGACCTGCTCCTTTCTCTTCCATTGTTGCGCGAACGCGCTTTTCCGGGATTGTTTCTATCTCTTCCGTGATCACGCCCTTTTGGATTAGGCGGAGTTCTACTCCTGTGCCTTTCTTTGTCCTTAGGCGGTGTCCGGGATCTCTCATGCCTGTGAGGTATATCGTATCTTCCAGCTTTCTCAGCTGGGTTTCTCGTAGGTGGCATTATTTTGCCGTCCTTCCGGTGTTTGTCTTCCCGATCATGGGGTTTATACCCATCTTTCGGGAGATGGGATCCGGTCCTAGACGCTGCATCCCGGTTGTCGGGGTTTTTCTTGTCTTTTCTCGGATCCCCTTTTTTATCTTTTGGGTTGTCTGAATCCCCAGGTTCTTCCGGTCCAGGTGCTCCAGCAGCGCAAGTAGCTGTCTTGCATAGGGCGGAGTTATCGTGCAGCCTCCCTGATCGCTCTTGGGCGCGCTGTTGTTGTTGCAATGCTTTTCCTAGGAAAGCATACACCCCTTGGAGTTTTTCCCCGTTGCAATACAGATCGTTGTTAAGAATCGCGAACGCTGCTTCCGCGTTTTCTGCTGCGGTCTTGTATATTGGTTCGCCCTTGGCATCCTTGCCGTTTACCTGCTTTTGCCAAGACGGGTTATGGAACCTTTCTTTTGGCGGCAGTTCTTCCGGTCTTGCGATTCCGGGTAACCTAGTAGGTTTTAACGCGGATCTATTCTTTCTCTCGTACTCCTCTATTTCTTCCTTCATGACCTTGATGTCATTATGGGTTTGTTGGAGATGTTGCCGAGATCTGAGTAGATGTTGCTGTTGCCGTTGGAAAGCTTGTCTCCTGGCTTCCAGCGTCTCAGGGGGTTCGTCTGGTCCCACTGGTGTTTGCAATAGCTCTTGCTCTTCCTGTTCCGTCATTGGCGGAGCAGTGATTTCTTTGGATTTCTTCTCCGCAGTCTTTGTTCCGCTAACATCTCCAACTTCCAGGTTTTCATCAGCGAGATCGGCTGATTTTCTCTTCCGGATTTTATATTGGAGTTTTTTAGCAGCACGGTGCTTTTTCTTGGAAGAGGGAGGTTTTTTGACAGGCTCATCTTCTGTCATCTCCTTGACACTGGGGAATATCGGAGAAGTTTCTCCGTCTACTCTCTCTTCCTCTGGCGGAGGAGTTTTAGGGCTTTCCTGGCTGCCGGCGTCCGTGGTATCAGCCGGTTTCGCCATTAGAACTTCGTGGAATCCCTCTTGAAAGGACTTAACCTTTCTTACAAAGGCGTCCTCATCTTCATCTTCGGAGTCGAAGTTATCCGATCCGGTTTCCGACTCCAATCTCGCCTCAATGGCGGCAAGCACGGATTCTGCTTCCGAGTTTACCGTTTTGTTGACGGATGTCGGATCTTCCGCCTCTGTGACGGGTGTTTGATCTTCCGTCTCTGTGACGGGTGCGTTGTTGTCTGCCTCTTGCACGGGATTTCCGTCATCCATGTTTTCGGCGATTTCGGATTGCACCATGCCGATAAAGTGTGTATCACTTTTTTGTCGGCGATCTGAGCAGAATCCGGCATCGTAGTCATCTTCGACTGGGTATAGGGCGGGTGGGATAAATTTGCTTCCACCGCAAAACCCCATTGCTTCTGCAGTTAGCCCGATAAAGATGTTAGCAGATCCTATCGGTAACACGCAGGCACTTACCAGGTGGTTTTGCGCCGGTATGTAGGATCCGTTGTCGAGGAAGCGCCCGACGTCGTTGTCGAACTCCAAGCTTCCGACAGTGATTGATCTTCCGATTCCGCCAAGTATCCCAGATCGGAATCTTACGCCTGACGTCGTTTGCCCCACGGTGGGCACCAACTATCGAGACATCGTAGTAGTTTTCATAGACGGGGGTGCCATGATACTACGGTAGAGACGTGGGGTAACGGGATAGCGTAGTAACACAGAACACAGGATTTTACCCAGGTTCGGTACGTCGCGACAGTACGACGTGCCTACTCCTGCACTTCTCACTAATCGGGACTAAAGCCCGTAAACAGGGTTACAATGTGAGGGTTTAGATCTAAGCTACTCGACGAGGATGAGCTTCTCGGCGAGTTGGCGTAGAGCTTCTCTGTTATCTCTCCTTCGTTGGTTGTTTTGTTTATCTCCCGTCTGGCTTTATATAATAGCCGGATTAGGGCTTACAGAATAGGAAACCTAGAAAACTACGGTAACTTGTAACTTGGAAAGCAAGGAATCCGTCTTCTCCTCCAAGCCAGATCACATGGGCTGTGATCCGAGTTCTTCTAGAATCCGGCTTCTGCGCGTCGGATTACTGGGCCGCCTAATGGACCTAAGCCCACTACCACTTAGGCCACCCTGGTAATCCGGCACTTGGCCTACCATCTTCTATACCCCTATTTGGTATATATCCGACATCCCCCCAAGGTCCGGAACTTTTGGTGGAGGGTGATTAAAAAGTTCGTTCCCACAAAGGAGATCCTTCGGAATCGCCATATTGAACGATTGGATCGGTGTGAAGAATGTGGTGAGGTTGAGTCAATCTTTCATATGCCCTTTTTAAATGCACTTGGGCAAAGAATTTCTGGTTGAAGATTCGTGAAGGTTTAAGTGTGAAAGTCCCAAAATTGCATCCGACCACGTGGGCATTGGACATGATTGACTCGGATATTGTTCCTGTGAGTACCTGCTGCGTTATTTTATGTGGATCTTGGGCAGTTTGGTCCGAACGTAATGCTAGGAGGCACGGCAATGACACGAGAACTGTTACGCAATCTGCAAACTGGGTTTATGATCTTCTTATCGATCTCAAAGCAACAGGGAAGGAACGGGCTCCACAGCCCAACTCTGAGACTGTTTCATGGAAACCACCAAAGCCAGGTGAGCCTAAGTTAAATGTTGATGGCTCTTTTTCTGCTTCTAATTATACAGGTGGCACTGGAGTTTGCTTGAGAGATCATAATGGAAAACTTATTAGAGCTCAATCATTATGGTATGATTTCATTGCTAGTCCCATTATGATAGAGGCTATAGCTATTAGGGATGGTATCAAACTAGCTCTGGATCGAGGTATTAGAGCCGTGGAGATTGAGACGGATTCACAACAAATAGTGACTATGTGGAAGACTGGAAGGTATAGCAGGTCTGAAGTGGCTTCTATCTCGATGGAGGTTCATGAGCTAGTAGGTAATCTGGATATTTTTACTCTTTCCTTTGTACCTAGGGGGGCTAATGTTCCTGCCCACATTTGTGCTAATTATAGTAAACCAGATAGAAGGCATTGCCTTTGGGTTGATTTCATTCCCACCTTTCTCGATGCCTGTATCAGAAAGGAATGTAAACCTGATTAATTTCGCAAGGCAGCAAGTTTGTTGACGCACTCTTTTTCTTCCAGGGTACCGAAAGGGACTGGAAGGTTTTTAATGAAGCGGGTTTACTTGCTTAATATATGAGTTGTTATTTAAAAAAAAAATAGAAAAAAAAACCATACTTGGTATTTAACTGACTTCAGAAAAAGAAGTCCTCGGACCCACCCGAGGCCCCGACCCCGAGCAGTCTCGCCAAGGCACACGACTCAAACCGCGACGGACTCGTCCCCAACCCAAACCCCCAGATCCGACGAGACCACGACACGCCGCGGCGAAGACCTAGCCTTCTCCGGCCTAGCGCCCCCGCCGCCGCAGCGATGGTGTACTTCGATTCGTGGGACGAGTTCGTCGAACGCTCCGTGCAGCTCTTCCGCACCGACCCCATCACCGTACGCGCGCCGAGACCCCCGCCTCTTCCTCCCCGTTCCCATCCACCCCTCCGTCTCCGATTCCCCATTCCCGCTTCTCAATCTAACCCCGTCGCCCGTTTGCCCATCTGTCCAGACGCGCTACGTGATGAAGTACCGGCACTGCGACGGGAAGCTCGTGCTCAAGGTCACTGACGACAGCCAGGTACGGCAACCGGACTTTTCTGCTCTGCCTTGATTCGTGCCCGTCTCCGATTCTTGACCAGCAAGCGGTGTAGTTAAATCTCACAAATTTGGGCCGATCGAAGAAGCACGCAGTTTTGTCATTCCTAGCGTGAGCTGGTTTACCCTGTTGCCTGAGACCGTCTATTGATTTCCGCAATGTGACCTGAGGAAGTAATACTACGCCAGTGGTGCCATGCGTAATTCAGCGTTATCAAAATGCAATTATAGCGCTCTCTTTTGAGGAGCCGTTGAAAATTTAGGCCCATCGGTGTCCGTTTAGACATCTTCTGAAGAAGCTTGTCTTCGAGCCCAGGAAGATAGTGTCAGTTTAGACACCATCTGAACTTATTTTGGAGCGTGAGATGCTAATACAACTGAATGTCTTCTTGATGTAGTAAGTTCCCAGTGATTTTGCTATAAACACCTAAGCATCTGTCAGCATTAGCACACCACCATACTTACCACACTGTGGATTTCCTCCCTAATCGAAGCAAATGATTGCTGCATATGAAGAAACTACTCTTGTGCCCATGAGTAAGTCTGTTTTTTCCTCGCTGAATGTGAAGGCAGGAGAGTAGATATTGAGCGCCACATGTTTAGTTTTATGGGATTTAAGTAAGGAGACCTCTGCTCGTTTCTTCTGAAAAGATCTACTTAGTTTTGCATATTGGATCTCACTGCTGGTTTCATTTTAAAACCTACTTCGTTTTGCAATCACAATATATGAATTTTGTTTGTGATTAGTTGAATGCTGAAGTGCTATTTTGTCAAGCTCAAACTCAAAAGCTTTTTGCACTCTTTCTGAATCCCTATGTGGTGCAGCTCAACATGCGCTGGTAAAATACTGCAGCTTCTAGACTTTCAATTCCGAAACTGGGTCATAGCTTATATCTTTGTGTACTTTGAATAATTAAATATTTTTGGTAGTACTAAATTTTTACATTTACTTGATAAACATTTTATACAACTACATTACCCACACGGTCATACAGCTGGTCTTATGTTGTGAGCTATAGGCCCATAGTGCAATCAGTAGTAGTTGCTTTACTACTCTAAATCCTAGCCCCTCTGACATATTTGCATTGGAAGATAATGTAACCATGTAGTTGTCATCTGATTGTGCCCAATGATTTGAGAAATCAAAAGTATCGATGCAGCATTATCTGTCGACATAGCATCGCTACAAAATGATTGATTTTCCATTATATTTTGGTGAAGATTCACTTACATACGAACATTGGAATGGATATTTATTAGATCGTGAAATATACCCACACAAAAAAAAAAAACCCGCGCAAAAAAGGTGTGTGTAAAATATGGCATCCATTCTCTGGATAATATATAAGCATGCCTACATTTTCTAATCCAGATTCTTAACTATTATATTATTATGGTGAATTTATTGTTTTGCTTTGCGCTCGGCTGTTACTTTTTCTGATTAGAAAGCAATCACTGTAAACATGTGGCGAAAAGCGAAATTTACTGTTGAGTCTTGAGTTTCTATTTGACTATATTGATACACAGCAACGTTCTGTCTTATGTGCAATGGCTATGCAGTCTTGCGCTTGAATGAATCAGCAAGTATTTTGTATGTCACTGTGATCAACCTTCTGCTCTCATAGTAATTCTGACTGTCAAATGAAATGGGAATAGTGACTGTATTTATTGAAATGAACTTAACTTAATGTTTCTCATATGCCGTACTCTTGTTTTTTTACTTTTGAATTAGCATGTTATTACCAATATTTCACGCAACCTGTGAATTGCAAGGCATTCAATAGATACTGAACCCGTTTCATGCTGTACAGACAAAACGATAGAGAAGACAACTATTTGGTATTGTGGTGTTATAAGGTAGGAGCCGAATACGTAGGTTGCATGAGGACTCCTAATGCATAGCTTATACTCCCTCCGTCCCAAATTAAATGTCATAGATTTGTCAAAATATGGATGTATCTAGACATATTTTAGTATATAGATACATACATATTTTGACAAATCCACGACATTTAATTTGGGACGGAGGGAGTATAACTAAAACAGGCATGGAAACCTAGACTAAAGTAGCAATAATAGTTGTCAAATGAGTTTCTACTCTTGCTGATTTCTTAGTATGGAAGCATAAACTAAACTGGCAGCTACATTGTGGATGCCCGAATAGATGCCGTGTCCTGTTTGTTTATCGTCATAGAAGCCAACTGTGTTCACATTGTGTAGCTGTGCTGATAAATTTATACAGATGCACATTTGGCATCCATGAACAGATGTTTTTATATTGAAGTTTGCTAGCAGCGAATTACATTCTGTGCTGCCCTTTGACAATGTCTGAATGTGTCAGCTGCATATAAACTTTGACTGAAGTAGAGCATCATCCTTGTGTCGCTGACTAGATACGTAAATTACCCCGCAGTGCTTGAAGTTCAAGACGGATCAAGCCCAGGACGCAAAGAAGATGGAGAAGCTGAACAACATCTTTTTCGCTCTCATGACTCATGGACCTGACGGTACGTATCTTGCAACGTTTTCCCAAGCTGTAGATGATGGTCGTCTCACTGATTCGGATCCCTCTTGCAGCCGATATAAGCGAGGCTCCAGGGAAGGAGCAGGCGGAGCAACAGCAGTCGAAGAAAGGACGGGGCAGGAGGCAGTAGAATCGCTTGTTCTTGTCGATTTCTTTTAGAAGGATCACATCTGGGGGGAGGCTGGTGGGTAGACGAAGAATCTGAGTGACTCCTGTTAGCCCCGTTATGCTGTTGTTCTGAAGGAAAAACCTTGACCTATATCCTTGGATCCTTTTCCTGGTAACAGAACTCTGAGAGGTGCACTTAATCCACAGAATCACCATTGATAAGACCTTCAATCGATTCGGATCCTGACCGTAGTTTCGCGTGTTGTGTTCATCTTTTTCATTTAGGAATGTGACAAAATGTTTTCGTTGAACTGTACATGCAGTGGAGTTGATGCTTCACAGTAAAATGGTAGGTTTCAGTTTTTTTTTCAGCAATGGTAGGGCTCCGTAAAATGTTGCCGCAGCACTGCTGGTGCATCTTCCCTCCTCTGGCAACTTAAAACTGTTTTGTTTCGCTGCTCGGCCGTCGCTTGCAGGCCGGGGTCCGGGCGTCTAGCTCTGGCCCGTTCAGGTGCTTGGTTCACTAATGGCTGGCTGGCTGCCCGGCTGTTCCTGGTTTGTTGGATTCGTCGCATCAGGACCATGGGAGACTGTTCCTCTTTTGAATCCTATCTTGTACTCCCTCCGTCCGGAAATAAATGTCGTGGGGGGTTTGAACTAGAGCGGACTTTTACACAACCCCCCCCCCCCCCCCCCCCCCCTAGATCTATTAAATTGCAAAAACTAAACCAAAGCTGTAACAGAGACGCATCTTCTCCGCGCGTGCGTGACTGCCGGCGGCCAGGCTCGAGGCCGGTGGGAGCTCCTGTCGCCGCCAGCCTGATCCTGCTACTTCTCCGCGCGCGAGAAGTCGCTTGCATCTTCTCCCCTGCCCTACTTTGTGGATCGAATCCAAAATCGAGGCCGTCCCCTCAAACTCCCGCCGCCGCTCGAGCTCGACGCCGTTAGGCCATCTCGATCTTCCCTGATCCAGTCCGAGCACACCTTGAGTTCCGCCTCAGGTATAGCTACGCCCTCCTCGGGCCCCGCTTGCCGGAAAGCCGTGGATCAAGGCAATCGCGGCCATCTCCTCCTAGTCCGGGCACGACTCCCCCACGCGAGCTCGACGCCGTCGCGTCTCCTCAGGCTTCCCCGATCCCTCCAGAATCTTCGGGGTGAAATTCTGGTCCTATAGACCACCTTATCCCTCTCGATTGGCTCTTGATTTCCCCTGTCCACGTGCTCCCTCGCTCGCCGCCGTTGGAGCTCGTCACCGGAGCTCCTCCGGTGACCAAAAATCGGCGGCGCCGCCAGTCAAGTGTCCCCCGCGCTAGAGCGTGTGCTGCTGCTTCTTCCCTTCCCATGCGCTAGAGCGCGTGCTGCTGCATTAGCCCTGCCTGCTCGGTGATTCAGACCGTGTTGCTGCTTTAGCCCGTACAGTGGCAGTGGCAGTGTTCCGGTGCTGCTGCTTTAGCCCGTCCTGCTGATTCAGAGTACAAGTAAGAACAATGTACAGTGGCAGTGTTAGTGTAGTCCAACTACTGTACCTAGCAGTAATGATTCAAAGTACAAGTAAGAACAATGTACAGTTAACCTGTTGAACTTGTTGAACATTGAACCTGAAACTGAAACTGAAAATTAAGTGTTCTTGTGTTTCTGTGTTGCACCTGAAACTCACATGAGTGTGTTTCTGTGTTTCTGTGTTGCCCCTAAGAGGAATATGATTTATTCAGAATCACAGCAAAAGGAAGCAGACTCGCCCACATAATCCCTACTTGCTCTAATCTCATCAATATTTACAACCTTAAAATATGTTTTTGGATACATTTCTAATTTCGGCACATTTTCATTTAAAACCACATTTAGAATGTTCCTAAGATTATGAGAAAGCGGAGATGGCTAGAGAAATTTCTGGGGTATGACGAGGATGCACATGCAATCTATTTATATGTGCTCGGTAGTGTCTACATGCTTGAACTGAAGACACTGCATATCAAGAAACTTTATGAGACCAGTTTTACCAATGACAAGCACTGTCATCCTTTCACGAGTTTCTATACACTAGGTGACTGCACATCCTTAGTCTTTTGTATTGTAGGTGTACTGTACCCAATCTAGTTATGTTATGTACATTATCTACTTCTATTATGATTCTTAAATGTTCTCTCACAACTTACTTTCCTACCAATTTCCGGTAACTTGATTTCAGTTACCACTAGAGATATGAATGCACTGCTTATAGCTTAGCATCGGCTGTTGAAGAGTAAGTGCTAGCTCAAAAGTTCTAACAGTATGCTAATTGTTCACATGTGAGCTCAGATGGTTAGCAATATGGACACCTAGCTAACCCCTCAACACCCATAATAAATTAACTATTTGCTTCATTTGTGTCAAGAGTGACAAAACCTATAACACATGCTATAAATTCAGAGGTTATTTGCTGTTGAAGATTAGTACTCCAACTGCTGAATAAGATGAAGAAAGAGTAGAAAACTAACTCTTTGATTTGAATTAGAAAATGTAGATGATGAAACACCAACTGCTGAATAAGATGAAAGTGCCTCTTCAGACTTGTATTTGTGACGGCCTCTTCTAGCAAAAGCACATAAGGACTGCACACTTGGAAACTCCTTCTTATTCTGTCAAAAATATTGCATAGATGAAGTCGATAAGTCAACAGCTTTTACAATAAGATGCACCTAGAAAGTTAAAAGAGAACTAGCAGCATGGAACATTATTTAACAAGTGTTGTCTTTTCAATAAGACGCACCTAGAAAGTTAAAAGAGAATTAGCAGCATGGAACATTATTTAACAGCATTTTCTATGAGGCAACTAATGACATTGTGAAGTGGCAAAACGAGAAGGCAAAGGAATAATTTCATTATCGAGAGGGACAAACGGTAATTGTGAGTTTTCAGCCTGTGGAAGCTGATTAAGATAGCCATTTGAAGACAGTGGGGAGTGACAAACATAAAGCATCACAAGTTGTTAAATTGACTCGGCAACATTTAGCTCAGTAGTAATCACATGGTATTCATTTAGCAGTTTAAGTTCTGCATAGAAAGTGAACTGATTAACTACCAGCGCAGAAGGTACTGATCGAATATTTCTTACATAACAGAAGTGCAGTTGACTAGGATAACCACAACAAAAACAAATAACAGCATGATCCCATTTTACAAGGAAAATACAGGGAAAGTATTTCAATCTTTGTATACTACGCATCGAGCTCGAATACGCGTGTGGTCTGAGTTTAACCATAAATGATAAATGTAACCATATAACTATTTCTGACTTTTTTCACTTAAGGCATACATCAAGACAGATTAAATCTCTCTACGACATGGATAAGATACAAAACTGCTTGATTACTTTCAAACCTCAAATTCGCATCCACTTCCAAAGAATTGAATTGAGAAGACAGCTAAGCTGCAGTGCATCCCCTAGGTGCTGATGGAGGATGTCAAGTTAGCAGTGGCGGCGACGATCGCCACACGCCTTCATGCAAGGAGGTCCATCTTGCTCATATGCAGCCAATGCAAATGATCCTTTCCGCATTACGATAACCACAAGCAGCTACCAATAAATTTACCAGTAGTCATCAGAGTATTCGTATCCAGACCAGCGTGAGCGTGGTGCACCTTTGCTTGATTGTCCCGCAGATTGCCACTGACGAGGGCTAAAACCCCTGTCATATTGTTTCCTGTAGTGTGGTTCAGGTGTCTGTTGTGTACTCCTCCCCTTAAAAGCTCTCCTGGCAGCATTTCTTAAATTCTCTTCAATGTCATATTCTTCACGCTGCAAAATTCAAGCAAAAGGAAAAGGCTTCACCCGACAGAAAACAAGTTGGCTGTAATTATTGATGAAATGAAACGCAGTGCATAAGTCTCATTTTGTAATTGCGAAACTCACGCTTACAGCCAAACGAGTGGCAACTTACAAGCAACACCAGAATCAAACTTTAAAAACATGGGCCTTCAGTTGCTGGTGTGCACCAGCAATGTTCAGAAAATTTGGCGATTCCCTATACAGCTTGGATTTGGGTATTGAAAACTGCTTGATTATTTTCTCTCTCTGCTGAAGATTCAAGGTGACATCCAGCCTAGTAAACGAGGAACCATACAAGGGAAAGTTCAGAATCTGGACACCCACACAAAATTGGATGCTCACGAGAGCAACAAATCTGGAGAGAAAAGATTTGCACCTGCCTCCTTCTGAAGTGTAGCTGAGTGCCCGGGTCAAGGAGAAGCAAATCTGCACAGAAAGGATATGTGCGCTTACAGAGAAAGGGCCGGTGGGGCGTCCGAATAAGGCCATGCTGTAGGGTGCCCTGGCGGTGGTGAGGGCATTGGGGATTCTGTCGACGATGAGGCTGCCGTCGTCGGGTAGCGAGACCTGAAGCTGAAGATGGCCTCGTACTTTCTTGCTGCTGTGCTTGGTCGCGGCGCCGCCTGAGAGCGAGAGGCACAGCGCCGCGAGGAGCATGCAGAAGCCACTACGCCACCTCAATCTTCTGCTGCCGGACCGCCGGAGTTGTCTCCGAGCCGTCTGAATCGCGGGGAAAGAGTCGGTTTTTAGGCCACGGCAGGAGCATCCAGATATGGCATGGGCTGATGGAGGCGTCGTGAAGTGGACCGGGAGGAGGGATTAGGGGACTGCGCGTGGGAGAGGACGGTGAGGGGGCACGGGAGAGCTGTGCGACGCAGGCGAGGCGGCGACGCAGGCGAGGCGGCAAGGCGGCGACGGACGCTGACAAGTGAGGAGGGAAACGGAGAAGATGGACGTCGGGTTGTGTCGGAAAAAGATGAAGGGGCTTTTTGCAAAATTGCCGTCGCGACATTTAATTCCAGACGGAGGGAGTAGCATTGTTATCATGTGATGACCATCTGGGTCCATTTGCGTCTCTGTCAGCAGCATATTAAGCTGGTTCCCATGCTTGTCTGTGGGCGATAATACAATATTTTTTTGTGCCTGTCAGTGAGTGCTCCCGAATCTAGTAGACTACGAGAGAAATGAATGAAATGTTTTTTTTCACGTTCATGAATAGATGCCTAGGACGGTGGGCATTGAAATGTTAGAGCATCCACACTCGCCCCTAGAATGCCCTCCAAGCCACTTTTATTTGGCGCCGGCGGACAAATTTTTGCCCAAGGTTGCGCCGACGGGGGAGGTGATGAAATTAGGAGAAAGTGCGCGTGGGGCCAAGTAGTCGGCAAAACAAAGCCTTCCCCCCCCTCCTTTTTCGCGTCATTCCCCTCCTTCCCCCCAACATTCCTCTTCTCTCGCTCGCCACTCCAGA
Source organism: Alopecurus myosuroides (assembly GCA_028641055.1). Taxonomy (NCBI): domain Eukaryota; kingdom Viridiplantae; phylum Streptophyta; class Magnoliopsida; order Poales; family Poaceae; genus Alopecurus; species Alopecurus myosuroides. The sequence continues at coordinate 760,500,763 of CM054057.1, forward strand.
TCTGCGCGGCCATGCTGCCCAAGAAATCCAGAGCCCCCCACGACGTCGCCGATCCAAGCTATCCAAAACCCCCGCGAAAGTAGAGAGCGGCGCAACCCAAGCCGACGGGCTGGACCAACGCAGCGTGGGCCGTCGAGCTCAATCGCCGTCGCGCCGTCACTGACGATAGGCGGAACCGAGAGGACATGAGAAAGGCCAGGGAAAAGGCGGTCGCGGTGGAGGAGTCTCGCGCGTCCGTGGCGCAGAGCAATGCCGCTAACGCCGCCATGAGGGGACCATGCACCCACCTCCGCCGCCCCAGCCGCATCACCATCCGGTTTCTCATCTCGTCAGTCAGTACCTTCAAGGGTTGTGGCCGAGCCAGCAAAGTGTTGCCTCGCCGTCGAGCTACTCGCTGCCCATGAGGAGGTACTCGTCTTCTCCTGAGTACGCCGACGCCGATGCCCATGGTGGGTTCGACACGAACACAGCGTTGCCTCACTGCCCACCTACCCGTCCGCCATCCACACTCGACATCGACATCGACACCACATACAGCTACTCGCCCACCTACTCGGGGACGTCGTCGCCTCATGGCCTACGCCGCGGGCCTCTGCCCTTCGCGGCCGCATCAGCTCGGCGCCACCGTTCAACGCCGAGATGGACGACATCATCACCTCCGGCTCCAACGCCGCCGCGTCAAGCCATGGATGCATAGACACGCAGGAGGAAGACATCGCCGGCTTGGACACGCAGGAGACTTTTGGCGAGCAGGAGGACGCTCCTGCCGAGGAGGTGGAAGACAAGCCGGCGCCGATGGCGAAAGGGAAGAGGAAGAAGAAGCATCTGATCGCCAGCTCGGTCGAGCCACATGTGAAGTGGGCGGCGAAGGAGGACGAGTGCTTGGCCGAAGCGTGGAAGACGGTGAGCATCGACCCGATCAACGGCGTGAACTACAACAACGACAACTACTGGAAAAGGATCAAGAGGTCGTTCAACGAGCGTCGACTGCTTGACCAAGAGTACGGTGGCCTCAACGTCGAGCGCAGCGAGAAAGCAATGGAGAATCACCTGGCTATCATCCAACGGGTGTGCAACAAGTGGCACGACATTCAGGAGGAGGTCCACAATCGCCCAGCAAGCGGCGCGAACGTGAACAACAGGTACGCATTCGCCCATACGCTGGTTTCACCATTGTCCCCTTGACGATCGCCGGGCTACCGTGTGCAGGTGGTGCGCATTTTTGACATGTACCGCCAGGAAAACAACGACCTCGAGTTCAAGTTCCTCCATGTGTTCTCCAAGATCGAGTCTTACGAGAAGTGGGCGGAGGTACGTATCGCGCTCGCCAAGACCAAGGACGGGGCGTACGATCTAGACGTGCTGGACCCTGCGACGTCGGCCGGGCGCCTAGACGACAACAAGAAAACAAAGGCGGCGAAGGTAGGAGCTCCAGCGGCCGAGAGGGTGTACGCGGCGACTGAGAAGCGTATCGCCGACACAAACACCCATGTTATCGCCAAGGAGAAGATTGTCCTCGCCATGCGGGAGACGCGGTAGTCGGATCTGATGCAGAAGAACACCATCAAACTTGAGCTCGTCAAGACCAACGTCGCCGCCAAGAAAAGGAACACAAACTTGGCGTTCCTGCAGGCCATAGATCCGGCGACAATGACCCCCAGGTGGCCGCGTGGTGGAAGGTCGAGTGTGATCTCATCCTGAACTAGATGTCGGCGAACCGCCCCGAGGAGCCTGCGCTCAAAAGTTATTTGCATGATTTCACTCAAGATCCTCGTTATCCCGAGGGACACCCAATGCATTGCTTCCGCCCAAAACTTATTTGCATGATTGCAAGTAACCAATGCATGCATCATATCCTCGTTTGCAGTTAGGAAAACTTTGCATCTCGCCAAAGGTGTAATATGTTTGTGTTTTAAGGTAACCTCAAACAGAAGAATCCCTCGAAGCACCCTCCACCAGAACACTCTAACCTTGTTATGGAACCATGTGTGCACGGTTACCTGCGATACAAATAAGCTAGTGTCTCCGTATTCAACTCAAATTGATGTCCAAAACAGCTAACAACTGGAGCCACATAAATGGGGGTGGCCAAGTGATGACTACCAAGTGCAGGAGATCAATTGTAGTACCTTTCGATAAGTATTTGAGTGTCGAACCCACGAGGAGCTGAAGGTAAGCTATCTATTCTCTAAAGCCCTATAACCCTCTTATATGGCTGTTTATGCAAAGCAATAAGTTTGACTAAAAGGAGCTAACTAATTAAAAGCAAGTGACGTGGAGTGTGGTTTGTCTAGTAACTAGTGAAGCAAGTTTAAAATGCAAGTTTCTAAGCAAGTTTCACAAGTAGCAAGCAGCAAATATCTCAAGTATCTCGAGGGATCAAGTGTTCTAGCAATAGGTGTTTCGTTCGTGTGGTTGTCACAATTAGTGAAGCACATGTTTTAGTCTTAGTTGTTTCTTCTAGAAAGGAGCCATGAATAGGTATAGTCAAGTAAATGATCTACAACCCCTTATGATGGATCATGTGGCCAAGTAAATGACTGCACAAGATTGATTAAGACATAAAGTCCCACCATAGCCTTACGTTCTAAGGTCCCCTATATATGTCCCCCAATAACTTAACTTTGTGGCTCGGTCTCAGGTTACTGTCACTCCCAAGTCACCACCACTCCATTATGCTACCGGTGATCACCTTACATGCATTCCCCAACATATGTGTGCACTCATAAATTGTACATAAATACAATCATAGAAGATAAAAAAAATTATGCAACCAATCAACGAACTATTTCACCATTGCCAAGAACAATTCACTACTCAAACATAGACGGGGAGACACAATACATCAAGAGAATATAGTATTGCATCATACATCGTGTTTGCCAAGAGATTACAGTGGAGAGATGGAGCTGATCTTGCTGTAGATGTTGATGAACACGCCGGAGGGGGGTGGAGCCCTCCGGGGGTGATCCCGGCGGCGTTTCCCCCCTCCGATCTTCTCCGGCGGCAGCCTTCTGTCTCTCTGTTTCGTAGTTTCGTCTCTCGGTGCCGCCTCCTCCTCGAAAAGGCCAGGGGACCCTTTATATAGTCGTTTTTAGGTCACGAGACACTCGGGAGAAGAAAGATCGACGGCATCGGAGCCACGGGGGCAAAAAGGGGGCCCCACATGCAGCCAAGGAATCTGGCCGCGTGGAGGGTCCTCTTTTCCACTTGGTTGGCCTTTTGGCTTTCTACTTTGGCCCATGGTCTCCGTCTCGGAAATTCTGAACCGTGCTCTTTGGCCTTGCCCTTTTTGGAGTCCCAAAGCTCCCGGAAAGTCTGAAACACTAAAAAGTACGTTTTCTGGAAAAACAGGGTTAGAACCAAAAGAAGGGGGATTGTTCAGAAAATCCCCCAAATCATTATAAAACATGAATATAAGTTGCTAATATGTAGGAAAAACAAGTAATAACATGCAAAGTTCATGTATGCATTTTACATGCATCAACATCCCCAAGCTTAACTCATACTCGTCCTCGAGTATGAAGGTGATAAAACTAACATGGACTTTGCATTTTAAAACAATCATGGAATATCAAAGAGGATTATTCATGCTACATATAATCAAATGATTAATACTAGAAATGAGTAGCAATATACAATTCATGTTGTAAGAAATATCAAATATGCAAGCAAAGATGCTTCATGAAAGTTCACAAAGTGTATAATGAAATAAAAGCACTATGGACCAAATGCATACACAAAATGAAAAATAAAATCCTATATTGGTCAAAGGATAGCATAATGAAAAATAGAAAATATGGTGGACACTTTGGAGAAAATTGAGTAGAGGTAAAACATGACCAAGTCTTATTTAGCCTCTAAATTATTCAACTAAAATTACTAATTGAAATGTGGTATCCATTGATCTAGGACTCTCATTGCCCCTTTATCACTAGCATCTTAAATGGTGAATGTTGAAGTAATCTGAATGACAAGGTGGTTGAAAGCCTCATGCCCCGTGAGTGAGAAAAACTACTCCATGATTACTCAACTTAAGATTCCTAATAAGCTTTGTACAATCATAATAAGTATTAATGACATCATAGAGAACCGCAAAGAGGTACCTCTTGCCCCATGACATGGAAACAAGCCCATGTCACAATGACAAGACAAACAAACGGAGTAGACTCATCATCCTTTTTATTTTCATTCACTATTATGCATAGCTTCTTATTTTATTGTAGGATGTGTCGTAGAGTCACTCAAGCTGTAAGTAAATTTCCACCATGATAAAGCATGGCTTGGGCGGCCCAATGTGTTTCCCTAGTCATATAGATATTTACTCATCAAAACTTACTATTACTCTATTTCATTTCGGCATGGCAGGAGTCCAAAAACAAAAGTACATGATATCAACCAAATGTAAATTTTTGTGCAATGTTGAAAGCTTTCCGGTGATACACGTTTATAGCTAGCTCCCAACCACACATTTGTCAAACGCAAAACTTGTGCCTCCCATTATTGGGTCATGTTTATTAGATGCATAAAAAGTAAAGTGTGACTTCAAAAGTTCGTGAGAGTCCTATCCCAAGTTCAACCCATGACAATTAATAAAGTGAATATCTTACTTTAGAACATAAATAACACAATAACATGGTGAACATATTCGGAACAGCAATGAAGATAATGGGAAGATATGGTGGACTCACTGGAAATACTTGGCTAAAGAGTGCTGGAAATAAGTTTTTACTTGTTGGATATTTTAAATTTTTGGGCTAGCAAGAGGGAGATAGTTGACCAGCTACTATACATGCATATGTCCATAGAACTACTCATTTCATGACAAAATAAATAAACCAGCAATTAACATCAAGGACATGAATAAGAGATAGCTCAAGACAACATTATTGCAAATTTCTACACATAAAAAGCCTATAAATCATGCAAACATATGTAGCTCTTCAAATCAACCATGGAATCCCTATTCTAAGTCATAATACTAGCATCCAATACATTCCAACCCCAAACTCCAGTAGCATAATCTCATATAAAATGATGGGTGTGGTCTTATCAAAACAAAAATAAAAACAAAAACTAGACGCTTCAAGTCTCTACGATAAATGTTTTGCTTAGAAAAACAGAAAGTAGACGTGTGCTAACCAAAAGAGTGTAGCTCCAGTGGGGTGTTCATCACATCCCCAAGCTTATGGCTTTCACCATTCTTGGATGTCTTGAGGCGCAGCTCCTCTATTCCCTGTGAAAAAACTTCACAAAACATGTTTCTCCCATTCTTTTTCTGTGGGGTGAGATTAGCAAGGACAAACAAATCACATGCTTGCTGTGCAAAATTCTAAATCAAATGCTCCAGTAGATAGACAATAAGGTTCATTATGTTGTATGTTCACTCTCTTGATTGAAAGAATCATGGAAATTCGATTCCCAAGCCCAAAGAGTGCATAAAACAAAAGAAGGCAGAATCTGTCCAGAAAAGCAGCAGCAGCAAAACGAACGTTTTTCCCTAAGCTAGACTCGTCAAAAAATTAAGCCAATTTTTGTGCTTACAGAGGAAGAAAAGTTGCAGAACATAATAAAAAATTAGCTCAATCCGACATACCAATAAAAACCATAAAATCATACGGTGAGCAGACTCGTGCTGAAACAGAAATTTCATGCACTAGGATAGCAACTTATAAGTCCAAATGGGTTTGACTTGACTCTTTATTGAAAACTCCAGAATTAAAACAAAAAAAACTAATATCTTGAGACAGCAAGAGGACACACGGAGGAAAATCCAAAAAAAAAAAACCGGGTTGCCTCCCGTAAAGCGCTTTCTTTATAGCCATATAGTTAGGCTTTACTTACTTAACATCATGATGGTTGGAGTGAGGTGGCTCGGCATCCCCAAGCTTGGATTCTTGTACTTATTTGATACATGTAGGGTGAGCCCAGGGGTACATCCCCATGATTGATTGGTTGTCCCTCTTGATCTTTGTTCATCTCACTCAACTCTTCCTCCTGAAAAATTCTTCTTACACAAATCTCAACATAAAACTTGATTAGAGGGGTTAGTGCCTCCATAAATAAAATCCACATAGGTACCGCAAAGACACATCATGAGTTGATTCTAAATATTAACTACTGTTACTACAGTTGTGCATTGCTCCTTGATCAAAAGAACCACACAAAACACAAGTAATGAGAGCAATGCAAAATAAAGACATAATCTGCCAAAAACTGAACAACCCGTAAAGAGTGAATTTTTAGAGGCACTTAAGTTGCTCAAATCAGAAAACTTAAAACTAATGAAATATGTAATGATAACTAAATATTGCTGTCGTAAATTACCAGGTCAAAATTCCACTTCTGTGATTTTAAACATTTTTCGCAGTGAAGTTCAGGAATCTGTTTTCTTGACAGCTAATTACTATTGTTTAATCCTATCTCTCATATAAGATTATTCTTGACATTTAAGATGAGAAATAAGACAGAAATGTGATGTTACAGTAGTGAACTAATATTTTTATTTTTTTTAGGTTTGGAAAAAGTTTTAATGATAGAGACTTTGCAATGGTTTCATTGGCATGAACAACACATGTTCAAGGTCGACCCCAACTTCTCCATTACTCATCCTTCTCATTTAACTTCCCAAATTTTTTTATAAAATGAAAATCTTAAACTAAATGATACATAACAGTAGGTAAAGGCATTTTACATGTTGTAAAGACATAAATGTGTGCTCAAACCGAATAGGAAATTAAAGCATAAGGAACACACCAAAACATATTAAATAATTTATTTTTAAGTCTAACTCATTTCCTATGCATTGGCATTTTGTAATGAAACAAATAAAAGAAGCACATAATAGAAAGCATAGAAAGGTAGATCAAGTGCAACTTCAATACTTTTAGCATAAAGAGGGGAAACTTAATATTGTTAAAATATGTGTAACCATGTTTCCCTCTGTCATAATAATTTTCAGTGGCATCATGAATAGATTCAACAATATGAATATCACATAAAATATTATTATCATGAGCCACATGCATAAAAGAATCACTACTCTCCACATAAGTAAAATCCTCATTAGTGATAGTGGGAGTTAAACATTCATAATTTTCATTGCAATCATCATATATATGAGGCATAGTATCATCAAAGTGAATTTTCTCCTCCAAGCTTGGGGAACTAGAAATATCATGCTCATCAAAACCAACTTCCCCATGCTTAAAACTTTCCATAGAATCAGGAAGTATATCATTTTTATCCTCAATAGTAGTGGGACTAAAAATATCATATTCATCAAGACAAACTTCCCCAAGCTCAAAGTTTTCCTTAGCAATAAAGGTGTTTGAAGAATTAGTACTACCACAAATATGATTGGTGTGCAAATAATTTTTCAATTTCTCCTCAAACACTTCATGTCCTAATTCAAGGTAGATATTATACAGTTCTAAAATTGTTTGGTTGTTTTCCATTTTATAATTTTTTTGTGTTTTAGGTTTATGTTAGTATGCAACGCAAACAAGAATAAAAGCTTAGCACAACGATCCCCGGCAACGGCGCCAGAAAAGTGCTTGATGACTCCCAAGTGCAGGAGATCAATTGTTGTACCTTTCGATAAGTATTTGAGTGTCGAACCCACGAGGAGCTGAAGGTAAGCTATCTATTCTCTAAAGCCCTATAACCCTCTTATATGGTTGTTTATGCAAAGCAATAAGTTTGACTAAAAGGAACTAACTAATTAAAAGCAAGTGACGTGGAGTGTGGTTTGTCTAGTAACTAGTGAAGCAAGTTTAAAATGCAAGTTTCTAAGCAAGTTTCACAAGTAGCAAGCAGCAAATATCTCAAGTATCTCGAGGGATCAAGTGTTCTAGCAATAGGTGTTTCGTTCATGTGGTTGTCACAATTAGTGAAGCACATGTTTTAGTCTTAGTTGTTTCTTCTAGGAAGGAGCCATGAATAGGTATAGTCAAGTAAATGATCTACAACCCCTTATGATGGATCATGTGGCCAAGTAAATGACTGCACAAGATTGATTAAGACATAAAGTCCCACCATAGCCTTACGTTCTAAGGTCCCCTATATATATCCCCCAATAACTTAACTTTGTGGCTCGGTCTCAGGTTACTGTCACTCCCAAGTCACCACCACTCCATTATGCTACCGGTGATCACCTTACATGCATTCCCCAACATATGCGTGCACTCATATATTGTACATAAAGACAATCATAGAAGATAACAAATTTTTATGCAACCAATCAACGAACTATTTCACCATTGCCAAGAACAATTCACTACTCAAACATAGACGGGGAGACACAATACATCAAATGAATATAGTATTGCATCATACATCGTGTTTGCCAAGAGATTATAGTGGAGAGATGGAGCTGATCTTGCTGTAGATGTTGATGATGAACACGCCGGAGGGGGGGTGGAGCCCTCCAGGGGTGATCCCGGCGGCGTTTCCCCCCTCCGATCTTCTCCGGCGGCAGCCTTCTGTCTCTCTGTTTCGTGGTTTCGTCTCTCGGCGCCGCCTCCTCCTCGAAAAGGTCAGTGGACCCTTTATATAGTCGTTTTTAGGTCACGAGACACTCGGGAGAAGAAAGATCGACGGCACCGGAGCCACGGGGGCAAAAAGGGGGCCCCACACGCGGCCAAGGAATCTTGCCGCGTGGAGGGTCCTCTTTTCCACCTGGTTGGCCTTTTGGCCTCTACTTTGGTCCATGGTCTTCGTCTCGAAAATTCTAAACCGTGCTCTTTGGCCTTGCCCTTTTTGGAGTCCCGAAGCTCCCGGAAAGTCTGAAACACTAAAAAGTACGTTTTCTGGAAAAACAGGGTTAGAACCAAAAGAAGGGGGATTGTTCAGAAAATCCCCCAAATCATTATAAAACATGAATATAAGTTGCTAATATGTAGTAAAAACAAGTAATAACATGCAAAGTTCATGTATGCATTTTACATGCATCACCAAGCCACCACAACTACACCGTAGCATGTTGCTTCCCAAATTCTTAGCAATCCAACCAATGGGTGAACCAACATCCCTGTTTGGGATTTCCAGCTCCTTCCCAAGGGAGAAAATCATAAGAGCACGCCATCCTTCAGAATCAGTGCTTCGGCATATAGGGTCCCCCTTGATAGGAAGTCACATCCTGCAATGTCACAATCATCTCCCCGCAAGTCAGGTGAAATGTGTCTGTCTCCGGATGCCATCGGGTCTACGAGTACGGTGATATCACAAGTGTTGAACTACAACATCCCACGAGCAACAATACGGACAAACGGGAGTAGCCCGGTCTGCTAGATATACTTTGTGTATCTCTCATCATATTGCATCTTCAGATGTTTGGGTTAGTCTACCTCCGTACCATCGAACCTAGCGGACCTCAATTGCAGATGGCCTAAAACCACATCATTCACCATAAAACGGCCACGGTGCATCTTATCATATACATTTTGGAGAAGATACTTCATCCTACAAAAAAAATACATGAGTAATCATTAAAACAACCAACAAACAAACACAACTGTAAGGACAAGATTAAAATAAAAAACTTAGGCAAACAAATCAACATCATAATTAACCGTATAAGCAACAAAAAAAAGGCATGCACATATTAAAAGTGTTGTGCTACTACTAAATATTGAAACTAGCGACCATCATAATTTGTTCATTCTCAATGTAACCTATAATTATGTTCATTCTCAATGTATCTAACAGATTGGTATACATTGGGGCTGAGCTAGGGTTTCCAAAAGTGCCAGCGCAAACCTACTACCAACATAAATAGGATACAATGACGATTACAATAATGGAAGTTCCACCACAAATATAGTACTACCAATCTAACAAATTAGAATATATTGAGAACCAACTAAGGTTTGCAAAAGTGCCACTACACATATAGTACTACAAATTGTACTAGAAATCTAAGAAATAAACAAACTACTAATAAACTAAGTATATATAAAAAAGATAAACTAGAGTTTGCAAAAATCAATCAAAATGCGTGAACCAACAAAAGGAAGGGAAATGGAGGAGAGTACGTTGAGAACTTGATGGGGAGCCAAATCCAAAGAAATAGGGCCAGCTCTGTCCAATTTGGAGTGTGATTTGAGAGGGGAAGGAGAGAGGCAACGGGTGGGGTGGGGTGGGGGGCTTTGTTCTTCACGGGCATAGGAGAAGTGGTGCGGTTGAAGTCGGGGGGGGGGGGTTGGGGGGGTTGGGGGTGGACAGGGCAGTTAAGTGCACTAGGGGCATAAGGTCATGGTCCAGGGTGTGAGGCCCTATCCGAGGCGCTTACAAAATGTGGGACCTGGCTGCTGACCTTAGCATGGTTTGTAATTTTTTTTCTCTAAAATAAGGATCATTTTATGAAAAACAAAATGTGAAAAAAATATTATTTTCGTAAAAAAATTCACTCGAGATTAGGCGTGAGGGAGAGCCGATCGATAGACATGCCATGTGCAGCCGTGCAGCTGCCGTGTCTTTTTCTGGTTAATTAATTCATGGGCGGGGCCTTGCTGGAATCCAAAGCTTTTGGTTAAAAATCGGAAGCAACTTCATGAGGTGGTACATCTCATCATCATCATGATTCTGCGTGGTGTACGGATGGCAGAAAAAAGAGCGAGGTTCCTGGGTCGCACACCGATGGCCGCTCTGAATTTGATTCCGATCAAGAGCGGGTGTGGCATCGAGATCACGAATGGAAAACGCTCAGGAGCCCTCGGGGGATCGCGCGCTCGCGTCCCCCGGCTCTCCTGCGTGACACGCGTCCAATACGTGGGGCAGCAAATAGAGACGGGACCCACCACGTTAGGCTTATCTCCACGCAGAGCTCTCTGCTCCCGCACGTTTCCTTTCTTCCTCTTTCTATCGTCCTCTTCCTCGTGAGCATATCTTCTTCTCCCCCACATCGCCACCATCTGAGCCACGCGCCGTCGCCACCGCTCATGCCACGCACCTCCGCCTCCACCCCGACCCCGACCCCGTTCCCACCATTTTTGTGCCTCTCTCCCCTACTTCCGGCTAGCACTAGTCGCCCAGTGTAACATCCCAAGTATGAAAAACTCCCCCTAGAATGTTTGTTTCTTGTTTTATTATTGCTTTGCATCATGTCATCATATTCATTGTCTTTTGTTTGCATTTGTTTTGCATTTGATTTCTTTTGTTTCCATTTGTTTTCTATATGATTTCCAAACAAAAATTCAAACCTTATTCATACTTGTTATGTTACATGTTCAAATAAGAACTACAAAACAAACAAATAAATTGTTCCACTACAATTGGAATCAAAAACTTTAAATTGGCTATGTGGCATTTATTCTTTTGATGCCAAAATTGCTCAATTCACTTAAATTCCAAACCACAACATAAATTGAATTTATTTGGGAAAAAAAATGTTGCATTGCTGTTTTTATAATAAATAAAGCATTACATTTATCCCTAAAAAATTTCTAAACCCTAAACCCATATCTTTCTCTCCCTATTCCTTTGCTGCAAAAAAAAATCATAAACAGAAAAAGATAAAAGAGAAAGGAGAGGGGGGAAAGGGCATCCAGCCCATTTGGGCCAGCCCAACTTCCCTGGCCTGCTACCCCCCTCGGTCGTCACCTACCTCCGTACGGCAGGCAATCTAACCTGTCCACGTTAGCAGGTTGCAGGAGCAGACGGCGATCCGAGCTCCTTCCTCCCCTATAACCTGCCCTCGAGCTCCTCCCTCTGTGCCCTAAACTCTCCCTCCGCCCTCTTCCTCTCGCCGCCACCTTCCTCTTCTCCCTCTCTCTGCCCCCTGCTCCCTCTCGCTGTTCTCTGTATCCCCACCGAAGGCCACCACCGCCGCCTCCCTCTCCGGCTCATCGCCGCCGCCACGGTGCCCTCCCGGCCGTGCTAGGGCCGGGAACGGAACCGCCCGACTTCCCTCTCCCGCTACGTCCCCTCCGTTTCCCCCGGGAGCTAGGGAGTCGCCGCCGCCATCCCGTTTCCGCCACCGTCGATGCCACCGCTGCAGTGACTTCTCCCTCTGTACGTCCATCGATGTGAGCTTCTCCCTCCCCCTCGTCTCCTTCCCTCTCTGCCCTCGCACGCCCGCATCCGCGCCGAGCACTCACCCGCAAGCACCGTCCACCGCACGCACACTCGCAGCGGCGAGCAGCAGCGAACCAGCGGCCATCGCCTCCGTCGAGTTTCAGTAGCAGCGCCTGCAAAAGAAAAGTTCAGTTAAACACCCGCGGAAACACACCATATCCACCCACCTGCTCCTGTACTGTCACGAACTCGAGTACAGCCCCTTGCGCGCAAGCCTCAGGTCCCGAGTTCGATCTCCCCCCCCCCCCCCCAGGCAGAAAAGCAACACCCTTTTTTCTGCTTTTTTTCTTTTCTGCCCGAATTTCAGAAACTCAGATCTGAGGCATTAACTCTAAAATCAATATAAAATTGAATATTACTCCAATTTGAATGATTCAAAATCCTGTGGATTCATAATCTTGATCCCTTTCTGTTAATGTCAAGTTTGCAACATGTTTCTGTAACAATTTTTGCACTAAATAATTAATTACTGAAAAATGCAATAAAGATTGGAAACTTTGGAATTTCATAACTTTAGTTCTGCTCATCCAATTTAAGCAAACTTGGTCTCTAAAAATTTGTCTTAACAAACTCTACACATTGGTATTTTATTTGGGCACAATTGAATTAATTGTGAGCATGTTTCCCTCTGTTTACTAAAATGGGCAGAATAAGAATGATTATAAAAACTTGCTTAATAAATTCAATAATAACCCAAAAATTATGTTTAATAGTTCAAAATGTTCAGTGAAACATTTGCTACATGTTTTCAACCTTTTCAATGCAATTTGTTCACTATTTTTCCTAATTAAGATTGGTGGAATAATTCAATGCTTTAATTAAACCCTTTTAAATTGTAAAATTCATAACTTGAGCAATTCAAATCCAATTCCAACATGTAAAATATGTTTTCCATCCCATTTTTCATGAAATTTGCAAATATCAACTTTGTTTTCTATTTTGAATAATTTAAATTGCTGAAAACAACTGTTTCTTATTTAATGCAATTAAAATTGCCAAATTAATAACTTGCTCATTTTAAATCCAAATTCAACAAGTGAAACATGTATTCCAACTAAAATTTGGTGTTCTATTCAAATATGAACTTTGTAATATGTTTTGAACAATTAAAATTGGTGAAAACAACAAATGCTTGTGTAACACCTTTAAGGAACCAAAATTCCATAACTTAATAAATAAAATTCCACAATTGGTAAACCTTATTTCCAATTGATTCTATTGTTGTTATTTTTCTGTTTTCCTCATCCATGCATCATACTAATCCACTTTCACCTGTCGATTAGTTGTAAAACAATTATTTCAACCTTAATTCATGGGCTTTCCATATGCAATCCAAATTGTATATGGGTCCATTTAATCATGTTATGTTACCATGTCAACTAGTTTATTTTGATGCATCAATTCAATTGACATGCATCATCCCATGATTGAGCACTATGCCATGTTATTGATTGTTGTCTCTCTGTGTTGTTTGTTTGCTTCTTCTCGAATAGACGACGACGTTGAGACCGACGAGACTTACTACACCCCTCCTGAGGTTTTAGCTCAGTACCAGGCTGCTGAGTTTGCAGGCAAGTATTCACTCACATGAACCATTGTGTTCCTTTCAACATTGGATACCGATACTTTCCGTTGTCTATTCTGCTAGCCCTAGGTATCGTTGCTTGTGTTCCGAACCTATCACATGTTATCCTGAAACCCTGATATTGCCTCACCTCCACACCTATCACCCCGTTGTTTGTTGCCCGTGTCTTACTAGCATGCTTAGGGGTGTTTTTGCTCGAGTCTGCTGTCAGTTACCTTCTGTTATCATATTCTATTATGTTCTGGGGCTCGATGTTAAACAATCAACCTGTTAATGCTTGGGTAATAATAATTTGATGATAAGGCACCGGCAGGAGGCCGGCGTGGTTTTGAGGCCTGCTATGTCGACCCTAATTAGGAAAAGGGTCTTGTCTACTGATCCATGATGAGCGTGCTCACCGCATCCGGGTGGTAGTATGGAACCCCCTCGACTTTGACCTGATCCGCAGTTTGTCCGAAGAGCCACACTTAGTTTGGGTGTTCCATTTGCGCATAAGCATGAATGGGTCGCTCCCATGGTTACTGTTGGTGATGATTATGATGATGCATATAGGGCGAGGCCTGTGGTGCCGGGGGTGTGGTTTTCACCCTTGCGCTTAGGTTAGGTCGGACTGGCCGGGACCTTATAGCTCCGTGGCTCCTAGGACAGGTTGTAGAGATGGTTCGAGTCGTGTTGAGTCCACCTGAGTTTTAGTTGGTGGCTCGAGTGTGTACCGGTACTGGAGCACACCCTGCAGGGATGAATCTTCTCGAGAAGCCGTGTTTTCCGCGGTTATGGATTACTTGGTGAAAGTACTAGCTAACAAGTACTCAGACAACTTACACCTAACTATAATAATATGACTAGTAATAGGTTTATTGACACAATAACCTGAACCATCATTAATCCAACTGTGTGAGTTATCCTCGGATCGCTTCTTTGGATAAGGGGCGAGATCCAGGATGGGTTTGTTTGGTGGTTAGTTGTAGTTGGTTACGATACGATATCTTATCTCCTTTCTGTTAGCCGGAGGTTGTAGTATGTTTTTGTAGTTGGTTAGTGCAGCCCGCTGCCGCATCTTTTGTATCACCCTTTCTTCCGTTGAACCCAAAGCATCTGTGCTTGGTGTTGACGGGTTACATCTTTGGTGAACTGTGAGTCTTGCTTGCCAGTACGTTTATGTACTGACCCCTTTGGGGTTGTGGTTTCCGCAGACTACGTTTCCGAGGATCCCCATGGTGGCTACTACGTGGAGTTCGACGAGGCTGCTGACGAGTAGATAGCGGACCCGGGCAGGATCCGAGACTTCGTGGATGGGCTCCGTCTTTTCGTTTCCGGCTTCTTAAGACTATTTGGATCTTGTCTGTACTTAGACCTGTTGAATGCTTCCGCTGTGATGTAATGATGTTATGTTGGGACATGTGTCCTCTGGATGATTGTATTTGCTATCTCTGCTCTAATGAGAGCTATTTGCAACTTATTTCTATTTATTTGTGTCCTAGAGATCTGTTGTGTTATCATTTTGTTCAACGCCGTTGACGTACCATGTGTGTATGGTATGAAGTACGTCAATGGTAGTATCCTGATTTCTATGGGATGGTTTACGTAGACGATGAACAAATAGGGGTTGGTTGTCACACATACGTGTGTTGGCCTACTCGTAAGAGATGCAGGTGCCGGTAAGCCCCGTAATCCAATCCACTACTGTTCAACGGAACTGCGAGTATCCTCTAGAAGTCCGGGTGCGACAAATGGTATCAGAGCCTGTCTGCCTGTAGGATCCCTTTTACTGGTCGCAGTTGAGTCTAGAAACTATTTTGTAGCTATATAGGAAAAATGAAACGTGAGAGTAGGAATTCTGCCATTTTATTTCTTTCCCCACCCACCCTCCCTTTTCTGGTAAGGAAGTGCAACGTTGTTTTTCTCTTATTATCGAAACTTTCAAGTTAGGTTTTCACGAATCCTGGTTTCTCTAGGATGGTTATATCTACTAGACCATTAGGAATGGAGGTGGTTGTGACATGATTTATCATGTTGCCTACTCACGATTGAGAACGGAGGCGTGTAAGCCCCGGAAGCAGATCCTCTATTCTTTAAGCAGTAGATATTGATCCTTTAGAAGCCCGGATGGGTTTTTCTCCGTAGTACCTCAGGTGTTTGTGGTCTCCTGTTTCCCAGTTGCTGCTTCGATATCATCCTTCACAAATCTTCTCTTCCGTTGTGACAACTTATCTGTTGATCCGTTGTTAACCTCCATCCTTGTTCTATGCTGTCGACTTACCGTCTGAAGTAATCCTTTTAAGCACTTATATTGGATTTTGTTATCCGGTTAGTGTGTTAATCTTGGTATCCTCTTCAGGATGGAAAGTGGTGACGAAGAACCCACACTGCCACCCGAGATGGGGAAAGTGCTGTCTCAGATGACACAAGTTATAAAGCAGATGCAGCAGAACCAAGACCTTGGGAGTAATGGCAACACCCGGGTGTCTATTCGGGAGTTCCTTGAGCTCAATCCGCGCACGTTTGATACCTCCTCCGAGCCATTGGATGCTGATGACTGGCACCGTGAAATGAACCGTACTATTATGGTAGCTCATGTGGCTGACGAGGACCGTGTTCCTTACGTGACCTACCTTCTCCGTGGACAATCCATGTCTTGGTGGGAGAATTTCCAAGAAATGAGAGGTCCTAGTGTGGCAATCACATGGGAGGATTTCAAACAAGCCTTCGTGCGCCATCACATTCCCGATGGGCTCATGGAGAAAATGCGTGAGGAATTCTATTCTTTCACACAAGGCAAATTGGACGTTCTCGAATACCAAAGAGAGTTCAATCGTCTGGCTCGCTACGCTGGAGATGAAATCTCCACGGAAGCGAGAAAGATGGCAAAGTTCCGCAGGGGTCTCAACCCGGAACTCAAGTATGCTCTCACCAACGTCAAGGCCAAGAATTTTGAGGACCTCATCAACATCGCTCTAAATGAAGAGCATGGGCGCAAGTTGGTTGAGGAATCTCGTAAGCACTCTCGTGAACAGGCTAATCTCTCAAAAGCTATCATGCCTCCACAAAAACGAAGAGTTTGGGTTCCATATACCACTCCAACACCGCCCATCTGCTTGCCAAGCCCGGCAGGATTTCTTGCCCGCCCTCCCACCCCAGTGGTATCTTCAGGAGGTGCTCCATCTCAGCCAGGTCCAACAACTCCTCGTTCTGTTGTTACATGCTACAAGTGTGAACAGCCGGGCCACTATTCCGATAAGTGTCCGCAAAGGCACCTCTTTCCACCTCCACCTCGCCACAGGTCGACCCCGACAAGAATACGTGGTCCTCCGTTGGGTTGCTACAACAGCAACGACCTTGGCGTGAGAACCGTTAAGGTGAACCATGTCAAGGCCCAGGGAGCAGAAGAATCTCCAGAGGTTGTAATGGGAACACTTCTTGTGAACTCGTTTCGTGCTAAAGTCTTGTTCGATTCTGGTGCTTCACACTCTTTCATCTCTCGATGCTTTGCAAACAACAGTGAAATCAACTTCGAACAGTTGTCTATCCCTTTCCTAGTGAAATCACCGGGATCTAGCTGGCAAAGCAATAAAGTTAGCCAGAACATCGAGATCACAATTGGGAACCTTCCATTGCATCTTTGATAGCTCTCCACTCTTCAGATATTGATGTCATTCTTGGGATGGATTGGCTGGTAGCCAATAAAGCAGTCATTGGTGGTCCTACTAAGTCTGTCAAAATCACACACCCTTCTGGCCAGATAGTCTACTTCCATGCTGAAAATCCAGTTGTTCAACTCTACACTCTCAATGCGAATCCTCTACCATCTATTGAAACTATTCCGGTGGTTTGTGACTTCCCCGATGTCTTTCCAGAAGAATTGCCAGGAATGCCTCCTGACAGAGCAGTTGAGTTCGTGATCGAACTTGAACCAGGTACTGCTCCAATCTCTAAGCATCCATACAAGATAGCTCCTCCGGAACTGAAGTTGTTGAAGGAGCAAATCGATATGTACATGGAGAAAGGTTACATTCAACCTAGTTCATCGGCTGGGGGTTGCCCAACTCTGTTCGTTGCGAAGAAGGATCAAACAAAGAGACTCGTTGTTGACTATCGTCCTCTTAACGAGAAAACCATCAAAAACAAATATCCAATTCCTCGTATCGATGATCTTTTTGATCAACTTGCTGGAGCCTCAATTTTCTCCAAGCTAGACTTGAGAATGGGTTACCATCAAATAAAGATCAGAAAGGAAGATATTCCAAAGACAACCTTCACCACTCGCTACGGTCTATATGAATACACCGTCATGTCCTTTGGTCTCACCAATGCACCGGCGACATTCTCTCGACTCATGAATTATGTCTTCCATGAATACCTCGACAAGTTCGTTGTGGTATATCTTGATGATATTCTTGTCTACTCAAAATCCGAGGAAGAGCATGGAGAACATCTTTGTCTCACTCTCATGAAACTTCGCGAGCATCGTCTTTATGCCAAGTTCTCCAAATGTGAGTTCTGGATTCCAGAAGTTGCTTACCTTTGTCATGTCATCTCTGCCAAGGGCATAGCCATTGATCCAGAAAAGGTTAAGGCAATTGTTGATTGGAAACCTCCTAAGACGGTGAAGCAAGTCAGAAGTTTTCTTGGCTTGGCTAGCTATTGCCGTCGTTTCGTCCAAAACTTCTCCAAGATTGCCAAACCTCTCACTGATCTCACAAAGAAGGACAATAAGTTCGTTTGGTCTCCACAATGTGATGAAAGTTTCAATCTCCTGAAGACTAAACTCACTTCTACACCAGTTCTGGTTGGCCCAGATACTACCAAACCTTTCCAGATATTCTGTGATGCTTCTCTCCAAGGTCTAGGAGCAGTTCTTATGCAAGAACGTAAAGTTGTGGCTTATGCTTCACGTCAGTTGAACGCACATGAGCTCAATTATCCCACACATGACCTTGAACTGGCAGCAGTTGTGTTTGCTCTCAAGAAATGGAGACAATACTTGTTGGGTAATCGCACTGAAATCTTTTCCGATTATAAGAGTCTGAAATACATCTTCACTCAACCAGATCTAAACCTCAGGCAAAGGAGATGGATTGAAAAGATTAAAGACTTTGATATCACCATTTCCTACACTCCAGGCAAGGCTAATGTTATGGCCGATGCTCTCAGTCGCAAGTCGTATAGCAATAATCTCATGATCATGGAAAGCCAACCTCCACTTCATGAAGAATTCCA
Organism: Alopecurus myosuroides; assembly: GCA_028641055.1. NCBI lineage: Eukaryota > Viridiplantae > Streptophyta > Magnoliopsida > Poales > Poaceae > Alopecurus > Alopecurus myosuroides. Next base: position 760,519,640 of record CM054057.1, read on the forward strand.
GAAGCTGAACCTTGGTCTTGTTCCTCAAGGTTATCTTGCAAACTTGACAGCCAGTCCAACTCTCGAGGACAAGATTCGTTCTAAACAACTTCGTGATGCTGAGATCAAGAAGATCGCAAATAACATCAAAGCAGGCAATGTGAAGTATGAGTGCTTCTCAATTGATGAAAAGGGAACTGTGTTCTTCGAAGGACGCATTGCAGTTCCTCAAATTCAAAGTCTAAAAGATGTTATTCTCAAGGAGGCTCATGAAACTCCTCTATCCATACACCCTGGAAGTACAAAGATGTACCAGGATCTCAAGACACTGTATTGGTGGTCTGGCATGAAACGTGAAATTGCTCAATACGTTTCTGAATGCGACGTTTGTCAACGTGTTAAGGCAGTCCATCAGAAAACAGCCGGTCTTCTCCAACCTCTGAAAATCCCTGAGTGGAAGTGGGACATGATTGAAATGGACTTCGTCACTGGTTTTCCAAAGTCCAAGAAGGGCAACGATGCAATCTTCGTTGTTATTGATCGTCTCACTAAGGTAGCTCACTTCTTTGCTGTCAAAGAAACAATCTCAGCTAGCCAGTTAGCAGAGCTCTACACAACAAAGATTGTTCCTCTTCATGGTGTTCCATTGGAAATAAGCTCAGACCGTGGAAGTATCTTCACTTCTCATTTCTGGAAGAGTTTTCAAGAAGCATTGGGCACCAAACTTCTGTTCAGCACAGCCTATCACCCTCAGTCTCAAGGGCAAGTCGAAAGAGTCAATCAGATTCTCGAGGATATGCTCAGAGCATGTGGTATCTCTTTTGGCATGAAATGGGAGGAATGCCTTCCATATGCTGAATTCTCCTACAACAACAGCTTCCAGGCAAGCCTAGGCATGGCACCATTTGAAGCTCTCTATGGCCGCAGATGCAGGAGTCCAATCAATTGGTCTGGAGCTGGTGAACGTTCACTCTTAGGCCCTGACATTGTTAAGGAAGCCGAAGATAAAGTTCGCATCATTCGTGACAATCTCAAGATTGCTCAGTCTCGTCAGAAAAGCTACTATGACAGCAAGCATAGGGATATGATCTATGCACCTGGTGACAAAGCATATCTCCGTGTAACTCCCCTCAGAGGCACTCATCGTTTTGGTGTGAAAGGAAAGCTTGCACCAAGATACATTGGTCCTTTCAACATTCTCTCATGGCGTGCGGAAAATGCCTATCGTCTTGAACTTCCAGAAAAACTATCCAAGGTGCACGATGTGTTTCACGTGTCACAACTCAAGAGGTGTTTCAAAGATCCAGATCGTGCAGTTGATCATGATTCAATTGAACTAGAAGATGATCTATCTTATGAGGAGCACCCTGTTCGTATTCTCGATGAGACCGTTCGTAAGACTCGCAACAAGAGCACCAAGTTCTTGAAGGTGCAGTGGTCCCATCATTCCGATAAAGAGGCAACGTGGGAGACTGAAGAGGATCTTCGCAAGAAGTATCCGGACCTTTTCTCTTCTCAGTAGGAATCTCGGGGCGCGATTCCTTCAAGGGGGGGCGTTTTGTAACATCCCAAGTATGAAAAACTCCCCCTAGAATGTTTGTTTCTTGTTTTATTATTGCTTTGCATCATGTCATCATATTCATTGCCTTTTGTTTGCATTTGTTTTGCATTTGATTTCTTTTGTTTCCATTTGTTTTCTATATGATTTCCAAACAAAAATTCAAACCTTATTCATACTTGTTATGTTACATGTTTCAAATAAGAACTACAAAACAAACAAATAAATTGTTCCACTACAATTGGAATCAAAAACTTTAAATTGGCTATGTGGCATTTATTCTTTTGATACCAAAATTGCTCAATTCACTTAAATTCCAAACCACAACATAAATTGAATTTATTTGGGAAACAAAATGTTGCATTGCTGTTTTTATAATAAATAAAGCATTACATTTATCCCTAAAATTTTTCTAAACCTTAAACCCATATCTTTCTCTCCCTATTCCTTTGCTGCAAAAAAAAAAACAGAAAAAGATAAAAGAGAAAGGAGAGGGGGGAAAGGGCATCCAACCCATTTGGGCCAGCCCAACTTCCCTGGCCTGCTACCCCTCTCGGTCGTCACCTACCTCCGTACGGCAGGCAATCTAACCTGTCCACGTTAGCAGGTTGCAGGAGCAGACGGCGATCCGAGCTCCTTCCTCCCCTATAACCTGCCCTCAAGCTCCTCCCTCTGTGCCCTAAACTCTCCCTCCGCCCTCTTCCTCTCGCCGCCACCTTCCTCTTCTCCCTCTCTCTGCCCCCTGCTCCCTCTCGCTGTTCTCTGTATCCCCACCGAAGGCCACCACCACCGCCTCCCTCTCCGGCTCATCGCCGCCGCCACGGTGCCCTCCCGGCCGTGCTAGGGCCGGGAACGGAACCGCCCGACTTCCCTCTCCCGCTACGTCCCCTCCGTTTCCCCCGGGAGCTAGGGAGTCGCCGCCGCCATCCCGTTTCCGCCACCGTCGACGCCACCGCTGCAGCGACTGCTCCCTCTGTACGTCCATCGCTGTGAGCTTCTCCCTCCCCCTCGTCTCCTTCCCTCTCTGCCCTCGCACGCCCGCATCCGCGCCGAGCACTCACCCGCAAGCACCGGCCAACGCACGCACACTCGCAGCGGCGAGCAGCAGCAAACCAGCGGCCATCGCCTCCGTCGAGTTTCAGTAGCAGCGCCTGCAAAAGAAAAGTTCAGTTAAACACCCGCAGAAACACACCATATCCACCCACCTGCTCCTGTACTGTCACGAACTCGAGCACAGCCCCTTGCGCGCAAGCCTCAGGTCCCGAGTTCGATCCCCCCCCCCCCCCCAGGCAGAAAAGCAACACCCTTTTTTCTGCTTTTTTTCTTTTCTGCCCGAATTTCAGAAACTCAGATCTGAGGCATTAACTCTAAAATCAATATAAAATTGAATATTACTCCAATTTGAATGATTCAAAATCCTGTGGATTCATAATCTTGAGCCCTTTCTGTTAATGTCAAGTTTGCAACATGTTTCTGTAACAATTTTTGCACTAAATAATTAATTACTCAAAATGCAATAAAAATTGGAAACTTTGGAATTTCATAACTTTAGTTCTGCTCATCCAATTTAAGCAAACTTGGTCTCTAAAAATTTGTCTTAACAAACTCTACACATTGGTATTTTATTTGGGCACAATTGAATTAATTTTGAGCATGTTTCCCTCTGTTTACTAAAATGGGCAGAATAAGAATGATTATAAAAACTTGCTTAATAAATTCAATAATAACCCAAAAATTATGTTTAATAGTTCAAAATGTTCAGTGAAACATTTGCTACATGTTTTCAACCTTCTCAATGCAATTTGTTCACTATTTTTCCTAATTAAAATTGGTCGAATAATTCAATGCTTCAATTAAACCTTAAATTGCAAAATTCATAACTTGAGCAATTCAAATCCAATTCCAACATGTAAAATATGTTTTCCATCCCATTTTTCATGAAATTTGCAAATATCAACTTTGTTTTCTATTTTGAATAATTTAAATTGCTGAAAACAACTGTTTCTTATTTAATGCAATTAAAATTGCCAAATTAATAACTTGCTCATTTTAAATCCAAATTCAACAAGTGAAACATGTATTCCAACTAAAATTTGGTGTTCTATTCAAATATGAACTTTGTTATCTGTTTTGAACAATTAAAATTGGTAAAAACAACAAATGCTTGTGTAACACCTTTAAGGAACCAAAATTCCATAACTTAATAAATAAAATTCCACAATTGGTAAACCTTATTTCCAATTGATCTATTGTTGTTATTTTTCTGTTTTCCTCATCCATGCATCATACTAATCCACTTTCACCTGTCGATTAGTTGTAAAACAATTATTTCAACCTTAATTCATGGGCTTTCCATATGCAATCCAAATTGTATATGGGTCCATTTAATCATGTTATGTTACCATGTCAACTAGTTTATTTTGATGCATCAATTCAATTGACATGCATCATCCCATGATTGAGAACTATGCCATGTTAATTATTGTTGTCTCTCTGCGTTGTTTGTTTGCTTCTTCTCGAATAGACGACGACGTTGAGACCGACGAGACTTACTACACCCCTCCTGAGGTTTTAGCTCAGTACCAGGCTGCTGAGTTTGCAGGCAAGTATTCACTCACATGAACCATTGTGTTCCTTTCAACATTGGATACCGATACTTTCCGTTGTCTATTCTGCTAGCCCTAGGTATCGTTGCTTGTGTTCCGAACCTATCACATGTTATCCTGAAACCCTGATATGGCCTCACCTCCACACCTATCACCCCGTTGCTTGTTGCACGTGTCTTACTAGCATGCTTAGGGTTGTTTTTGCTCGAGTTTGCTGTCAGTTACCTTCTGTTATCATATTCTATTATGTTCTGGGGCTCGATGTTAAACAATCAACCTGTTAATGCTTGGGTAATAATAATTTGATGATAAGGCACCGGCAGGAGGCCCGGCGTGGTTTTGAGGCCTGCTAGTGTCGACCCTAATTAGGAAAAGGGTCTTGTCTACTGATCCATGATGAGCGTGCTCACCGCATCCGGGTGGTAGTATGGAACCCCCCTCGACTTTGACCTGATCCGCAGTTTGTCCGAAGAGCCACACTTAGTTCGGGTGTTCCATTTGCGCATAATCATGAATGGGTCGCTCCCATGGTTACTGTTGGTGATGATTATGATGATGCATATAGGGCGAGGCCTGTGGTGCCGGGGGGTGTGGTTTTCACCCTTGCGCTTAGGTTAGGTCGGACTGGCCGGGACCTTATAGCTCCGTGGCTCCTAGGACAGGTTGTAGAGATGGTTCGAGTCGTGTTGAGTCCACCTGAGTTTTAGTTGGTGGCTCGAGTGTGTACGGGTACTGGAGCACACCCTGCAGGGATAAATCTTCTCGAGAAGCCGTGTTTTCCGCGTTTATGGATTACTTGGTGAAAGTACTGGCTAACAAGTACTCAGAAAACTTACACCTAACTATAATAATATGACTAGTAATAGGTTTATTGACACAATAACCTGAACCATCATTAATCCAACTATGTGAGTTATCCTCGGATCGCTTCTTTGGATAAGGGGCGAGATCCAGGATGGGTTTGTTTGGTGGTTAGTTGTAGTTGGTTACGATACGATATCTTATCTCCTTTCTGTTAGCCGGAGGTTGTAGTATGTTTCTGTAGTTGGCTAGTGCAGCCCGCTGCCGCATCTTTTGTATCACCTTTTCTTCCGTTGAACCCAAAGCATCTGTGCTTGGTGTTGACGGGTTACATCTTTGGTGAACTGTGAGTCTTGCTTGCCAGTACGTTTATGTACTGACCCCTTTGGGGTTGTGGTTTCCGCAGACTACGTTTCCGAGGATCCCCATGGTGGCTACTACGTGGAGTTCGACGAGGCTGCTGACGAGTAGATAGCGGACCCGGGCAGGATCCGAGACTTCATGGATGGGCTCCGTCTTTTCGTTTCCGGCTTCTTAAGCCTATTTGGATCTTGTCTGTACTCAGAACTGTTGAATGCTTCCGCTGTGATGTAATGATGTTATGTTGGGACATGTGTCCTCTGGATGATTGTATTTGCTATCTCTGCTCTAATGAGAGCTATTTGCAACTTATTTCTATTTATTTGTGTCCTAGAGATCTGTTGTGTTATCATTTTGTTCAACGCCGTTGACGTACCATGTGTGTATGGTATGAAGTACGTCAATGGTAGTATTCTGATTTCTATGGGATGGTTTACGTAGACGATGAACAGATAGGGGTTGGTTGTCACACATACGTGTGTTGGCCTACTCGTAAGAGATGCGGGTGCCGGTAAGCCCCGTAATCCAATCCACTACTGTTCAACGGAACTGCGAGTATCCTCTAGAAGTCCGGGTGCGACACCCAGGGTGCTACCAGCGGCGGACGTCGTTGCTATCGCCGGTAGCCGGCGTAGCTACAGACGCCGCGCCGCGTTGCTACGGACGCCGCGCCGTGATGCTACATACGCCGCGCCGCGATGCTCTCGACGGCGAGGGGCGTTGCTACCGACGCCGTGGCGTGATGCTACAGATGCCGCGCCGCGATGCTCTCGACGGCGAGGGATGTTGCTACCGACGCCGTGGCGTGATGCTACAGACGCCGCGCCGTGATGCTGTCGCGGGGAGGGGCGTTGCTACCGACGCCGTGCCGTGATGCTACAGATGCGGCGCCGCGATGCTGCCGACAGTGAGCGGCGTGCTACCGACGACGAGCGGCGTTGCTACCATGGGCGCGTCGTGATGCTACCGCGGTGTTGCTACAAAGGTACAACACCGATGCTATAGAGCTATGTCCCCGGTGCTACAATGGCAGGTCGTCGGTGCTACTAAGGCCGGCCGCGGATGCTACTCGCCGGAGGCGATGGTTCTACTTGCCGGAGCAAATGGTGCTACTCGCGGAGTCCAGGGATGCTACTGCCAATGGTCATATGTGCTACTCTCCGGTGGTGGTACTCCTCGCCGCAGCCATGGCGGACGGTTTGCGCGGGGAAGCCAGTGTGTCGGCGGCGGTGCTGTGACCGGTGACAACGCCGACGACCGGAGCTTTTTCTCTGTGTGGTTGTGTGGAGGTGGGAGCAGTAGTGGAGATTGAACAGCGACATGCCCGGGAGCCGATCATTTTTTTCCCTAGGCCCCGTGTAAAGAGGGACAGGGACACGTGTCGCTCTCTAGACCCGGGGATGGGAGGATTTGATCCCCGGAGGACGCTCGGTGCTTTCCGAATAGTTGTTGAATGCACTGCACGGACAGAGGAGGAGGAGGCGAATCTGCGGAAATGAAGAAAAGAATCCGTGGGCTTTGTGAAAAGAATCGAAAAGTATTTTTCTCTCCAGCCAGACATCCAGTCAGGATTCTTCACGCAAACGCCCCTGGGGGGAGAGCTAATTGCGAACCGTGCACCCGGCCCTACCCCGCTCCGCCGCTGCAGATGCCGGTCAGCAGCACGGGGAGCCTGCCCAGCGACGACGACCCCTCCGCGGCCCGCTGCTGCGGCTGAGGCGGACGCACCCTCCCGTCCTCGAACAGCGCCGTTGCCGCCACGGACGCCGCCTCCGGCACCACCTGTGGCACTCCGCCGCCGTCGCATAGGAAGTCGGCGCCGGCGAGCTGCCGCTCCAAGTCCAGGAACTCGCCCAGCCTCGTGGGCGGCCCTCCGGCGTCGTCGCGGCACAGACGCCACCAGCTCCCGCCCCGGCGCCGCCGCCTCCGCCCGCCCGCGCGCCGCCCCTCTGCCTCCTCCGCTGCCGCCGCCCGCGCCAGCCCGTCGCCCACCTCCCCCAGCGCCGCCCGCGTCGACCTCCGCTGCCCGCCGAACGGGGACACGCCCATCAGCGTCCCCAGCGTCGTGCTCCTGTCCGGGAAGAAGGACCCCGTCGACTAGCAACAGACCAACAACTCACTCAGCACAAATGCAACTAGCAAGCGCCCAGAGAGACCGAGAAAGGAATTCACGCGGGACGATTAGTTTAGTTATTACCTCGGTGTCGAGGTCTGAGGAGGACGGCGAGGAGTCGGCGGAGGGGGAGTAGGGCATCGTCATCTCGTCGTCGAGCTCCATTGTCACTTCTGCTCCGGCAGCGGTGGAGGGAGGAGGAAGAGGCGGAGGGTTTATAAGCAGTTGCCGGCCGGGGGCAGTTGATCGGGGCTGGGGTGAGTGTGTGTGCGTGGCAGTGGTGCCGTGACGGCGACGTGATTTGGTGGGCTTCCTTCGTCACTTGGTAACTTGTACAGGGCAACTGCACGTCTACACTGTGCATGCATAATTGCATCTATGGTCCATCAAGATTAGAGGTCTGTACATACATTGTGGCCGCCCGTGATCTCTTTCAAGATCTCGCCTCAGGCGAGCATGCATGATGAAGTTCCCCATGCATGAAGGGGCAAGTAAGTTTCTACCACCACCAAGATATTATACTCTCTCCGTCTTAAATTAACCGTCACAGAGATGGACAAAACTAGATGTATCTAGACACTAAACCATGTATAGATACATCCACTTTTATCCATCTTTGTGACAGTTAATTTCAGACGGAGGGAGTACTACATCTCGAGCGAGAAAAATATGTACAAAGTTCCCTTCATTTGAAATGGGTCTACAACTTCAGGACGCAAAATGAGCAGATAAATCCAGGTTCAGATTAGTCTCCAAGGAAGGACCAAATTAAATGAACGAGCGTTCAGTGATTGACTAGTACGTAAGATTGTTCCACTACCGAGTTAGGGAATAGCTAGGTTTCAATAGATGAACAATGACTTGAACTAAATACGTTGCTTCCTTCTTTCCTATAGGCCGAAAGAAGCGGTCACTCGCTCCCAACGATTCAAATTTAGCCCAGTTTTTTATTTGATCGGTCATTGTCTGGTTGTCTCTTCTACTAGCGAAGATTAACAACGTTTAGCTACCTATGGATGTAATCAACTATTGATTGATTGATTGACTGACCACCTACGAATAAATTCCGGGGTTGGATTTCCAGCTCCAAACGCGACTTCTCCCCATGCATGCCCCACAAATGCGCCCTTCTGCCCCATATTCTCGACGTCCCTACCCCATTTCTTCGTCGGCCGCGTGTGTGAGGAATCTAGCTTTGTTTCGGTTACATCGCTTTGGTTGGTGATCAAAATCGTATCCCTACGTACTCTTTCATCATCACCAACAAATTGGATCTTAGTTAGGTGGTTGGCAACCAACTTTTGTTAAGAAAATATGTCCACTTGCCAACTATCCCTTCTCTAATTGTACTGTATGATTTTTGGGGTGTTTTTTAATGTCGTCTCTGCCAAGTTCCAAAAGCAAGATCATATGGAATGTATTTTTTTGATATTACTCGCTCTGATCCCTTCTTACATGTATATTAGATTTTTTTTAAGTCAAATGTGACTACCATCGACAATGTTTTTTGGGAAAAAAATAATGTATTAGCATTTAGAAAATCAGATCAGAATCATCATGGAACATATTTCCATATTTTAATATGTTTAATGTTTTAGGTGTTGATAGTTTTCTTGTAAAAAAAGTGAGCAAGTTTGACTGGAAAAGAAAAGGAGTACCATTACTCAATGATAATGTTAGAATCACATGCAGAAAGTACACGATAATAATATGATATTTGCTAATGCGGTTCAGCGATCAACGCCTGCATTTTCAAGGCATGACAGCGGGTGCTCTTCCCATAATCAGCATAACACAATTGAAGACACGACACGCGATAGTTGTCGACGACCACTAAAATCGGTGTGGTCAACCCTAGCACCAACACTTGGCCCGTTCACTTCGCGATGTTGTGTCCAAACAACCGGTTTTTTCTAGTATGTTTTGGCTACTCTAAGTTGCCGTGAGGACCGATATAACGTGCTGGACTCCAACATTAAGCTTATGTATTTTCCGTGCCTAAATGTTTCATGTATTGTGCCTGAGAAAGTAGAAGGATGTCAGAACAATTGATTCCGTTCTTGTATATTTATGTGGATTTTTGGCGCCAAAGCAAACTTCAAACATCTTCCCTATACCGCATTCTCGCTACGAAACAACACAACAAAAATGCTCATTAATTCTTGGGATAATTTTTCCTTGTGAGATGTCCGACTATCACCATTTACAGAGAGGGAGACTCCATATATGACACTTCTATGCCCAAACGACACTCCATTTTTTTTTTTGGTTCCTGCCTCTGTGTTTCCAAAACAAGAGTATTTGCAAAACCGAATAATTTCATCGCAAGACTAAGGAATACTTCAGTTTTGGAGAACTTAAGTTTCCAAGACAGCAAAAACTGTAATTTTGTAGGATACCTTATGTTTTAAAACCACATCATGCATTGCATAAAAAACACGTCAAAGTATTTAATACCGCAATTGTGGTATTTCTTGAATTAGATAATAAAATTACTTTGATGCCAAACGGTCCCTAAATATGCCACCAAAAAAATTCGCACGGGTTTAGATTTGTCCTTTCCATCATCAGTTGGCTAAGGGCATCTCCAGCCGTCCCCCCCAGAGCCCCCCAGGGGGTTTTTTTCGCGGTGGAAGCGGCGAATAGCGCCGCTTCTTCTCAGGCCCAAAGGCCCAAATAGCGCCGTTTCGGCGCTAAATAGCGCCGCGGCACCCAGGCCAAACCCAGCCCGCTGGGTTCGGCCTGGGGGGCGAAACTGCGTGGCCGCGCGCGTGGGCCAGCTCGGTCAGCGACGCGACGGGAAAGCGCGGGAACAGAAGCCACCGCCCGTGACCTCCTTCTCGGCGCCCGCGCCGTCAAAGGCTGCCGGAGTTATGGCGTGGCGGCCGGCCAGTGCATGCGCCCCGGTCAAAGGCTGCCGGATTAATGGCGGGGCGGCAGCGGTGACACGCGCGGGGCGGCGACTGGCCCGCCAAGCTATAAAAATGGTGCCCGCCCCCTCCCCGTACGCACACTCTCGCCTCCTCCCTCGTCGTTCTTTCTCCATCTTCTCCGTCCTCACCCTCGCCGCAATGGATCATCTCTGGGACGCGTGGCCCGAGAGCGACTACGACGACGAGCTGCAGCCAGCGGCGCCGGAGCAGCTTCAGCCGCAGCAGGTGGCGCCGGAGCCGCTTCAGCCGCAGCAGGTGGCGCCGGAGCCGCAGCAGGACGAGGCACGAGAAGCACGGCGGGCTGCCCGTTAGTGGAGGCGGGAGGTGAGGAGGCAGCCGGTATGGCCCGATCAGCACGCCGGGCTGCACTCGTTCGAGACGTCGCAGAACGAGGACGCGTACCGCGAGGTTCGCGGCGTCCTCGAGCAGGCGGCGCAGGCGGCGGAGGCGGCCGCCATCCGGGCCTCTCTGGAAACACACCAGAGGGAGGAAGCGGCGCGAGAGGTGCGCCGGCAGATGGCCGCGCGCGCTGCCTCGGCCGAGCAGGCGGGCATCATCGCCCTCTACGAGGCCGACCGGCGGCAGGTGGCGCTGCAGAGCGAGCGCCGCAGCCGCCCGCCCTCCGAGCAGGCGCAGCTGCACCGGCTGCGCCTACAAGCCCGAGCGGAGCGGGCGAAGCAACGCTGGCTCGCCGCGGCGAGCCAGAGCGAAGCTGGCCCCTCCAACCAGCTGGTGGTGAAGGACCGCCGCGACGAGGACACCGCTGAAGATGACGACGCGTAGGGGTAGTCGCCGCGTAGATCGAAAATAAAGTTTAGTTTAAATTTCTGTCGATGTTTTTAGTTTGAATTTCCGTCGAATATGTACGCAATTTGCTTAAATCAATAAATTTCGCCTAGCTTTTCAAATTGCGTTGTTTTGGGCCGATTCTTGGACTCGGGACGCGACTGGGAGCGCTGCCCCCCCGGGTTCCAGAATAGCGCCGTTTGGCGCCGCGGCGGCCCCAAAACGGCGGCGTTTTGGGCCCTGGGGGGGCGCAACGACTGGAGATGCCCTAAGCGTTGAATCATAAAAGGGATTTTCCAAATTTGGCGCTGAAATTTCAACTCGAGCCTTAGAGTTTGTTCCGGGCATAAAAGGGTTCAATCATAAGTTTGAAAGGGGGACCTTGCGGAATAAATTTTGCCCGGTTATCTTGGTACATCTCCCATGACGAATTGATTATGATTGCCTAAATCTGGGAGTGAAAAACGCATGTACGGGGTTGGGCACATGCAGGGAGATGAGCTCGTGGGTGTCGTTGTCCAACTTGTCTGGTCCCAATTTTCGTGCTAGCTGCCGACTTGGTTCAAACTTGAAGAAACTGTATATCGTCACCGATTGCTCTCTACGCATGCATCATGTTGTCGTGAATTACCCGAAAGTGATGTTGATAGATCCGCATTATTTGTTGACTTGTGAAATTGCAAACGTTAGGTCAAAAGTATTACTCCCTGAAATGACCTTAAGGGCTCACACTACTTATTTTATTGGTAACAATATATGCTATGTGAAAAGAACATTGACACACGTTTGATAAGCATTTTAGGCATATAATTCGAGCCGTGTGGTGCTCACAAGCGGCAAGGCGCAATGTTTATTTAACCGAATATCGATGCTTCCGTGCATAGCTAGTTCCAACTCCTATTTACTTTGCTTAAACAACAATTGATCAGCTAAGATCATCTCCACTCCCGTCCCAGAAGTCCTCCAAATACCTTTGGGGCATTCGGCGAAAAACGGCATCACTCAGATGCCCCAAAGACCCATTTCATCCGGAGGGCATTCGTCATAGGCACCAAAATCCCCAAACTTCCATTTGTGTTCGCCGCTCCTACCTGCCGCATAGCCCGTCGGTGAAACGTCGGAATTAGAAACGGTGCCTCTGTACAAGATAGCATAAGAAAGAATATTAAGCGTGCATTTATAGCGCTCAGCAGAGGTTTGCCATTGTCCAGTACCCTGCTCCGACTCTCATGTATGATTTCTAAGGCCCTGTTGCCGCTATTGATTACAATGTACCAGCGGATTTGACTAATTTCATCTCCATGCATATATACATATGAGATAAAGTTCTTCATGGTCAACTTCAGAATGATATACTGAAGCAGTTGTGGGTACATAGAGGATTGACAGCAGCTGAACTCCGAATTATCTTTATTGTATGAAAAAAATTTATTTTTAGCAATTTATGAAACTATATTTACGTTGTTCCAGCCGATTATTGACAGGCTGGCAGATCGACTCCCCGCTTGGAAGGCGGCATTGATGCCGAAAGCTGGGAGACTCGCGCTAATTAAGGCGGTGCTAGCAGCGATCCCCATCCATCAGCTTATGGTGCTTAGTGTGAACAAGAGATGTCTGAAGAAGATGGAGAAGATTTTCCGAGGCTTTCTCTGGACAGGGAGGGCAGATGCTAAGGGTGGTCATTGTCACGTCAACTGGGCGAGAGTGTGCAGGCCTTTGCAACTTGGTGGCCTGGGCATACCTGACCTAGCCCGGACTTCCGCCAGTTTGAGGGTCAGATGGCTATGGCGGATGCGTACCGACCCTGACCGACCCTGGCGTGGACTTGACATGTAGTTCTCAAGGAATGAACGAGCCATCTTTCAGTCGTCGATTGAGATGATTCTGGGAGACGGCTCGTCGGCCCGGTTCTGGGAGGACAAGTGGATTGATGGGAGTTCGCTAAAAGAGAAAGCGCCGGCCCTTTTCGCGCTGATCCCCAAGAGGCGCAGGAAGCGCCGGACGGTTAGAGAGGCGCTTCTAGAGCGCCGCTAGATCTCGGACATCTCGGGAGCTTTGGACCCCACTCGCCCTCTGGCAATACGTGCAAACGTGGAGATTCTTACAGGGGGTACAGCTTCTGGAACGGCCGGACAGATTGATTTGGAGGTGGACCCCGATGCTGTCTACTCGTCTAAATCCTGTTACGGGGCCATGTTCCACGGGGCCATAGAGTCGAGCTCTTGGAAACTAAACTGGAAGACTTGGGCGCCACCAAGGGTGAAATTTTTCATCTGGCTTGCGTGCTTGGACCGATGCTGGACTGGTGAGAGGCTCGCGAGACGAGGCCTACCACATTGTGATCGGTGTCCTCTTTGCGATCAGGAGCCGGAAACTATGGCCCACCTCCTCACAGGCTGCTCTTTCACACGGACGATCTGGCACGAGGTGTTATCTTGGATTCGATCCACCTCGAGGCCCCCGGTTGTGGAAGACGAGTTCGTAACCTGGTGGTCGTTGGCCCTGCACTCCACGCCGAGGCTGTTGAGGAAGGGCACCTCCACGCTCATCATGCTCACTGCTTGGCGGATTTGGAAGCAGCGAAACGCGATCGTCTTCAACAACGCGAGTCCTTCGGTCAGCGCTTTGGTGGAAACCATCAAGACCGAGGCGAGAGATTGGGTGAGCGTGGGTGCTAAAGGCCTTGGACTACTTCTCCCCTAGGATAGGTTTCTGGGTTGAGTTGTAATGTGTGGGGTGACCTCCTTATAGGCTTGTACATAAACTCTCTTTTTATCAATGCAATGAAACGCAAAGCTTTTGCGTTTTCGCAAAAAAAAAAAAATTACGTTGTTGAAAACCTAACATAATTATTTTCCTAGCTATGTTTATGAAAGCTCAAAATATTAGAAATTGCAAAACGGAAAAATTATAAGAAAATATTTGTTCACCAACCGCATGTTTGGAGATTCTGTGTTTCGTTCCATATTATGGAACCATGCCATCACGCCTTCAAAGGGGAGTCACAGGATGTCTCTAGGCGTGATCTGACACTTGAATGTGTCTCTTTGTGAGTGCGCCATGCTGTGCGAGGTCATCTAATTGTCTGGATTACAATCATGTGACGTGCGTACAACAATCGCATCCTTTTGGCTTAGTCAGGCGCGGCCAGCAGCTGGACCCATTCCCTCCTTTAGTGCCAACCAACTCAAAATTTTACTAGGCAACCCATTTGGTTCGGACGCGTCTCAATTTGGTCTGTCGCTACCAGCCCAACCATGACGACACGGTGCGTTACAGGGGCGCCGGACGAAACGACACTTGCGTGGACCCACACGTCATAGGCACACCAAAATTCCCAAAAAATCTCCCTTCAATTTTTCCCCGTAAAAATCAATTTGTGGTCGCTGCTTCTACCTCCTGCATAGCTCGCCGGCGACATTAAGGATGTGCATGCAAATCCAGTGCATGATCCTCTCTTGTATGTTTTCCAAGGCCGTCTCGCCGTTGTTGATCACAATGTATCAGCGGAATTGACTGATTTCATCTCCATGCATATGGACTTACGAGGTGAATTTATGCATGATCTAGTTCAAAATGATTCAGGGAAGCATTTATATATGGGTACCCAAAGGATTGGCGACAGGTGAACTCCAAACTATTTCTATTATATGAACCCTTTTTTTTAGCAATTTATGAAACTATATTTACATTGTTGAAAACCTAACATAATTCGTTTTTAGCTATGTTTATGAAACCTCAAAATATTAGAAATTGTAAAAACAGAAAAACATTAGAAGAAAATGTTTGAGGGCCGTGAGTGGAGAGGCCCGCTCCCCCATCCCCATAGGGCCCGTTTGGTATGGGCGGCCCCATAGCGCCCGTTACGGCGACCAACCGGACGGTGGCCTACGAGGGCGCCAAGTGGAGATGCTCTAACAGCCCGCATGAAAGTTGGATAGGGTAATTGCATCAGCATCCATGCATTTGTCGAGGATTGTCATCGGTGCTGTTGTGCTGGCCGTATGTACATGGAACCTCACGGCTTCCATACAGATTATGTGTTTCGGTTCAGGGTGTGGAGCCATGCACCACATCTTTAAAGGGTGGCACGTGGTGTCTCTGAGCGTGGTCTGACACTTGAATGTGTCTCCGTGCGAGTGAGGTCAGGTAATGTCTGGATTACAATCATGTGACACAACCACATCTTTTGGTGGCCACCAGCTGGACCCATTCCCTCCTTTGGTGCCAACCAACTCAAAATTTCACTAGTGGACCCTATCGATTGTTGTCGTTGATCTTTTCTCTCTTTACAAGTCCTCGCCCTTGTGAAGTTTGAAGATTGATCACAATATCACGTGGTGGCTCTAGCACACACGCGGTGAGCTCTTTTATGGAAAGGGTTCCACGTATCCGGAACATTGGACGTTGGCCAATGGAAAACTCAGCACGGATCAATGAATGGAGCTATGGGGCTGATACGTCATAAACGTATCCTTAATTTCTGATGTTCCATGTTGTACAACATGTTTTCCTTACACTTTATGTCATTTTTATCGATTTCCCGGGACTAACCTATTGACAAGATGCCATAGAGCCCGTTCCTTTTTTCTGTTGTTTTTAGTTTCAGAAAAGTTGTTCTGGAAATATTCTCGGAATTGGACGATTCAAAAGCCACAAGTCTTAGAATTCCCGGAGGGTCAAGGAAGTCCCAAAGAGTCCCAGAGGGGGGTCACAGGGTGGCCACACCATGGGGTGGCGCGGGTCCCCCTGGCCGCGCCACTAGGTGGTGTGGGCCCCCTGGCCACCTCCGACATCGCCCTTTCGCCTATATATGCCCCCGATGCATAAACCCTAAAATAATCAGCCTTTTCCACCAAAAACATCCGTAGCTCCGTCGCCGCCGCCGACAAGTTTCAGGGGACAAAAATCTCTGTTCCGACACCCTGCCGGGACGGGGAAGTGCCCCGGATCCATCTCCATCGACTCCACCACCATGTTCATCGCCGTTGATGTCTCCTATGATGAGAAGGGAGTAGTTCTTCCCCAGGTCTGAGGGCTCTACCGGTAGCTATGTGTTTCATCTCTCTCTCCCATGGTGTGATCTTTATGTGATCACGAGCTTTGTAATCTAGTTGAATAAGTAGATGCTACTCTTCATATGTTATGCTACTCAAGTGGTTTTGTTATGAGATCTCCGTAAACACTTTGATCACGGTGTAGAGGTGACAGTGTGTGCACCGTGTGGTTTAGCATGATATTCATATCTTGTGTTGGATGATCCTATGAAATTGTGGTGTTTGTCTAGTACCTTCTAGGACGCTCAAGTTGACAGTGTGGGGTTAACTAGACATGGGAATGCGACATTAAGGTGTGCTTTGTAGCCCTACGCAATGAATTTGTGTTTGTTATCCGATCGGAGAGTGGTTCGGAGTAGCATAGTGAAGAGATGATATTTATGCATTCAATTATGTTATCATTGTTGAGAGTGTCCACTAGTGAAAGTAGGATCCCTAGGCCTTGTTTCTAAGCATTGAAACATTGTTTACTATTTGTTCTGCTACATGTTTGCTTGCTGCCATTTTTATTTCAGATTGTTACTATCACTTATAATCATCCATATTACTTGTATTTTACTCTCTCTTCGCCGAACTAGTGCACCTATACAATTGACAATTGTATTAGGTGTGTTGGGGACACAAGAGACTTCTTTTATGGTAATTGCAGGGTTGCTTGAGACGGATACCTTTGACCTCTTCCTCCCTGAGTTCGATAAACCTTGGGTGATCCACTCAAGGGAAATTTGCTGCTGTTCTACAAACATCTGCAGTTGGAGGCCCAACACTGACTACAAGAATAGAAGCATGCGTAGACATCAAGATCTTTTCTGGCGCCGTTGCCGGGGAGGTAAAGTAAAAATTTCTCACATTCTCGGGTGTGAGTGCTCGAAGTTATTTCCTTTAGATTCTGCAATTATATCTTTTTGTTTCTTGTTTTCACTAGTTAGGCTTATTTTTACTTGTTGCTTGTTTTCTTTACTAGTTAGGCTTAATGGAAAACGAAAAAAATATGAGAGAGCTTTATAGTATTTATCTTGAATTAGGACATGAAATGTTTGAAGAGAAAATTAAAAAACCTATGGAACTTTATTTGCATGCTAGTAGCAATGTTATTAGTATAAATTCTTTGAACACAATTATTTCTAATGCTATGGAAAAGTCTAAGTTTGAGCAAGCTAGTTTTGATGAATATGATGTTTTTAGTCCCCCGAGTTTTGAGGAGGAAATTTTCTTTGATGATACTTTGCCTCCAATATATGATGTTTACAATGATGAACATGATATTTTCAGTCCACCTACTATTGAGGAGAAAATTAATTATGATTGCAATATGCCTCCTATATATGATGATTATGGTGATGAGAATAACAATGATAGCTATTTTGTTGAATTTGCTCCCACTACTATTAATGAGAATGACTATGCTTATGTGGAGAGTATTAATTCTTTCATGCATGTGGCTCATGATAAGAATGTTTTATGTGATAGTTATATTGTTAATTTCATTCATGATACTACTGAAAGTTATTATGAGATAGGGAAACATAATCTTATGCATCTCAACAATATCAAGTTTCCCCTCTTTATGTTGAAAATTTTGAAGTTGCACTTATTTTGTCTTCCTATGCTAGCCAGTTTGTGCTTTTTGACTTGTTCTTATACAAGATTCTTTTTCATAGGAAGTGGATTAGACTTAAATTTGTTTTAAATTTGCTTCTTGATGCTCTCTTTTTCTTCAGTTAATATTTCTCATGTGAGTATCTTCT
Source organism: Alopecurus myosuroides (assembly GCA_028641055.1). Lineage (NCBI taxonomy): Eukaryota > Viridiplantae > Streptophyta > Magnoliopsida > Poales > Poaceae > Alopecurus > Alopecurus myosuroides. The sequence goes on from CM054057.1 coordinate 760,537,581, forward strand.
CAAATTATCATGCCTAGCCGAAAAGGCTTTAAAGAAAAGCACTTCTTGGGAGATAACCCATGTTTTTATTTTTTTTCTTTGTTTTTCTCTGTTTTCTTTGTGTCAGGGGTTTTTATACTTCTGTAGAGAATCCTTTGTATCTTTGTTTTTATATTTTAGTTGGGCCAAGTAAAGTTTCTGACGAGAGTTGGTGTTGGTTTTTGGATTTCTACATAGGGAACAGATTTCTGCTGTCCATCGTAAAAAATCATATAATTCACAGGAAAATCAGAATGACCTGAAATTTCTTATGCTTATTCCTCAGATAATTCCACAACTTTTTAGTTCTTTAAGTTTTTCGATCTGAGCAACGTAAGTGCCTCAGAAAAATTCGTATTTACAGACTGTTCTGGTTTTGACAGATTCTGCCATTTTTCTTGCATTTGCTCTTTTACGATGTCAAGTGGATTTCTTTACTTCACGAAACATCAGTGGCTGTAGAAAATGTTTAAAAGTATCAATAGAACTTGTGCCCATACAGAACCAATGATTTTTTAATTGTTGCACTAACCCTCTAATGCGAATTACTCTTTGAGTGTGGTGTGAAGGAAGTTTTCAAGGGTCAAGAAAAGAGGGTGACATATGTGATCAAGAAGAGTGCAAGGTTAGAGCTTGGGGATGCACCTCTGGTTCATCCAAGAAAATTTTAAGAAGACTCAAGCATCTAATCTTGGGGATGCCTTCGGCATCCCCTTCTTCATCCACAATTTATCAGGTCACTTCTAGTGAAACTATATTTTTATTCAGTCACATCATATGAAATTTGCTTGGAGCGTCTGTTTGTTTTTCTTTTGTTTTCCTCTGTTTTCTTTGTTTTCCTTGCTGAAATAATATAGTTGGAACCTAGCATTATTTGTGTGGGAGATATACACGCTCTTCTTTTTCGTTTGAATACTCGTTATGCTCGTATTCTTAGTTTTTCTTCTAGTTGATGCAAAATTCTTGTTTAGCTCCTGTTTTTCTTGCATCTCTTATTTAGAGCTATTAGTTTTAGTAGAGTTATGTTAGTTCACTCTTGCTCAATTGCTATATATCCTGGAGATTTTTTGTTGTTTGGTGTTTGGTAGAAAATGCTACGCGTGGTAGATGGTATAACGAAAAAACTTGCATATTCTTGTAGATCATTAAACTGGTTCACTTGTTTATTTGTTGTTGTTTTGAGATATTAATTTGCTTAATGGTAAACTTGCTGGTTTAATAAAGTAAAAACAATTAATGGTTGGTCTAAAAGATTGAAACTGTGCCACACTCAAATAACCAGTTGATAGGATAATGGTTGATATGTCATAAATGTATCCTTAATTTCTGATGTTCCATGTTGTTTTCTTATTGTTTCCCACATGTTTGATATACACTTTATGTATTTTTTATCGATTTTCCGGACTAACCTATTGACAAGATGCCAGAGAGCCATTTCCCTGTTTTCTGTTATTTTTAGTTTCAGAAAAGTTGTCCTGGAAATATTCTCGGAATTGGAAAATTCGAAGCCCGGAAGTCTTAAAAATCATGGAGGTTCCACGGAGTCCTGAAGAGACCCGGAGGGGGGCCTCAGGGGGCCCACACCATAGGGTGGCGCGCCCCCCTTGGTCGCGCCAGGGGGTGGTGTGGGGCCCCCAGTCCTCCACCGCCTCTGCCCTTTCGCCTATATAATCCCCCTGAGACGTAAACCAAAAATATATCCCACTTTTACCCGAGAAACACCCGAGGCCGCCGTCACCGTCATCCCGAGATCGGGAGGGTTCTGGAGCTCTCCCCGGCACCCTGCCGGAGGTGAAAATCATCACCGGAGGGGTCTACACCACCATGCCCTCCTCTGAAGTGATGCGTGAGTAGTTCATCCCTAGACTACGAGTCCATAGCAGTAGCTAGATGGTTATTCTCTCCACTTTGTACCTCATGTTTAGATCTTGTGAGCTGCCTATCATTATCAAGATCATCGTTATGTAATGCAACATGGTGTGTTTGCTGGGATCTGATGAATGTTGAATGCTATGTCTTCTGATTAACAATCTATCATGTTATCTTCGTGCTTATGTTATTTATGATCTTGCATGTTCTCCGTTGTTAGTAGATGCTCTGGCCAAGTAGATGCTAGTAACTCCAAGAGGGAGTATGTATGCTCGATAGTGGGTTCATGCCTCCTTTTCACCTGTGCTCGAGTGACAGAAACGTGGAGGATGGAGGATGTGTTGTTGCCATTAGGGAGAAAACAACAATGCTTTGTCTAAGGATGATGTTATTGTTTACATTACACACTTTGCTTACTGCAATTATCTGTTGCTTGCAACTTAATACCCAACTTTTGTTCGGATGATATTCGAAGGGTGGATTTTTAGTCATAGATGCAGTTGGATAACGGTCTATGTATTTTGTTGTAATGCCCGCATGAATCACATAGTAATCTTTATGTGTTGCATATGCACTACGGTGCAGCCTTCATTTCTGTCAATTGACCAAATGTAATTGGTTCACCACACATGTTATTTATCTTTCTCGGAGAGATACCACTAGTGAACTGTGGACCCCGGTCCTTTTTCCTCATAGTGATAAAACACCTACTGCTTTCATACTGCTGTTAATGCTTTCATATTGTTTTCCTACTATTTTCCACACCATACGTTTAACCTCTTTTTTTTCAGCGAAACCGATGAGATTGACAACCTCACTGCTTCGTTGGGGCAAAGTGATTTGGTTGTGTTGTGTAGGTTCCACGTTGCTTCTGAACCGGTAGTGCGCCCTGCCATCTCAGCTGCTTCAACCTTCTGAAGATACTCCTTCTTCCTACTGGTCGATTAAACCTTGGTTTCTTACTGAGGGAAAACTGCTATTGTGCTCATCATACCTTCCTCTTGGGGTCTCCCAACAAGTGCAAGACCTGCACCACCAATGGTATATGACTTCCTTTGCTGATAGCAGTCGTGATGGCTTATTCTTACGCGCTACGGTCGGGATACCTAATAGTGACTTGTCGGTGCCACAGACCCTCTTGGAGTGATTTTCATTATGCCTTGTGATATCATGATTTTATTTGGAATCTTTTAACTTGTGAGTTCTATGTTGCGGTTTTCTAGCACTTCCACCATCCATATTTGCTAGCCTCTTCGGTACTATGCATTTCTCATTCTCACATTGAGAGTTGGTGCAAACTTCTTGAGTGCATCCAAACCCCGTGGGAGAACTTTGTTCTTCTACACATAAGCCAAAATTTAACTTCCTTAAAACAGCCACCATACCTACCTACCATGGCATTTCCATAGCCATTCCGAGATATATTGCCATACAACATCCATCATCATTATGTTACTTGTCATGCTTCATTGTTATTTTGCATACAACTACACTGGCAGGAGCATTTATTTTTATTTACATCAGAGATATTTCAGTTTGAGTTATGAGTACTAAAAGTGTGTTGATTCATTGTGCCCCTACCAGTGAGGTTATATATAAAAAATAAAAATAAAAGAGAAAAAGTCCAAAAGAAAAAAAAAGAGAAAGAAAGAGGCAAAAGAGAGAAAATAAAGAGAGAAGGGGCAACACTACTATCATTTATTCCAGACTCGTGCTTTTTTTTAACATCATTAGTTCAGTTTGGAGAGATTTTTCATATTATGACTTGCATAACTATGTGGGGAACTTACATTATCTAACTTGGCTTGTATATTCCAATGATGATCCTCCTCAAAAGAGCTCTAGGTCTTCGTGAGCAAGCAGGTTGGATGCACCCCCACTAGTTCCATTGGAGAGCTTTCATACATTTACAGCTCTATGTGCATCCGTTGTGTGGCAATCACTACTCCTTGCATAAATTCGATTATAAGACTTCCTCTTGTCTAATGATCACTTTCAATTGTGTGAGACTTTCTTCCATTGACCATCCAAACCCCCCATAATGTTCTTTTAGCCATAACATCCTGGTGATAGGAACCAATACAGAACGCTTGATTGTTTTGAGTGCACAATTATTTGAATGATTTTCCTACGTGCATTGTTGTCACTTGACTTGATCCTAACAGGAGTTGTTGTGAGAGTTCGATGCCTTGGATGATTATATTGTTGTTCTTGAAGCTTAAATCATCTTTAATATACTTTGCACAGTGGATTGTCTTTTAGTATTGATTCATTGAAAAGTTTTACTTTGTTATTCCTAATGGTTTATACATTATTCTTTGATATCAACTATAAACCACATCCTTTATTCATTTGATCCTAGTTTACATGCTTTACATTACTATGATGATCAAGTTCATGTTGGTAGCATGTCACCTTAAAAATTATTTGTTTCGTCGTTTACCTACTCGAGGACGAGTAGGAACTAATCTTGGGGATATTGATAAGTGATGTCTACGTACGCTTCTATTCTTGTAGACAGTGTTGGGCCTCCAAGTGCAGAAGTTTGTAGAACAACAACAAGTTTCCCTTAAGTGGATCACCCAAGGTTTATCGAACTCAGGTAGGTAGAGGTCAAAGATATCCCTCTCAAGCAACCCTGCAATTAAGATACAAGAAGTCTCTTGTGTCCCCAACACACCCAACATACTTGTCAGGTATATAGGTGCACTAGTTTGGCGAAGAGATAGTGAAATGCGAGTAATATGGATGGTTATAAGTAAGAATAGCAATCTGAAATAAATATGGCAGCAAGCAAACATGTAGCAGAACAGGCGGAAAATGGTGTTTCGATGCTTGGAAACAAGGCCTAGGGATCCTACTTTCACTAGTGGACACTCTCAACAATGATCACATAATTGAATAACTAAATATCTTCTCTTCACTATGCTACTCTTAACCCTCTCCGGTTGGATAACGAACACTAATCATTGCGTAGGGCTGCGAAAAGCATTCCCATGTCTAGTTAACCCTGTTGGAACGCGTAGAGATAAACAAAACTTTTTCTTACGCGGTACTTCCAAGATCTAGCCGAGGTAGAAGGCCACGATGATTACCAATAGACGCGCGGTTGCGGATTATCGATGAAGCGCGTCGGGGCAGTGCAGTCCACGATCCGATCCAGCCGATCCGATCCCGCGAAGTGTCGAAGTGCTGAACGTACAGCACATCTGCCGGTATCCACACGTACGAGGAGGAGCTCCGACGGCGGACTGCTAGGTCCGGTGCGACGGCTGGACTGAGTGGGGCTAGGGTTCCCAACGCATGGGAGTGGACTAACTTGCCCGCTGGGCAACCTGCGCCCCTCTTTATATAGCGAATGGTAATGGGCTTCACAACACTTGTGGCCCATTCCCTCTGTGAGTCCAACTCACAAATCAGTCCATTTCCGGTTTGGGTCCAACCCGACCAATACAATTGCTCCTGCTGTTAAGTGTGCGACCCCGCAGGCTCATGGCGACTTGGACACGATTAGAGTCCGACTCTCAATCGATCAATCGGTAGCGGCTCCTAGCAGAACGTGTCGACTCCCAAGTCCCATTGAGTCATGACGACATACCTTTCAATGTGATATTCATCTTAGTCCCTTTTGCCTCACGATATACCTTGTCGAACTATAGGTGATTTATCGACATCCCTTAAATAGCTGAACTCTCTTCTCGATCCGTGATATGTGATTCATCTGACTAACTCTTTAGTCAACAGACACAGTTAACACTTAACTGAGTCGCGCATGGCCATGCTTCCTGAATCATATCACTCGAGAGGGCCCAGAGAATATCTCTCCATTCGGAGGGGCAAAATCCCATCTTGATTATCCACATCACGCAGCTTGCTTCTCATTCGACCCGAACTCTGCCTTTATAGTTGCCTTGTCACAAAGCAGCATTTAACAGAACCTAAGTCGGCGATCCACAAATCGGATTGTGCGACAACCTCAGGTCTAAGGATTACATTGATTGAGACATGCAAATGACGACTTGCTCGTTGCATCTCAATGTGGGTCAGTCCGACTTGCTAAACTCTTTAGCCAAGTCTGTGATCGTTGGAATGGCATCACCATGCCCATGACAAGTGCAACCGTGTCATCAGCCAACACTCACATTAGTCTAGGGTGTGTGTCCAGCACAACCTAAATGACCAAGGACAATCTAGTATGAACAACATGAATACATAGTTCCACAATCGAATCACATATTCAATGACATGTATCAGATGTTCAAAACAAGGACAACTTAATAACTTTATGAATACATTGGGAATTACATCATACATGATTGCCTCTAGGGCATATTCCCAACAGTCTCCCACTTGCACTAGAGTCAATCATCCTGGCATCATATGCCTAGGCATCTAATGCCCATACCTCTCGTGTGCACCTCATGCTTAGGCTGTGGTAGCGCCTTTGTCAACGGATCTGCAATGTTTGCATCCGTGTGTACTTTGCATAACTTGATATCACCTTGTTCGACAAACTGGCGAATGAGGTGGTACCGCATGAGTATATGTTTGTTCTTATGGTGTTGTCTAGGTTCCTTGGCTTGTGCGATAGCACCATTGTTGTCACAATATACGTCCAAAGGATTGGACGCGCCCTGAACCACGCCAAGATCCATCAGGAGGTTCCTGGTCCAAACAGCTTCCTTTGCCGCCTCTGAGGCAGCAATATACTCAGCCTCTGTTGTAGATGCAGACACCGTATCTTGCTTGGAACTCTTCCAGCTCACAGCTCCTCCGTTCATTACGAACACGTATCCCGATTGCGAACGAGAATCATCTGAGTCGGTGAGATAACTCGCATATGTGTAACCCTTTACACTGAATTCCTCATCACCTCCATAAACTAGGAATATTTCCTTAATATTTCTCAAGTACTTAAGGATGTTTTTAACCGCTGCCCAGTGGGCTTCGCCAGGGTCAGCCTGGTATCTGCTCTTAACACTTAGAGCATAGGAAACATCTGGCCTAGTACAAATCATGGCATACATGATGGATCCGATTGTCGAAGCATACGGGATCACACTCATCCGACTTCCCTCATCAGTCGTCGAAGGACACTGAGTCTTGCTAAGTTTTATGCCATGGGACATTGGTAAGAATCCCTTCTTGGACTCTTCCATTTTGAATTTCTTCAAAACTTTGTCCATATATGTACTCTGACTCAATCCAATGATCCACCTTGATCTATCTCTATAGATCCTGATTCCTAATATGTAAGTCGCCTCACCCAAATCCTTCATTGAGAAACTCCTTTCCAATGCCTCTTTGGTTTCTTGCAACATCATGACATCATTTCCAATCAATAATATGTCATCCACATATAAGATTAGAAAATTTACTTTTCTCCTACTAAACTTCTTGTATAAACAAGAATCATGATCGCTCTTGATGAAGCCAAACGATTTGACTACCTCATCAAAGCGAATGTTCCAACTCCGAGATGCTTGCTTCAACCCATAAATGGATTTCTGAAGTTTGCATACCTTGTCAGCGTTAGCTGGATCGACAAAACCTTCGGGCTATATCATATACACGTTCTCAGTTAAATTTCCTTTAAGGAAAGCCGTCTTGACATCCATCTGCCATATCTCATAGTCAAAATAGGCTGCTATGGCTAACATGATCCGAATTGATTTAAGCATCGCTACAGGCGAGAATGTCTCGTCGTAGTCAACTCCTTGAACCTGTCGGAACCCCTTCGCGACAAGTCGTGCTTTATAGACGGAAATATTTCCATCCATATCAATTTTCTTCTTAAAGACCCATTTGCACTCGATGGGTCTTGCACCGTCAGGCAGATCAACCAAATTCCAAACTTGGTTTTCATCCATGGACTTTAACTCGGATCTCATGGCTCCAAGCCATGACTCGGAATCAGATCCCACCATCGCTTCCGAATAAGTTGCCGGCTCATTACTGTCTAACAGTAAAACATCACGAGCATTTTGTAATCTGGCAGATCTCTGTGGTTCAGGTGCTGTTACCGGCGTAGGTACCACGACTGGCTCAGCCTCCAAGGCGCTCGCCGACTCGCCCCTAGCCGGTTCCTCTCGAATTTCTTCGAGTTGCACTGTGCTCCCACTGACTTCCCGACCGAGAAACTCTTTCTCAAGGAAGACACCATTCCGAGCGACAAACACTTTTTCCTCTTCCCGGTTGTAGAAGTAGTACCCCAAGGTTTCCCTTGGATACCCCACGAAAATACACTTATCCGACTTGGGCGTGAGCTTGTCCGACTGAAGTCGCTTGACAAATGCTTCACAACCCCAAATCTTAAGAAAAGACAAACTTGCCCTTTTGCCAGTCCACATCTCATGCGGTGTCTTCTCTACTGACTTTGATGGTACTCTGTTTAGTGTGAACGCCGCAGTTGCTAGACAATAACCCCAAAATGATAAAGGTAGATCTGTCCGACTCATAATTGATCGTACCATGTCCAACAAGGTCCGATTTCTCCGTTCTGATACACCGTTTCTCTGCGGTGTACCCGGCGGAGTGAGTTGAGGAACTATTCCACAACTCTTTAGATGGTCATCAAACTCATGGCTCATGTACTTGCCTCCACGGTCCGACCGTAGAAACTTTATTTTCTTGCCGAGCTGATTCTGTACCTCACTCTGGAATTCCTTGAACTTTTCAAAGGCTTCCGACTTGTGTTTCATTAAATAGATATATCCATACCTACTTAAATCATCAGTGAAGGTTATGAAGTACTCATAACCACCTCTGGCTGTCGTGCTCATTGGACCACATACATCACTATGTATTAGTTCCAACAAGTCGGACGCCCTTTCACAACTCCTTGAAAAAGGTGTCTTGGTCATTTTGCCTAGTAGGCATGATTCGCATGTCTCGAACGACTCTAAGTCGAACGAAGTTAGAAGTCCATCATCATGGAGCTTCTTCATGCGCTTCCAACTTATATGACCAAGCCGACAGTGCCAAAAGTAAGTCAGATTCAGATCATTTGGTTTCAACCTTTTAACATTTATGTTATAGACCGATTCACTATCAAGATTTAAAATAAATAACCCGTTCTGAACGGGTGCAAAGCCATGAAACATCTTTCAAATATAAAGAACAACCATTATTCTTAATATTCGACTCATAACCTTGTCTCATCAAACATGAGGCGGAAATAATGTTTCGACTAAGCACTGGAACATAATAACAATTATTCAGTTCCATTAAAAATCCTGAAGGTAAATGAAGTTGCATCGTGCCGACTTCCAACGCAGCGACTCTCGCCTTGTTGCCGACCCGAATATCAACCTCTCCTCTTGCCACGCTCCTAGTTCTTACCAGTCCCTGCAACGAGTTGCATATGTGAATAACTGATCCGGTATCATATACCCAAGAACTATTAGGCGCATCAGCAAGATAAATGTCTATAACATTGCGCACAAGCGTACCTGAGTTGGAAGTCACACCTCCACTCTTGGCTCTGTCAGCCAAATACTTGGTGCAGTTCCTCTTCCAGTGGCCATCTTGCTTGCAATAGAAGCAATTGGCTCCGGCTGTAGGAGATGGCTTAGTCTTTGAGGAAGCACTCTGGACAGGGACATGGGCGCTACCTCCTGACTTATCCTTCTTCTTCTTAGTCCAAGAACTCTTCTTGAACTTAGCCTTATTATGCACCATCAACACTTGACTGGCGCCTTTCTTAAGATCAGCCTCTGCCGTTTTGAGCATCCCATGTAATTCAGTGATCTTATCCATACCATGCATGTGGTAGTTCGAAATGAACGGACCATACGCACTAGGAAGAGAGTTCAGAATTATATCAGTAGCGAACTCTTTGTTAATGGGGAAGCCCAGCCTATCCAGAGACTGCATGTAACCAGTCATCTTGATTACATGCGGACTCAGTGGATCACCATCTTTAAGCTTACAGCCCAGCAAAGCTTGAGAGACTTGATACCTCTCGGTCTTTGCCTGAGCCTGGAACATACTTTTGAGGCTTTCGATCATATCGTAGGCCTCAACATTCTCGAACTGCTGCTGCAAGTCCGGTTCCATGTGTGCAAGCATAAGACAGCTAATTTCCGTAGACTCATCTCTAGTCTTACGGTAGGCATTCATGACTGCGACAGTCGCATCGTCATCTGGCTCTTCTGGAAGTGGAGTTTCTAGAACATGTTCTTTCTTGTCATGCTTGAGGACTATCCTCAGATTACGGTACCAGTTGGTGAAATTAGTTCCATTAAGCTTATCTTTCTCTAGGATTGACCTCAACGCAAAAGTGGACAACTGAGGAAGGTTGCTAGGTGTCATTGATCTACAACAGAAAATATGCAAAAACACTTAAGACATGTTCATAAAAGAGCAGGCATATTAAACGCTTTAATACTTATGCTCCCACTAGAACCAACACCCCTCTGATGGTTGCTAAGTGACTCAAGATCCTAAATAAGCAAGCCGACTAGTGAGCTTTAGCATCACCGCTAGCCGTCAAGTGATCTAGGTAGGCAACATCTTGCAAATCGTATCCAATACGACTCCTGTTAGTTGGGTGGCATCACATGCCCCGGCTCCCAACCTACCTCGCCCCAAGCCCCACAACCGTTGTGATGGACTCGTCTAGACTACCAAGTTCTTCTGCTTGTAAGAGTCCGACTCAAACCCACCTAACCGGAAAGAATTGGTAGCACCTCAATTTTATGAGCCCACTACCAAGAATGTCCGACTTGTGATGATGCAGCACTGGCGGGGCGACCGACTAGACCTTCTTTGAGGGATTAAAATCTACCAACTATCTAAATAGAGGTAAATAGAGACATAACAATAACACAAATAAAGCAATTATAATGTGAAATGGTATGGCTCTCTTCATGGTGATCTCCATCTCCACAAAGCTTGTAAGTCGACTCGTGCCAACTCTTGACACGTGCCCTCTTACTCCATGTAGCCGACTTGTACATCGACTTGCATGCCTTCCGGGTTCTCCAACAAGCTACACTAGCTCGTAAATGAAAATTTACATAGAGAATCCGACACGCAGGTCGTTATACAATAAAATGACAGCACCTAGGCCCCAGCTGGCTGACAAGAACATGATACGCAGATCATGTATGGATTACACACATCACATGCACATAAGCCATACCATTCATAACTTCCTGCAAAAACAAGTTATGCATAGATACGATATCTACCGGCGTTGTGAAACTCGTAACGACATCTAAGGCGCTACGACAGGGCGAAGCCGGCGGTCCCGCTCATGGATTTCTTCATCGGATAAAACGATTTTACCCAAATCTGATCTATATTCCGATTCGATCAAACACTTTGATCATCGATCACCGCAACTCGATTTATGTGTCACGGTATACCCCGATGGCGGAAACCGACCGGTAGGGGTAAGTTGTTCCACGACCTTAGCACTATGATCACGGAAACCTGATCATCCATTAACCCCAAGTACGATTGATCCAATAAACCTTGTACAAAACCGATCTATCTCATAGACCGACCACCAAAACAGCAATTAGATCACATCTAACGCTAACTACATATCACATATGTGCGGATCTCGGGCCTAATACCAGAAGCAACCTGGCTCTGATACCACTGTTGGAACGCGTAGAGATAAATAAAACTTTTTCCTATGCGGTACTTCCAAGATCTAGCCGAGGTAGAAGGCCACGATGATTACCACTAGACGCGCGGTTGCGGATTATCGATGAAGCGCATCGGGGCTGTGCAGTCCACGATCCGATCCAGCCGATCCGATCCCGCGAACGTCGAAGTGCTGAACGTACAGCACCTCTGCCGGTATCCACACGTACGAGGAGGAGCTCCGATGGCGGACTGCTAGGTCCGGTGCGACGGCTGGACTGAGTGGGGCTAGGGTTCCCAACGCATGGGAGTGGACTAACTTGCCCGCTGGGCAACCTGCGCCCCTCTTTATATAGCGAATGGTAATGGGCTTCACAACACTTGTGGCCCATTCCCTCTGTGAGTCCGACTCACAAATCAGTCTATTTCCGGTTCGGGTCCAACCCGACCAATACAATGCTCCCGCTCTTAAGTGTGCGACCTGCAGGCTCATGGCGACTTGACACGATTAGAGTCCGACTCTCAATCGATCAATCGGTAGCAGCTCCTAGCAGAACGTGCCGACTCCTAAGTCCCATTGAGTCATCACGACATACCTTTCAATGTGATATTCATCTTAGTCCCTTTTGCCTCACGATATACCTTGTCGAACTATAGGCGATTTATCGTCATCCCTTAAATAGCTCAACTCTCTTCTCGATCCGTGATATGTGATTCATCTGACTAGCTCTTTAGTCAACAGACACAGTTAACACTTAACTGAGTCGCGCATGGCCATGCTTCCTGAATCATATCACTCGAGAGGGCCAGAGAATATCTCTCCATTTGGAGGGGCAAAATCCCATCTTGATTATCCACATCACGCAGCTTGCTTCTCATTCGACCCAAACTCTGCCTTTATAGCTGCCTTGTCACAAAGCAGCGTTTAACAGAACCTAAGTCGGTGATCCACAACTCGGATTGTGCGACAACCTCAGGTCTAAGGATTACATTGATTGACACATGCAAATGACGACTTGCTCGTTGCATCTCAATGTGGGTCAGTCCGACTTGCTAAACTCTTTAGCCAAGTCTGTGATCGTTGGAATGACATCACCATGCCCATGATAAGTGGAACCATGTCATCAGACAACACTCACATTAGTCTAGGGTGTGTGTCCAGCACAACCTAAATGACCAAGGACAATCTAGTATGAACAACATGAATACATAGTTCCACAATCGAATCACATATTCAATGACATGTATCAGATGTTCAAAACAAGGACAACTTAATAACTTATGAATACATTGGGAATTACATCATACATGATTGCCTCTAGGGCATATTCCTACAAACCCCACGCTGTCACTATGAGCGCACTAGAAGGTACTAGACAAACACCATAATTCATAGAGGAGACACACACGATGTGCACATTGTCACCTTCACACCGCGGGTCAAGGTGTCTCCAAAGTTCATATTAATAAAACACTTGAGTAGCACAAGATGAAGAGTAACATCTACTTATTCAACTAGATTACAAAGCTCACGATCACATATAGATCACACCATGGGAGAGAGGGAGAGAGAGAGAGAGAGAACCACATAGCTACCGGTAGAACCCTCAGCCTCGGGGGAGAACTACTCCCTCCTCATCATAGGAGACAGCAATGGCGATGAAGATGGCGGTGGAGTTGATGGAGATGGTTCCGGGGGCACTTCCCCGTCCCATCAGGGTGCTAGAACAGAGATATGTCCCCCCAAAACTTGTCGGCAGCGGCGGCGGAGCTACAGATGTTTTTGTGGAAAAGGTCGATTCCTTTAAGGTTTTCCCTCGGGGGGGTGGCCAGGTGGCCCACACCACCAAGTGGCGCCACCAGGGGGACCCGCGCCACCCTATGGTGTGGCCACCCTGTGGCCCTCCTCCGGGGATCTTCAGGACTTCTGGAAGCCTCTAGAACTTCTAAGACTTCTAGCTTTTGAATTTTCCAATTCCGAGAATATTTCCAGAACAACTTTTCTGAAACTAAAAATAGCAGAAAAGAGGGAACTGGCTCTGTGGCATCTTGTCAATAGGTTAGTCCGAAAAATCGATAAAAGTGACATAAAGTATAAGGAAAACATGTAGCAATTGGCATAATATCAACATGCAAGATCAGATATTATAGATATGTTGGAGACGTATCAGTAGTCCAGGGATGAACTACTCACGCATCACTTCGGAGGAGGGCATGGTGGTGTAGACCCCCCCACCGGTGATGAATTCCCCTCTCGGCAGGGTGCCGTGGAGAGTTTCAGAACCCTCTCGATCTCGGGATGACGATGATGGCGGCCTCGGGTGTTTTTCGGGATGAAGTGGGATATATTTAGGGTTTACGTCTCAAGGGATATAAATAGGCGAAAGGGAAAAGGTGGTGGAGTCCGGGGGGTCCCACACCACACCATGGCGCGGCTAGAGGGGGCGCACCGCCCTATGGTGTGGGCCCCCTGAGGCCCCCCTCTGGGTCTCTTCGGGACTCTGTGGAACCTTCGAAATTCTAAGACATCCGGACTTCAAATTTTCCAATTCCGAGAATATTTCCAGAACAACTTTTCTGAAACTAAAAACGGCAGAAAATAGGGAACTGGCTCTATGGCATCTTGTCAATAGGTTAGTACGGAAAATCGATAAAAATGAAATAAAGTGTATAGCAAACATGTGGGAAAAATAAGAAAACAACATGCAACATCAGAAATTAAGGATACGTTTATGATGTATCAACATCACCAAGCTTAGTTCCTACTCGTCCTCGAGTAGGCACACGATAAAAACACATAATTTCTGAGGTGACATGTGATGGCTAGGTTGAGACTCCAAGTGCAGAGTGTGTAGCTAGTGGCAAGCCTTCTTTCCCACGAGGGTGACTCGAGGGTTTATATCAAACTCTTGGGGAGCCAGTATTTCAGCAGTTGTCTTCCAAGCTTCCTCCAGGATCCTGCAAAAAAGTAGAGAATTTTGCGCCCTCAACCTCACCAAGTGGTTGTCAAGCACAAGGTGTGAGACTTCTAAATTGCAATGCAAAACTTAAAGTAAATGTGCAATAATTTAATCTACTACTAAATGCAAATGAGAAAATAAATATGCAATGGATTGTTTTTGTATTTTTGTGATGCAAGTGGTGATGGAGATAATGTAAATTTGAATTGGAGATGCAAGTAAAGTAAAGTGCAAGTAAAGTAAATTGCAGCAAAGTAACTAGAGTGTTTTCTTATATTTAAAATAGGACCGGGGTTCATGGTTTCACACTTGCATTCTCTCAAATAAAGTGGTAGACGGTGGGCATAAAGAAGTACATGTGAGATTACAATAACATGTTTAACATTGAGTACTTTCATATGGGCATCACGTCCTAGCATAGAGATCTCTACGGTCATATTGATCCCTCTTATACTCCACCAAGATGCGAAATAAATCATAACACCTCGATAATTAAGGAAAAACCAGAGTATAGCTTTAAGCAATGTGACATGAAGTTGAAGTAAGAACTTGCTAGATCTAGTCATGGAGATTGATTAGTGTCACTTAAAATCCCCGGTAACAAGGTACTCCTTTTTATCCCTAGTGAGGTAACTAAGAAAGGTTTAACAAAACCTAAGTGGATCGCTGAACTTCTGTCACTTGCACAGCACTAGCCACCCCCCGTTACTCCAACTAATGCACCCATCACCCCACACACGCTCTCAAGAACTAGATTGATCAAAGCTAGCAAATAAGAATGGGGTACATAAGATACATCTACTCAAATAACTCAAGAGAAACAATTGCAATCTCAGATTCAATAACTCATAGAAAAGATCCACCACATAGGAATTACAAGGTGCCCGTAATCATGTGAGGCAGCTCATACGGATCTAATTAGTGAAGCACATAGAGAGAGAGAGGGAGAGAGAGAGAGATACAAGTGCTACTTCCACAAACCCATAGCCCTGGGGTGGACTACTCCCTCTTCATGGAGATGTCGATGGAGATGACGTTGGAGGGGTAGGAGATCACACCGGCGGCGCCCCGCCGGAGTTTTCCCCCTCCAATCTGGAACTTCTGTTTCGGTGTTTCGGCGGCGCTCCTCTCTGTAAGGGTACGGGGGGACCCTTTTTATAGTCGGTTTTAGGTCAAGACGGAGTCGGTAAGTCAAAGATGGAAGGAATTGGGGCCACAGGGGCCAAAAGGGGGCCTCTCACGCGGCCAAGGAATCTGGCCACGTGGAGGGTCCTCTTTTGGGCCTCCTTGCCCAATTCTCGTGGATCCTTCGCCCGCAAGTCTTCTCCTTCCAAGAAAATGACCCCCGCAGATTTTCAGGTGATTTCGCGGAAGTTTGCCCCCTGAAACGTCAAAAATATAGAAAACGGGGTTTCTGACAGGCAGGGTTAATTCCATAAAATTTGGGGGGACTTTGTAATTTAACCCCAAAATACTATAAAACATTGAATTATACCCTTATATGATGCAATATGTAATAGAAAACCATGTGAAAATATGCAAAATTCATCTATGCATTTACATGCATCAACATCCCCAAGCTTAACCCATGCTCGTCCTCGAGTATGAAGGTGATAAAACTAAGATGGGTTTTGCATATTGAAACAATCATGGGATATCAAGGGATTATTCATGCTACATATAATCAAATGATTAATACTAGAAATGAGTAGCAATATACAATTCATGTTGTAAGAAATATCAAATATGCAAGCAAAGATGCTTCATGAAAGTTCACAAAGTGTATAATGAAATAAAAGCACTATGGACCAAATGCATACACAAAATGAAAAATAAAATCCTATATTGCTCAAAGAATAGCATAATGGAGAATAGAAAATATAGTGGACACTTTGGAGAAAATTGAGTAGAGGTAAAACATGATCAAGTCTTATTTAGCCTCTAAATTATTCAACTAAAATTACTAATTGAAATGTGGTATCCATTGATCTAGGACTCTCATTGACCCTTTATCACTAGCATCTTAAATGGTGAATGTTGAAGTAATGTGAATGACAAGGTGGTTAGCGGCCCAATGCGTTTAGTTAGGTGATTTCGCGGAAGTTTGCCCCCTGAAACGTCAAAAATATAGAAAACGGGGTTTCTGACAGGCAGGGTTAATTCCATAAAAGTTGAGGGACTTTGTAATTTAACCCCAAAATACTATAAAACATTGAATTATACCCTTATATGATGCAATATGTAATATAAAACCATGTGAAAATATGCAAAATTCATCTATGCATTTTACATGCATCAACATGCTACCAACATAAACTTGATCATCAATAATGTAAAAGCATAAGTAAGTTGAGATCATAGAACTTTAACACAAGCATTATAAATAGAACTTTAATATAAAGCATAGCAATAACCTTGCATCGTGAGAAGTAACTGAAATAAAAGATCAGGAATAACAATGCAAAGAAATATATGCGTTTGTTTCAAGTATAGAGAAAACATGTCAAAGTGATATTTCGCTAGTCCTTAAGAGTGGGGGAAAACATAAATGCCAGGACACCTTCAAAGTTCATGAGGAAGAATAGAAAAAATAATTAGAGAACAAGAAATAACACATCATGAATCAAGTAATAATGTTTCTGGGACAAATGCACATAAAACTCAGAATGGCAACTATGCTCTCTCAACTGTGCATAAAGTTAGAAGATGGAGACTTAACATAAAAGTAAAAGAAACGCCCTTCGCAGAGGGAAGCATGGATCACTCATGTGCTAGAGATTTTATTTTTTTAAACAGAGGTATAAAAAGCTTGACACTCCCCCAACCATCTTTTACAAACCATGGCTAACTGAATCCTCGGGTGCCTGCCAACAATCACATACCGTGGACGAGTGTCTATATTTTAAAAGAGGTGTATGCTTATGTCAACGAATGGTAAACAAAAAATACAGTACGTCACAAGCCAACTAGACTTCACAAGAGCGGCTCCCATACAAGGACGCATCTGGGTAGAAGGTCATCCTTCTTTCTCTTTTGTTTACACAATTATGCTTTTACTGATAAATCAGGGGCAAAAACGGTGAAAAGAATTTGTGTTATTAATTTGGGACTGGGCACCCCGCTGCCAGCTCTTCTATCATTGGATAAGCGGATGAAGACACTAGTCCATGGTGTGAAAGTCCAATCAACAAGTGAGATAAAGATTCTCTATTTACGTCCTCATGAGCTAAAAAAGGAGCACAAAACAGGAGTAAATTTGAAATTTTTAAAGGTAACACATGAGCAATTTACTTTGGAGTGGCGGTTAATTACCACATGTAGGTAGGTATGGTGGACACAATGGGAAAACTTTCATTTTTGGGAGTTGGATGCACGAGTAGAGCTCATACTCAGTACAAGTGGAGGCTAGCAAAATACTAGGAGCGACAAATCAAGAGAGCATAAGAGCCATAATCATGCATAGCGACATAAACATCATTAATCAAAGCATAAGTGGTACCAAAAGTTCAAAAACTAAATGATCATGGAGGACTGGTTCATAGTTATAAACATGGTGTGAGCATGCACCAAGTCAACCAAATAAAACATTCAAAGGAGAACACCACGAATTTATGCTTCAATATGACAAGAACAACTCATGATTCTTTCAATGGCACATTAAACACTCTCAGCTATTTGAGGCTAATCATGCTACTAAATAACCACAAGTTTTAGAACTAAAATAACATCTAGCATGATATGAAAAAGTCTAGCGACAGTCTATAAAGCTTCTACTTGCACCGTTAAAAATTCTACCTCAAGAAGCTGTTTCTTTTCCCAACAAGCACCATTAAAAACATGCTTTACCAAAAACCCTCTAAATGCTACATCAAGAAAAAATGAGAGGACTCACATAACACTAATAAAACTAACAACTCTGAACAGGAGATGCAATAAAAACAAGAGCTAAACAGGAATTTTTGCAGCAGCTAGAAGAAAAACTAAGAATACTAGCATAACAAGTATTCAAACGATAACGCGGAGCGTGTCTCTCTCCCAAACAAAGAATGCAAGGATCCAACTATATTATTGCAGCAAGGAAATCAAAATAAAACAAAGGAAAACAAAAGAAAAACAAATAGACGCTCCAAGCAAACTTCGTATGATGTGACCGAATAAAAATATAGTTTCACGAGAAGTGAATTGATAGATAGTTGATAAAGAAGGGGATGCCTTGGGCATCCCCAAGCTTATATGCTTGAGTCTTCTAAAAATATGCTTGGATGAACCACGGGGGCATCCCCAAGCTTTGACCTTGCACTCTTCTTGATTACATATATCACCTCTTCTCTTACCCTTGAAAACTTCCTTCACACCACACTCAAACAGTAATTCACATTAGAGGGTTGGTGCAACAATTAAAATCCATTGGTTCTGTATGGCGCAAGTGCTATTGATACTTTTAAACATTACCTACATCCATTGATATTTCGTGAAGCAAATCCACTGGACATCGCAAAAGAGAAAATACAAGAAAAATGGCAGAATCTGTCAAAACCAGAATAGTCGGTAAAGACGAATGTTTTCAAGGCACTTACGTTGCTCAGATGGAAAAACTTAAAGAACTAAATAGTTGCAGAATTAGCCGAGGAATAAGCACAAGAAATTTCAGGTCATTCTGATTTTTCTATGATTATACGATTTTTTACGGTGGACAGCAGAAATCTGTTTCCTGCGCAGAAATTCGAAAACCAACTCCAACTCTCGTTAGAAAGCTTACTTGGCACTACTAAAACATGAAAATAAAGATACAAAGGAGTTGCTATAGAAGTATACAACCCCTTGACTCAAATAAAACAGATAAAAACAAAGCAAAAAATAAAACCATGGGTTATCTCTAAAAAAACGTGCTTTTCTTTAACGCCTTTTAGCTAGGCCCAGAAAAGTGAAATCAAGTATTTTCAAGTGAAGAAGCATCCAAATTGTAACTTGTTCGAATAACAGAATCAAAAGGCAACTGCATTCTATTTCTAGGAAAGTACTCCATACCTTTCTTGAGTGGGAACTGAAATTTAATATTCCCTTCTTTCATATCAATAACAGAACCAACAGTTCTAAGAAAAGGACTTCCCAAAAAAATTGGACAAGAAGCATTGAATTCAATATTCAAGACAAAAAAAATCAACGAGGACAAGAGTATTATTAACCATGATAAGAACATCATCAACTCTCCCCTAAGCTTTCTTTCTAACATTATCAATGAGACGAATATCCAAATAACAAGGTTCCAATGGTGGTAAATCAAGAATATCATAGAGTTTCTTGGGCATAACAGAGATACTAGCACCAAGATCACATAGAGCATTGCAATCAAAATCATTCACTTTCATTTTAATAATAGGTTCCCAACCATCATCTAGCTTCCTACGTATAGAGGCTTCACATATTAATTCATCCTCTCTAATTTTCATGAGGTTGTAGAAGTAGTACCCCAAGGTTTCCCTCGGATACCCCACGAAAATACACTTATCCGACTTGGGCGTGAGCTTGTCCGACTGAAGTTGCTTGACAAATGCTTCACAACCCCAAATCTTAAGAAAAGACAAACTTGGCCTTTTGCCAGTCCACATCTCATGCGGTGTCTTCTCTACTGACTTTGATGGTACTCTGTTTAGTGTGAACACCGCAGTTTCTAGACAATAACCCCAAAATGATAAAGGTAGATCTGTCCGACTCATCATTGATCGTACCATGTCCAACAAGGTCCGATTTCTCCGTTCCGATACACCGTTTCTCTGCGGTGTACCCGGCGGAGTGAGTTGAGGAACTATTCCACAACTCTTTAGATGGTCATCAAACTCATGGCTCATGTACTCGCCTCCACGGTCCGACCGTAGAAACTTTATTTTCTTGCCGAGTTGATTCTGTACCTCACTCTGGAATTCCTTGAACTTTTCAAAGGCTTCCGACTTGTGTTTCATTAAATAGATATATCCATACCTACTTAAATCATCAGTGAAGGTTATGAAGTACTCATAACCACCTCTGGCTGTCGTGCTCATTGGACCACATACATCACTATGTATTAGTTCCAACAAGTCGGACGCCCTTTCACAACTCCTTGCAAAAGGTGTCTTGGTCATTTTGCCTAGTAGGCATGATTCGCATGTCTCGAACGACTCTAAGTCGAACGAAGTTAGAAGTCCATCATCATGGAGCTTCTTCATGCGCTTCCAACTTATATGACCAAGCCGACAGTGCCAAAAGTAAGTCAGATTCAGATCATTTGGTTTCAACCTTTTAACATTTATGTTATAGACCGATTCACTATCAAGATTTAAAATAAATAACCCGTTCTGAACGGGTGCAAAGCCATGAAACATATCTTTCAAATATAAAGAACAACCATTATTCTTAATATTCGGCTCATAACCTTGTCTCATCAAACATGAGGCGGAAATAATGTTTCGACTAAGCACTGGAACATAATAACAATTATTCAGTTCCATTAAAAATCCTGAAGGTAAATGAAGTTGCATCGTGCCGACTTCCAACGCAGCGACTCTCGCCTTGTTGCCGACCCGAATATCAACCTCTCCTCTTGCCACGCTCCTAGTTCTTACCAGTCCCTGCAACGAGTTGCATATGTGAATAACTGATCCGGTATCATATACCCAAGAACTATTAGGCGCATCAGCAATAAATTGTCTATAACATTGCACACAAGCGTACCTGAGTTGGAAGTCACACCTCCACTCTTGGCTCTGTCAGCCAAATACTTGGTGCAGTTCCTCTTCCAGTGGCCATCTTGCTTGCAATAGAAGCAATTGGCTCCGGCTGTAGGAGATGGCTTAGTCTTTGAGGAAGCACTCTGGACAGGGCCATGGGCGCTACCTCCTGACTTATCCTTCTTCTTCTTAGTCCAAGAACTCTTCTTGAACTTAGCCTTATTATGCACCATCAACACTTGACTGGCGCCTTTCTTAAGATCAGCCTCTGCCGTTTTGAGCATCCCATGTAATTCAGTGATCTTATCCATACCATGCATGTGGTAGTTCGAAATGAACGGACCATGCGCACTAGGAAGAGAGTTCAGAATTATATCAGTAGCGAACTCTTCGTTAATGGGGAAGCCCAGCCTATCCAGAGACTGCACGTAACCAGTCATCTTGATTACATGCGGACTCAGTGGATCACCATCTTTAAGCTTACAGCCCAGCAAAGCTTGAGAGACTTGATACCTCTCGGTCTTTGCCTGAGCCTGGAACATACTTTTGAGGCTTTCGATCATATCGTAGGCCTCAACATTCTCGAACTGCTGCTGCAAGTCCGGTTCCATGTGTGCAAGCATAAGACAGCTAATTTCCGTAGACTCATCTCTAGTCTTACGGTAGGCATTCATGACTGCGACAGTCGCATCGTCATCTGGCTCTTCTGGAAGTGGAGTTTCTAGAACATGTTCTTTCTTGCCATGCTTGAGGACTATCCTCAGATTACGGTACCAGTTGGTGAAATTAGTTCCATTAAGCTTATCTTTCTCTAGGATTGACCTCAACGCAAAAGTGGACAACTGAGGAAGGTTGCTAGGTGCCATTGATCTACAACAGAAAATATGCAAAAACACTTAAGACATGTTCATAAAAGAGCAGGCATATTAAACGCTTTAATACTTATGCTCCCACTAGAACCAACACCCCTCCGATGGTTGCTAAGTGATTCAAGATCCTAAATAAGCAAGCCGACTAGTGAGCTTTAGCATCACCGCTAGCCGTCAAGTGATCTAGGTAGGCAACATCTTGCAAATCGTATCCAATACGACTCCTGTTAGTTGGGTGGCATCACATGCCCCGGCTCCCAACCTACCTCGCCCCAAGCCCCACAACCGTTGTGGACTCGTCTAGATTACCAAGTGCTTCTTCTTGTAAGAGTCCGACTCAAACCCACCTAACCGGAAAGAATTGGTAGCACCTCAATTTTATGAGCCCACTACCAAGAATGTCCGACTTGTGATGATGCAGCACTGGCGGGGCGACCGACTAGACCTTCTTTGAGGGATTAAAATCTACCAACTATCTAAATAGAGGTAAATAGAGACATAACAATAACACAAATAAAGCAATTATAATGTGAAATCGTATGGCTCTCTTCATGGTGATCTCCATCTCCACAAAGCTTGTAAGTCGACTCGTGCCAACTCTTGTCACGTGCCCTCTTACTCCATGTAGCCGACTTGTACATCGACTTGCATGCCTTCCGGGTTCTCCAACAAGCTACACTAGCTAGTAAATGAAAATTTACATAGAGAATCCGACACGCAGGTCGTTATACAATAAAATGACAGCACCTAGGCCCCAGCCGGCTGACAAGAACATGATACGCAGATCATGTATGGATTACACACATCACATGCACATAAGCCATACCATTCATAACTTCCTGCAAAAACAAGTTATGCATAGATACGATATTTACCGGCGTTGTGAAACTCGTAACGACATCTAAGGCGCTACGACAGGGCGAAGCCGGCGGTCCCGCTCATGGATTTCTTCATCGGATAAAACGATTTTACCCAAATCTGATCTATATTCCGATTCGATCAAACTCTTTGATCTTCGATCATCGCAACTCGATTTATGTGTCACGGTATACCCCGATGGCGGAAACCGACCGGTAGGGGTAAGTTGTTCCACGACCTTAGCACTATGATCACGGAAACCTGATCATCCATTAACCCCAAGTACGATTGATCCAATAAACCTTGTACAAAACCGATCTATCTCATAGACCGACCACCAAAACAGCAATTAGATCACATCTAACGCTAACTATATATCACATATGTGCAGATCTCGGGCCTAATACCAGAAGCAACCTGGCTCTTATACCACTGTTGGAACGCGTAGAGATAAATAAAACTTTTTCCTATGCGGTACTTCCAAGATCTAGCCGAGGTAGAAGGCCACGATGATTACCACTAGACGTGCGGTTGCGGATTATCGATGAAGCGCATCGGGGCAGTGCAGTCCACGATCCGATCCAGCCGATCCGATCCTGCGAACGTCGAAGTGCTGAACGTACAGCACCTCTGCCGGTATCCACACGTACGAGGAGGAGCTCCGATGGCGGACTGCTTGGTCCGGTGCGACGGCTGGACTGAGTGGGGCTAGGGTTCCCAACGCATGGGAGTGGACTAACTTGCCCGCTGGGCAACCTGCGCCCCTCTTTATATAGCGAATGGTAATGGGCTTCACAACACTTGTGGCCCATTCCCTCTGTGAGTCCGACTCACAAATCAGTCCATTTCCGGTTCGGGTCCAACCCGACCAATACAATTGCTCCCGCTCTTAAGTGTGCGACCCTGCAGGCTCATGGCGACTTGGACATGATTAGAGTCCGACTCTCAATCGATCAATCGGTAGCAGCTCCTAGCAGAACGTGCCGACTCCTAAGTCCCATTGAGTCATCACGACATACCTTTCAATGTGATATTCATCTTAGTCCCTTTTGCCTCACGATATACCTTGTCGAACTATAGGCGATTTATCGTCATCCCTTAAATAGCTCAACTCTCTTCTCGATCCGTGATATGTGATTCATCTGACTAACTCTTTAGTCAACAGACACAGTTAACACTTAACTGAGTCGCGCATGGGCATGCTTCCTGAATCATATCACTCGAGAGGGCCCAGAGAATATCTCTCCATTCGGAGGGGCAAAATCCCATCTTGATTATCCACATCACGCAGCTTGCTTCTCATTCGACCCGAACTCTGCCTTTATAGTTGCCTTGTCACAAAGCAGCGTTTAACAGAACCTAAGTTGGTGATCCACAACTCGGATTGTGCGACAACCTCAGGTCTAAGGATTACATTGATTGAGACATGCAAATGACGACTTGCTCGTTGCATCTCAATGTGGGTCAGTCCGACTTGCTAAACTCTTTAGCCAAGTCTGTGATCGTTGGAATGGCATCACCATGCCCATGATAAGTGGAACCATGTCATCAGACAACACTCACATTAGTCTAGGGTGTGTGTCCAGCACAACCTAAATGACCAAGGACAATCTAGTATGAACAACATGAATACATAGTTCCACAATCGAATCACATATTCAATGACATGTATCAGATGTTCAAAACGAGGACAACTTAATAACTTATGAATACATTGGGAATTACATCATACATGATTGCCTCTAGGGCATATTCCCAACAAACCCCACGCTGTCACTATGAGCGCACTAGAAGGTACTAGACAAACACCATAATTCATAGAGGAGACAGACACGATGTGCACACTGTCACCTTCACACCGCGGGTCAAGGTGTCTCCAAAGTTCATATTAATAAAACACTTGAGTAGCACAAGATGAAGAGTAACATCTACTTATTCAACTAGATTACAAAGCTCACGATCACATATAGATCACACCATGGGAGAGGGAGAGAGAGAGAGAGAGAGAGAGAGAGAGAGAGAGAGAGAGAGAGATGAACCACATAGCTACCGGTAGAACCCTCAGCCTCGGGGGAGAACTACTCCCTCCTCATCATAGGAGACAGCAATGGCGATGAAGATGGCGGTGCAGTCGATCGAGATGGTTCCGGGGGCACTTCCCCGTCCCGGCAGGGTGCTAGAACAGAGATATGTCACCCCAAAACTTGTCGGCAGCGGCGGCGGAGCTACAGATGTTTTTGTGGAAAAGGTCGATTCCTTTAAGGTTTTCCCTCGGGGGAGTATATATAGGCGAAAGGGCGATGTCGGGGGTGGCCAGGTGGCCCACACCACCAAGTGGCGCCACCAGGGGGACCCGCGCCACCCTATGGTGTGGCCACCCTGTGGCCCTCCTCCGGGGATCTTCAGGACTTCTGGAAGCCTCTAGAACTTCTAAGACTTCTAGCTTTTGAATTTTCCAATTCCGAGAATATTTCCAGAACAACTTTTCTGAAACTAAAAATAGCAGAAAAGAGGGAACTGGCTCTGTGGCATCTTGTCAATAGGTTAGTCCGAAAAATCCATAAAAGTGACATAAAGTATAAGGAAAACATGTAGGAATTGGCATAATATCAACATGCAAGATCAGAAATTATAGATATGTTGGAGACGTATCAGTAGTCCAGGGATGAACTACTCAAGCATCACTTCGGAGGAGGGCATGGTGGTGTAGACCCCCCCCACCGGTGATGAATTCCCCTCCCGGCAGGGTATCGTGGAGAGTTTCAGAACCCTCTCGATCTCGGGATGACGATGATGGCGGCCTCGGGTGTTTTTCGGGATGAAGTGGGATATATTTAGGGTTTACGTCTCAAGGGATATAAATAGGCGAAAGGGAAAAGGTGGTGGAGTCCGGGGGGTCCCACACCACACCATGGCGCGGCTAGAGGGGGCGCACCGCCCTATGGTGTGGGCCCCCTGAGGCCCCCCTCTGGGTCTCTTCGGGACTCCGTGGAACCTTCGAAATTCTAAGACATCCGGACTTCAAATTTTCCAATTCCGAGAATATTTCCAGAACAACTTTTCTGAAACTAAAAACGGCAGAAAATAGGGAACTGGCTCTATGGCATCTTGTCAATAGGTTAGTCCGGAAAATCGATAAAAATGAAATAAAGTGTATAGCAAACATGTGGGAAAATAAGAAAACAACATGCAACATCAGAAATTAAGGATACGTTTATGATGTATCAACATCACCAAGCTTAGTTCCTACTCGTCCTCGAGTAGGCACACGATAAAAACACATAATTTCTGAGGTGACATGTGATGGCTAGGTTGAGACTCCAAGTGCAGAGTGTGTAGCTAGTGGCAAGCCTTCTTCCCCACGAGGGTGCCTCGAGGGTTTATATCAAACTCTTGGGGAGCCAGTATTTCAGCAGTTGTCTTCCAAGCTTCCTCCAGGATCCTGCAAACAAGTAGAGAATTTTGCGCCCTCAACCTCACCAAGTGGTTGTCAAGCACAAGGTGTGAGACTTCTAAATTGCAATGCAAAACTTAAAGTAAATGTGCAATAATTTAATCTACTACTAAATCCAAATGAGAAAATAAATATTCAATGGATTGTTTTTGTATTTTTGTGATGCAAGTGGTGATGGAGATAATGTAAATTTGAATTGGAGATGCAAGTAAAGTAAAGTGCAAGTAAAGTAAATTGCAGCAAAGTAACTAGAGTGTTTTCTTATATTTAAAATAGGACCGGGGTTCATGGTTTCACACTTGCATTCTCTCAAATAAAGTGGTAGACGGTGGACATAAAGAATTACATGTGAGATTACAATAACATGTTTAACATTGAGTACTTTCATATGGGCATCACGTCCTAGCATAGAGATCTCTACGGTCATATTGATCCCTCTTATACTCCACCAAGATGCGAAATAAATCATAACACCTCGATAATTAAGGAAAACCCAGAGTATAGCTTTAAGCAATGTGACATGAAGTTGAAGTAAGAACTTGCTAGATCTAGTCATGGAGATTGATTAGTGTCACTTCAAATCCCCGGTAACAAGGTACTCCTTTTTATCCCTAGTGAGGTAACTAAGAAAGGTTTAACAAAACCTAAGTGGATCGCTGAACTTCTGTCACTTGCACAGCACTAGCCACCCCCCGTTACTCCAGCTAATGCACCCATCACCCCACACACGCTCTCAAGAACTAGATTGATCAAAGCTAGCAAATAAGAATGGGGTACATAAGATACATCTACTCAAATAACTCAAGAGAAACAATTGCAATCTCAGATTCAATAACTCATAGAAAAGATCCACCACATAGGAATTACAAGGTGCCCGTAATCATGTGAGGCAGCTCATACGGATCTAATTAGTCAAGCACATAGAGAGAGAGAGAGATACAAGTGCTACTTCCACAAACCCATAGCCCTGGGGTGGACTACTCCCTCTTCATGGAGATGTCGATGGAGATGACGTTGGAGGGGTAGGAGATCACACCGGCGGCGCCCCGCCGGAGTTTCCCCCCTCCAATCTGGAACTTCTGTTTCGGTGTTTCGGCGGCGCTCCTCTCCGTAAGGGTACGGGGGACCCTTTTTATAGTCGGTTTTAGGTCAAGACGGAGTCGGTAAGTCAAAGATGGAAGGAATTGGGGCCAAAAGGGGGCCTCTCACGCGGCCAAGGAATCTGGCCACGTGGAGGGTCCTCTTTTGGGCCTCCTTGCCCAATTCTCGTGGATCCTTCGCCCGCAAGTCTTCTCCTTCCAAGAAAATGACCCCCGCAGATTTTCAGGTGATTTCGCGGAAGTTTGCCCCCTGAAACGTCAAAAATATAGAAAACGGGGTTTCTGACAGGCCGGGTTAATTCCATAAAAGTTGGGGGGACTTTGTAATTTAACCCCAAAATACTATAAAACATTGAATTATACCCTTATATGATGCAATATGTAATAGAAAACCATGTGAAAATATGCAAAATTCATCTATGCATTTTACATGCATCAACATCCCCAAGCTTAACCCATGCTCGTCCTCGAGTATGAAGGTGATAAACTAAGATGGGTTTTGCATATTGAAACAATCATGGGATATCAAGGGGATTATTCATGCTACATATAATCAAATGATTAATACTAGAAATGAGTAGCAATATACAATTCATGTTGTAAGAAATATCAAATATGCAAGCAAAGATGCTTCATGAAAGTTCACAAAGTGTATAATGAAATAAAAGCACTATGGACCAAATGCATACACAAAATGAAAAATAAAATCCTATATTGGTCAAAGAATAGCATAATGGAGAATAGAAAATATAGTGGACACTTTGGAGAAAATTGAGTAGAGGTAAAACATGATCAAGTCTTATTTAGCCTCTAAATTATTCAACTAAAATTACTAATTGAAATGTGGTATCCATTGATCTAGGACTCTCATTGCCCCTTTATCACTAGCATCTTAAATGGTGAATGTTGAAGTAATGTGAATGACAAGGTGGTTAGCGGCCCAATGCGTTTAGTTAGGTGATTTCGCGGAAGTTTGCCCCGTGAAACGTCAAAAATATAGAAAACGGGGTTTCTGACAGGCAGGGTTAATTCCATAAAAGTTTGGGGACTTTGTAATTTAACCCCAAAATACTATAAAACATTGAATTATACCCTTATATGATGCAATATGTAATAGAAAACCATGTGAAAATATGCAAAATTCATCTATGCATGCATCAACATGCTACCAACATAAACTTGATCATCAATAATGTAAAAGCATAAGTAAGTTGAGATCATAGAACTTTAACACAAGCATTATAAATAGAACTTTAATATAAAGCATAGCAATAACCTTGCATCGTGAGAAGTAACTGAAATAAAAGATCAGGAATAACAATGCAAAGGAATATATGCGTTTGTTTCAAGTATAGAGAAAACATGTCAAAGTGATATTTAGCTAGTCCTTAAGAGTGGGGGAAAACATAAATGCCAGGACACCTTCAAAGTTCATGAGGAAGAGTAGAACAAATAATTAGAGAACAAGAAATAACACATCATGAACCAAGTAATAATGTTTCTGGGACAAATGCACATAAAACTCAGAATGGCAACTATGCTCTCTCAACTGTGCATAAAGTTAGAAGATGGAGACTTAACATAAAAGTAAAAGAAAGGCCCTTCGCAGAGGGAAGCATGGATCACTCATGTGCTAGAGATTTTATTTTTTTAAACAGAGGTATAAAAAGCTTGACACTCCCCCAAGCATCTTTTACAAACCATGGCTAACTGAATCCTCGGGTGCCTGCCAACAATCACATATCGCGACGAGTGTCTATATTTTAAAAGATGGGTATGCTTATGTCAACGAATGGTAAACAGAAAATACAGTACGTCACAAGCCAACTAGACTTCATAAGAGCGGCTCCCATACAAGGACGCGTCTGGGTAGAAGGTCATCCTTCTTTCTCTTTTGTTTACACAATTATGCTTTTACTAATAAATCAGGGGCAAAAACGGTGAAAAGAATTTGTGTTATTAATTTGGGACTGGGCACCCCGCTGCCAGCTCTTCTATCATTGGATAAGCGGATGAAGACACTAGTCCATGGTGTGAAAGTCCAATCAACAAGTGAAATAAAGATTCTCTATTTACGTCCTTATGAGCTAAAAAAGGAGCACAAAACAGGAGTAATTTTGAAATTTTTAAAGGTAACACATGTGCAATTTACTTTGGAGTGGCGGTTAATTATCACATGTAGGTAGGTATGGTGGACACAATGGGAAAACTTTCATTTTTGGGAGTTGGATGCACGAGTAGAGCTCATACTCAGTACAAGTGGAGGCTAGCAAAAGACTAGGAGCGACAAATCAAGAGAGCATAAGAGTCATAATCATGCATAGCGACATAAACATCATTAATCAAAGCATAAGTGGTACCAAAAGTTCAAAAACTAAATGATCATGGAGGACTGGTTCATAGTTATAAACATGGTGTGAGCATGCACCAAGTCAACCAAATAAAACATTCAAAGGAGAACACCACGAATTTATGCTTCAATATGACAAGAACAACTCATGATTCTTTCAATGGCACATTAAACACTCTCAGCTATTTGAGGCTAATCATGCTACTAAATAACCACAAGGTTTAGAACTAAAATAACATCTAGCATGATATGAAAAAGTCTAGCGACAGTCTATAAAGCTTCTACTTGCACTGTTAAAAATTCTACCTCAAGAAGTTGTTTCTTTTCCCAACAAGCACCATTAAAAACATGCTTTACCAAAAACCCTCTAAATGCTACATCAAGAAAAAAATGAGAGGACTCACATAACACTACTAAAACTAACAACTCTGAACAGGAGATGCAATAAAAACAAGAGCTAAACAGGAATTTTTGCAGCAGCTAGAAGAAAAACTAAGAATACTAGCATAACAAGTATTCAAACGATAACGCGGAGCGTGTCTCTCTCCCAAACAAAGAATGCAAGGATCCAACTATATTATTGCAGCAAGGAAATCAAAATAAAACAAAGGAAAACAAAAGAAAAACAAATAGACGCTCCAAGTAAACTTCGTATGATGTGACCGAATAAAAATATAGTTTCACGAGAAGTGAATTGATAGATAGTTGATAAAGAAAGGGATGCCTTGGGCATCCCCAAGATTATATGCTTGAGTCTTCTAAAAATATGCTTGGATGAACCACGGGGGCATCCCCAAGCTTTGACCTTGCACTCTTCTTGATTACATATATCACCTCTTCTCTTACCCTTGAAAACTTCCTTCACACCACACTCAAACAGTAATTCACATTAGAGGGTTAGTGCAACAATTAAAATCCATTGGTTCTGTATGGCGCAAGTGCTATTGATACTTTTAAACATTACCTACATCCATTGATATTTCGTGAAGCAAATCCACTTGACATCGCAAAAGAGAAAATACAAGAAAAATGGCAGAATCTGTCAAAACTAGAATAGTCGGTAAAGACGAATGTTTTCAAGGCACTTACGTTGCTCAGATGGAAAAACTTAAAGAACTAAATAGTTGCAGAATTAGCCGAGGAATAAGCACAAGAAATTTCAGGTCATTCTGATTTTTCTATGATTATACGATTTTTTACGATGGACAACAGAAATCTGTTTCCTGCGCAGAAATTCGAAAACCAACTCCAACTCTCGTTAGAAAGCTTACTTGGCACTACTAAAACATGAAAATAAAGATACAAAGGAGTTGCTATAGAAGTATACAACCCCTTGACTCAAATAAAACAGATGAAAACAAAGCAAAAAATAAAACCATGGGTTATCTCTAAAAAACGTGCTTTTCTTTAACGCATTTTAGCTAGGCCCGGAAAAGTGAAATCAAGTATTTTCAAGTGAAGAAGCATCCAAATTGTAACTTGTTCGAATAACGGAATCAAAAGGTGACTGCATTCTATTTCTAGGAAAGTATTCCATACCTTTCTTGAGTGGGAACTGAAATTTAATATTCCCTTCTTTCATATCAATAACAGAACCAACAGTTCTAAGAAAAAGACTTCCCAAAAAAATTGGACAAGAAGCATTGAATTCAATATTCAAGACAAAAAAATCAACGGGGACAAGAGTATTATTAACCATGATAAGAACATCATCAACTCTCCCCTAAGCTTTCTTTCTAACATTATCAATGAGACGAATATCCAAATAACAAGGTTCCAATGGTGGTAAATCAAGAATATCATAGAGTTTCTTGGGCATAACAGAGATACTAGCACCAAGATCACATAGAGAATTGCAATCAAAATCATTCACTTTCATTTTAATAATAGGTTCCCAACCATCATCTAGCTTCCTACGTATAGAGGCTTCACATATTAATTCATCCTCTCTAATTTTCATGAGAGCATTTGTAATATGTTTTGTGAAAGCCATATTCACAGAACTAGAATTAGGACAACTAGAAAGATTTTGTAAGAACTTAATCACTTCAGTTATGCCGCAATCATCAAAGTCAAGATCATTTTTATAAAATATAATGGGACCATTGTCTCCCATGTTTCTAAAATCTTAGCACTTTTACCAGCAACATTTTTAGCAGTTTCAAGAAGTTTCCCATTTTTACTAGCAGAAGTGGGAGTGTTTCCAAAACCAATTACTTTACCATTGATAGTAGAAGGTTTTATAGCATGAGAAGCTTTAATTTTAGTAGTGGTGGTAATGGTGCAAACATTAGCTATATTATTCTTTCTAGCTATTTCATCTTCTCTTTCCCATCTAGCATGCAATTCAGCTAACATCCTAAAGTTATCATCAATTCGAATTTGGATGGCATTTAAAGTTTTACTTTCTTTAACATCATGAGGCATAACCTTTAGTTTCAGAAAATCAACATCAAGAGCAAGGCTATCAAGTTTAGAAGCAAGAACATCAATTTTGCCAAAAAAAAATCTCAACAGGTTTATTAAAAGCAGTTTGTGTACTAATAAATTTTTTAAGCATGTTCTCAAGATCAGAGGGTACACTTTTATTGTTGTTGTCAGAATTACCATAAGCATTACTATTATTGGGAGGATATGGCTTACAATTGTTGCTACCAAAATTATTCCTATAAGCATTGGTGTTGAAATTATTATTTTTAATGAAGTTCACATCAACATGCTCATATTGAGCAACCAAAGAGGCTCAAGGAACATTATTTGAATCAATAGGAGCATGGCCATTCACAAGCATAGATATAATAGCATCAAGTCTTTTATTCAAAGAGGAGCTTTCTTCAACAGAAATTGCCTTCTTACCAGTTGTAGCTCTCTTAGTGTGCCAATCAGAATAATTTACCATCATATCATCAAGAAACTTTGTTGTTGCCCCCACGGTCATGGACATAAAGGTTCCTCCAGCAGCTGAATCCAGAAGGTTTCTTGAAGAAAAATTTAGGCCTGCATAAAAGGTTTCGATGATCATCCAAGTAGTCAGTCCATGAGTGGGACAATTCTTCACTAAAGATTTCATTATTTCCCAAACTTTAGCAACATGCTCATTATCAAGTTGCTTAAAATTCATAATGCTACTTCTTAAAGATATAATCTTAGCAGGAGGATAATATTTTCCAATGAAAGCATCTTTACACTTAGTCCAAGAATCAATACTATTTCTAGGCAAAGATAGCAACCATTCTTTAGCTCTTCCTCTCAAAGAGAAAGGAAACAATTTCAGTTTAATAATATCTCCATATACATCTTTATATTTTTTTATCTCGCATAGTTCAACAAAATTATTAAGATGGGCTGTAGCATCATCAGTACTAACACTAGAAAATTGCTCTCTCATAACAAGGCTCAACAGGGCAGGTTTTATCTCATAAAAATCAGCAGTAGGAGCAGGTGGAGCAATAGGTATGCTAATGAAATCATTGTTGTTGGTGCTAGTAAAGTCACACAACTTAGTGTTCTCAGGAGTAGTCATTTTAACAAGACTAAAAACAGGAATAAAACTACAGCTAGAATAAGAACTAATTTTTTTGTGTTTTTCATAAAGAGAAGCAAACAAGACAAAATAAAATAAACTAAGCAAAACAAAAACAAAGAAAAGAGATTGGAAGTGAAAGACTCCCCTTGCAGAAATTCTCTTTCTCCCCGGTAACAGCGCCAGAAAACTTGTTGATGTCTGATGTTGGTAAACCCCAAGAGAAAGGTTGTGAAGAGTGCAGGGGCAAGTTTTCCCTCAGAAAAGAAACCAAGGTTGAATCGAGCAGTAGGAGGACAAGCAATCTCTGAAGGTTGATGCAGCTGAGATGGCAGGGCGCACTACCGGTTCAGCAGCAACGTGGAACCTACACAACACAATCAAATCACTTTGCCCCAACATAGCAGTGATGTTGTCAATCTCACCGGCTTTGCTGAACACAAAGAGGTTAAACGTATGGTGTGGAAAACAGTAGGAATAGTATGAAAGCAGTAGGTGTTTTCTCAGTATGAGGAAAATGGACCGGGGTCCATAGTTCACTAGTGGTGTCTCTCCGTGAAAGATAAATAACATGTGTGGTGAACAAATTATAGTTGTGCAATTGATAGAAATGAAGGCTGCACCGTAGTGCATATGCAAGACATAATTATTACTATGTGTTTCATGCGGGAATTACAACAAAATACATAGACCATCATCCAACTGCATCTATGTCTAATAATCCACCCTCCGAATATCATCCGAACAAACGTTGGGTATTAATTTGCAAGCAACAGATTATCGCCGTAAACAAAGTGTGTAATGTAAACAATGTAAACTAGGTAAACACCTTTGTTTTCTCCCTAATGGAAACAACACATCCTCCATCCGTCATGTTTCTGTCACTCGAGCACAGATGCAAAGGAGGCATGAACCCACTATCGAGCATAAATACTCCCTCTTGGAGTTACTAGCATCTACTTGGCCAGAGCATCTACTAATAACGAAGAGCATTCAAGATCATAAATAACATATGCATGAAGATAACATGATAGATTGATAATCAGAAGACATATCATTCAACATTCGTTAGATCCCAGCAAACACAACATGTAGCATTACATAAAGATGATCTTGATCATGTTAGGCATCTCACAAGATCTAAACATGAGGTACAAAGTGGAGAGAACAACCATCCAGCTACTGCTATGGACACGTAGGCCAGGGATGAACTACTCACGCATCACTTTGGAGGAGGGCATGGTGGTGTAGACCCCTCCGGTGATGAATTCCCCTCCCGCAGGGTGCCGGCGAGAGCTCCAGAACCCTCCCGATCTCGGGATGACGATGACGGCGGCCTCAAGTGTTTTTTTGGGACGGAGTGGGATATATTTAGGGTTTACGTCTCGGGGGGTATAAATAGGCGAAAGGGCAAAGGCGGTGGAGGACGGGGGGCCCACACCACCCCATGGCGCGGCCAGGGGCGGGCCGCCCTATGGTGTGGGCCCCCTGCGCCCCCCCCCCCCCCCCCTCCGGGTCTCTTTAGGACTCCGTCGAACCTTCGGGAATTCTAAGACTTCCGGGCTTCAAATTTTCCAATCCCGAGAATATTTCTAGAACAACTTTTCTGAAACTAAAAACAGCAGAAAATAGGGAACTGCCTCTGTGGCAGCTTGTCAATAGGTTAGTCCGGAAAATCGATAAAAATGACATAAAGTGTATAGCAAACATGTGGGAAACAATAAGAAAATAACATGGAACATAAAAAATTAAGGATACATTTATGACGTATTAGGTGGCGCCCCCGTAGTATGCTGAGGAGGAACCCTCCTCCTGATATGTGCTTGAGGACGCGCTGGTGTACTGTGTATTGTGGTCCTCAGGAGGCGCATCTCGCCTCTCCTGGTGCCTGTAAAACTATGTCATGCTCATATGCTCACCTATCTCCTCCTTGGAGCGCGACCATGGTGACCTGTCAACTTTGAACAAAACAGGTTGCAGCAAAATAACTTTCTTCTCATCTCCATCCATAAAAAAACTCTATATACTAAATGATCAGCAGTAGAATTAGCAGTGATAAAATGATGAGCCTTCATGGCAACAAGGTTGAGTCTATAGGGAGCAACCAATTCATCATCAGGAGCAATAGAAAAATCTAGAGCAGTTGCTATACGTGTAGCGAGAATGCCCCCAAAAATGGGCCCTTTAGCAGCAAGGCAGCGAGTAACAAGTGCACCAAGGTTATACTTCTTGCTACAGTTAAGCGCAACATCAATGAAAGCAAGGTGGTAACTAGAAATGTTGCTAGTGTTCTCCCTACCAAGGATACTAGTAGCAAGATAATAAGTAAAATACCTAAGGGCAGGAAGTTGGATGTTCCTTATCTTCCCACGCTGGGCGAGCGGCCATCATCATTGGTGATTTCTCTATAAAGCGCCATGAGATCTGCGGGTTTATCATGAATCCTTCACGCTGTCCCGGAAGCGTTGATACCTACAATGTTACAAAAGTCTCCAAAGGCAAAGAAAAAAAACTACTATATAACTTGAAAGCAACAGTGGGACTGTAACACCTGGGGTGTTACCCTAAATAGGAAGTTGTTTGTTTTCCTTTGCTTGCATCACATGCATCACATGAGCATTGCATTCTATTTTCAAAGCAACTCAAAATTCAAAACCAATTTAAACTTTCACACATGTTCAAAATTCCCAATTCCAAAATTACAAACTAAACCACTCAATTGTTTTTCAATAGTTTGAAGTTGTTTTAATCAAATTGCTTGTTAATAAAATTTTCCCCTTTTGTTAAAAACCCTAATGGCAAATTCAAAAATTCAAAAGCAACTCAATCCTACTTATCATATTTTCAATATGGGTTTAAAGTTTAAAATTTGGCAAACAAATTAAATTCAATAATGTTTGTATGATTGCTTGAGATTATTAAATAGAATTTGTTTATTTTTCCAAAATTCCCAAATCAAACATTATTTGAAATTCAACTAACCACTTAGAAATCAAACTAATATTACCAATTTTGAAATCAATAACTAAACTTACTTTTAATTATTGTTTTGCAAATTAATAAAATTTAATTATCAAATAAAACCCCAACCTCTTTTGGGAAAATTCAACTAAAAACTTTAAATCAAATTAAATTTTCAAAATTGTGAAATAATGTTAACTCTTGCTTTAATTGCTGTTTTGGAAAAATTAACACAAACAATTCCTAAGAGAAAACCCTAACCCTTTTCTATCTCTCTCCCTCTTCCTTTCATCATTTACAAAAAAAAAATTGGAAAGAAAAAAAATCACAAGCAAAAAAATGGAGAGGCAGACCAGCCCAACCCCATCTCCTTTTTCTTCCCCAGCCCACCTATCTTTCTGGCCCAGTACCTCTTCCTGTTGTCGTCTTCCTCCCCACCTGCGTCATCTCTGTACGAACACCTCACCACCACCCGATCGATCGCCTCCCCTCCTCGATTTGCAGCCGTACCATGGCTCCTCTCTCCATAAGTACCTACCCCTCCCCCCTCTGCTTGCTAGCCCTAGACCCCTCTCCTCTAGCCCTAGCGCCACCGTATCACCTCTCTCCCTCCCCCCCCCCCCGAGTTCCTCTCTGTCTGAACCTCAACCCGTAAGCCATCCACCACTGCCTCCTCATCGCGAGGACGACATGGGCACCTCGAGGAGCTCCTGTCCCCGGGAATGAAACCGTGGATGACCCCTCCACCACCTCGTCTCATCGCCGCCTGCTGGGAGTCCCTGTGGTGGCCGCGCCGTCGCCGGCCACCGTCGCTTTCCTCTCCATCGACAGCGCCTCCTCGACAAATAGACCATGGTGAGCGCTCCGTATCTCCCCTTCCCCTCTCCTGTCCGCATCCACACACGCCCTAGGCACGCACCGCACCGCACTCTCGCGAGCACCCCCCCCCCCCCCCCCCCCCCCCCCCGTCGTGCGCCGTATGTCACCGCCGGCCGCGGCCTTCCGATCGATCACCGTCAGGTTCAGTTAGCGACCGTGGTGTCGAGTTTCAGTTAAACGCCGTGGGTTTGCCTTATATTCAGTCAAACACCCCTTCCATCACGACAGCGTCAGTACCGCAGTGGTACTACTCCACGGAGCGCTCGCCCTCGACCTGGGTTCGAATCCCCGATCGGGCAATGCCCAAACTTTTTATTCCGCTGCCCGCCCTTGGCCCCACCCGTCATACACCCCCTGCTGCCACCTCAGTCCGCACCCGCCTCGTTGGCACGCCAGCAGGGCTTGGCCCACAGGTCAGTGGCACGGGCTAGCTTACAGTGCGGTAACAAAAAGTATTCCTGCACGTTTCTTTTTAAAACATGTCCTTTAAAATTGCAGTTTAGTCCTCAAAATTAAAACCTTAATAACTTTTAATCTATAACTCCAAATTATAAAATCTAAATATGTTTGTTGATCTAAATTAAATTGTCTATCCAATTAAACCAATTGTGTACTGTTTTGAAATTTCCAAATGCAATTCAAATTTGAATTCAAATAATTCAATTGCCATTTGCTAAAATTCATAACTAATTCATTCTTAATCCAATAATGCAAATAAAATATGTTTTCCATGCTATTTCAAATAACCTTTTCAAATATAAATTTTGTTTCATGGTTTGAATAATTTAAATTGCCTAAATAATTTAATCCTTGTTTAATTCATTTAAATTTTGCTAAAATCATAACTTGCTCAAAATAAATCATTGTTGAACATGCAAAATATGTTTTCAAACCATCAAAGTATCAACTTTTCAAATGTGAATTTGAATTTATGTTTTGAACAAATAAAAATTCAATTAAATTCAAACTTGTTTTAAATTCATTTAAAACTTGTATAATCTTGTTTAATTCATAATTAAATCATTGTAATTCCTTTTTCAATAATTGAAGCATGTAATCCACCTAAAATTTTGTGATTCTAATCAAATATGATCTTTGTTATCTGTTTTGAACAATTTAACTTGATGAAAACGACCAAATGCTTGTGTGACACCTTTAAGTAACCAAAATTCCCAAAACTTAATAAGTGAATTTCAAAATGGGTAACCCTTATTTCCAATTGGTTCTATTGCTGTTATTTTGTTGTTTTCCTCATCCATGCATCATAATAATCCACCTTCACCTGTTGATTAGTTGGAAAACAAATAATCTAACCAAAATTCATGGGCTTTTCATATGCAACTCAAATTGCATATGGGTCCATTTAAACATGTTATCAAGTCAACTAGTTTATTTCTATGCATCCATTAAATTGTCATGCATCCATATCTTGATCATGCTGGATCTTTTGCCGTAGTAGTAATTGTTGCATCCGGTGTTTGTTTGAGGTTCATTGCTTCTTCCCGGATAGGACGTTGAGAAGATGTGAGCAACGACAAGTTCTGCTACCTTGCTGGATCTCAGGCAAGTATACTCACTTGCTGCCAAATGGCTGCCTTTCATCACTTGTTACCGATTCTTTCCGTTGTTCTTATTCTAGCCTGTTGTTTCGATGCTTGTGTCTCGATCCTATTATATGTTTACCTTGCAGCCATGATATAGCCTTTTCCTTCCACTTCCTATTAACTGTTGTTTGTTTACCCTGTTGGCCCTCGTGTCGTAGTTGCATGCTTAGTGTTGTTTGCGCTCAAGTCTTGTTGTCCGTCTTATCACCTGTTTAGTTTGATAGTTGGGTTTCAATTCAATCAACAACATGTTAATGATTGGGTAATAATAATTTGATGATAAGGCACCGGCAGGAGGCCCGGCATGGTTTTGAGGCCTGCTAGTGTCGACCCTAATTAGGAAAAGGGTCTTGTCTACTGATCCATGATGAGCGCACTAACCGCATGTGGGAAGCGAGTATGGGCGCCCCCCTCAATTTGACTCGATTCGCATCTCGTCCAAATCGCCACACTTAGTTCGGGCTTTCCATTTGATGCATGCATATGCAGGTGCGAACCCGAGGCCAGGGTGGAACTTTTGTAGTCGGCATTTAGGGCGTGGTCTTCCAGTGCTATGAGGGTCCCCCTTTTCTTCGTGGGGGCTCGATTAGCCGCGCACGCACAGCACGTGGTGCTTTGGGCTTGATGCGAAGCAGAGTTGGGTTGTGTTGAGTACCTCGCTTGGTGGGTTGATCCCCCGTCTGGCGGGTTATTCTTACGTGTACGGCCAAATTGGTGCACCCCTGCAGGGTTAAATCTTCTCGAGAAGCCGTGTTTTCCGCGGTTATGGTTGACTTGGTGAAAGTACTGGCTAACAAGTACTCAGAACAACTTACACCTAACTAATGATAACTTGACTAGTAATAGTCTTATTGACACAATAACTTGATCCATCCTTAATCCAACAGTGTGAGTTATCCTCGGGTTGCTTCCTTAGTAGGGGGTAACATTGGATGGGTTTGTTTGGGTGTTTAGTATCTAGTTGGTTACGATACGCTATCTTATCCCCCTCTGTTAGCCGGATGTTGTAGTGAGTCTCTGTAGTTGGTTACTGCAGCCCGCTGCCGCTTATTTGCAATAATCCCTTCCTTTACGTTGATCCAAAAGTATTTGTATCTTGTGATGACTGGCTATGCCGGTATCTTGTGAGTATGGTTTATCCACTTGCCAGTACTTAACCGTACGGACCCACGAATCCTTTTTCGTGGCTGCATATTCAACATTGCAGTCAACAGGTTTGAAGTCTGACGACGTTAGCTTGGGAATCCCTCCGGCTTGGCCTGGGAAGGGATTGGACGCTCTCGGTTATCTTCAGGACTCTTAGTCCAATTTGTATCTTGTCCGTAGACGGACGATATGTTGTTTCTTCCGCTGTTATTTGGATCTTTGTATTGTATCAGTTGTATCCCGGGCTCGTTTGAGTCATCTTGTATATATCTTTTCTGTTGTTGTTGTGGATTATTCGTGAACTGTTGTAATGTTATCACACGTGGCAACCTGGAATCGGTTATTATGTGGATTTTGGCGGGAATGCTGAAATCTGCATAGTGCCCGATCTCGGGGCGTCACAAATGGTATCAGAGCCTTGGTTCCAATTCCCGATATTGTTTCGATACGAATGGTTATCGAAGCAACGGGTCCGCAAAGCCTGTAGGATAACCTCGCTAACGGTCGTTGTTTCTAGAGTGTCAAAAACTATTTCTGCTAAACTATTTTGGAAAAACATCTCAATAGGATTCTTGTTTTCTCCTTATCTCTATTCTACTTCTCCTTCTATCTCATTTGTTTTGGAGTCTACTCTCGTACTCAATCTTTCAAAGTGTTAGGATCCTACGTGGGTGGACGTTTTCTGAGCCCTTAACCTAATAGGTTCGATCCTCGGGAGGTTCCTGGTGGAAGAACATCGTCGTCACTCCGAGCAAGAATCCCTTGTTAGTGGTGTCGAGAAGCCCTTGTTAGTGGTGTCGAGGAGAATCAACTGGAAGCGTGAAGCATTGATAGTCGAACTTCTTTCCCCTCCCGGGTTAGCAGGTGGATTGCGAGGGCGCAATCCCTTGTTAGTGGTGTCGTCTGTAACACCTGGGGTGTTACCCTAAATAGGAAGTTGTTTGTTTTCTTTTGCTTGCATCACATGCATCACATGAGCATTGCATTCTATTTTCAAAACAACTCAAAATTCAAAACCAATTTAAACTTTCACACATGTTCAAAATTCCCAATTCCAAAATTGCAAACTAAACCACTCAATTGTTTTTCAATAGTTTGAAGTTGTTTTAATCAAATTGCTTGTTAATAAAATTTTCCCCTTTTGTTAAAAACCCTAATGGCAAATTCAAAAATTCAAAAGCAACTCAATCCTACTTATCATATTTTCAATATGGGTTTAAAGATTAAAATTTGGCAAACAAATTAAATTCAATAATGTTTGTATGATTGCTTGAGATTATTAAATAGAATTTGTTTATTTCCAAAATTCCCAAATCAAACATTATTTGAAATTCAACTAACCACTTAGAAATCAAACTAATATTACCAATTTTGAAATCAATAACTAAACTTACTTTTAATTATTGTTTTGCAAATTAATAAACCTTAATTATCAAATAAAACCCCAACCTCTTTTGGGAAAATTCACCTAAAAACTTTAAATCAAATTAAATTTTCAAAATTGTGAAATAATGTTAACTCTTGCTTTAATTGTTGTTTTGGAAAAATTAACACAAACAATTCCTAAGAGAAAACCCTAACCCTTTTCTATCTCTCTCCCTCTTCCTTTCATCATTTACAAAAAAAAAAATTGGAAAGAAAAAAAAATCACAAGCAAAAAAATGGAGAGGCAGACCAGCCCAACCCCATCTCCTTTTTCTTCCCCAGCCCACCTATCTTTCTGGCCCAGTACCTCTTCCTGTTGTCGTCTTCCTCCCCACCTGCGTCATCTCTGTACGAACACCTCACCACCACCCGATCGATCGCCTCCCCTCCTCGATTTGCAGCCGTACCATGGCTCCTCTCTCCATAAGTACCTACCCCTCCCCCCTCTGCTTGCTAGCCCTAGACCCCTCTCCTCTAGCCCTAGCGGCGCCGTCTCACCTCTCCCCCCCCCCCCCCCGAGTTCCTCTCTGTCTGAACCTCAACCTGTAAGCCATCCACCACTGCCTCCTCATCGCGAGGACGACATGGGCACCTCGAGGAGCTCCTGTCCCCGGGAATGAAACCGTGGATGACCCCTCCACCACCTCGTCTCATCGCCGCCTGCTGGGAGTCCCTGTGGTGGCCGCGCCGTCGCCGGCCACCGTCGCTTTCCTCTCCATCGACAGCGCCTCCTCGACAAACAGACTGTGGTGAGCGCTCCGTATCTCCCTTTCCCCTCTCCTGTCCGCATCCACACACGCCCTAGGCACGCACCGCACCGCACTCTCGCGAGCACACCACCCCCCCCCCCCCCCCCCCCCCGTCGTGCGCCGTATGTCACCGCCGGCCGCGGCCTTCCGATCGATCACCGTCGGGTTCAGTTTGCGACCGTGGTGTCGAGTTTCAGTTAAACGCCGTGGGTTTGCCTTATATTCAGTCAAACACCCCTTCCATCACGACAGCGTTAGTACCGCAGTGGTACTGCTCCACGGAGCGCTCGCCCTCGACCTGGGTTCGAATCCCCGACCGGGCAAAATGCCCAAACTTTTTATTCCGCTGCACCGCGCCCTTGGCCCCACCCGTCATACACCCCCTGCTGCCACCTCAGTCCGCACCCGCCTCGTTGGCACGCCAGCAGGGCTTGGCCCACAGGTCAGTGGCACGGGCTAGCTTACAGTGCGGTAACAAAAAGTATTCCTGCACGTTTCTTTTAAAAGAGGTCCTTTAAAATTGCAGTTTAGTCCTCAAAATTAAAACCTTAATAACTTTTAATCTATAACTCCAAATTATAAAATCTAAATATGTTTGTTGATCTAAATTAAATTGTCTATCCAATTAAACCAATTGTGTACCTCTATCCAATTAAACCAATTGTCTATCCAATTAAACCAATTGTTGATCTAAATTAAATTGTCTATCCAAATTATCCAATTAAAATCTAAATATGTTTCAGTTAAACGCCGTGGGTTTGCCTTATATTCAGTCAAACACCCCTTCCATCACGACAGCGTCAGTACCACAGTGGTACTGCTCCACGGAGCGCTCGCCCTCGACCTGGGTTCGAATCCCCGACCGGGCAAAATGCCCAAACTTTTTATTCCGCTACACCGCGCCCTTGGCCCCACCCGTCATACACCCCCTGCTGCCACCTCAGTCCGCACCCGCCTCGTTGGCACGCCAGCAGGGCTTGGCCCACAGGTCAGTGGCACGGGCTAGCTTACAGTGCGGTAACAAAAAGTATTCCTGCACGTTTCTTTTAAAAGAGGTCCTTTAAAATTGCAGTTTAGTCCTCAAAAATAAAACCTTAATAACTTTTAATCTATAACTCCAAATTATAAAATCTAAATATGTTTGTTGATCTAAATTAAATTGTCTATCCAATTAAACCAATTGTGTACTGTTTTGAAATTTCCAAATGCAATTCAAATTTGAATTCAAATAATTCAATTGCCATTTGCTAAAATTCATAACTAATTCATTCTTAATCCAATAAATGCAAATAAAATATGTTTTCCATGCTATTTCAAATAACCTTTTCAAATATAAATTTTGTTTCATGGTTTGAATAATTTAAATTGCCTAAATAATTTAATCCTTGTTCAATTCATTTAAATTTTGCTAAAATCATAACTTGCTCAAAATAAATCATTTTTGAACATGCAAAATATGTTTTCAAACCATCAAAGTATCAACTTTTCAAATGTGAATTTGAATTTATGTTTTGAACAAATAAAAATTCAATGAAATTCAAACTTGTTTTAAATTCATTTAAAACTTGTTTAATCTTGTTTAATTCATAATTAAATCATTGTAATTCCTTTTTCAATAATTGAAGCATGTAATCCACCTAAAATTTTGTGATTCTAATCAAATATGAACTTTGTTATCTGTTTTGAACAATTTAACTTGATGAAAACAACCAAATGCTTGTGTGACACCTTTAAGTAACCAAAATTCCCAAAACTTAATAAGTGAATTTCAAAATGGTTAACCCTTATTTCCAATTGGTTCTATTGCTGTTATTTTGTTGTTTTCCTCATCCATGCATCATAATAATCCACCTTCACCTGTTGATTAGTTGGAAAACAAATAATCTAACCAAAATTCATGGGCTTTTCATATGCAACTCAAATTGCATATGGGTCCATTTAAACATGTTATCAAGTCAACTAGTTTATTTCTATGCATCCATTAAATTGTCATGCATCCATATCTTGATCATGCCGGATCTTTTGCCGTAGTAGTAATTGTTGCATCCGGTGTTTGTTTGAGGTTCATTGCTTCTTCCCGGATAGGACGTTGAGAAGATGTGAGCAACGACAAGTTCTGCTACCTTGCTGGATCTCAGGCAAGTATACTCACTTGCTGCCAAATGGCTGCCTTTCATCACTTGTTACCGATTCTTTCCGTTGTTCTTATTCTAGCCTGTTGTTTCGATGCTTGTGTCTCGATCCTATTATATGTTTACCTTGCAGCCATGATATAGCCTTTTCCTTCCACTTCCTATTAACTGTTGTTTGTTTACCCTGTTGGCCCTTGTGTCGTAGTTGCATGCTTAGTGTTGTTTGCGCTCAAGTCTTGTTGTCCGTCTTATCACCTGTTTAGTTTGATAGTTGGGTTTCAATTCA
This sequence comes from Alopecurus myosuroides, assembly GCA_028641055.1. NCBI lineage: Eukaryota > Viridiplantae > Streptophyta > Magnoliopsida > Poales > Poaceae > Alopecurus > Alopecurus myosuroides. The sequence continues at coordinate 760,582,068 of CM054057.1, forward strand.
ATCAACAACATGTTAATGATTGGGTAATAATAATTTGATGATAAGGCACCGGCAGGAGGCCCGGCGTGGTTTTGAGGCCTGCTAGTGTCGACCCTAATTAGGAAAAGGGTCTTGTCTACTAATCCATGATGAGCGCACTAACCGCATGTGGGAAGCGAGTATGGGCGCCCCCCTCAATTTGACTCGATTCGCATCTCGTCCAAATCGCCACACTTAGTTCGGGCTTTCCATTTGATGCATGCATATGCAGGTGCGAACCCGAGGCCAGGGTGGAACTTTTGTAGTCGGCATTTAGGGCGGCGTGGTCTTCCAGTGCTATGAGGGTCCCCCTTTTCTTCGTGGGGGCTCGATTAGCCGCGCACGCACAGCACGTGGTGCTTTGGGCTTGATGCGAAGCAGAGTTGGGTTGTGTTGAGTACCTCGCTTGGTGGGTTGATCCCCCGTCTGGCGGGTTATTCTTACGTGTACGGCCAAATTGGTGCACCCCTGGAGGGTTAAATCTTCTCGAGAAGCCGTGTTTTCCGCGGTTATGGTTGACTTGGTGAAAGTACTGGCTAACAAGTACTCAGAACAACTTACACTAACTAATGATAACTTGACTAGTAATAGTCTTATTGACACAATAACTTGATCCATCCTTAATCCAACAGTGTGAGTTATCCTCGGGTTGCTTCCTTAGTAGGGGGTAACATTGGATGGGTTTGTTTGGGTGTTTAGTATCTAGTTGGTTACGATGCGCTATCTTATCCCCCTCTGTTAGCCGGATGTTGTAGTGAGTCTCTGTAGTTGGTTAGTGCAGCCCGCTGCCGCTTATTTGCAATAATCCCTTCCTTTACGTTGATCCAAAAGTATTTGTATCTTGTGATGACTGGCTATGCCGGTATCTTGTGAGTATGGTTTATCCACTTGCCAGTACTTAACCGTACTGACCCACGAATCCTTTTTCGTGGCTGCATATTCAACATTGCAGTCAACAGGTTTGAAGTCTGACGATGTTAGCTTGGGAATCCCTCCGGCTTGGCCTGGGCAGGGATTGGACGCTCTCGGTTATCTTCAGGACTCTTAGTCCAATTTGTATCTTGTCCGTAGACGGACGATATGTTGTTTCTTCCGCTGTTATTTGGATCTTTGTATTGTATCAGTTGTATCCCTGGCTCGTTTGAGTCATCTTGTATATATCTTTTCTGTTGTTGTTGTGGATTATTCGTGAACTGTTGTAATGTTATCACACGTGGCAACCTGGAATCGGTTATTATGTGGATTTTGGCGGGAATGCTGAAATCTGCATAGTGCCCGATCTCGGGGCGTCACAGGGACCAAATTGTGTGTTCTGAAATTTAAAACTCTCAACAAAAAATTTTGTGAGAGTGGCATACTGAAGACTTTCATCCTCCATGTAGCTGGTTAAACCAACTCTTTCAATAAGCATAAAAAAGTCATCTAACAGACCTGCACTTCTTAAAAACAAAACACAAGGAAAGCTAGAGGGATTAGCGATACCATCACCTCCCGCATCGTCGATATTAGGTGCAATAAGGTCTTCATTATATGATGGCCTCACTAAGGTGGATGAACGTGAGGGCCTTGTTCTCCTAGGAGCATCACTCCTAAATATCTCTCCAAAGTTATGGATGTCCATCTCTGCAATTTTTCAACAATCGTCACAAAAATTTATTTCAAGCAAACTACCATAGGGACTTATAGGAGAGCTAAACATGCATCAACACTATATTATTTCTACTCAAATCAAGAATGAAAACTCACATAACTTGTCACCTACAGTACCAAAATACTCAAGAAATACTTCACCAAACAAAATTCTACTTGGATAATCGGGGGAGTCACATACCGGAGAGCAAATGCACCAAATTTCAGAACAAGTGATGGGCTGAGCAAAGAGATCAAAAAATCTCGAGGAAGAACAGCAAGACCTTGGGTTCCAGGAAATGTGTTGAGTTTAGGAGGTGAGAGAAGAAACTTTGGCAGGGGAGAGAGTTAGTGGGGGGCCAGGGGCCCCACACCATGTGCTGGCGCCACCAGGGGTAGGCCGCGCCACCCCGTGGTGTGACTGACTGGTGGGTCCCCCTGGGGCCTCCCAGGTGGCTTTCTGCCTCATTTTTGACGTAAAAATTTATTATAATTTTTCTGCAATTTTTCGAGAAACTTTATGTTTTAGGTATTTCCAAAATTTTAATAATTAATAAAAACCAGAAAAACAAAAGTGAAAATGTGGAAAACAAAACCAAAACCAGAACTAGAGTGGTTCTATGACACTCCAATGGAAAAATATCCAAAGAAAACAAAGGTGGAAGTGGTGATAACAAAATTATGGGTGGTGAAAACATGCATAACCACATTAATCGGGGTGAAAACATCAGGAAAACATGAATATGGATGATGGAAAACATGATTTTACTAAAGTAGCAAGGTGATAACAGAAGTAAACATGGTGACAACATAGTGGGCAAGGTGAAAAACAGTGAAAACATTGCCCACTTCATTAAAAATCACTTTGTTAACAAGGGTGACCAAATCTTGTTACCAGAACAATTTTCATATGAAGCAAAACTTTGCTAATCACTAAATAATTATGTTACCTCAACCTTAATAGACATTTTCCCAATCATAATAATTTTATATTCTTTTGGTGGTACTGGAACGGGACAATAAAATTCTCCAATCTTGATGGTCTCAATATTTTCAATTGAATTTAAACCATATCTTCTATCAATCTTCTTGCGAAAATAAACAGTATGCTCTTTATCATTAACATTAAAAGTCACTTTGCCTTCATTGCAATCAATTACATCCCCTGTAGTGTTAAGAAAAGGTTTCCCAAGAATAATAGACATACTATCATCTTTGGGCATTTCCAACACAACAAAGTCACTTAATATCAAACAATTAGTAGCAACTTGAACAGGAACAATCTCACATATACCAACAGGAATAGCAGTAGATTTATCAGCCATTTGCAAAGATATATCATTGTGTATCAATTTTTCAAGAGAGAGCCTCTTATAAAGAGGGAAAGGAATAACACTAACTCCAGCTCCCAAGTCACATAAAGCAGTTCTAAAATAATTATTTTTAATAGAACAAGGGATAGTAGGAATACCAGGATCTCCAAGCTTCTTTGGAACCTTGCCAGTGAAATAGTAATTAGCAAGCATACTGGAAATGTCCTCATTAGGAATTTTCCTTTTGTTGGAGACATTATCTTTCATATATTTAGAATAAGGTGGTAGTTTAATAGCATCAGTCAAAGGGATTTGCAAAAATAGAGGTTTCATCCACTCACAAAACTTGTTTTAATGTTCTTCTTCCTTTGATTTGTGTTTCTTATTAGGAAAAGGCATTGCTTTTTGTATCCAAGGCTCTCTTTCATTTCCATATTTATTAGCAACGACATCCTCCTTAGTATACTTTGCAGTTTTAGTTTGCTTTTCAGGTTCGGCTACAGTTTCTTATTTATCAGAAGAATCATTTTTTTCATTACCACTTTCGGTTTTAGCACCAGAAATAGATATACTATTAGGATCTTTAGCAGGTTCAGGAGATTCTACAACATTTTTTATGTCTCTTTTTTTTCTTAGAAGGAGAACTATTGTTTTTAGGTTGCTGAGAATCTTGTTCAATTCTTTTAGGATGTCCTTCGGGAGACAAGGGGTCCTGAGTACAAACACCACTTCTAGTAATTATTTCACAAACATGTTTATCTCTAGAAGCATTAGCTAGCATGTCTTTTTGCACTTTAGTAAGTTGATCAATTTGAGTTTGAACCATTTCAAAATGTTTAACAAACATTTTAACATCATTAGAGGTTCTCTCAATCATACCATGCAAATTATTAATAGCTCTAGAGTTTTCCATAAGATGGTTTTGCACTCTCATATTAAATTTGTCTTGCTTAACAACATAATTATCAAATTCATCTAAGCATTGATCAGGTGGTTTCGAATAAGGATTATCTCTATTATCAAAGTATTGGAGAGAGTGTACTTCAACAGTTGATGGATGAGGAATAGGCTTACATAATTCTTCAATAGGAGGTAAATTCTTCACATCTTCAGATTTAATACCCCTCTCTTTAAGAGATTTCTTGGCTTCCTTCATCACTTCATCATTTAATTCAAGCATCCCTCTCTTCTTGGGTGTTGGTATTGGTGTTGGGTCTGGTGTAGGTGTAGGCTCAGGTATATTCCAATCATCATTATTTTTGGCTATTTTAGCCATTAATTCCTCAGCTTCTTCTGGAGTTCTTTTCCTGAAAACACAACCATCACAGCTATCCAGGTATGTCCTAGATTCAACAGTTAGTCCATTATAAATATATCTAGGAGCTCATTTTTAGGTAATGGATATCGAGGGCTAGCTCTTATCAAAGAACAAAACCTTGTCCAAGATTCAGGCAATTTTTCTCCTTCAATTTGCTCAAAGTTAAAGATGTCCTGCACAACAGCATGTTGGGCACTAGCAGGAAAATAATTTTGAAAGAAAGCATTAACCAAATCCATAGGATTAGTAATAGATCCAGGTGACAGATTGTTAAACCAAATTTTAGCTTCATCTTTCAATGAGAAAGGGAAGATCTTGGTAACAAAATAAGTACGCGGCTTAGTATGATCAGAAAATAAAGTACACAAAGATGAAAGCTCATTCATGTGTTCCATAGCACTTTTACTTTCAGTTCCACAAAAAGGTTCCTTCTCAACAATAGATATATAAGATAAATTTAGAGAGAAATCATAATCCTTGTCCCTATGTGTATAGGAGATGTGGCAAACTTAGCATCAAGAGAATATTTATATTTCACATCATGTCTTGCAAGAAGACTCTTAAGAGCACTTGCACCAGTAGTAGCACGAGCTTCTTTAATAAAATCATCATTAAGTTCAATATAGGTTTCATCAAGATCATCAATAGACGCAGGTGAATTAACACGTGTACCAATATTTTCAACACAAATTTCAGCATTTTTAATTTGTTTGGATTTAGCAATAGTAGCATCTAGGAAAGGACCTAGAGAACCAGTATCATCAAGCACAGTAGAAGCATCATCAAAAGTATGAGAAACATTCTCAGACTCAGCAGAAATAATAGTGTGTGTAGCATGTGGTGGAGTAAGAAGCTTACTCATAACAGACGGTGAATCAAGAGCAGCAGAGGTGTTCAGAGTTGTACCTCTTCTTGTAGTGGATGGTAATATAGAGACTTTTCAATCACGAGTATTTCCCATGATGAATGTCTTGCAGCAAACAATATCACGATCAAGTGAGCAAATAAATAAAGCTATGATTCCCGGCAACGGCGCCAGAAAATAGTCTTGATGACCCACAAGTATAGGGAGTCCGAGGGGGTGCCTGGGTGGCCCACACCACGTGGCGGCGTGGCCAAGGGGAGGGGCGCGCCAGGGGGTGGTGTGGCCCCCTCCTGGTCCCTCTCCTGACCCCCTTCTGGCTCCCGGGGTCTTCTGGTGTTTTAGGCCCAATGGGATCTTTTCTGGGCAATTTCCCGAAAGTTGATTTTTCTGCATAAAAACGAGACACCAAGGTAATTAATTCTGCTGAAAACAGCGTTAGTCCGTGTTAGTGGTATCCAAAACTTACAAGTTTAGAGGAAAACAATAAGAAAAGTGTTCGAAAAAAGTGATACGTTTTGGACGTATTAGCAGCACATGATTGAAAGCAATCGATTCACATGCATCATACGATTGATTCCCATGCTGGCCTCTAGCCCAGGCGAAGCATGCAAATTCCATCATTAATTCGCATGCAAACTGATTCACACGCACAACATGTAGCAGCAGCACCTGCCGCCTCCGGACCAGGCGGCAGCCCGGCACGTCTCGTTTCCCGTTCGGTGGTAGAGAAGAATCCGTTTCGGCTGAACATGTCGCCTCCGCTGGAGGCGGCAGACCCTTGGCTGCAGGTTACACGTGTTGCCTGGCGAGGCCTGTCGCCACGGAGAGTTGTTCATTTTTGACAAATTTTCTAGGAGGTAGTCTTTTTTGACATTGCACTTTTGTAGGTGGTCTTTTTTGTCAAACTTATTTTTTTCCCACCAGCGCGCTGTTTTTTGCCCAGTCGCGACCCTATGAACCTAAATTCCGCTAGTTTGGTTCGAAAATACAGCCAACGAACCCAATCCAAACCTAGCGCATCGGGGGCTCCGGGAGGGGGCATCGGCGGAAGCGAAAACGTGTGTGGGTCCGCGCTGTCGACGAGAGTGGACTACTTTGTCGTATTTCCCCCCTTTTCTTCCATTGCGCCTAACAAAACCCCTCCTCACCGCAGATCCCGCCATTTCCTTCGCCTCCACAGATCCCGGCCACAATGCCGCCAAAAAGTACAAGCAGAAACGTCTCGCCGCCAACGTGGACCAGGCGAAGACGAGGAAGCCGATGGAGAGGCCCCCATGCATGAAGGAAGCCAAGTGAAAGGCCAATGTTGATTGCAGGGCGACGATCAACACCGATCGGCAAAGGAGGGGGAAAGCCAAGAGCGCCAGGGATGCGGCGACGACGGAGGAGGAGGAGGAGTCTCGCACCGTTATGGGGAGGAGCATGGCCGAGCGGCAGCCTATTCAGCTGGCACCGAGCCAGTACGTGCACGACTTGTAGGGGAGCCAACAGAGCGTGGCCTCGCCAGCCAACTTCTCGCCGCAGTTGGGGAGGTATCTTCCTCGTCGGACTACGTCGACAGGGACCCTCTTAGAGGCTTCAACCCCAACACTGCCTTCCAGCACTGCCCTGCACCGCGCGCCCCTCCCATCTTTACAGCCGACCTCAACGCCCCATACGGGTACTCCTCGACCTACGCTAGCTCTCCGGTGTCCACCCTACGCCGTGTACCTTCCCCCTTTTCCCCAAGCTCGAGCTCAGCGTCGTAGTTCAGCAGGACCGACGCCGAGATGAGCGACATCATAGCGAGCGGCTCCGCCGGCGCCGCCTCGTATTGCGGGTTCTACGCACAAGACTCGCAGGAAACCGGTGGAGACTACGCAGTCAGAGGCCAAAGGGAAACGGAAGTGGCGGGAGACCCCCAAGCCGAACGATCCCGGTTTAAATGGACGATCAAGGAAAACGAGCGCCTCACCGAAACATGGAAGACGGTCAACATCGACCCTATTACTGGCTCGAACTACAACGCAAACAAATACCGGAGGAGGGTCAAGAAGGCGTTCGACGAGCACAAGCTGGTCGACCCCGAGTCCGCCGATATACACATGGACCGCAGCGAGAAGGTGGTGGCCAACCATTGGGTGATCATCCCGCAGGCTTGCAACAAATGGCATGTCATCCATGAGGAGGTTGCCGCTCGCCGTGAAAGTGATTCCAACATCGAGTGTCAGGTACGTCCAATCCTCACCAAACCCAGCCCGCCCTGTCCATTTGCCGACGCTTGTCACTTCTTATGAAGAGGGTCCGAATGTTCAACATGTTTTGCCAGGATAACAACGACGGCGAGTTCAGTTCCATGTGTTCACCAGGATTTCTCGCATGGTCCGCTCCATCAATTTCTTGTGTCCTGCTACTTGGTTAACTTCAGTTCGCTTATAACTAACTAATATTTTTGGTACCTAATTAAGTTAGGTTGTAACTAACTAAGATTTTTTGGTCTCTAACTCGGTATTCGATATCCCTAGTTATGTTTTCTATTGTAAGGAGATCAAATGGTATGAGAAAAAAATACCTAGGGGTTCCTTAGGCATTTTGTAGGCTTATACTATGGTATTGCCGGAAAATTATATTCACAGATTGTTTGATTTTGTTTGAGGAATTGTTTTGTTTGAATTAATTCTAAAAGGGCTCAGATGTTTACCGGGGCATAAAAACAGGCACTTTCATTGCTCGATACTCGAGTATGAAAACTCATTATACAGGGTACGCGCCCTCTAAACAAGAAACAACCAAACTGGTTATCCACAGGAAAGAAAGACCAAGAAAGATTTGACCGTCTACTCGACTGGAAAAATCTCATTCGAGCAAACGCTCGGGGGCTACTGACGAAGACATGGATCCTGGACCCTACGGGTAAGGAGACCCCATCTTAGGCCCAAGGTTAAGGCCCAAGAAGAGGAGCCCTTGGAGTATTCCAGAAGGCCCACGTGAAGCCCACCCGCACTAAACTTGCGGGTTAAGTTTGGAAATATGTAACCGACCTAAGGTTAGAGTTCGAGTCCTCTCCGGGTAGGGTTTGAGACCTGGCCACCTATATAAGGCTAGGAGAGCCACCGGAAGAGGACCAAGCAACATCGCAACACCAAAGCCTTGAACCCGAGATCATACTCTCGATTCGAGCAACCACCATTGTAACCGATCTACTCATTAATACAGATCGACAGAGGCAGGAGTAAGGGTTTTACCTCTACGAGGGCCCCGAACCTGGGTAAATCTCGCCCCCTGTCTAGCCGACGATTCCACCAGCGCTCATGAGTTCTCCTAGTCGAAACCCGATAGGTTCACCTAAGGGATTTGTAGAGTCAGAGATTCGACAATTGGCTCCGTCTGTGGGAAAGGCGGGCGCTGGATCACCGGCATCTTCGGCTTCATCGACAACCAACTCCGTTGGAAACCATCGACTACGGTTCCGAACAATCCTATACGGATCGGATCTGTCGTGGGCACACCTCACTCGCCGGAATCACGCCCGGTATTCGAGGATCTGGAGAAGAGCGTCACCTTGACGTTCGGGAGCCTAAAGTTCATGACCAACAGAGACGGAATCCTCCACTTCTCGAAAGAATCAGAATCTGAATTCGAAGCCGTCGACTCGCGCCGTCATCTGGAGAAAAGTGGCGAGTCCGTCCGCTTCAACGCCAACGACTACCATACCCTCTCGACAGAGGAACCTTCAAGAGTTCAAAGGAACTTTCGATCTATGCCTAGGACACACGAGCCTCGACTGGCTCAAGTCTGCATGGCAGGATCGGAACAAACCCCGGAAACAGAACATAGCGCGGCAGAGCGCAACATAATCGGCGTCTCACGGGAATCTTGGAACCGAGCGAAGGAGGCTATGCGAACGAGCAAGCCACCCGCAGCCGGAGCTTCACACGAAGACATGGTTGCCTACCACTATCACCTAGTGAGAGCAGCCACGACCATCAAAGACGCTCGGATAGATCTGGCCCGCCGAAGAAGAGCGGCGGATGAGTCAAGTCAAAGACGAGCCGGGCTGTCCCTAACACCCTCGGTCGGAACCCGACCCACGAGGAAGGGGCACGCATCTACATCCAGGAACAATGAATCCCTAGCCGAGACCAGCAGATCGATCACTCCTTCTCTCATGCGAGTCGATGACGACGGCAACGTCTACCCGCAAACTCCCGCTGCCGCGGTTCTAGCCGCAGCAACTTACATTCAGATGAATCAACCGACGGAAAGTGACCATCGGGCGGAGCAGTATAAACAAGTGCGCAAGGGACTAGGACTGGCAGCCGCAAGGCTCGCCGCCTATGACCGCAAGAAAGCCACAGAGCAGCTGGAGAAGGAACAGGAGAAAGAGAAAGAGAAGGAGAAAGGCGTCCCGCAAACATAGGAGCTCTTCGTCAAGAAGGGACAGGGTCGCCACGTCGTGGCCGAGGAAAAGAAGCCCGGCGCCGTGATGACAGTCGAAGCAGCAGCGAAGGCAGTCCGAGAGACAAAAGCTCGCGACATCACAGCAGCCGCTCGCGAAAGCGAAGCAAGGAGCCAAGGAAGGACGCCGACCGCGACCGGCCAGGACATGACGCGCGATCTGACATCACACAAAATAAGGTAGATAAGGCAAGGGCTTCGCGATATCGCGGGCGCTCTTCGTCCAGCTCCTCGGATGACGAAACCTGCGGTGCGCTCTGCTTTGCCCGCAGCATCCGCGAAGCGCCTCTACCCAGAAGATTCAAGCACAGCACGGAAGTGACAAAGTACGACGGCTCACTCGAGCCCTCTCAATGGCTAAGTGATTACCTCACGGCAGTAAAATGCCAACGTGGGAACAAGAACACAGCTATGCAATATCTCAATTTGCATCTCGTTGGCGCGGCCCGCAGCTGGCTGGAAAGAAGACCAAGATCTTGTTACGCATCATGGGATGACTTGCACCGCGACTTTTGCAAAAATTTCCAGTCAACTTACAAGAGGCCGGCCACCATCGAAGAACTGCGAGCATGCAAGCAGAAAAGCGCTGAGTCTACCCGCGAAATATCCAGCGGTGGACCACGCTCAGGAACACTGCGGGAACCATCTCGGAAGAAGTGACGATTGAAGCCTTTGCGAAAGGCGCCCGAAGAACTGCTTTCAGAGAAGAGCTAGGCAGGGCTGCACCCAAAACTATTGGAGAGCTAATGATCGTAGCCGAAAAGTGGGCTAACGGAGAAGACGCGCGCAGTGCGCAATGAGAGAGCATCATCACCTGCGCACGATGAAGACCGCCATGGCCGAAGGAAAAGGAGGAAATATTACGATCACGAGGATCGAGAGGAGCTGGTAGCGGCGGAATTCACGCGAAGCCGCGACTCCGGTCGCCGTGGGAATCGCGAGTGGAGACCGAAGGCTGAAGAAAAGTCTCCCGAGGAAGACCTCGACGCATACTGCTCGCTACATCTATTTACAGATAAGCGCACGGGCAAAACTAAGGCAACACACCTTCTTAAGGATTGCCGAAAGTTTATTGACATCTCAGAAGCCCTCGCAAGAAAAAGATCCGCAGCCACTCAAAATTACCCACCGCTTCCAGGAGGAGGCCACCAAGGATTCCAGCCGCCACAACCCCTACCTCCACCAGCAAATCCAAACATGGCATTGGCTGCACTGCCAGCACCACCTGCACAAAACTCCGGGGCCAATGCATACCCGAATCCAGCAGGGCAACTCGCGATGATCCAGAAGGTATGTCCATCCCGCAGAGCTCAAAAGACTAACACAAGGCAGTTGTGCATGGTTGTGCAGACTCCGCCAACAAAGCCCGAGTACTTGAAGATGGCGGATCAACCGATCACATTTTCGATGAAAGACCACCCACCACGAGTCCATCGACCAGGACACGCCGCCCTCGTCATCCAAGCACAGATTGGCAACTACGACTTGGCCCGCGTATTCATGGATGGTGGCAGTGGCATCAATATTATTTACGCGGATACACTCCGTCGGATGAACAGGAACCTGGACGGCCTTGCGGAATCAGAAACATCCTTCCACGGGATAGTTCCAGGAAAGGCAATCCGTCCATTCGGAATAATCAACTTAGAAGTTGTGCTGGGCACTAAAAGAAACTACAGAAGAGAATTCCTCGACTTCGAAGTCGTCGACTGGCCTTCACAGTACCACGCCATTCTTGGTCGAACAGCGTTCGCCAGATTCATGGCAGTACCACACTACGCATACCTGAAGCTCAAATTACCTGGAGAATATGGTGTGATCACCATCGACGGAGACTTTCAGAAATCCAACAAGTGCAACATTGAATTCAATGAGATCGCAAAATCTTTCGGGATGCAAGAAGAACTTCAAGAGCTGGCAAAAACCACGGATCACTCCGTGATGCCCCTCACGAAGAAAAACGCGCCTGAGCTAGAGTTCAGCGCCAACAGTGACACCCGAAAGCATCAAGTACACCCGACAGATTCTGCGAAGACAGCGATGGTCTCAACCACCCTCTCGCCAGCATAGGAAAGCGCGCTCGTCGAACTCCTCCGTGAGTACTGGGAAATTTTCGCCTGGCAGCCTTCAGATATGCCAGGAATACCCAGGGAGTTTGCCGAGCACTCACTCGAAGTCTTTCCAGATGCCAAACCAATCAAACAAACTACTCGACGATTTTCAGAACCCAAGCAGAAAGCGCTTGGAGAAGAAGTAAACAGATTGTTAGCAGCAAATTTCATCAGGGAGATCAAGATATCCACCTGGTTAGCAAACCCAGTGCTGGTCCCCAAGAAGAACACGGACATCCTTCGGGTATGCATTGACTACACGTCGTTAAACAAGCACTACCCCAAGGATAACTTCCCCCTCCCGCGAATCGACCAGATCGTGGACTCTACGGCAGGCTGTCAACGCCTCTCCTTCCTGGACGCCTATTCGGGCTACAATCAGATCCGGATGAAACGGGAGGACGAAGAAAAGACAGCATTCATCACACCACACGGTGTATATTGCTACACGACAATGCCCTTCGGGCTCAAGAACGCAGGCGCAACATACCAGCGCTGCATGCAAAAATGCCTCCCCAAGCTCATTGGCAAGAACGTACAAGTGTACGTTGACGACATCGTCATCAAGACTCGAGTTGAGGACACACTTCTCGAAGACGTTAGAGAAACATTCGACGCCCTCAACGCATACAGGATCAAGCTCAACCCGACGAAATGCGTCTTCGGCGTCCCAGCAGGAAAACTTCTCGGGTACCTGGTATTCGCCAGAGGCATCGAAACCAACCCAGAGAAAAAACAAGCAATCTTGACTATGAAGGAGCCAACCAATCTACGCGGAGTCCAGCAGCTCGCAGGGTGACTAGCCGCTCTGAGCAGGTTCATCGCCCGATTGGGAGAGCAAGCGCTACCCTTCTACAAGTTGTTGAAGAAGACGGACAAATTCGAGTGGACACCAGAAGCTAAACAAGCGTTCGCAGACTTGAAGCGATCGTTGCAAAGCAGGCACGTCCTTGCAACACCGCAAGAAAGGGAGCCACTCTACTTATACCTAGCCGCCACAAACCAGGTCATCAGCACAGCAATCGTAGTCGAACGACCTGAGGAGGGAAAAGCATACGGAGTCCAACGACCGATCTATTACATCAGTGAAGTGCTCTCGCCATGCAAGCAACGATATCCTCATTACCAGAAGCTCGCATATGGAGTTGTTCTTACAGCCCGAAAGCTCAAGCACGATTTCCAGGAACACGCCATCACAGTGGTTAATGATGCGTCACTCGGGACAATCATGAACAACCCTATGGCATCTGGAAGAATAGCCAAATGGAGCATCGAGCTGGGCACTTGGGACATCACTTATGCAGGACGCAACGCAGTCAAATCCTAGGTACTCGTGGAATTCTTAAGCGAGTGGACAAAGTTACAAACGCCCGGACCGCCTGAGTACACGAGCAACTGGATAATGTACTTTGACGGGTCCAAAAGAAACGAAGGAGCAGGAGCTGGAATCGTCCTCATATCACCTAGGGGAGACAAGCTGCAATACATCCTACGATTGGACTTTCCACCCGATGATCCAGCATCGAACAACGACGCAGAATATGAAGCCCTGTTGCACGGGATGAAGATGGCAGTCGACTGTGGAGCTACCCGATTAATGATCTACGGTGACTCCAATCTCATCGTGCAGCAAACAATGAAAGAATGTGACGCAATTGCTGAAAACATGATCGCATATCGCGACATGTACAACCTACTCGAAGGGAGCTTCAAAGGATGCGAGCTGAAGCACATTGCGAGATCCAGCAACGAAGAAGCAGATAGACTGGCAAACATGGGTTCCACAAACACACCCATACCGCCAGGAATATATTTCGAACGGATGATCAAGCGCTCAGTCAAAGTCAAAAAAGCTGCAGGAGCACCCGCAGCACCAGAAACAAAGGTCAGCCCGCAAGTTGCCATCATCGAGCTTATTCATAACATTTCACGACAGGTTTTTCTGGTCGAGCCAGTCTGGACGCAGAAATACCTCGACTACCTGTCCTCCAGACAGCTCCCGGCCGATCCTTGCGAGGCTCGACAGATAATCAGACGCAGTAAATCCTTTCGGGTAATCAACGGAGAATTATACAAGCAAAGCACCTCGGGTATACTTCAGCGCTGCATCGCACCCGAAGATGGCAAAGAATTACTCCAGGACATCCACCAAGGAGACTGTGGGCATCATGCTAGTTGGAAAACAATCATGGGAAAAGCCTTCCGAGCAGGATTCTATTGGCTCACGGCAGCCAAGGATGCAAAGGAGCTAGTCGAACGATGCAACGCTTGCCAGCGATTCGCACCAAGACCACATGCACCTGCTACGGAATTGCGCATGATACCCATCGCCAGGCCTTTTGCACAGTGGGGGCTAGACATGGTAGGACCGCTACGCAAGTCCACGCCGGGTGGATATACACACTTGCTGGTCGCAGTCGACAAGTTTACCAAATGGATCGAGGCCATGCCAGTAACTTCGGCTAGCGCCCAATGCGCCGTCAAGTTCCTCGATTCCATCGTATGCAGATTTGGGGTACCACACGATATCATTACAGACAATGGCACAAACTTCACGGCAAAGGAAACACAACAGTTCTGCAAGGAAAAGGGCATCAACTTCAAGTTTGCTTCAGTTGCCCACCCGCAAACGAACGGACAAGTCGAAAGATCCAACGGCTTAGTTTCAGCTGGCATCAAGAAACGTCTACTCGATCGTCTACAACCAGCAGCAGGACATTGGGCCGAAGAGCTACCCTCCGTACTATGGAGCCTCCGCACAACTCCAAATCGATCCACAAACTACACGCCATTTTTCATGGTATACGGGACAGAAGCGGTCCTTCCCGAGGATGTTAGGTTCAGCGCCCCACGATTCGTGGCTTACAGCGAAGAAACCTCCAACAGGTCACTCGCCGAAGATATGGATGCACTCGATGAGATGTGCGATATAGCGCTCGCAAGATCCGTAGTATATCAACAATCACTGCGAAACTATCATAGTCGCCGCATACGCCACAGAGCATTCGTGGTAGGAGATCTAGTGCTGCGGCTCAAGCAGAGGGAGGGACACAAGCTCGAGCCACCATGGGAAGGACCCTTCGTCATACACGAAGTTATCCCAGGTGGAGCCTACAGGCTGAAGAACCCATCGATTGGAGGAATCTATTCCAATCCTTGGAATATCGCACACCTCCAAAAAAATTATCCCTAGATTTACTTGTTCTCACAACAAATAAGGCTATACTAGCCACTCTTGTAGCTCGAATACATGACTTCTCAGTCATCGCAATAAAATACATGGTTTCTCAACCATATTTACTCGAAGACTATTCATTCTTATATCCTAAAATAGTTACAGGTACGCACCCCATAAACACACGGGGGTTACGCCTACAACTAAGCATCACAGGAAAATTTATACATACAGGGTCACACACCTTACAACAGTTTTTACAAATTATACAGCATCACAGGACATACACATCCAACAATCAATCATGGCGATAAGCATTCTCAGTCGCCAACACTCTATCTACTTCCTCAGAGGTTAGTCGAATGATTTTCTCCGCTGCAGGACGAACAGCATCATAGTGCGGTGAAATATCATCGATTGGACCATCTGGAAGCCTAGCTATGGAGTTAAAATTTATCTCAGGATGCCATATCCGGACAAAGGATAGAGCCACCACCGCCCCGCAAGTCATCTGATTGCGCACACACTCGCGAATCTCTCCCTCCTGCCCGAACAGCCTGAGGAGATGGCTCCAGTCTTCAGGACCCCTTTCTAGCGGATAGAACGCAGCGTTCATCGCGACCAAGACCTCGTGAAAAGAACTCACGGGAACTTTTACCTGGGTGATACGGAACTTCAAAGTAGCCAGCACAAAGCCTCGACTGCGATCAGACCAAAAGTTACCCGCATGAGGCCTTGAGCTGCCAGCTTCTTCAAGAATGTGGTTTTCTACCCACTGTTTTTCCTCCCTATCATCCGGTTTAACAACTGAAGAGCAAATATGCACGATTAGGCAAGGAAACAAGACAAAGAAGACTCGGGGGCTGTATTACTTACACAGCAAGTCCCTAGCGACGGAAGCCAACTCGTCCATCAGAAACTGTTTGCGTTCAGTCGCCAGTTTTTGCTTGGACTTCGCCACATCGGCCACCCCGCGCAATGCTTTCAGCCTGCGCTCACCATCAGCTACACGATCACGAAGACCTGCCAAAGACCCCACAGCGGCGACAAGCGGATCTGTTGGGGCAGCAGGTCCACCTGAAGGTTCTGCGGCCACCTTGGATACCTGAAAAGCACAAAGAAGATTAAAGGAATAAGGTGCCCCACTCGAGATATATTTACCACCTATTCGACAGGTGCTCGGGGGCTACTCCCATCGGGAGCACACGTACAATCGCGGGAAGCATTTCAGTAAAAGCATCTCGATCAAAATATTAGAAAAACGGGAGCACATCCCAGGGTTCATTACAATCGAAGTTGCAAAGTACAAACAAAGTAAACTAAGAAGCTACAGTGGTACTACCACTCGCGGCAGTCGTCCCTCCCTTAAGCCGAGCAAACAGCTCAGATAACTTCCGAGCGAGGACGGCGGCTGGCTCGCCAAATCGACGAAGCCCTACCTTTTTTCCCGTGGAAGGATCAACTGGGAGATCCGAGCAGGCCTCCTCCAAGCCGCTAACTCCATGCGCCAGCGCGAACTGGATGGTCGTCTTCGCCCCAGATTCCGATTGAGCAACCGCGTAGGCATCAAGGAGATTGCTCTCCGAGAAGATCTTCAGCAGGTCACCTAGCGCGGGTGGAGATGAAGCATTGACGAGAAGGCGACCATGCAGCTGCGTCAACACTTCAGTAGCATTGCCGACCAAGGAGCAAACCCCTGCAGCATGCCTCTTAGGCTGGGCGCAAGAATCTGTCAATGCGTCCACTCGAGGAACCCCAGCAAGCTCCATGGGGACACCCAGAAGACCTAAGAACAAAAAAGGGTGTTAGTCCAAAAGATCTACCAAGACAAAAAGAAGATTGAAGAAAAGTACAAACTTACCCGCAAAGCGCTCAGCAAGGGGACAAATAAAATTGACGAGATTGGCATCCGCCTTGGCACCAGCATCCTCCAAGTTCTTTAGGGCATCCTGGGCAGCCGCAAGTTTTCCCTCGTAATCGGCATTTAACATGCGGGAAGACTCGAGCTCCTGCCGGGCAGTCGCCAGTTCTCCTCTAGAGTTGTTGCCTGGGCGGAGGCATTGTCTTTCTCGGTCTTCGAAAACTCAAGTTGAGCTACACGACAACATTTATCAGAATCGAAGAACGGATGGAAAAAATACAAACAGAAGAAGAGGGCTGAGCTTACCTCGAAGAAGCTCGTTCTCAGAGGTGAGTCGACTGTGGTCCGCTCGAAGGAACGCGCAGTCGGACTCAGCAAGAACAACACGGCGCCCAATCGCCGCAAGGGAGTCAATAAGTGACTGCAAGTAACATGAAAATGGAAATCAGAAGAGTAAAATTTGAGCCTATACTCGATTGTAAACATTCGAGTATAGCCTCGGGGGGGCTACTCCCATCGGGAGCACTGTCGTGCACCCGATAAAACCAAGAAGAGGGAAAAGACAGACTTTGAGCCTGTAGCCGATCACATGCGATCAACTACAGCCTCGGGGGCTACTCCCATCGGGAGCACTGTTGTGCACCCGATAACAAATTAAAGGCAAGTAGCAGAATTTACCTGGCCCTTGGCACGGGAGAGGGGATCTGCTGAGCTACCCGTCACCTCTTTTGAAGCTGAAGCTCCGGCAGCAGAACTAGGAACTCCATGTTCCGTAGTCGCCGCATTGGGGGCTACGCTGGGCGAATTCTGGACAGTGCCAGCAGTAGGAGTCTCACCCGTAGCTCCTGCTTTATTCTTCCTTTCGGGAGGAAGGGAAGAGGCGTACCTGCGAGGACTAATGGTTTGAAGGCTGCAACAAAGACAAAGTGTCAACAAAGATGCAAAGGAAAACGTTCGACTAAGAACGAGGAGAAAGACTTACTCATCATCTTCATCCTCATCCAGCATGTCCGAATTCCAGGCGGTTTGGATTACTGGGAACGAAGGAGAAGGGGCGAGTGAGCGCAGTGGAGTCGCAGAGATGGGATCCTTCCTGGGCGAGTCCTCCAAGGAGTTGTCTTTGGAGGTAGCCTCGTCATCCTCTACTCGACGGCGCAGAAGGTGGTGGCCAACCATTGGGTGATCATCCCGCAGGCTTGCAACAAATGGCATGTCATCCATGAGGAGGTTGCCGCTCGCCGTGAAAGTGATTCCAACATCGAGTGTCAGGTACGTCCAATCCTCACCAAACCCAGCCCGCCTTGTCCATTTGCCGACGCTTGTCACTTCTTATGAAGAGGGTCCGAATGTTCAACATGTTTTGCCAGGATAACAACGACGGCGAGTTCAGTTCCATGTGTTCACCAGGATTTCTCGCATGGTCCGCTCCATCAATTTCTTGTGTCCTGCTACTTGGTTAACTTCAGTTCGCTTATAACTAACTAATATTTTTGGTACCTAATTAAGTTAGGTTGTAACTAACTAAGATTTTTTGGTCTCTAACTCGGTATTCGATATCCCTAGTTATGTTTTCTATTGTAAGGAGATCAAATGGTATGAGAAAAAAATACCTAGGGGTTCCTTAGGCATTTTGTAGGCTTATACTATGGTATTGCCGGAAAATTATATTCACAGATTGTTTGATTTTGTTTGAGGAATTGTTTTGTTTGAATTAATTCTAAAAGGGCTCAGATGTTTACCGGGGCATAAAAACAGGCACTTTCATTGCTCGATACTCGAGTATGAAAACTCATTATACAGGGTACGCGCCCTCTAAACAAGAAACAACCAAACTGGTTATCCACAGGAAAGAAAGACCAAGAAAGATTTGACCGTCTACTCGACTGGAAAAATCTCATTCGAGCAAACGCTCGGGGGCTACTGACGAAGACATGGATCCTAGACCCTGCGGGTAAGGAGACCCCATCTTAGGCCCAAGGTTAAGGCCCAAGAAGAGGAGCCCTTGGAGTATTCCAGAAGGCCCACGTGAAGCCCACCCGCACTAAACTTGCGGGTTAAGTTTGGAAATATGTAACCGACCTAAGGTTAGAGTTCGAGTCCTCTCCGGGTAGGGTTTGAGACCTGGCCACCTATATAAGGCTAGGAGAGCCACCGGAAGAGGACCAAGCAACATCGCAACACCAAAGCCTTGAACCCGAGATCATACTCTCGATTCGAGCAACCACCATTGTAACCGATCTACTCATTAATACAGATCGACAGAGGCAGGAGTAAGGGTTTTACCTCTACGAGGGCCCCGAACCTGGGTAAATCTCGCCCCCTGTCTAGCCGACGATTCCACCAGCGCTCATGAGTTCTCCTAGTCGAAACCCGATAGGTTCACCTAAGGGATTTGTAGAGTCAGAGATTCGACAATTGGCTCCGTCTGTGGGAAAGGCGGGCGCTGGATCACCGGCATCTTCGGCTTCATCGACAACCAACTCCCGTTGGAAACCATCGACTACGGTTCCGAACAATCCTATACGGATCGGATCTGTCGTGGGCACACCTCACTCGCCGGAATCACGCCCGGTATTCGAGGATCTGGAGAAGAGCGTCACCTTGACGTTCGGGAGCCTAAAGTTCGTGACCAACAGAGACGGAATCCTCCACTTCTCGGAAGAATCAGAATCTGAATTTGAAGCCGTCGACTCGCGCCGTCATCTGGAGAAAAGTGGCGAGTCCGTCCGCTTCAACGCCAACGACTACCATACCCTCTCGACAGAGGAACCTTCAAGAGTTCAAAGGAACTTTCGATCTATGCCTAGGACACACGAGCCTCGACTGGCTCAAGTCTGCATGGCAGGATCGGAACAAACCCCGGAAACAGAACATAGCGCGGCAGAGCGCAACATAATCGGCGTCTCACGGGAATCTTGGAACCGAGCGAAGGAGGCTATGCGAACGAGCAAGCCACCCGCAGCCGGAGCTTCACACGAAGACATGGTTGCCTACCACTATCACCTAGTGAGAGCAGCCACGACCATCAAAGACGCTCGGATAGATCTGGCCCGCCGAAGAAGAGCGGCGGATGAGTCAAGTCAAAGACGAGCCGGGCTGTCCCTAACACCCTCGGTCGGAACCCGACCCACGAGGAAGGGGCACGCATCTACATCCAGGAACAATGAATCCCTAGCCGAGACCAGCAGATCGATCACTCCTTCTCTCATGCGAGTCGATGACGACGGCAACGTCTACCCGCAAACTCCCGCTGCCGCGGTTCTAGCCGCAGCAACTTACATTCAGATGAATCAACCGACGGAAAGTGACCATCGGGCGGAGCAGTATAAACAAGTGCGCAAGGGACTAGGACTGGCAGCCGCAAGGCTCGCCGCCTATGACCGCAAGAAAGCCACAGAGCAGCTGGAGAAGGAACAGGAGAAAGAGAAAGAGAAGGAGAAAGAGGCGTCCCGCAAACATAGGAGCTCTTCGTCAAGAAGGGACAGGTCGCCACGTCGTGGCCGAGGAAAAGAAGCCCGGCGCCGTGATGACAGTCGAAGCAGCAGCGAAGGCAGTCCGAGAGACAAAAGCTCGCGACATCACAGCAGCCGCTCGCGAAAGCGAAGCAAGGAGCCAAGGAAGGACGCCGACCGCGACCGGCCAGGACATGACGCGCGATCTGACATCACACAAAATAAGGTAGATAAGGCAAGGGCTTCGCGATATCGCGGGCGCTCTTCGTCCAGCTCCTCGGATGACGAAACCTGCGGTGCGCTCTGCTTTGCCCGCAGCATCCGCGAAGCGCCTCTACCCAGAAGATTCAAGCACAGCACGGAAGTGACAAAGTACGACGGCTCACTCGAGCCCTCTCAATGGCTAAGTGATTACCTCACGGCAGTAAAATGCCAACGTGGGAACAAGAACACAGCTATGCAATATCTCAATTTGCATCTCGTTGGCGCGGCCCGCAGCTGGCTGGAAAGAAGACCAAGATCTTGTTACGGCATCGTGGGATGAATTGCACCGCGACTTTTGCAAAAATTTCCAGTCAACTTACAAGAGGCCGGCCACCATCGAAGAACTGCGAGCATGCAAGCAGAAAAGCGGTGAGTCTACCCGCGAAATATCCAGCGGTGGACCACGCTCAGGAACACTGCGGGAACCATCTCGGAAGAAGTGACGATTGAAGCCTTTGCGAAAGGCGCCCGAAGAACTGCTTTCAGAGAAGAGCTAGGCAGGGCTGCACCCAAAACTATTGGAGAGCTAATGATCGTAGCCGAAAAGTGGGCTAACGGAGAAGACGCGCGCAGTGCGCAAAGAGAGAGCATCATCACCTGCGCACGATGAAGACCGCCATGGCCGAAGGAAAAGGAGGAAATATTACGATCACGAGGATCTCTCGGGAGAGCCAAGCTACTGCGCCACATCCTTCTGCGATAAAAAGGCATAAAAACAGGCACTTTCATTGCTCGATACTCGAGTATGAAAACTCATTATACAGGGTACGCGCCCTCTAAACAAGAAACAACCAAACTGGTTATCCACAGGAAAGAAAGACCAAGAAAGATTTGACCGTCTACTCGACTGGAAAAATCTCATTCGAGCAAACGCTCGGGGGCTACTGACGAAGACATGGATCCTGGACCCTGCGGGTAAGGACACCCCATCTTAGGCCCAAGGTTAAGGCCCAAGAAGAGGAGCCCTTGGAGTATTCCAGAAGGCCCACGTGAAGCCCACCCGCACTAAACTTGCGGGTTAAGTTTGGAAATATGTAACCGACCTAAGGTTAGAGTTCGAGTCCTCTCCGGGTAGGGTTTGAGACCTGGCCACCTATATAAGGCTAGGAGAGCCACCGGAAGAGGACCAAGCAACATCGCAACACCAAAGCCTTGAACCCGAGATCATACTCTCGATTCGAGCAACCACCATTGTAACCGATCTACTCATTAATACAGATCGACAGAGGCAGGAGTAAGTGTTTTACCTCTACGAGGGCCCCGAACCTGGGTAAATCTCGCCCCCTGTCTAGCCGACGATTCCACCAGCGCTCATGAGTTCTCCTAGTCGAAACCCGATAGGTTCACCTAAGGGATTTGTAGAGTCAGAGATTCGACACCGGCCCAATAGCTATTCGGTACCGAGAGGATTCGAACCTGAGACCGAAGCACAGCGAAACGGGGACACAGCCAGTGGTTACCATGTGTTCCTGGTAGAAGTTTCTTTTTTAATATTTTTATTGTTTCGTCTTTTTCTGTTTTCATTTTTTCCCATTTTCTTTTATGTTTCTATTTTTCTTTTCCGTTTTATTCTTTATTTTTCTGTTTCTTCTCTATTTTATTATTTATTTTTAGTTTTATTTTCCTTTTATTTGAAAATATTGGTTTTGATATTTAAAAAAACTGAATTATTTTATCGTTTCTGTTTTACTTAAATTTTTTCAAACGTGGAACATTTTAAAAAATGAACTATTTTTCGGTTTGTAACCTTTTTAATCATTTTAAAATTTGGAACCATTTTGGTTCTCTATTTTTTTTTCAATTGGTACTTTTGGTGCACCGTAAATTTTGGTTCACTGTTAATTTCCGTCCACCAAATTTTTTGGATCATTATTAGTTATGGTTCACCGAAAATTTTGGTTCACTATTATTTTGGTTTACCATTATTTTTTGGTGCACCCGCATTTTCTATTCACTTCTATTTTTCGTTCGCCGAAAATTTTGGTTCACTATTATTTTTGGTTTATCGGCATTTTTGGGGCACCGATGGTTTCACTATTATTTTCTTTAGGTTTATCGATTTTTTTTGTTCAGAATTATTTTGTGGTTCAAACTGAAAAATTTCAGATAAAAAATTTAAGAATTGTTCATATGTAACATTTTTGTTAATGTTTGTAATCGTTTATATTTTTGAAAATTGTTCAAACTTAAAAATCGTTCAAAATAAAAAATCGTTCAAACTTAAAAATTGTTCAAAATTAAAAATCGTTCATATTTAGAAAAATATTGAAATTTTGAAAAATGTATTTAGAAGAAAATGTTTAGATCAAGCTAGCTCTCTCAGTTTTATGCCCGTATGAAGGTGTAGATCAATCGTACATGCATTTAGAAGGGAAAAAAACAAGCTAGCATTTGTCAGTTGTGCACGTAGATCAATCTTTATCGATCGATAGTCCTTCCAGCGTTTCCAGCCAGAGCATGGGTCGGCCCATCACGCGCGACTCTCCCAAGTGCGGGGCGGGCGTGCCGATACGAGTCTTTGCGGGCGAGCTTCGCTCCACTTCGCAAAGGGCGAGGCATCGCCAGCACTATACGTTGCTCTTTGCGAGTCTTAGTAGGACTCGCTCACTGCCTTTGATCGTTTTGGGCCGGCCCATTTCAGCTTTTAAAGAGAAAAAGAAGAAAATAACATGGACACACAGGATTCGAACCAGATATGTTAGACATCGCAGAAACAGCACAACCGCTGGGCTGTAGATGCGTTCGAGTTCACATTTTCGTTTTAATAATTTTATTGCCTATTTTTTCTGTTATTCATTTGTTTTACATTTTCTTCTGCTTCTTTTTTTGTTCACCGAATTTTTTTGTTCAGAATTTTTTTTGGTTCCGAAAAATGCTCAAACTTTAAAATGTTCACATTCAAAAATTGTTCATATGTAATTTTTGTTCATGTTTGAAATCGATTATTCTAAGAAAATTGTTTAAACATAAAAATCGTTCAAATTAATAATCGTTCATATTTTAGAAGAAATGTTGAAACAGGAAAAAAAACAGTTAGCTAGGAGGTAATGGGCCGGCCCACGTGCGCCTCCTCCAGTGGAACCACTAGTGCAGTGCAGAGTAAGCGACTAAAAGCTCAGTCCGAATGGGCCAGGCCCAGTAGCTCGTAGAATGAGCGAGCGCTTGCTCCGGCTCGCAAGGAGCGCTGTATAGGGCGACCCGCGAGGCATAGGGACTCCCGCGTGCCGTGCCTGGAAGGCTCGGCACCTCTAATGCCGGGCCAGGCCCCTAACGGGCTGTGCTCGCGTGCTGGCACGCCAGGCCCGGCCCAGGTGGCCAGGTCTGGCTCTCTCACTTCACTCCCGAACTCCCACCCACCCCGACGCCACCGCCCCTTCCCTCCCCAACGCGGCAACGCCGGCGACCCCAACCCAGCCTCGCCGTCCATCGGCGCTGACCCACACGTCTACCCACCCACCTCTCCCTCCCTCTGCAACTTCTCTCTTCTAACGCGATTACTAGATCGAGGGCGCAATTTCTCCGATCCAGATCAGCCACCCACCGGGTCCCGTGCCGCCGGCATCGATTCCATCGCCGGCCGTCCCGATTTCCCGGTGTCCCGCCTCCCCTCCTCCTGGTGACGTCTTCCGTTGGGGGATTTCATCTCCCGCCGCCATGCCCCGGAGGCGATGGTCGGACCTCCCGTCGGATCTAGTCCGAGAGATCTCCGGCCGCCTGCACGTCGCCGCCGACTTGGTCAGCTTCCACGCCGTCTGCAAGCCATGGCGTGACTCAAGAAGCACGAAGACGAGCCAGTTCTTCCTGCCATGGCTCCTCGATCTGCCTTACTTCCCGCTCAAGTTGAGGTGCGTCTTCTCAAAATCCAGCTACCGCGTGCCGCGTCCGCCGCCGTACGCGTCGCGGAGGAACTGGGTGGCCAGCGCCGACGGCACCGCTCTGTGGTACTTGACTGTCCAGGTCCTCCTTCCTAGCCTCCACGACCCTCTCACCGGAGCCGTCACCCTCCTGCCTCCCTTCCCGTACCACGTCGACAGCATATTGGTAAAGAATCCCTGCGGCATTGTGTATGGCGACGGCACGATCCTTCTCTACAGCGTCTCCTACGGCCATGTGATATTACGGTTCAGGGCCGTGCTCCTCCGCCCCGGCGACACGAGGTGGACTGTTGTCGACAGGAACATCCAAACCTCTCGCACGCAAGGTGAGTTCTGCGCCGCGTACCATGGCGGCAGGATCCTGGTCACTATCGGGGCTAGCCGCTGGCTCGTCATCGCGCTAGACAGCTCGGCCGATGACGTTTGGGTCCCAAGGCCGTGCATGCCGGACGACGAGCACGCGGAGGACTGCAGCTACGTGGTGGAGTCCCATGGCGAGCTGCTGTGGGCGTCGGTCCAGGCCCGGTGGTCTTACATCTACCGGTACGGGATTGGCAGCCGCTGGGTTCGCTCGCTCTCGGTGTTGGTGCATTCCCTAGAGAAGGACGTGCTGGCGGTGGCGCCGGAGAAGGCGCGGTGGGTGAGGAAAGATGGCTGTAGCCTGGCTGACCGTGTGCTGTTCCTAGGGTCGCCCAATAGCTTCGCCGTGGACGCCTCACGGCTAGGCAATGAAGGCGGATGCGCTTACTTTGTGTACTACAACAGTGAGGCCAGCATGAGGCCGCTTGAGCAGTTTGGTGTGTTCTGCTACAATTTCCTTGACGGTAAGACCGAGTTCGTCGAGCGGATGCAGACTCGTTTATGGGATGACGACAAGTGCATGTGGCTCCTTCCACAGCCCACCATTGCTTCAGTTCAGGTAAATTGTATAGGACTTATTTCCTTTGTTCAAAGATTCATTCAATGATTCCACATGGTCATAAGTTTACTTATGTCCCCAAAACATCTCAAACTTATTTCCTTCGTTCAAAGATTCATTCACTAAGGGTCTCTTTGATTCAAGCGAACTGCATAGTACTTTTATAGGAATGCATTACATGTTGTTTGATTCATATGATCATATCCTATAGAAAATAATCGTATAGCAATCTGCTAGTGTAAATCCTATAGGAAAATAATATGAGTTCCAACCTCATGAAAAAATTGCTCATAGGATTCAATAAAACATGACTCTTGCTGGACGTCCAGCCCGAGCTTTCCAGCTCGGCCAGAGAGTTCTAATAAACTGACATCCTAATTCTACAAGTTTCATTGCTCTTTCCATAGGATTCAATAAGACATAACACCCTAATCCTACAAGTTTTCTATTCCTTACTTTCCCTATCCTATGAATCAAAGAAGCCCTGAAGGTCATTAATTCTGTCCTCGCATCAACCAAATACATAAAGTTCAGCACCCCGACTTCTCTTAAGCATTTAATTAACATCTTAATATTCTTTCCATGGATCAGGAAATAAATGAGACGAGCCTGGAGGCTCCAAAACTAAAGAAGCAGCTGACAGCTACCATTAACCATCCAACACAAATCATTCAAATGGAGAGGCATTACGAGCATAGTTTAAGGTTGTTGGTGCGAAATCTGCCTCTCAACGTGAAGAGATCTCGGCTGCGTTGCTTCTTTGGCCAGCATGGCAAAGTTTCCAGCACCGAGATTATCTACTACAAGAAAACTAAGACCTCGCAGGGCATCGGCCTCATCACAGTGGCGACGATGCATGCCCATAAGGACGATGCTCTCGCTGCTCTTGATGGGCTGGTTTTAGATGGATGTCGTCTTGAGGTTATCTTGGTCAACGACGGGAAACGAAGGCGACGTCGTGCTCAACTCGCCCGTGAACAGGTGAGGTACATGCAGCTCTATCCTGGTCATGGCTAGAGTGAAATGGTTTGGGTTCTCAGCTCAATGGCTAGAGTTAATAGAATGACTTGAAGGTCACGCGCTTGATTAATCCAATGGGAGTCTGGTTCTACATCTGGTTCCATAAATTTTGTAGGGACACAAAGAAAGGTTAGAACTCATGGATTTACTTATTGTTACTTTGAAAACAAAGAAAGGAACTACCGGATCTGGTTCCATAAATTTTATAGAGACAAAGAACGATTAACTAGCTAGTTGTACCCAATCAGAGCAAAACCCAAGATGTATTTAGTCTCAGTTTAGTTCTTTCCAAGTTATGGAATTGATTCTACTAGTAGCAGTAAAGAAAAAGACATGGTTAAACTTCAAATGATCTTTCCAGCAAGTTAGAGTAGTGCTAGTATTGCAATTTTTCTAACCTGGGTTGGCATCTTCAACATCAGGCTGAGGAACTTCGTTAAGATCAATGGAGGACCGATCTTCTACGCCTTCGGCACCACCTCCGCCGTCTTGAAGATTTTCCATCTCCTCAGGTACAGGACCATCTCCTTCATCATCTGGTGGTGAGGAGTTCAAGTCAAAATCCATGGCAGTGGTGCTGGATGGAGGCTGCTGTAGCTATTTCCAAATGGTTGTGTTGCTACCTGGGTTAGGAGTGAGTGGATACTTATAGGAGATGTCTGCTCATCTTCTCAAATGTGAATTGTACTTTGCCGCTCTAATTTTTCATTTTCGTGGCTTGCACAGTGCTGTAAAAATGGAGGCAAAAAAAGAACTCATGTTTCTATTGTACTTGGCGCTAGAAAAACTGGCGGGAGTACTTTCTTCTGTACAAATTGCATGTACAGCATTAAATGAACTTTGTTTAACCCAAGCGTTGCTTTGTTTCTTGTGACGCTGCTCTGTTTCTTACGACAAAGTTACTGTGCTGCATGCTTGGGAGTGGAAAAGTAATAGCAATAAATGTGAGCTTATTTTGTCTGAAAATTTCCAAGATGTAGAGTAAAAAAGAATGGAGGGAGTATGTGGCATGGCTCCTGAAAATGCTCAACATGCACTTTATAACTGCCATCATGCATATGATCTTTGGGAATCTATGTGAACAGTATGGGGATTGCTGATACACTCAGACTTGAAGTTGGATACCATTGTCTGGTACTCCCTCCGTTCATAAATAGATGACTTCCATTTGTCTAAATATGAATATATTTAGACACAAACATGTCTACATACATTCATATTTGGATAAATGGAACTCATCTAAGTATTTGTGAAACGGGGGGAGTACCAATCATTGCTCTCTCGTATCCCTGAACAACTGGTGGACATGGTATGCCATGAATGAGGTACACGATAAGCCTCTCCCATCGTCTAAAAGCTTCAAAAGGTTTCTCTACAACCTCTGGAAATTGATTCATAACTCTGAAAATACCTCAACATACCTCAGCTAACTCAATGTTGAGGGGAAAACAACCTTCATCGCTCCAATCAAGGTGAGAAAATCTTCGGAATTACCATGGTCTAGACCCTCTCCGGGTTGGGTGAAACTATAGATGGGTCCTTTCGATTGGAGGACAATAGCGTAGGCATAGGCATGGTCTTAGACTAACCACAATGGGGGTATCATAGGTAGTATCATGCATGCCATGTTGGCAAAAGGCTAAGGGTACAGTGCAGTTATTGAGGAGAGAGGTGATGGTGGTATCATAGGTAGATACCGTAACATAACGCATTACGAGACAAGATGAGTCTATATCACAATAAATGCAGCACTATATGATACCACAAACATTTTACTACCCATTGTGGGAGTAGTAACATAGACTAGTATCATATGCATGATACTAGTGTATGATACTCCCCATTGTGACTAGTCTTGCGTGATTTTTTAAGGTTCTTCGATTCCCGGTGCACTATTCCTAGATGATTGTACTAAACCTGGCTCTATGCCCGGTGCACTATAGACAATTGTGCATATGCCGTCGATGTAGTCCAAATTGACGTATGCATATTTTTCTAAATATTTTTTGAACTTTATTTAATTCTATTTGGAAATTTCCCACTTAGTCACACATTTGATCTCTCATTACACACTTAGTCTAGTCAAAGTACTTACCCTGGTCAAACTTTCCGTTCGGTCATCTATCCTTAAATTGTTACAGCCCAAGCACGCTTAATTTTTTAGTTCCTTCCAAAATAACTTTCAAATGAGAAGTTAGAACTTACTAATATTAGTATCATATCAATCATCTTAACCCATATGTCAAGATGTTACAACTTTATTATTATTTATCTTTATAAAAATTCTTTAAATAAATTAAAATTATTATGTAATACTCCCTTCGTCCCAAATTAATTGTCACAAAGTTTGACAAAAGTGGATGTATCGAACACTAAATTATGTCTAGATACGTCCACATTTGTTAAACTTTGCGACAATTAATTTGGGACGGAGGGAGTAATATTTTTTTTGAATAAATAACAATAAAACGAATTCTACTTTATTTTTCCTTTTTACATTTAATATGGAATAATTTATTTCTTTAAATCCGTAAATCAAAATCTGAAAACTAAAATATCTAAGTCAATTAGAAAAATGAGACGAATTCAAATATGACATTCATATCATAGAAACATCGATATTTTTAGAAAATTTGACCTCTTTCGATGAATAGTCATGGTGGTCATTTTGACCTTTTTTGAAAAAAAAACAAATAAAGTGAAAAAAAAACCTCAAAACAATATTTCCTCTCGCATGGAGATCTTTTATGTGTACTATTTTTTTTCAAAATAATAAACTTCATTTTTCAGAAATTGTTCATCAAAATCTTCACAAAAAGGTTTATCACGTATGAACATCTATAAGTTTCAAGCCAAATGACTAAGTTATGGCAATTCCCACGGTATAGGCTGTGAAAATGTTCTCATATTTGGCAAATAGGTGTGTCTTGATATACGAAACAATGATTCTGAAGGGATTTTTCAAATTATTTTTATAAATATAATTTTCCTTTTTCTAAGTGGCAAAAATGACTTTTTTAATAAACCAAATAAAAAAATATTACGTAAAATGGCACTCATTTATTTCTCACAAATAGTAGTCCATATTTGATGGATAATCCACAAGTATTAGGAATTTTCTTGATTTATATCTAGTTTTTCCCAATTAAATGAGTTTATGCTGATTTTTCGAAAGTAATCCATATTGGAACTACAAGTGTTTGATAGTTTGGTCTAAAAATTTTTAGAAAATCAGTTTAAGGTACACAACTAGTGTCTATATCACAGAAATGTCGATAGTTTTAGAAAATTTGACCTCTTTCGATGACTAGTCACGGTGGTCATTTTGATTGTTTTTTGAAGAAAAAAATCACACAAAGTGAAAAACAAATCTCAAAAAAAGATTTCCTCTAGCATGGAGTCCTTTTATTTATACTAGATGCTATGGAAAAAACTATAAACTTGATTTTTGAAAAAAAAATCAAAAAACCTTCACAAAAAGGTCTATCATGTATAAACATCTATGAGTTTCAAGACAAATGACAAAGTTATGGTAATTCCCACGGGATAGTTTGTGGTAAAGTTCTCATATTTGAAAAAAAAATAGGTGTATCTTGATATATGAAACAATAGTTCTGAATGGATTTTTCAAATTATTTTTATAAATATCATTTTCTGTTTTCTAAGTGACAAAAATGATTTTTTTGTGAACCAAGTACATAAAATATGTTGTAAAATGGCACCCATCTAATTGTCACAAAGAGTAGTCCGCATTGGATGGAAAATCCTTAAGTATTAGGAATTTTATTGATTTCTATCTAATTTCTCCTAATTAAATGAGTTTATGCTGATTTTTCGAAACTAATCCATATTTGAACTATAAGTGTTTGATAGTTTGGTCTGGATTTTTTTAGGAAACCATTTTAAGGTACAAAACTAGTTTCTATATCACAGAAATGTCGATAGTTTTAGAAAATATGACCTCTTTCGATGAATAGTCACGGTGGTCATTTTGATTTTTTTTTAAATCACATAAAGTGAAAAACAAACCTGAAAACAATATTACCTCTAGCATGGAGTCCTTTTATTTATGCTAGTTGCTATGAAAAATGATAAACTTGATTTTTGAAAAATTGTTCAAAAAAACCTTCACAAAAGGTCTATCATGTATAAACATCTATAAGTTTCAAGCCAAATGACCAATTTATGGTAATTCCCATGGCATAATTTGTGGTAAAGTTCTCATATTCAAAAACTAGATGTATGTTGATATAGGAAACAATAGTTCCGAAAGAGATTTTTCAAATTATTTTCATAAATATCATTTTCTATTTTCTAAGTGACAAAAAGGACTTTTTGTGAACCAAGTACATAAAAATATGGTGCAAAATGGCACCCATATAATTGTCACAAAGAGTAGTCCACATTTGATGGAAAATCCATAAGTATTAGGAATTTTATTGATTTCTATCTAATTTCTCCTAATTAAATAAGTTTATGATGATTTTCCGAAAGTAATCCATATTTGAATTATAAGTGTTTGATAGTTTGGTCAGAATTTTTTTAGAAAATCATTTTAAGGTACACAACTAGTGTCTATATCATAGAAATGTCGATAGTTTTAGAAAATATGACCTCTTTTGATGAATAGTCACGGTGGTCATTTTGATTTTTTTTTGAAGAAAAAAATTCACATAAAGTGAAAAACAAACCTCAAAAAAAGATTTCCTCTAATATGGAGTCCTTTTATTTATACTAGTTGCTATGAAAAATGATAAACTTGATTTTTGAAAAAATGTTTAAAAAAAATCTTCACGAAAAGGACTATCATGTATAAACATCTATAAGTTTCCAGCCAAATGACCAAGTTATGGTAATTACCACGGCACAATTTGTGGTAAATTTCTCATATTCGAAAAAAAAGGTGTATCTTGATATAGGAAACAATAGTTCCGAAGGGACTTTTCAAATTATTTTTATAAATATAATTTTCTATTTTCTAAGTGACAAAAATGACTTTTTTGTGAACCAAGTACATAAAATATGGTGCAAAATGGCACTCATCTAATTCTCACAAATAGTAGTCCATATTTGATGGAAAATCCATAAGTATTAGGAATTTTATTGATTTCTATCTAATTTCTTCTAGTGAAATGAGTTTATGCCGATTTTTTAAAATAATTTCGCCTAGTTAAATGAATTTTTCTGATGCAAAATATGATTTAGTTGTCATATTTGGATTCCTCTCATTTTTCTAATCGATTTAGACATTTTATTAGTTAAATTTTGATTTACATATTTAAGATATGAATTATTTCATATTAAAGGAAAAATAGAAGAAAAAAGATGAAAAACATAGCTACGCCGACGGCGCAGCCATGTATACTTTTGTCGTCGACATAGCCCTATACGTCGACAGTTTATCTGGGCCGACGGCCATTTTGCTGAGCAGCCCATCTCGACCCCGACAAAAAGCCGTCTGCGTTTGTGGTTACCGTCTGCGTTTGTGGTTACCGTCTGCGTATCGCCGTTTTCCTTTAGTGGTGTGAGCTGCCGGTCATAATTAAGGCTGATTGCCTCCGGTTGGTTAAAGGCTTAAAGTTGTGTAATCTTAGGAGATGGATAGATATCCTTTTGTTTATTGAGTCTCTGAGATTAGATGCTTGATTAGCCAAGGGCGTGAGTGTGTCTTTGTAGAAGTGGAACGGTCCGCAGGTTAGGCCATTGTCTTGCAAATCTTGCGATACTAGGGACATTCGAACTGATACATGGTTGGGTTCTGATCCTGAATGTATTCTTCAGGAACTAGAGGAACTAGAGCCAGGGGCGGCGCTAGGGGTATTCCTGGGTATTCACGTGAATACCCATGATTTTCACAAAACGATGTTGATATTGGCGAAACATTGAAATTTTCAAAAAAACTGCTATGATTTTGACAAAATTTTGAAAGATGCGTTCAAAAACCATGCCAGCTACAAAAATTCGCTAGTTGGGGCGTTTCTTTTTCTTCCCCGACACATATTTGCAATTTACCTGTAACTAATCATAGGAAGAAACAAAAATACCACAAGGTCACATCCACCTAAGAAAATAGTTGATGAAATCAACAAACCATCAATCACAATGGCACTGCTAGATTAGAAGTACAAATTGTAGACATGCCACATGTGTGCACAGCTGGGTCGGCAGCAAAACAAAACATCAAACAATACCAAATTCCAAGCCAGGACCGTCCCAAGTTTCGCGATGATTGGCTCAAGCATCTTAGTCGACATTCATTGCTCCAGAATGATACGTGTCCAGCTCCTTGTCCAGTTGGTCAGCTGATTTCGCCAGGGAGCCCTTGGGTACGTAGACAGCACGTCCACGACCTCGGCCAAAGCTGCGGCCACGGCCACGGCCACGTCCACGAGCTTGTCCTCCTCCTCTTTGCGCAAAACCATTGCGCTTCCATCTGAAGGTAAAACACAATGTGTTAACCAAAGTTCATGGTAATAAAATCACTATCTTATGGCTAAAAACAATACATAGTCCATTGATGGAATTTTCAATAGAACCACGATACACAGACTTCGCCTCTCATGTAGTACTGCAACGACAAGCACAAAGCTCATCCATGCACCCCAAGACAAATACACAGCAGTCCAAAACTCTATGCAGAAAAATGGATAGCAATAACTAGCGCTACCATGCAATATTCAGAAAGGTGAGCAGACACATTATGGAACGGAGGGAGTATGAAGCACATTAGATGACTTCGCAATGAATGATCTAGACATATTTTAGATGTAGATACACTCATTTCAAAGTCAGCTAATATGGAAAGGAGGGAGTATGAAGCACAGCACCAGGAACAAAGTTTTTTATTTAAACAGGGGAATGAAGTTTAGGGCACACAAGCTTCATGTGTTTGTTATTCGGTCATAACAAATCATGAAGAGAATGAATCCAGGAACCTACCCAGGAAGGAAATTAGATGAGTCAGCCGCACCTCGACCAAACGCGTTAGAGCGAGACCTGATAAGAAAAATTGAAAAACATGTAGTCAGAAACAAAACGGAAGAAACTAAAAACATGCACTTGCAAAGAAGAGCCATACATCATTACAACTTCTCTCTGCCCTCTTCCCCTTGCACCAGGAACAACACTAACACGAGGTGCAGGAACAGCAGTCAGACCCAAATTTGCTCCTATCACTTCGATCTTCATTTCTTTCCCATCAAGGCGTACATTATTGTATCGTTTCAATGCTTGAACAGCTTCACTTCTCCTGGTGAATATCACCTCAGCTGTACCCTGTTGAATAGACATAATATTCCGACATGTAACATGATTACATGACCTTTTCTGAAGCAAAACTACGGAGTAGGACTATCAGAGTATAATCTATTATATAATTTAGGAGAGTCACCTGCATATTTCTATTAAGTTTTAGTAGGTATACAGACAGATTGATAATAAAACTACTCCCTCCGTATCGAAATGTAAGATGTTTTAGCTTTTCCTAGACAATACGTATCTAGACATGTTTTAGTGTAAGATGCTTATGAATCTACACACTAAAACATGTCTAGATACGTTTTGTCTAGGAAAAGTTAAAACATCTTATATTTTGATACGGAGAGAGTATTAAATATTAAAGAGGAGAGATGGATGAGACAGACAAACAAACAATACTACTTATAATATATAAATTGGAGAATTAGATTAAATGGGTAGTCAAATGACTGAAAAGTAAGATTTGTTGAAATAAATCCGCCCCCAGACCTTTCGACACCACGAATCTGTGTGCATGTCATGTATGTGCTGGGGGCAGAAGAGATTGGTGGACACATGCTCTAAGATCAAAGTTCATACTAGCAATAAATCCAAGCAAGCATTCGGCATTGTGCAAACTAGATGCAAGTTTGACATAAATAAATATGCAATATGGCTGCAGGAACAAAGGCTAAATACGCTGTTCTCATATACTAGAATTTCAAAAGTTCTTTTGTGTGTATGTATCATCAGTAGGGTGCACAGGACTAAGTTCTAGCTTACAGTCAATACATCCAAACTTCATTACGAACAACCAATGTATTACTCAAACACCAAATATGCGACCAACTATGCATCATCGATTACCAGACATGATTTTAGGAAGGAGGCACTTGCTCATAACATGAGATTTGCAGATGCGAATAGTGCTAAATTGTAAAACGTGTGTGTTACAGAAAAGCATTAATTTATAAGGGACTTACAGTTGGGTGTCTATTATTGTCATAATGAACAGCACAGTTCTTCAAATGACCCATTTCAGAGAAAAGTTCCTGAAACAAAGTTGTTAACAGAGAAGATCAGGTTGAGAAAGTAAAAAATAATTGAAGATTCCAGCATGCAGAATATCCCGATCCAGCTACCTTTAAATCTTCTTTTGTCACTCCGTAGTGCAAGTTTGAAATATATAGCTTTGTACCAGTTTCTAGCCCAGAAAGTCCAGCAGCCACCATGCTGTCCTCAAACCGATCATGTGTCCACGCAAAATCCTTTGTTTTGTTGAATGACTGATGATATTCCACAGCATGCATACCCAGATTGCGATGAGAAATTGTTAGCATAATCCCCAAAACTCGTCAATTTGTAGTATTTGATGAGCCAACTAGCATCAGCAAAACTATAAAACCATACACCATTTGCATAAAATGGGTGCTAGCTGATAGCCCTGTATGAACCAAAGACCTTATCCAGTGAAATAAGTATCCAACAGGTTAATACATAGTCCATCAGCATGCTGATCATGAGAAGAGATAACTTTTTTCAGTTTGAAGCATTAACCAGGACAAACCAACACATATCTCACCAAAAAATTCTCAGCAGCAAAGTACCAGCTCTCAGGGCATTTTCTGAATGAGAAACCCCTCGGATCCACTTTGAAGCTCCACAGTTCAAAAGTATACGACATATGGTCTAAATTGAGTCCTGAGCTGTCCCATTTTATTAAGTTGAGAGCCACTTCTTGTCATGTATCTACTGTAATTTGGGTTCTTGAAGGTATGCAGAAAAACAGCGATAGTTTGGTGCTTGCCTTGGCAATAGCATACGATGACGAGCGAGTATTGACACCAAGTAGCCTTTGTGAAGGCACTCCTCGTCCACGGAAGGTGCCAGCAGCACGCGCACGCCCTAAACCACGGCCTAAACCACGTCCTAGCCTTTGGCCATCGCCTCTGCCTGACCATTGGCCATCGCCTCTGCCTGACCATTGGCCATCACCTCTGCCTCGACCACCTCTCTGTACCCTTCCCCTTCCTCTTCCCCTCACACTTCTGTTCTTAATCATATCGTCGAGCGACATATCCAATGCTGCCTCCATTGCAATGAAAGCTTGAATTTCAATAGGGAGGAAGCTCTGCAAACAGGACACACAACTGTAACATTATCAAGTGTTCGATTGGACAGCCGTGGCACACATTAACAACACACATTCACAGTTGCAAAAATAAATCTCGATTTAAGGCCAGCGGTTTCTACTGCTTAATAAAAAGATAGATGCTCCAGAAGCAGCAGCACAGCACGATTTTGGAAAGGTTCAACTCTTCCAAGCTTCCTACCATGCTAGTCTGCGCTTTGTCGGACACATACCCCGAAATCATGTCCAAATAATAAGGCCTACAAACAACAGATATTTCTATTTGTTTTTGAAATTTCCATCGTAATTCAGGGTGGCGCTGCTCCAGGCACACCAGGCATCTGAACGCAATTAGGCCTCTTCTTGCATCCATGTGCAAACATCCCCAAAACAAAGAAACTGGAACCACAACAAAAGCTCAGTTGTAGAAGAAACATCAAGTTCGTCAAGACAACCTGGTCAGATCTCTACAGTCGCCCTTGTTAGCTAACTCATAACAATGGATCACAGGCGACCAGTCTGCGCCATGGGGGTACACCTAACCTACGCCGCAGCCCCGCTGCCGAGCACTGGAACCTACTACATCGGGCCATAATCTACCGAGGACCCGCAGGATCCCATCGCGCTAGGGCTTCGCGCATGGTAGCGACTGGACCGGTGAAGTATCCTCATCGAGTTGATCTTAGGGAAAACGGGGCTCCAGAAGGAGTCGGGGAGTTACCTTGGGGGGGAATCCTCCTCTAGGGTTCTCCGGCGGCGGGGAGATCCTCGATCTGCGGGGAGTCCTCCTCCCTCCGGTGGCAGGGCGCTGAGAGAACGTGGGTCTGGAAGCTTATGCGCGGAGAGGGGTGGAAGGGCGGGTGATCTGAACGGCGGCGGGGCTGAAGGCGGTCTGCTGCGTCTCGGCGACGGGGGCTCTGGGGAGGACGAGACGACTTTTTTTCTTCGAGGGGTAGAAGATGACTTGGGTGAGTGGGGATTGGGTTCGGTTTCCATTTGTCTGCTGGCCTGCCCCTCGGAACGCTGCAGCGATCCGTGATAGGGCCTTTCAGGCCCATTCAATCAAGGCCTATTTTTTACCGCGAGGCCTGCGAAGCTAGCTTGCCTCGATTTTTTTTCCGAAGTTCGCCACCGACAGCTTAGGGATGAAAACAATTACTCCCTCCGTCTTATATTAACTAGAAAATATGCCCGTGCGTTGCCACGGCTTAATTTTTATTCAATATAATTTTCAGCCAAAGCATAATTTCATTACCGGAAGTAATAGAATCTACCACGGTTATTAAACAAATCTCAACTTAAAATTGCAATGTAGATGACTGTGGCAACAAACCTACGAAGGAACCCAAAGATAATGAGGAAGAACACATTATAGTAGAAAAATCGTATATTTCTTGAAAGGATATAAATGACTACATCCTAACTTTTTTCTAATAAAAATGGTAGATTTCATGCATGGCTCATATACATTGTCAACCTGATTCGGTTAAAAATATAAAACCGTGTGGAAAAAAGAAAACACCGAAGGCAACTTATAGCTTCATTCTAAACTATATTTGAGATGACAGAACAACCTTTTGGAAAATTCATATTTGATAACCTGCAAAACACATGGTCATATTGTAGGTGAACATACCTTGTGTACCATCTTGTTTATTACTCCTCAAAGCAATTAATTAAAATAATGTAATTTTTCTTAGTCCTAGTCTAATGGAGCTTCTTATTAAATCTGAAGAAAAGTCAAAGGGGTAAAATGGGCCGCCCCAAAATTTACGGCTCCTTATTTATTATTTGTCCCAAAACCACGGCTGCACAATTTGACATATGATGCCACCGCGACCGATGCAGCTCGAGCACCACTGCTAAGGAGTCGCCTCCTCTGCCACCGGCTCCTTCTTCGGTTTACCGCGTATGTCGTATTGTCGTAAGTCGTAACCCTATTCTCCGTCGGGGTCATCATCACAGGCCGCTGACAGCCTGTAATAATCGTACTTGAGGACGAGTCCAATCAGATTTTCCTATTTCATGTAGCAACACACTTGGCCACTTACTACTCTCGATCTAAGAAGCAACTCCTTGCACATTGTTAACAGACTACTACAAATGTAAAGTAACACGACCAATTTTAGGGGACTGGCAGGAAAAGCCATCGTACCTACAAAGGTCATGGGCACCATGGCTTTAGATCCGCAGCGGAAGCCATCGTATTCGTACCTACAAAGGTCATGGGCGCCATGGCTTTAGATCCGCAGCGGCTCATGTAAACTGGCCCAGAGGCCCCAGACCTGTCAGCAAATGCTCGATGAGTAGATGAGGAGCGAGGCTGTTACTCCTATGGCCACGGTCTACCCTGGACAGAGAATAGCAGAGGCTAGAATTGCTTCAGTTTTTTTTTTTGAACATAAAGGTGGCACCATGGTGCCAATAGCATTACTCATAAGCAAGTTACAGCAGTTAATACATATCCCAAATCTCGTAGGCTGAGAACCTTCTGAGAAATTGGGCAAGCAGTATTGCTATGAGTGCTGTTCCTGCAAGAACAGATGGGCTCCGACCTAGTAGATCGAATAGCCTGCTGAGCACAATCATGAGCTAAATTGTTTAGATCCCTGGAGATATGATGAATGGCAGCAGAAGCATTCCGAAGAAGATTGTTAATATCATCAACATAAGAGCGAATACTCCAGGGCACCTCGGAACAGGCAGTCGAAGCAGCTGCAACTGCGTTGACAAGGATCAAATTATCCGAGTAGATCTGCACCGAAGAAATTGTCAACATATTTATGATTCTTGCAGCTAGAAGGAGTCCCTCCGCTTCTGCCTGCAGAGGAGAACCGACTTGCGAGACTCGAGCCTGTAAGAAAACATCTGAAACAGCATCCTCAAGCTTAGCAATTAAGAAGATTCCAACCCCCGCTGTGGTAGGCAAATTATGAGGATTCATTTTCCATGGTGCATCAATAAAACATAGAGCAGACATCGGAACGTGGCCATTCCGGGGTGGCTTTGGCAAAGGCCTGGGAACAGGCGTCAGCTGTGAATCTGGAAGCAAATAGGACGCAAAGTCCTGCAAAATTGCAGCTGATGCAAAATTGATCTGATACGGCTGCCCAGGCTTCCTGCCAAAAAGAGCATCGTTTCGAGACTTCCAAAGACACCAAAGAAAGGTGAAAAGATTTGTAATATTCATATGAGGATGCGGCAAGGAAAGCAAAGAGGCTAGCATATGAGACAAAGATGGTTGATTTGCAGTACAACATCAGCCCTATAAACCAAGGATTTTGGAACCAAGCGCACGAGCAAAAGGACACAAGAGAAAGATATGAACATCATCCTCAAGAGAGCCACAGCGAATGCACTCACCATCAACATGTTTAGAAATACGCGCCACCCTCTTACCCGAAGGAATAGCTCTCCGAAGCAAACGCCAAGCAAAGGTCTTGATTCTCGGCAGCAGGTCCTTCTGCTTCCAGGTTCTGCAAAGTAAATTAATCGTCGTGTTGTCTGGTCGTTCCACCACAGAAGTACCTGCGAATTGCTTCAGTTTGAGTATAAGTACACAATAGAAGGGATGGACGCCAGGACATCGGCTTGAAACATCTTTGCACGTCCCCAGGTGTAAAGCCTGGAGCCCATTACGTCCGGCTATCTGATTTTCCTATTCCTAACTATCTCATTTAATTTAAAGTAATCTGTATCTATGTAATCGTTGTTTCGTATTGCGATGTCGCCGTTCTTTTGCATGGTCTTTGGTTCCCATTGGGCGACAGATATGAGTGAGACTCGATATGAGTAGGGAGACCGTCCCGTACGCAGCTATGGAATTAGACTGGGTCGGCCCAACACCCAGCGATCTGTCAGGTTCTCATAGGAAGGCCCACACTTAGGATCCATCGGAAGAACGTACGACGTACGACGTACCAGTCGTTAACAGAAATTATCCTACTACTTACTACTTTAAAAAAGAATTTGGTTCCTTCAACCAACCTTCCAGCGTCCTGTCGTCAACACGGTTTTTTTCCCGCTTGTGTCTTCCGCAACGGTTTTTTCTTGCCTCACTTAAAGTAAGCTGGGTTTTTTTGTCAATCGATCGCAAGCATTACTCAATCTGACCGTAATCAGCATTAATTACACGATTTTTCCTCATTCGGCCTTCCACCGGATCAATCAGCACTAATGGGCAGTTATTACACGCTCAATTCACGGCATTAGCGATCAAAATCATCAATCGGTAGAAATGGGACCAATCAGCAATAAATACACATGGTGGAAATCTCCAGGTGCTTCCGCATATACCGTATTGAAGGGACAGCCATGGCGAGTCCAAACAGCCTTTGTCGCCTCGGCTCGATGAGGGTGATGGCCCCTCCACTGCTCCCAGCTCCCATCGTCCGGCCTCCGATCAACAGGCAACCATTCTCTTTTCTCTCCTGCACCAGATACAAATCATATATAATCATATTTCTTCTTTGTCTCAACAAGAATGTTGGATTACAACCGCAAAAAAAAAAAGTTGGATTCAACGATGTTAAAAACTTGACATGGCTAAAACTGGGAATGGAGTTTAGATTGTTCTTCCTTCGTCTATGTCGTTTCAGATTGGGAAAAAAAGATCTTTTCTGGGTTGGGTACTTTGGTGGTAGTGGTATATATAGAGATATAATTGGCTGATGCGATTCATCTGCGTTAGATTGTACTGCAGAAAATTGACGTGAGTTGGGGGCAGTTGCATCATTGTTGGAGTACTGGCTTGAGTTCCTTGAATGACGTTTTTACTACAATTCCTTCCTTGAATGTCGTGTCGTTCTTGCAGAAAACAGGAAAACGTATCCAACTGATGCTTTCGGTCGTCTGCACTAATGATGAAACCGATGTGTTGCACATAGATCGGTTGCTTCATGCCTACAAGATGGTGGTTCTCGGGGTAGCAAGAACAAGATATCCGTTGCAAGAACTTCCAGAGGTACCTCAAGTGATGCTTATAATAGGAGTCCTATTGGAGGTAAGATATCTACACAGAAGCTCAATAAAAATCTGATTGGGACGACTCCTCTTTGTGCTCCTACCAATGTCTCCTCTTGACAAATATGCAAGCATGGCCTCTCTGGTTTGATTGCTCTCTCTAAATTTTTCGGACAGGCATTTGTCACCTGGGAATGAATTCAACTACTTGTCAAGGTGCTGATTAAACTATGT
Source organism: Alopecurus myosuroides (assembly GCA_028641055.1). Classification (NCBI taxonomy): domain Eukaryota; kingdom Viridiplantae; phylum Streptophyta; class Magnoliopsida; order Poales; family Poaceae; genus Alopecurus; species Alopecurus myosuroides. The sequence continues at coordinate 760,622,888 of CM054057.1, forward strand.
TGCAGGTGTGTGTACCAGTACGTTCCACATTTTTAACGATATGCCCTGGCACATTCTACTACAGATTAGTTTAGCGGTGAGATATAACTTGTATTTACCAAAGAATAATTTCTCGGATCTACCATGACTCCTCGAGTAATATAGGTGTTTGCCATGGGAAGGACAGTTTGGTTGGGTTGTTAATTATGTCATCCAACTTATATTTCCAGTTTTGTCCCAGTTATGCAGAATCAAACTGTGGCTCCCCGAATTCAGGTTTATCTCAAGTTTGTACATAAAATGGTATAGGATAGGCGAATAGATAAGATATAAATTTGTTTTGTCATGTTTTCAAGAATATGAAGCAATGTAGAAACACTTTAAGATCAGACCGTATTAGAGGATATATGTATTCATGCAACAACTGAGATTTTGCATGAACTGGATATGGAAAAGTGAACATTGAATTAGAAAACTAGATCAACTAAGATTTAATATGTTGCAAATAATTTTATCTCCTGTAGCAGTGAGTCCAACTTTAGGCGATGTTACAAATGTGCTTCCATCCTTCCGATTCAACACACTTCAGCAGTAACCAATATGCCAGGATAACTTTACCTTCAGGTTATCAAGTAAACTCACCTTCAGCTTTCTAATTCCAGAACATCCTAGAAAGTTGTAGACTGAAATGGAAATTGCAATGTTTCTGGTCGCTCAATATATTTAGTACTTCCATGTATTTTACAAGGTTATCAAGTAATGTCACCTTTATCTTATTAATAACATGATATCCGAGAAAGTTTTAGACTGAAATGGAAATTGCAATGTTTATGGCCGCCCAAAATATTTAGTACTTTCATGTATTTGACAAGGTACAACGTTTCATGTATGAACGCACATAGTAGGAGAAACCTATAATCACTAAAGTGTTTTATTTACCATGTGTTATCCGATGGCTTTACTTTCTATCTTTTAGTCCTGCCACATTCTACCACTACAAGTTAAATTCATCACTACTGACTTGCAGACATATGTGCAGGATGGTTACAACCATCGAAAGACACTTAATACTATGTGGTTAACAAACAACGAATCCGTCAGCACCATTTCTTCCCCCAAAGATCCTTCTACGCCTCCGAGCCAATCATCACGACTAGCAGACCATAAAGCATGCAAACATGCACAACGGTGAAATCTTGAGTATCCCATGAGCGCATCGATTTAGTCTCGGTTAATTTTAACAGATTATTCTTGTTTTACATGCTAATTAGCTTTGCTAAATCACTTTCAAATAAGGAAAACCATACCGACGCCGTGTGGTTTGTGCTGCGCGGGAAGCAACGTTCCGCTCCACGCCGCGCCGTCGTCGATGCTGGGCAGGACGACGCAGGCAGGTGGAGGCTCCAGTGCGGATCGATGAGGTGCGAGGAGGCGTGGAGGGATGTCGGAGCCGAATTGGTTCTCGAAGACGGTGGCGGAGGTCGGAGGACGAGGAGCATCTAGCGGCGCGCTCGCCGCCGGAAAGGGGGCCAGGGAGGCCGGTCGCGAAGGGCGGCGCACCGCGCGGGTTCAGTCAGTCGGGGACATCATGAGGATGAGGCGCATGCGCGAACAGGAATAAGCCGGTGCCCGCGACGGTGGCTGCGGCTTGTAGATCTCAGCGGCCGCCGCGGCGATGACCCGGGCCAAGGCGGGCCCCGCAGTGGGGCGGAGGAGGGAGCTCGTGAGGGGAGCCATGGCTGATCAAGGACCAGAGAGGGGAGAGAGGAGAACGATGGGAGATGGAGGGAGCTTGAGGGGCTTCAGGTGAGGTCGATTCGTGTTCGTGAGCAGGTGTAGCTGAGGGAGAGAGGAGGGAGAGCTGCAAGAGATGGGGAATATTCTTGCTGATTTTCTTTTTTGCAAACAAGCCTTACAATGCTTGCTGTTCATGAACTTCTTGCACCTATTTCGTTTTGTTAACCTTTATTGTTGTAGAATTTCCTGCTATTGCTAGCTATTGCTACTGTAAGTGAGAAAATATCAAGATTATATTGCCAATTTGAAGTAAGATAGTTGTTAATTTTTTTTGCAGTAATTACAATGTACCAAGTTACACGCACGACTACTATTTTTTTTATCACAACCTCTCTCTAAGTCTATTGGAGTTTTAGTTTGGCTCATTCCAGAGGCGGGCTTGAGGATATTAGTGTTTGTCTCACCCTGTTTTTAAATGCTTATAATTCAAATTTATTTTTGCGTCATTCTAGAGGTCACTAAGAAGCTCTCTAATCGTGAAGATAGTCGGCCCTCGAGTCTTAGTACAGTTTATAAAAATATTTTCTGTCATAACGCGAAAATAATTTTATTGTAAAGTAATACTAATATACAAACATTTTCACTACCATCGAAGGCTTTATATAAATTTCATATTTCCATAAACTCAAAGGCTAAAGTTTATAATCGGAAGAGGGGCGGATGAGGGCTATAAGAGGGGGCGGCGAGGGTTCCTTCTCGTCAAGAAGAGGGAAGTGAATCATATGATGCTAAAAAAGTGTCTACACTTTGTATTTTATCAGGCAATGCAGGAGGGAAACCTACTGATGCAAAAGAACGCAATAGACAACAAACTTAGGAGCAATATAACAAAATGGATGAAACAAAGAAATATGAACTACGAAAGAATCGTCGTGAAGCCTATCAACAAAAAAGTTCAACTATATTTAGATTTGTGTTCTTATGGTCTATCTTTATTTAAAATAAACTCTTATCATACACGTTGATGTATGCCCCGTAGCAACGCACGGGCATTTTACTAGTATAGTATAAGAGAAGAGATGGGGAGCCCTAGGCGCAGGTCCTAGATGTGCTAAATCTAGATCCCCGTGAGCCGTCCGATCAACATCCTAGTCCAGAAATCAGCATATAGCACTTTGCATTTTAGCCCCCCTATTTTCTAGATATAGAACCCGCACTCCACAGCAGCCCCATTTAAACGAAGGGATATATTGTGTTGTCCCAGTCATCTCGATAATTACAGCAAAACTGCCATCACAACAAATTCACTGGTGTCGCAACTAAATTTGTCGTCCCCATGTACAAAAAAAAGTATTGCAAAAAAAAAATTAAAAAAAATTTGAAAAATAAAGTAATGTTACAAATAGTAGTTACATATTGCGTTATAACAAAAAAGTTCAAACAATTCAACAAAAATCACAACCTATTGCAACAAAAAAAAATTGCATCAATTAAAAAGTTGGTAAGCAACAATATAATTTATCACTGTCTCAGTTGCAACAAAAATCATCACCTATTTCAACAAAAAAGTAAATCGGTAGCAACAATAAAATCACATGTTTACAACATGTGAAGAAGCGTATAAAAAAATTATTCCAAATGAACTCTAAATACACATACATTTATCTAAAAAAACATTCAGAAAAAACATTGCAACATCTCGTTTGTGTTTTCTCAACAAAATATGGACAAAACTGTTACAAATTTTTAATACGTACGCAACGTTGGCCGAACATGGTGAAAACACTTAGCGTATGTGTGACTGCTTCTAGTTACTTGATGGGCTATTTACACACACAAACGGGCTAAACAAACGAAAGTGACGCTAATTGGGCCAGCCTAGTAGGCGCAGAAGGCCCAAAATGCTGGCCACGCTGCTCCGCAGCGCCAAGAGCAGAGCGACCTACGCTGGCTTCGTATAGGTCGCCCTAACATAAAGTTTTTCTATATTAATTGTGTCAAAGTTGAACAAAAGTGGATATATACAGACATATTTTTAGTGTTAGATACATTTATTTTTGTCCAATTTTAAGACAATTAATATGAGACGGAGGGAGTATACAGACCTATGAAAGGGGTGATGCCTCACATTAAACAGCGGACTAAAAGATGAAAAATCGCTAAATACTTGTGTGTTTCTACAGTTTGTTTGCACCTTCAAGGAAGATTGGCTTTATCATATATGTTTTTTTTTGTTTTACTTCGCTACCCGATCTTGCTAGCCAAAAACCTGTACTGAGAGAGAATACTTCTAGTGCAATCCAAACCTTGAGCCCCAACACCTTACCATTTGTGTCCACCATACCTACCTATTTGTGGTAATTAACCGCCACTCCAAGTAAATTGCTCATGTGCTACCTTTAAAACCTTCACAATTAGTCTTGTTTTGTGTTTCTGCTTTTGCTCATTAGGACGTAAATAGAGAATCTTTATCTCACTTGTTGATTGGACTTCACACACCTGTACTAGTGGCTTGATCCGCTTATCCAGATGGTAGAACAGCTGGCAGCGGGGTGCCCAGCCCCAAAATAATACACAAATTCTCTTCACTATTTTCCCCCCTGATTTATCACTCAAAGCCTAATCGTGTAAACAAAAGAGAATGAGGGATGACCTTCTACACCAGTTGCGTCCTTCATATGGAAGACGGTCTTGTGAAGTCTAGTTGGCTTGTGACGTACTATATTTTCTGTTTACCATTCGTTGACACTAGCATACACCTCTCAAAATTAGACACTCCTCCATGGTTTGTGTAAGATGGATGGGAGGAGTGTCAAACATTATACACCTATGTTTATTAAAATAAAAGCTCTAGCACATGAGTGATCCATGCTTCCCTCTGTGAATGGCCTATCTTCTACATTTATGTTGAGTCAGTAAACTCATTTCCTTCTGTCTTAAGCAAGCATTTGAATTGTTGTGATTCATCTGACTCCATGTTGATTTACTCAATCATGTTTATTATTCTTCCTTGTTTCTATAAATATTTTTATCTGTTTAAATACCACTTAGAAAGTTACCAATGTTTGTAAAGAGACCGTTATAATTGAGCATGATAAACTCTGCAGTATAGCTCTAGTATAAAGACTCTGATCGAAAGATGAGTACACTATTAATTGTTCTCTCACCAAGAACGAAGTTTGCCTTTACCAGTTTTGATTTAATTTTTGCACCATTATTATTCCTCTGCTTGTTTCAAGTTTGATTACATGAGAGTAAGTTGCTGTCTAAAATGACTTGTTCTTTGTAGATGTGATGCCTCTTGTCTGTATTTTATTTATCGACACCTCACTCCATAAACCTGTGGTCATGTTTACTGAGTTCAGTTTCCCTTGGGGACAAGCGAGGTCTAATATTGGGGGAGTTGATACATCCATTTTGCATCAATGTTTTGTAAGTCCATTTTGCGCCGCCAGGTGGTGTGGCCACCCTGGCCCACCTCTGGTCAACATCTTTCGCGTACTTGACCCCCAGGGAACCCTAAGCCCCAGACAATCATCGAAGAATTATTCCGCCGCTGTCTCGGGGCGGAAATCACCCGAGAGAGAAAATCTCTATAGCAGGGAGAAATCTGCCAGGGAAATAACTGTCCGGAGAGGGGAAATCATCGCCATCGTCACCGTCATCACTCCGGGCATCATCAAGATCGTCATCATCATCATCATCATCATCATCACCAGCACCATCACCCTCATCATCCACCGTCATACCGCTGTAACAATTAGGGGTCTCTATCGTTGTTTTACATTAGATCTCTCTCCCGGTGTGGATTACTTGTTAGTAGTTGATATTTGTGAGATTTATCGGTGTTAGCACTTTATGACCAGATTGTTATCATCCATTATATCACCTCTGATTATGATCCATATGATGTCTTGTGAGTAGTTCGTTTAGTTCTTGAGCACATGGGAGAATTCACGATGTTTAGTAGTGAAGTTATATTGAAGTAATATCTCGTGGTTCGGTATTTAAGTTGTGGTGCTATTCTTCTAGTGGTGTCATGTGAACGTCGACTACATGATACTTCACCTTTATGGGCCTAGGAGGATGCATTGTGTATTTGGCTACTAATTGTGGGGTTGCCGGACTGATAGAAACTTAAACCCCCATTAGGAAACCAATGCACGAGGGAGCGTAAAATCCCGGAGTTTTAAGGCTATGGTTATATTTATCTTAATTACTTTCTTGTATTTGCGGATGCTTGCGAGGGGTATAATCACAAGTATGTATTAGTCCTAGTTGGGTGGTGCATTAGCATAGGTTCACCCACACAACACTTCACGAACCAATGGATATTAATCAACCGTAACGAAGCGAAAGCACTTGACAAAATTCCCATGTGTCCTCGAGAACGTTTGGTAGTCATAAGTAACACAACCGGCTTGTCCTTTGCTCTCAAAAGGACTGGGCCACTCGCTGCAATATTATTTACTGCTCTTTATTTACTCGCACTTTATTTATCTGCTATATCCAAAACAGCCAAAAACCCGTTTACTAGTGTTTACAGTGAATCCTCTATCCAACCTGCTTGTCAACACCTTCTGCTCCTTGTTGGGTTCGACACTCTTATTTATCGAAAGTACTACGATACACCCCCTATACCTGTGGGTCATCAGGGCCCACTCCTGGCCGCGCCAGCCTATGCTGTGGGAGCCCCGGAGCCCCTCTCCGACTGGTTTTCGACCTGGACTTTTCTTTTGTTACGCATATTTTTTCTATATAATCCCCGGATCCGCCGAGGTCTGTATATCGTTTTCTCGTCGTGTTTCTGTTTCGAGTTGTTTCTGCCATGGTCTGTTTTCGGTTTTAGAAGCACCATGGTCTCCACCAACAACAACAAAGGAAAAGGACCGAAGGAAGAAGATCTCCAAGACCGGGAGCCAAAGAAGGAGATTGATAGTGGAGCGGAAGGAGATGTAGAAGAAGACTCACGAGTGCGTCCACGCGCTACCATCGCAAGCATTGGAGTGGTTACAAAACCTTCCAAGCCAACGGCGAGAACTAACAATGGATGGCTGGCCCGACGTCACTATTTATCCCCAGATATTCCACTTTCAAGTATTTAAAGACCTTTCCATACTTTAATTCATGAATATCAATATATGAGGGTACCCAAGTCAAGGTTGCCTTCTTGCTGGGATATGGATCGTTCTAACCGTGCAGATAGAGAAAGATCTCAACCTAAAGAAGTGTGGGAGGAAAATCCAGATGGCTGGAATGCACCCATTGACAAGCATGCAAACCGTATTGATCACAATACGGAGATGATGCATATGCTTATATTCGTAATTGAAGATCTTAAGAAATCAATTGATAAGCTCATCGAGAAGGATTCACCACCACCACCGAATAATTTATTCGTCATTGGTATTGGCATCCCCTTGGCTTGCTCCAAGCTTGGGGGAGTGCCGCAGTATCACCATTATATTTCACTCCTTTTACCTTTTAGTGAAGTCATATCATGAGTAGAGAAAATATCATATAGTATGGTTTGCAGTATGGAAGTATCACTCCTTAGTTGGTTATCGGTGTATCCCTTGGTTTGAGTTGTCGTAATGAAATATTAATGAGAAGTTTCATCATCTACTTGTTCTACTTTATTTTAGTATGCAATTTTGTTATGTGATTGATCTTGTTATTAGTATTGGTATCAATATTGGAGCTTCAAGATAATCTAGTTGGTTTTGGCAAACTGAGCATTGGTCAGTAGTAACAATTCGTTGAGACTTAAGTAGAAAAGAGGGAGTTGCATGTAGATATATAATTCCATGATCTTTCTTTCTTGTTAGCTCATAAGCTTAGTATTCTCAAAATAGTTTGTTTGCACCTTCAAGGAAGACTGCATGATTGTCTTTATCATATATGTTCTTGTCTGTTTTACTTCAATTCTTACGCTTGCTAACCAACATTGCTAGCCAAAAATCTGTACTGAGAGGGAATGTTTCTCATGCAATCCAAACCTTGAGCCCCAAAACCATGCCATATGTGTCCACCATACCTACCTATTTGTGGTAATTAACCGCCACTCCAAGTAAATTGCTCATGTGCTACCTTTAAAACTTTCAAAATTACTCATGTTTTGTGTTCCTGTTTTTGCTCATGAGGACGTAAATAGAGAATTTGTATCTCACTTGTTGATTGGACTTTACACACCTGGACTAGTGGATTCATCCGCTTATCCAAATGCTAGAAGAGCTGGCAGCGGGGTGCCCAGCCCCAAACTAATACACAAATTCTCTTCACTATTTTTATCCCTGATTTATCAATCAAAGCATAATTGTGTAAACAAAAGAGAAAGAGGGATGACCTTCTACACTAGTTGTGTCCTTCATATGGGAGCCGCTCTTGTGAAGTCTAGTTGGCTTGTGACGTACTATATTTTCTGTTTACCATTCGTTGACACTAGCATACACCTCTCAAAATTAGATACTCCTCCATGGTTTGTGATTGTTGGCAGGCACCCGAGGATTTGGTTAGCCATGGTTTGTGTAAGATGGATGGGAGAAGGGTCAAACATTTTATACCTTTGTTTATTAAAATAAAAGCTCTAGCACATGAGTGATCATGCTTCCCTCTGCGAAGGGCCTATCTTTTACATTTATGTTGAGTCAGTAAACCCATTTCCTTCTGTCTTAAGCAAGCATTTGAATTGTTGTGATAAATCCAACTACATGTTGATTTACTCAATCATGTTCTTTATTCTTCCTTGTTTCCACAAATGCTTTTATCTGTTTGAATACCACTTAGAAAGTTACCAATGTTTGCAAAGAGACCGTTCTAATTGAGCATGATAAACTCTGCAATATAGCTCTATTATAAAGACTCTGATCGAAAGATGAGTACACTGTTAATTGTTCTCTCACCAAGAACGAAGTTTGCCTTTACCAATTTTGATTTACTTTTTGCACCATTATTGTTCCTCTTCTTGTTTCAAGTTTGATTATATGAGAGGAAGTTGCTGTCTAAAATGACTTTTTCTTTGTAGATGTGATGCCTCTTGTCCGTATTTTATTTATCGACACCTCACTCCATAAACCTGTGGTCATGTTTACTGAGTTCAGTTTCGTTTGGGGACAAGCGAGGTCTAACCTTGTGGGAGTTGATATGTCCATTTTGCATCACTGATTTATATTGTTATTTTCTGTTATTCATCGATATATTTCATGTTATGATGCATTACTTATGTTATTTTATCTTATTTTGCATGTTTCATAATTTTTGAAGAATAAACACCGGGACCAGAAATCTGATGAAAAAAGCACCGTCGAGATAACATATTTCAGAAGATCGGAAGAAGAGGGGGGACACCAGAGGTGTCTTAGATGTTCAAAGGAGGACTCCAGCCAGAAGGGGAGTCAGAGGGGGGGCACCAGGGGCCCACACCATGAGGTGGTGCGCCCCCTGGCCACGCCGCCAGGTGGTGTGGCCACCCTGGCCCACCTCTGGTCGACATCTTTCGCGTACTTGACCCGCAGGGAACCCTAAGCCCCAGACCATCATCGAAGAATTATTCTGCCGCCGCCTCGGGGCGGAAAACACCCGAGAGACAAAAGCTCTCTGGCAAGGAGAAATCTGCCGAGGAAATTCCTCTCGGGAGAGGGGAAATCATCGCCATCATCATCGTCATCACTCCGGGCATCATCAAGATCGCCATCGTCATCGTCATCACCACCAGCATCATCACCCTCATCATTCACCGTCATCCCGCTGTAACAATTGGGGGGCTCTATCGTTGTTTTACATTAGAACTCTCTCCCGGTGTGGACTACTTGTTAGTAGTTCATGCTTGTGAGATTTATCGGTGTTAACACTTTATGACAATATTGTTATTATCCATTATATCACCTCTGATTATGATCCATATGATGTCTTGTGAGTAGTTCGTTTAGTTCTTGAGGGCATTGGATAAGTCATGATGTTAGTAGTGAAGTTATATTGAAGTAATATCTCGTGGTTCGGTATTTATGTTGTGGTGCTATTCTTCTAGTGGTGTGATACGTCTCCAACGTATCTATAATTTCTGATGTTCCATGTTGATATTATGCCAATTGCTACATGTTTTCTCCCTTCTTTATAGCATTTTTACACGTTTTCCGGGACTAACCTATTAACAAGATGCCAAGTGCCAGTTCCCTATTTTTCTGCTGTTTTTTATTTCAGAAAAGTTATTCTGGAAATATTCTCGGAATTGGACCCCATGAATCCTGAAGTTTGTATTTTCCCCGGAAGCATCCAGAAGTCCGAAGAGGAGTCGAAGACGGGCACCAAAGGGCCCTCACCATAGCCAGGCGCGCCCACCCTTGGCCGCGCGTGGGGGTGGTGAGGCCATCCTGGTGGCCCACCAACATCGCCCTTTCGCCTATTTATTCCCCTCCAAAGTAAAACCCTAGGCACCTGATAAAAAATCCCCAAAAAGTTCCGCAGCCGCCGTCATCGTCAACCATAGACCAGGGAGGTTCTGAAGCTGTCTCCCAGCACCCCGCCGGAGAGGAGATCATCACCGGAGGCCTCTTCATCACCACGCCTGCCTCTGGAGTGATGCGTGAGTAGTTCATCCTTGAACTAGATGGTTGTCTTCTCCTCCTATGCCTCAATATTTAGATCTTGTGAGCTGCCTAACATGATCGAGATTGTTCTTATGTAATTCTATGTGCTGTGTTTGCTGGGATCCGATGAATATTAAACTTATGCCAAGTTGATTATAGTCTTTATTGCATATGTTATTTGTGATCTTACATGCTTTCTGTTGCTAATGGTTGCTCTGGCCAAGTAGTTCCTAGTGACTCCAAGAGGGAGTATTTATGCTCGATAGTTGGGTTCATGCCTCCTTTTCTCCTGTGCTCGAGTGACAGAAACGTGACGGAGGAGGATGTGTTGTTTCCACCAGGAGAAAACAACAATGTGATTGCCCGCGTGCACAATCATTGCTTAGATTACACACATTGCTTAATGCGATTATCTGTTGCTTGCAACTTAATACCTAAGGGGGTTCGGATGATAACCTGAGGATGGATTATTAGTCATAGATGCAGTTGGATTACGGTCTATGTATATTGTTGTAATGCCCGTACTAAATATCATAGTAATCATTATGTCATGAATGTGCACTACGGTGCAACCTCTATTTGTCAATTGCCCAGCTATAAATTGTTCACCCAGCATGCTATCTTTTATGGAGAGACATCACTAGTGAACCTATGAACCCCGGTCCAATTTTCCTACACTGTTAACCAAACCACTACAATTCCCTGCTTTCTTTATTTACTGCAATCATACACCATTTTCCACACTATACGTATAATCTTTGTTTTCAGCAAGACCAGTGAGATTGACAACCTCGCTGTACCGTTGGGACGGAGTATTTTGGTTGTGTTGTGTGCAGATTCCGCGTTGTTGCTGACACCGGTGAGGCGCCATCACCACCATCAGTGGCATCAACCTTCCGAAGATCCTGTTTCTCCTACTCGATTGATAACCTTGGTTCTTAAATGAGGGAAATTCTTACCGATGTACTCATCACACCCTCCTCTTGGGGTTCCCAACACGCCATCACAAGCATCAATAATTTCTGGCTCCGTTGACGGGGACTCAAAATTCATCACCATCCAGAAGTCTCCCCGTCAATACACCATCAAGGCATAGCAAAGAATTTATAGCGTCGTTGCCGGGGAACAAAACAAACATACATAAGAAGACTTCCTCCCGCAACGGTCGCCATCCATAGTAGCATGGTGTCATGTGAACATCGACTATATGATACTTCACCTTTATGGGCCTAGGAGGATGCATTGTGCATTTGGCTACTAATTGTGGAGTTGCCGGAGTGACAGAAAACTAAACCCCCGTTAGGAAACCAATGCACGAGGGATCGTAGTATCCCGGAGTTTTAAGGCTGTGGTTAAATTTATCTTAATTACTTTCTTGTATTTGCGGATGCTTACGAGGGGTATAATCACAAGTATGTATTAGTCCTAGTTGGGCGGTGCATTAGCATAGGTTCACCCACACAACACTTCACGAAACAATGGATATTAATCAACCGTAACGAAGCGAAATCACTTGACGAAATTCCCATGTGTACTCGAGAACATTTTTCATAAGTGACACAACCGGCTTGTCATTTGCTCTCAAAAGGATTGGGCCACTCGCTGCAATATTATCTACTGCACTTTATTTGCTCGCACTTTATTTATCTGCTATATCCAAAACAACCAAAAACCCATTTGTTAGTGTTTACAGTGAATCCTCTATCCAACCTGCTTATCAACACCTTCTGCTCCTCGTTGGGTTCGACACTCTTATTTATCGAAAGTACAACGATACACCCCCTATACTTGTGGGTCATCAATGATCAAGTTTATGTTGGTAGCATGTCACCTAAGAAATTATTTGTTTTGGCGTTTACCTACTCGAGGACAAGTAGGAACTAAGCTTGGGGATGTTGATACATCATAAACATATTCACAATTGTAACACCCGGGGTTTTCCCCAATTAGTTTTGATTGTTTTTCTTTTGCATCATCATGGCATCCTTGCATTGCATCATGCATCATTTGCACCTTTGTTTGCAAACCAATTCAAAAACAAAAAAATTCAAATCAATTTAAAATTTTCAAACCATGCACTTTGCTTCAAACTCAAATTGTTTTCAACCAAATTGTTTTGGAATTAATAATGGCTTGGTTAAATGAATCACCTTATACTACAACCCTAATTCGAATTTCAAATTCAAACCTTAACAAAATAATTTGAATTTTGGAAAAGCTACAATTTGTGCAACTGGGCATTTTAAGTGTCAAGTGCAGAGAATGTGAGTTCATAATTTTCTGAGTTTTAAAACCCCTAAAATTCCTTTTCTCTTCTCTTTTCTCTTACAAAAAAAAAACAAAAAGAAAAAATCAAAAATTCGGAGGGAGGCAACTAGGCCAGCCAAACAGGCTGGCCCAGTCACCTACTACCTCCACTGGGCCGAGCCAGCCAGCCACAGCCCACCCGTGGCTCCTTCCACCTCCGTACGACATGACGCACGCACGGGAGAAAAGGGCAGACCTCCACCCACCTGCTCCCCTCTCCTCCCCCTTATAGCTGCCCCCTTTTGCCCCCTCCAAACCCTAGCCACTTCCCTCCTCTCTTGCCCTCCCTTCCTTCCGCCGCCGCCCCTTTCTTTCTCCCTACCTGCTCTTTATTTTTTTTTCTCTGAAACTTTCTGAACCGGAGGAACAACGGCCATGGCCGGAAGTTTGAGTCCATGGCGCCGCCACCACGCTCGCCGTCGGGCTGTGCTAGCTGCGGGAATGGAACCGCGGCAGTCCCCTCTTCGTCCTCATACCCTCTGCCGGTCCTGGGAGGCAACAGGGAGGCCGCGCCATCGTCATCTTCCCCGGTGGCGAAACTGCTGCTACCACACCCCTCTCTGCACTTTCTGAACCCCAAAGAACCTCTCCATGGCCGCGTCTTGGAGCTCCGCGCGCCGTCGCCGTGTTCGTCGTCGGGCCCCGTTCTCTGCGGGAATGGAGACGGGGCACCTCCCTCGTCTCCTTCATCTCCTCGGCCGGCACGGAGAGGCGTCAGGAGCGCCGCGCCGTCGAGATCTTCCGTCGTCCATGCGTACGCGCGGGCACCTGCGCCGTCGACTGCATCGCCTCATCGTCGAGGCTGATCCCTGCGTCGACGACCCCGCGGTGAGCCCCCGCCTCCGGGCCCTCTCCCTCCTTCCTCCCGCTGCTCTGTGAGGGCCGCCTTCGAGCGCCCAGCCCGCACCGTCGTCGCCTTGTTTCTCCACGGCGGTCACAGCCATGCAAGTCTGAAACTTGCCCCGTTAATATTCAGTTAGCCGAGGAGGAAACGCCACAAAAAGCTTCAGTCTTTGTTGCAATCACAAACCGGGTGTTGGCGCAGTGGCGCTGTTCCTTTGCACGGTGCCGCGAGGTGCGGGTTCGAGTCCCCCCTCCGCGCCTTTCTTTTTCAGAATTACCGCGGGGTGCTGGCCCACCCGTCATACACCCTGGACGCCACCTCACGCTGCACCCGCCACGCCAGTACCTGCGTGGCAACTGTCCACACGCGTCGGTGATCCAGGGTCGCAGCACCCCTGGTCAGATGTGGATCTGGCCCCAGATCTGGATCCGCAAACTTGCACACAAGCCCCTGGCTTTTTACAGAAAGGTCCCTGACATTCAAATGCACCTAATAAATTCATTTAAACTCCAATTTCAAAATATAAAATATGTTTTCCATGCAGAATTAAATGCTCTACCTGTTTAAACCATTTGTGCACTGTTTTGAACATTCCAAATCAATTCAAAAATTCAAATTCAAATAACTCTTTTGAATTTGATTAAATTCATAGCTATTTCAAATTTAATTCAAATGGCACATATAAAATATGTTTTCCATCCCATTTTTCATGAACTTTGCAAATATCAACTTTGTTTTCTGTTTTAAATAAGTTAAATTGCTGAAAACAACTAATTATTTATTTAATGCATTTAAAATTGCTAATTTGAAAACTTGCTCATTTTAATTCCAAATCCAACAAATAAAATATGTTTTCATACCAGAAAAATGCACTTAATCTGTTCATGCCATCCATGCACCTGTCTGCATCTTGTAATGTGCACTTTAGCTTTTGTTATGCATGTTCACTTAACATCAACATATGGAATGTGTTGGGGCATTTTTAATTAAATTGTCGCCTATTCCATTTAATTTTGCCTAGCTCACCTATTTATTGTTCTCCATGCTAAACAACATTTAATTTGATGGTTAGATAAATAACTTGAACCAATCTCTATTTGTCCGGACTCCGGTTCCGATTAAATTGCTTAATGTTGCATCTTGCTTTGCATATCGCTTGTCATGCATATAAAATAGGATCATGCTGGATCTTTTGCCGTAGTAGTAATTTTTGCATCCGGTGTTTGTTCTAGTTCGTTGCTTCTTCGCGGATAGGACGTTGAGATGATGTGAGCATCGACAAGTTCTACGGATGTACCTCTACTTGCTGGATTCCAGGCAAGTATACTCACTTGCTACCTATGTTGCCTTTCCTCACTTGTTACCGATTCTTTCCGTTGTCTTTATGCTAGCCTTATGATTCGATGCTTGTGTCTCGATCCTATCATATGTTTACCTTGCAGCCATGATATAGCCTTCCTTCCACTTCCTATTAACTGTTGTTTGTTTACCTTGTTGACCCTCGTGTCGTAGTTGCATGCTTAATGTTGTTTGCGCTCGAGTCTTGTTGTCCTTTCATATCACCTGTTTAGTTGATAGTTGGGTTTCAATTCAATCAACAACATGTTAATGTTTGGGGTAATAATAATTTGAAGATAAGGCACCGGCAGGAGGCCCGACGTGGTTTTGAGGCCTGCTAGTGTCGAACTTAATTAGGAAAATGGTCTTGTCCTCCGATCCATGATGAGCGCGCTAACCGCATGTGGGAAGCGAGTATGGGCTCCCCCCGCAACTTTGATTCGATTCGCATCTCGTCCAAATCGCCTCATTTAGTTCGGGTTTTCCATTTGCCGCATGCATATGCAGGTGCGAACCCTTGGCGCCAGGGTGGTAACTTTTGTAGTCGGCATTTAGGGGGACACGTTCTGAGAGTGCTATGAGGGTCCCCTTTTCTTCGTGGGGCTTGATTAGCCGTGCGCTCAATTGCACGGGGTTCTTTGGGCTTGATGCGAAGAAGAGTTGGGTTGTGTTGAGTGCCTCGCTTGGTGGAAGTGCATTTCCATCTGGCGGGTCATTCTTACGTGTACGGCCAAATTGGTGCATCCCTGCAGGGTTAATCTTCTCGAGAAGTCGTGTTGTCCGCGGTTATGGATGACTTGGTGAAAGTGCTGGCTAACAAGTACTCAGACAACTTACACTTAACGATGATAACTTGACTAGTAATATAGGTTACCTCCACCATAAAAATGAATGTCACCTTAATCAACAGTGTGAGTTTCCTTGGATTGCTTCCTTAGTAGGGAGTAACACTGGATGGGTATTGTTTGGTGAGTAGTTATAGTTGGTTCTGATACGCTATCTTATCCCTTTCTTTTAGCCGGTTGTTGTAGCGCATCTCTGTAGTTAGTTAGTGCAGCCCGCTGTCGCTTCTTTGCAATAATCCCTTCCTTCCGTTCTACCCAAAGTATTTGTATCTTGTGATGATTGGTTACGCTGGTATCTTGTGAGTATGGTTTATCCACTTGCCAGTACTTAATAGTACTGACCCACGAATCCATTTCGTGGCTGCATATTCCACATTGCAGTCAACAGGTTTGAAGTCCGACGACGTTAGCTTGGGAATCCCTCCGGCTTGGCCTGGGCAGGGATTGGACGCCATCGGTTATCTTCAGGACTCTTAGTCCAATTTGTATCTTGTCCGTAGTCGGACACTATGTTGTTTCTTCCGCTGTCATTTGGATCTTTGTATTGTATCAGTTGTATCCTTGACTCGTTTGAGTCGTCTTGTATATACCTCCTCTGTTTTTGTTGTGGATTATTCGTGAACTGTTGTAATGTTATCACAAGTGGCAACCTGAAATCGGTTATTATGCGGATTTGGGTGGAAATGCCGAAATCTGCATAGTGCCCGATCCCGGGGCGTCACAACAATTTCTGATGTTCCATGTTTTTTTCATGTTATTTTCTACATGTCTTCTATACACTTTATGCCATTTTATCGATTTTCCGGGACCTATTGACATGATGCCACAGAGCCAGATCTTGTTTTCTGCTGCTTTTGGTTTCAGAGAAGTTGTTCTGGAAATATTCTTGGAATTGGACGATTCAAAAACCGGGGGTCTTAGAAATCTGTCACACACACGGAGTACGGAGGAGACCCTGAGGGGGGCACAGGGGCCCCACACCATAGGACGGCGCCCCTGGCCGCGCCATGGAGTGGTGTGGGCCCCCTGGCCGCCCACCGACGTTTACCTTTCGCCTATTTATACCCCATGGGAGGTTAACCCTAAAAATCCACCTTTTCCACGAAAAACACCCGAGGCCACCGTCACCATCAACCCTAGTTCGGAAGGGTTCTGGAGTTCTCCCCGACACATTGCCGGGAGGGGAAATGATCACCGGAGGGCTCTACACCACCATGCCCACCTCCGGAATGATGCGTGGGTAGTTCATCCTTGGACTACAGGTCCATAGCAGTAGCTAGATGGTTGTTCTCTCCTCTTTATGCCTCATGTTTAGATCTTGTGAGCTTCCCTACATGATCAAGATCATCTTATTGTAATTCTACATTTTGTGTTTCTGTGATCCGATGAATATTGAATGCTTTGTCTCTTGATTATCAATCTATCATGTTCTTTTCATGTGTATGTTATTTATGATCTTGCATGCTCTCCGTTATTAGTAGATGCTCTGGCCAAGTAGATGCTAGTAACTCCAAGAGGGAATATTTATGCTCGGCAGTGGGTTCATGCCTCCCTTTTACTCATGCTCGAGTGACTGAAACGTAACGGGTGGGGGATGTGTTGTTGCCACTAGGGAGAAAACAACGATGTTTACATTGGTTACATTACACACTTTGCTTAATGTGATTATCTGTTGCTTGCAACTTAATATCCAAAGATTGTTCGGATGATGTTCTGAGGGTAGATTATTAGTCATAGATGCAGTTGGATAACGGTCTATGTATTTTATTGTAATGCCCGCATGAAGCACATAGTAATCATCATGTCATGCATATGCACTACGGTGCAACCTTTATATCGGTCAATTGCCCAGCTGTAATTTTTTCACCACACATGTTATTTATTTATCTATGGAGAGACACCACTAGTGAACTGTGGACCTCGGTCCATTTTCCTCATACTGATAATACAACTACCACAATCACTGTTTCTACACTTCTACTACTGTTTTCACACTTCTAATACTGTTTTCACATTGTTCTCCTACTGTTTTCCACACCATATGTTTAACCTCTTTGTTTTCAGCAAAACCGGTGAGATTGACAACCTCACTGCTTCGTTGGGGCAAAGTGAATTTATTGTGTTGTGTAGCTTCCACGTTGCTGCTGAAACGGTAGTGCGCCCTACCACATCAACCGCATCAACCTTCAGAAGTTACTTCTTTCTCCTACTGGTCGATTCCACCTTGGTTTCTTTGTGAGGGAAAATTGCTGCTGTGCTCATCATACCTTTCTCTTGGGGTTTCCCAACGAGTGCAAGACCTGCACCATCAGGGGGTATTTATGCTAGATAGTGGGTTCATGCCTCCAGTAATATGGGAGAGTGACAATAACTTCTAAGATTGTGGATGTGTTGTTGCCACTAGGGATAAAATAACAATGTTTTGTCTAAGGATAATTCTGTTGTTTATATTACACACTTTACTTAATGCAATAATCTGTTGCTTGCAACTTAATACCCAAAGTTTGCTCGGAATGACGTCCTGAGGGTGGATTATTAGTCATAGGTGCAGTTGGATTACGGTCATCGTGTCATGTATATGCACTTCGGTGCAACATTTATTTTTGTCAATTGCCCAGTTGTAATTTGTTTACCCAGCATGTTATTTATATTTTATGGAGAGACACCACTAGTGAACTATGGACCTCGTCCATTCTTTTACGCTGATAACACAATCTACTGCAAACATTGTTCTCATTTCTTTCACTGCAAACAAACACCATTTTCCACACCATACGTCTAATGCTTTATTTTCAGCAAGACCAGTGAGATTAACAACCTCACTGTTTCGTTGAGGCAAAGTAATTTGGTTTGTGTTGTGTGTAGATTCCACGTTGCTGCTGAGCCTGCTAGTGCGCCCTGCCAACATCAACTGTCAATAACCTTCAGAAGTGATTTCTGGTCTGATTAAACCTTGGTTTCTTTCTGAGGAAATCTTTCCGATGTACTCTTCGTACCTTACACTTGGGATCTCCCAACGATCCTGTGTTTACCCGCCATCATACCTACATGGAAACACCCACAACCACATTGTGTTGAGTGGTTATATAATTCAGGAAAGCTGAGGGTCACACATAAGGTGCCCCCTGAAATTTTTTGTAGGTATGTATGAGGACACAATGGTATGTGATGTGTTGCCTATGGATGCATGTCACGTGCTTCTAGGCCAACCATTTCAGTTTGATTGGCGTTCCACACATGAGTGGTGTCCCAATGTATATTCCTTGTGGCATAAAGGGAAGCGTCATGTTCTGCAGCCAATGCTTGACAAGGATATCAAGGTGGATGTCGTAGGTGGATGTTGTTGCTATGAAGAAGAAGGTTCCAAGTGTCAAGATGAAACCGAGGACGGTTTCTCTTCAAGTTGGGGGGTGATGAGGGGAGGATACCTGCTTCTATCATTGCGCCACCACCGCCATCTATGTTGACAGTTGGAGTTTTCAGTTTTGCAGTCCCTCCGCTAGATGCGGTGAAACCGAACTTTAGAACACCACCGTTGATGTTGAAGTTTGGTCCACGGCGTGAGGCCAATCATTGTTAGTGTTGGGCGGCGTTAGGTGCAGCGCGTTGCATACAGGATGACCAACGATTAGATGATATTTGTCTAACTATTGAAAGTGCACTATAGTCAACTAGAGGGGGGGTGAATAGGTTGACTACCAATTTTTCTTTTCTTTTCCTTTTAGTGGGGCTTAGCAAGATAAAGTAAGGTTCTCTAGATGTGCAACTAGGTGAGCAACCTATGTGGACAAAACGATATGCGCAACGGAAGTAAAGCTTAAGGTAGTAAAGCAAACAACAAGTGTAAACAAGGAGACAAGGATATGATTCACCGTAGTTCCTTCTCAAAGAGAAGTACGTCTACGTTGGAGAGGTGGGGAGCCACCTAGGCGCTCCTCAATAGCACGGTTGTGCACACCTTGTTCTCCTTGAGCTTCTCCGGTGAGGGAGATGCTCGTTTCCACTATGAGGTCGACTTGAAGGCGTTGACCAAACCTTTACAAGGACTTGAGGTCACTCCACAAGATGGATGGAGGCTCTCAAGCAATCCGTAGCTTCTTGCAACAAGGTGGAAACTACAAGCACGAGATCTACTAAGGTTTCTAGGCCTCAAGTAGGATTCTAGATCTACTAGGTTGTGGTGGATGGATTTGAGATTCCTTTGGTGGAAGTGTGGATCTAGGTCTCCTCTAGCTCTCCACCAAGTTTGGGAGTGTTTGGGTGGACGGAGTGG
This sequence comes from Alopecurus myosuroides, assembly GCA_028641055.1. NCBI lineage: Eukaryota > Viridiplantae > Streptophyta > Magnoliopsida > Poales > Poaceae > Alopecurus > Alopecurus myosuroides. The sequence continues at coordinate 760,642,796 of CM054057.1, forward strand.
GAGATCTAGGTGGTTGAAGCTTTCATTAATGGCTAGGAGAGAGAATGGGAAAAGCTTGGCATTTAAGAGGTAGGGGAAGGGGTATTTATACCCCTTGCATTTAAGTAACCGTTTGCAGTCCAGGGGCACCGGAGGCTCCGGTGGTCTTCAGTCCGCTTCACAGCTGCGCAGCGCACCAACTCACATGTGCTGGAATACTAGGCGGAGGGTCCGGTGGGTTCTGCGGAGGTTCCGCCCACTGGAGGCTCACCGGAGGCTCCGGTGGAACCTCCGCTCTGCTCAAACAGAAAGGCAGTTTGGCGGAGCCTCCACCGGACCCCCCACCGGAGGCCATTTACACTAGGTAAAGGGAGGGCACCGGATGTCCACCGGAGGCTCCGGTGGTACCTCCGCTCTTCTCAAACAGAAGGGCATTTAAGCGGAGCTTCCACCGGAGGCGCACCGGATCCCTTTTTGCGTGCAACACATGTGTTGGAGGTTGGCGGAGCCTCCGGTGGAATTGGCGGAGGTTCCGCCCACCGGAGCTCCAGCGGAACTTCCGCTCCTGGGTCTGCTCGTTTGCTCCAGAGAGGGGTTTTGGCGGAGCCCCCACCGTACCCCCACCGGAGCCTGGGCGGAGCCTCCGGTGGATTCACCGGAGCCTCCGCTCCTGCACATTGCACTTTCCTAGATTCCTTTCTCCTTGCACTTTTCATATAAAATGATCACTTGCCCCATAGAATAAGTGAACCTGTTTAAACCTGGGCATTTCCATCTATTGAACACACATTAGATCAAATAGTTGTGTTGTCATATAATTACCAAAACGGACGATGATCTTTCATTCTCCCCCTTTTTGGTAATTGATGACAACGTAACTATTTGTATGATTATAAACACAATATGAACGGAGCTCCCCCTAAAGGTATGCTCCTTTCATATTGAGAGCATTTAGGCATGATATATAAGAATAACAGGACAACAATATCACAGTACACATATAACACATAAATAACATCATACGAGGTTCATACAAACATAATATGACATACGAGGTTCAAACAAACATAATATGACGATGTTCACGATAGATAGGAATATTGTAGATAAGCCGAAGTTCCAAATGATCCAATAAGAAACCAAACTCCCTCAAGCAAAATAAAAGATGCAAATAAAGAAGCTTGAGGGAGACCCATTCAAATGCTCGTTCCTAATATAAATCTCTCCCCCTTTGGCATCAAGATACCAAAAAGAGAGAGACCAAGATGCAAACGTCCCAAATCACTCGGAGGAGGAGGAGGCTTCCGGAGCCGGGGAGGGATCACGGCGATGAGAGCTAGTGGCTTCATCTCCTTCTTCCTCGGACCACTCAATAAGCTTGCCCTTGGAGTCCTTTGCTTGCCAATCGTCCCAATTGGTGATGCTATCAAGAACCGGGGACTCAATGGAGAGGCCTTCCTCACGAAGACGTTGACGAGAAGCGTGAGCTTTGTTGCGGTTCTTGAGTTCCTTATCATAGTGTTCTTCCCATTGATGTTGCTCTATCTTCTTGTTCAAACGAAACACTTTCTTGAGAGCTCTTGCCATCCATTTGAAAGCATTGCTAGAAGGAGGAGGTTGAGATGGACCCTCGTCTTCTTCCTCATCAACAATGATGCGAGGCCTAGCCTTGTGCTTGCGAATGGCGGGGGTGGGATGCACAACGGGTTCCGTGTGATCTTTCATGAGAAGTCTCTTTTCCGTGTGAGAGATCCAATGCTCATCATCAAGAGGTTCATTCGGAAACTTTTTATTCCATACGTGTAGGATGATCTTCATGATGAACGGCCCAAAGCAAGCATTCTTCCGGTTGACAATGGCATGCCACAACTCATTCCAAATATAATCAAGCACATCAAGCTTGTGAGGAGTGTCATCCATCCGGTGTTGATGAGTAAGGAGCATTAGGTTCTTCAAGAAACCTTGAATCTCATCCACATTGCCCGCCTTTGGGTTGATGGTCTCGCGATAGATGCGCAACATGATGTCATATGTGGGATAGAGACCCTTCACGAACCCAACGGCGTACTTCTTCCAATGATAGAGAGGAGTAAGACCATCCTTGGGAAGTGACGCGGTGTTATTGGCATGAACTCGGAACCATCCGTTAGCAAACTCTTCTCCCTTAGCAAAAGGACCAAAGTCCGGGTAGCCACCAAGAATGATACCAACATATTTCCATGTGATGTCAAGCTGTCTACCATTAGTCATCCAAATCATATTACGGTTGGTCTCATTGGAGAGATGAACCGTGGCTAGAAACTGACAAACGAGCTCTTCGTCGAAATCTTGTTGAAGAGTAATAATGGGACCAAGACCAAATTTTTGAATGAGCTCAAGAGCCTCCCCAAAGTACTTGTGATTCCTTTCCATGTGCCCAATACTAATGGCGTGTTGAGGGACGGCATTTTCCTTTGGCTTCCTCATCAAAATCTCACTATAAATTTGCCCTTGGAATACGGTGTGAAAGCGTGGATCCTTACCCCGGAATTGGGGCATCAAACGATCACGGGCAACCACATACGGGTTCTCACGCCTTTCCTCCAAGAACATAGCCTCGGACATCTTGGAGGCGGTTGGTGCGGTGTTCCTCTTGGGCAAAGTCTTCTCGGGAGCCGGGAAGCGCTTGCGCTTGCCTTGAGAGCTGTCAAGTTCTGCTTGAATCTCATCCACGGGTTGAGGCTTGCGGCGGCCGGTGGTCTTGTACCGTTGCCCTTTTCCCTTGGAACCAGAAGCATCTAAGAGAGAAAGCAAGAAGATCATGAACAAAGAGTAATGCTCGAGTCGGTAAGGCACGCACAAAACCAAGAAACCTAGATGCACATGGTGTTAGGGTTGAATAATCTAGGGTTAGGGAAAACCTCCCAACAACCGCAACGATTCAATCCTAACACGCCGTATCTAGGTTACTAGGGTGTGTACTTGAGAAATTCCACTCCTAAAACTCCAAATCCACGAATCTAGAGGCAAAGAACATGAACTCCTATGCATCCCATCCATCAACTAGATGAGAGAGAGAGAGAGAGAGCACGTACCCGCGTCGTCCATGGTGAAAAAAGGAAGGAGGGAAGGTTCCCGGAGTGTCCCAAGGCAAGGAGGAGGTATCCCCGCGGTGGAGCTCCCCAATCCGGCGGTGAGTACGGATGGCAATGGGTACCCGATACCCGCAAACCCGACGGGTACCCGCCGTAAATGGGGAGGGTTTGGTATAAGAAAAAACCCGCGGGTCTGCTTATCGGGTGAATTCTGTACCCATCGGGTGTAGCGGGGGCGGGTATGGGGGTGCCAAACCCATACCCTTTAACCCTCATACCCGTGGGACCCCACATGTCAGTGTCATGTCAGCACAAAGGCCCACATGTCATTGCACATAGGGAGGAAACCCTAAAAATCTCCTCCCGTAACCCCCCACAGCCCCACTCTCGCACTCAGTCCCTCTCCCAGCCGCCACTCTCCCTCCCGTACGCACCCAGCCCCGAGTCCCCTCCCCTACGGCCCTACCCCGAGATCCCCGAGACCCCGACCTCTCCTTGGCCCCGATCCCCCCAACCGCCGGTCGGCCGGTGAGCTGCGCCGTCGCTGCGCCCTCCAGGCAGCGCGCGCCTCATGGTCTCTCACCCTCCGCCTCTCCTCTGCGCCCCCGTGTAGGCAGTCGGTCTCGAGCAACCGGAGTACCGGACCATGGCTTCCGTGGAGATGAGCGACGGCGACTCCATCGAGGGCCCGGTTGAGCTCGAGCAGGAGGTGCAGTCCATCCCCACTCCTCCGTCGCCTGTACCGTGTGGGGAGACGACGGCACAGATACCGCCGGCGGGAAGCGGAGGGCGGATGGCCTTCTTGCTAGGGATGAAGCCGGCGCCGTCGAGCTCGAAGGGAGGCAGCGCACGCGAGGGTTTGCCGCCGGTTGGGGCCACTGGGAGGTGCCGGAAGAGGGGCCGGACTCCCGTTGCTTCTTCTTCCGATGGCGAGAGGCCGGTTCCGAAGAAGGGGAGGCAGAAGGAGAAATCTCCTATGTATGATTTCACTCTTAGTCTCTTAGATGGTGTAGATGCTTGCTGTTACAACTTGTAGATGCATTTGATTTGATAGCCAAGAACCATGTATTTTAGATGTAGTAGATGCTTGCTGTTACAACTTACAAGTTTAGGGTGATGTTCATTTAGTTGGCTGCTGTTTTAGGAATTAGGATAGATGTTCATTTAGTTAGCTACTGTTTTTTTTATTTAGTTAGCTATTGTTTTTTCCTCATGTATTTTAGATGTAGTAGATTGTTGGCTGCTGTTTTAGGATAGATGTATAGCTACTGTTTTTTTTTATGTAGTTAGGTACTGTTTTTCATTTAGTTAGTTGCTGTTTTGGACTAGAATAGTTAGTGTTAGCCTCTGTTTTTATGTACTTTTGCTATTGTTTTCTATTTAGTTTAGCTCTTGTTTTCCATTTAGTTTTGTGGCTGTTTTCTATTTATTTTGTATGAAATTGCAATTGAATTTGTTATCCATTTCATACAGTGGTACAAGCTGTAGTAGCCAAGCCCCATCGGATTCGGTGTGAACGACATTTCTGATGATGATGATGACGTGGGTGGAGGTGAATGCTGTAGCAGCGGCTAGAGCGGCTACACGTAGGCTAACTTCTGATGTGTGGCTTGAGATGAAGAAAGAGCTTGTGAATGGAGAATGGAAAGGCATATGCAACTATTGTCACAAGTCTCTTACCGCAGGCTCGAAGAGTGGTACTTCACATCTGCGGGATCATTTGAAAGTATGTACTCTTAGGCAGTTAAAGTTGAATAGTAAGAATGGAAAATCAATGAGTCAGTCTTCATTGAGAATGACTGCCCAAGCTGATGGGAAGGTCAATGTAGAGACATATACATTTGATCAAGATACCGCTAGGGAAGAACTTGGTAATATGATAGTGTTGCATGACTACCCATTGAGTATTGTTGACCATGCTGGATTTAGGAGGTTTGTTGGTGCACTTCAGCCACTATTTCATCTTCATACAAGGAACACTATCAGGTTTGTAGTTGTTCATGTACAACATCATTATTCATTTCTGTCATTGTCTTGAGTTTTGAATGATGAGCTAACCTTTGTATTTTGTTTTGTAGGAAGGATATAATAGAAAGATATGAAAAGGAAAAAGCCAAGGCAATTGAGTATATGACAATGTTGCAATCAAGGGTGGCTATCACCACTGATATGTGGACAGCTGACAGCCAAAAGAAGGGCTACATGGCTGTTACGGGTCATTTTGTTGATGAATCATGGAAGTTGCGAAGCATTCTTATGGGGTATATTGGCAATATGATAAGTTTATGTTTTTATAGATTTATAGCTGCTGTTTGCACACATAATTGGTGCTGTTTTGGTTGTCGAATAGGTGCTAATAGGTGATGTTTTCACACATAATTGGTGGTGTTTTTTATTGTCACATATGTGCTGTTTGCATAGTTAAAAGTTGCTGTTTTTATAGATTAATAGCTGCTGTTTGCACACATAATTGTTGCTGTTTTGGATGTCGAATAGGTGCTAATAGGTGCTGTTTTCACACATAATTGGTGGTGTTTTTTATTGTCACATATGTGCTGTTTGCATAGTTAAAAGTTGCTGTTTTTATTGATTAATAGCTGCTGTTTTCACTCATAAGTGGTGCTGTTTAGGATGTCGAATAAGTGCTAATAGGTGTTGTTTGCATAGTAAAAAGTTGCTGTTTTTACTGATTAATAGCTGCTGTTTTCACTCATAAGTGGTGCTGTTTTGGTTGTCGAATAGGTGCTAATTGGTGATGTTTCCATTGTTAATTGCTGCAGGTTCATATATGTGCCAGCACCACATACCGGAGATATTATAGCTGAAGAGCTGCACGAACTATTGATGGAATGGAATTTGGATGAGAAGTTGATGACCGTTACAGTTGACAATTGCACAGCAAATGACAGGGCAGTTGAGGTATTGGTGGGCAAACTAGGGAAGTCCAAACTGCCCTTAGAAGGTACAATGCTTCACATGCGATGTTGTGCTCATATATTGAATCTTATAGTGAAAGATGGCTTAGATGCAATGAAAACTGCTACACACAATATTAGAGAAAGTGTTGCCTATTGGACTGCCTCAGCTAAGAGAGCTGAGAAATTTGAAGAGATGGCTAGGTATAAGAAAGTAATAATCACAAATAAGATGAGACTAGATTGTAAGACTAGGTGGAATTCTGTCTATGTTATGCTCAACAATGTTTTGCCCTATAGAACTGTCTTTGAAAGAGCCAAAGTATTAGACAAGCAATATGCAAATTTGCCTACTCCTGCTGAATGGGATTTTGCTGCTGATGTTGTTCCTAGGCTTAGTTTATTCTATGAGATCACGACATTGTTCTCGGGTAGAGATTATGTCACTGCCAATGTGTTCTTTCCTAAAATTTGTGAAATCAAGATGAAAATTAGGCAGTGGACAGGCTCTACAGATGTGATTATCCAAATAATGTGTGAAAATATGATAGAAAAGTTTGATAAGTAATGGAATGATATTCAAGGGCTGATGGGCATGGCTACACTACTTGACCCTAGATATAAGAGGCAAATGTTGGTTGCATGTTATGCAATGTTGCATGGCATTGAGCCAATCTCTTATGAATGCAATGAGAAGGTTGATGCTGTTGTTGCTAATCTCCACAAATTGATCAAAGAGTATGAAGTGGAAGAAGATAAAAAACAGCCGGTTGCAGATTCTTTGTCTTCAATGCCTACTCCAGCCATTATGTCTTTCTTTCATGACATTGTAGCACAACAAAGGCCCGCAATGGCTAGAGTTCAAGGTGAGATAGAGCATTATTTGGCTGATGACTTGGTACCATATATTGACAAATTTGATGTGTTGGAATGGTGGAAAGTGGCTGGTAGAAGGTACCCAACACTAAGGAAGCTAGCAAGAGATATATTTGCTATTCCTGTCACAACGGTTGCTTCGGAATCGGCATTTAGTATGAGTGGTAGGATAGTAAATGATCATAGGAGCCGCCTCACTTCTAAAATGCTTGAGGTATTGATGTGCTATCAGAATTGGCTTAGAAACAAATACAAAGGTGAGTAAGATGATGCATTTTATATCATTGATCTCTTATGTTCTTAGTTATGCTTGTGAGCAAATGATTCAAATTTTGTTTCTTACAGATGCTCACATGGGTGAAGGAAGCTTCTGGACTTGTCTTCAAGACACACAAGAAGAGAATGAGGTTTATTTGTACTCATGCATTTTGGTTTGTACCATATTTTTTGATTGCATAGCTCTAAATTTGTAACTTACATGCTTGTCAATTTTTTGTAACTAGGACGCGGGTATGACATCCATGTGAGACATCATTGCTGCAACATGCTCGAGTTGGAGCTTCGAGGCTTCAAGTTTGATGGAGTTGGACTTCATGTTCTTTGTCTTTGATCAAAAACGTTGTCATGAACTTGTTTGTTGTTGAACATGTATGCATTCAGTGAACTATTTGGTGTTGAACTTGTATAATTGGTGCTGAACTTATGATTCGGGTAGTGTGTGCTGAAACCTGTTATTTACTCTCAGGTTGTTGTTATTTGCTATCAGTTTGTTGCTGTCAGATTGCTGGTATTTACTATCAGATTGTTGCTGTCAGTTTTACTGCTATTTGCTGTCATTTTGTTGCTGAAACAAGCGAAATCCTGTCATTTTTGTACTGCTATTTGCTGTCATTTTCTTGCTGAAACAAGCAAAATCCTGTCATTTTTTTACTGTTATTTGCTGTCTTTTTTACCGCAGCAGAATCTTGGCGGGTACCCGTCGGGTGGTGGGTACCCGGCGGGGGCGGTATGGTAAAATTCTATACCCGCCAGCGGGTATGGGGGCGGGTGACGGGGGCGGGGTGAAGGGGCGGGTGAGGGTATGGGGGTGCCAAACCCGCACCCGAACCCGGCGGGTGCCATCCGTAGCGGTGAGAGGCTTGAGGGCGGCGGCCGTTCGTGAGGAAGAAGAAAGGGGCGGGTGGGGAAAATGAGATGGGATCTCACTTTACCCCGCACGCCCCAACCCTTATCCACGAAATTTTCCGCCAGCGGAGCCTCCGGCCCTTTTGTCCACTAAACAGTTTTGTTTAGGCCCGCTGAGCAAATATGCGCCAGCGGAGCCTCCGGTGATAGAAACCACCGGAGCCTCCGCCCAGCCAAATTTTCGCGCGCCAAGATTGTAAAAACACGAGCATTTCGATAGAAACAATGGTTTGGGCAAAGGAGGCCTGGGTTGGAAAAACGTCACTGATATACGAGAGACATTACTCGACGGGGTCCGCAAAAAGCAACAAAAAAGATAGAAGACCGAACCCATACGAGTTGTCGAGACGGAGATATGATAGGCGTGAAAGATCCAAAACACACAAAATGGTCGGTGGCCGAGGCCACCATGTTTGAGTGTGTAACTTGGCACCGCGAAGATATATCTTGGGTCCAAAATTACTACTCACAATTAAGCACAATAAGTCACAAATGACTAGATATGCAATGATGATTTATTTTTCGCATAATAGGAGGAGTGCATATTCATGAGTTGAGTAGTGCTCCCCCTATGTCCATGCCTACATCTAAGCCTAATAGCATGCATAATGAGGGTAGATATGCAAGGTTTCAAGTGAAGTTGGAGGAATCTATGACATTTAGTTCATTCCTCAAAGCTCGAAATCTTGGTTCATCAAGGGCCTTCGTAAAGATATCGGCAAGTTGATCCGTCGTGGAGACATATGAGAGATCAATATCACCCTTCTCAACATGATCCCGAATGAAATGATGACGGATCTCAATGTGCTTCGTCTTGGAATGAAGAACCGGGTTGTAGGCGATCTTGATAGAACTCTCATTGTCACAAAGAAGAGGCACCTTGTCAAAATGAATACCATAATCCTTCAAGGTTTGCCTCATCCATAGCAATTGGGCACAACAACTTGCCGCGGAGATATACTCGGCCTCGGTGGTGGAGAGAGCAATGCAATTTTGCTTCTTAGAAGACCAACATACCAAGGAGCGGCCAAGGAATTGACAACCCCCGGATGTGTACTTCCTATCCGTCTTCTCTCCCGCATAATCCGCATCCGAGTATCCAATGAGCTGAAAGCTTGAACCCTTGGGGCACCAAAGACCGAAATTTGGGGGTATGAACTAGATATCGAAAGATTCGTTTCACAGCTTCCAAATGACTTTGCCTTGGGGAGGCTTGAAACCTTGCACATTTACCTACGCTATACATGATATCGGGTCTAGATGCACAAAGGTAGAGCAAAGAGCCAATCATGGAGCGGTATACCTTTTGATCTACCTCTTTACCGTTGGGGTCGGGTTTCAAGTCGGTGGTTGTGGACATAGGAGTCTTCATAGGTTTGGCATCATTCATATTAAACCTCTTGAGCATGTCTTGAGTGTATTTGGCTTGCTTGATGAAAGTCCCTTCATAATATTGATTGACTTCAAAGCCAAGGAAGAACTCCAACTCTCCCATCATAGACATCTCAAACCTATCGGTCATAAGCTTGCAAAACTCCTCATTGAACAAGGTGTAGTAGACCCAAAAATGATGTCATCCACATAGAGTTGGCATATTAACAAGTCACCTCCAACCGTCTTGGTAAAGAGGGTGGGATCGATTAAACCAACATTAAACCCGCGATCTACTAGAAACTCTTTAAGGTGCTCATACCACGCACGTGGAGCTTGTTTAAGTCCATAGAGCGCCTTATCAAGTTTATAGACATGATCGGGGTGGTTGGGATCCTCGAAACCCGGAGGTTGCTTGACATATACTAACTCATTAATGGGACCATTAAGGAAAGCACTTTTGACATCCATTTGTTGTAACTTGAAGTTATGATGAGATGCATAGGCAAGTAAGATACGAATGGATTCAAGGCGAGCTACGGGGGCAAAGGTTTCAACGAAATCGATACCTTCGACTTGAGAAAAACCTTGGGCCACCAATCTTGCCTTGTTGCGAATGACAATGCCATCTTTGTCTTGCTTGTTCTTGAACACCCATTTGGTGCCAATGACATTTTTGCAATCCTTGGGTCTTGGCACTAATTTCCACTCTTTGTTGCGCTCGAAGTTATTGAGTTCATCATGCATGGCTTCAAGCCAATCTTGATCTTCGAGAGCTTCATATACCTTCTTGGGTTCAATGAAAGAGACAAAAGCATGAGCCTTGCTAAAATCCGCCAATTGCCTTCTAGTTACCACTCTTCCACGAACTTGTCCAAGAATCATGTCCTCCGTATGACCCGCTCGTTCAAGATTCTCTAGCATTCTCTTTGCTCTACGAGCTAGTATCTCCTCCAAAGATTCCTTGGACATTGATTGAGAATCACCTTCTTCATCGGAGACATGTCCATCTTCATTTTGTCCTTGATCAAAGATGGGTGATGAATCACCACTAGGTTGAGCATTCTCAATAATAATAGAATCTTGATCATGATTTAGATGTGTTGCTTGGCCTTGTTCATTAGCTTGGCCTTGATTGTTAGCTTGAGGGCTTGGTGCATCTTGTTGGATAGCTTGATCATCAATAGGTGTAGTCAATGGCTCCACTTGAGTGGGGCATAGTGAAAGTGCAAACGCGCTTAAATCATCTTGTTTTGGTGTTTGTTAACAACACATGTAATCTAATAGGTGTTGATGTATTTCAGGGGTTTACTTCAACGTATTATCATTAGTGGTGCTGAGGTACAAAAAGGAGCTGTTGTCCAAATCTCTGTTCACTGGAGTTTTCTCCAGGCCGGAGTCTCCGGTCTACCAGACCGGAGTCTCCGGTGTGGATATTTGCTCCAAGGAATTCGCTAAGGAATTCTGGTGTCGCGTACTGTACCCACACCGGAGAGTGTACGGAGACTGTCCGGAGTCTCCGGTGTGGGATCTTCTTCAAAGGATTTCGCTAAGGACTTGGTGGTGTCGCGCACTGTACCTACACCGGAGACTTACCGGATACTTACCGGAGTCTCCGGTATGAGTACATTTTTTCCTTCATTCGCAAGACCACAGACACCCTCTGTGCATATTCGAAGCACCAAGACCGGAGTCTCCGGTCCACCTGACCGGAGTCTCCGGAGTGGATATTCTCTGAAGAATTGGGACACCGGAAACTGTCCGGAGTCTCCGGCCCAGACCGGAGTCTCCGGTCTTTACACCGGAGTCTCCGGTGTGAGTTTCGCCAGGATTGCTCCAACGACTCTTTGCATTTATGGGGGGGTATAAATACCCCCTCCCCTCCACCTACCTCAAGTCAGCTCGACCAGACTTAAAGACACCATTGTTGGAGCTCAACCACCTTGCTAGATCTCCCAATCCAACCACCCAAAAGCCTAGATCTTTGGAGGATTGAAGGAGAAGGCCCCGATCTACGTCTTCACCAACCGGATTTCATTTCCCCTCTCCTTTGCTTGAGGAATCTTGGCCTAGGGTTTCCTCATGTGGAGAACCTAGGCTTCTTGCTACTCTTGGTGATTTGTGAGTGTTGGGAGCCCCCAATTAAGTTGTGGGTGTGTGCCCCAAACTTGTTTGTAAAGGATTTGATCCCCGCCTCAAAGGGGTTCTATAGTGGAAGGTGAACTAGGCCTTTGTGGCGGAGTTCATCGGAGAATAGGGTGAGGCCTTCGTGGCGTTGAGTAGGCCTTCGTGGCGAGCTCACACCCCTCCAACGAGACGTACTCCCTTAACAAGGAGGAACTCGGGAATACATCGTGTCTCCGTGTGCTTCCATCGGTTATCTCGTTCCTCCCTATTTACTTACTAGTACTTGTTACATTTATTGTTGTACTAGTTTTATTAAGTGTTGTTCTAGTTGCCTTAATTGCTTGCCTTGTCATATAGGTAAATTCACCCCTAGTTGCATAATCTAGAGAATTTACCTTCTTGTCAAGCCTAAATCTTAAGAAAAATTAAAATTGGTCGTAGCACCTATTCACCCCCCTCTAGGTGCCTATACTTTACTTTCAATTGGTATCAGAGCCTCGGCTCTTCTATCGGGCTTAACCGCCTAAGAGTTTAAGTATGGGTGATGAGGATGACGCTCCGTCCGAAGGAAATGTGACCATGAATGATCTCAATGCTTTGAGAGAATCATTGACCTCATCCATAGACACTAAATTTGAGGAGTTGCGTCTACTCATGACAACACTCCTCAAAGCCAAGGAACCGGAGGTGGTCGACTCATCCCCTCTGGAAACGAGGGTGCCAAGAAAGGGGTTGATGGTGAACCACTTAAAACTGCTTCCGCCGAACAATCCGCTAAGAAGGTGCGAGTGGAAAGGAAGGATATCATGCCGTTGAAGGCCAATATTCTCCCGATCCTCCCATTCCTTTTCCTCATATAATTCCTAGGGGAGATCCACCTAAAATTGATGCATATTCTTTTCGTGAATGGCAATACTACATGGAGACTCACTTGAACTCTTCTTGTATAGATCTTTGGAGAATCACTCGTGATGGATACAAGCCATATGATCCCAAGAATCTCACAAGAAGAGAGGTTGTAGATTGCCAACTCAATTACACCGCTTTATCCATCCTTCATCAAGCCGTGGGCCCCAATCACATGCCGCATCTTCAACACTTCTCCACCGCCAAAGAGACATGGGAGGCACTTGTCCTCATGTTTGTTGGGAATGAAAGCATGCAAAGAAATCGCTATGACACCTTGACCAATGAGGCCGAAGGATTTTTCATGCGTGATGGAGAAGATCACGTTGACATGTATCGGAGACTCAAATCTCTTGCCACCGCTTTCTCTAATGCGGGTGCAACACATATTGATGATGCTTGGATCAAGAGGAAGTTCATAATTGCCGTGATGCCTTTTGAGGGCACGGATATGAAGAGCATTCAAGGGAGACATGATTTCTCCACCATGACCTCTACTCAAGTCATGCAAGAATTGAGGTCCTACAAAGTGCAAACCAAGAATGCTCTTGACAACCGTGCTAGGGCCATTGGGATGCATCAAGGAGCTTCCGTTGCTTTGAAGGCCAAGGTGTTGGCAAGAGAAGTTGAGAATGATGAAGATGGTGAAGAAGCATTGCCTCCATTGAAGGAACAAGAATATGATCCCGTTCTAAAGGATCTAATAGCTCTCCGTGCAAAAGTTTTGGAACAATCCCCCAAAAGGCAAGAAATTTGTTGAGGAGAAGACCAAGTCTCGTTATGGTAATGATGGGGCTCAAAAAGTGAGATCTTGCTTCAATTGCCAAGACAAGTACCATTTCATTGCGGAGTGCCCCTATGAGAATAGAGAGAACCATAGCGGCAAGCTCATCCGCAAGGAGAAGTCCAAGGTTGAATACAAGAAACCTCATTTCAAGAAGAAACATTTCAACAAGAAGAACCCCACCAAGTTTGTGCTCTTGACTCAAGAGGAGTATGATTCCGGGAGTGATGAAGAAGAAGAAACCACAAGTGAAGTGGCCGCTCTAGCTATTGCTTCCACTCCATCTTCGTCATCTCTCTTTGAATCCCCCAATGAAAATCTTCCTCAACGCAATGCCAAGTGCTTCATGGCCAAGGCCACGGAGGTATCATCTTCTCCTAACTCTAAGACCCCTAGTGAACTAGAACATATTGCTAGTCTTAGAGAAGAAGAGGAAAGGGCCTCTTTGGACCGATTTATGTCTAACATGCAAGGGGAGACCAAGAAGTACTTTGAGCATCTCATGAGGCAATTGGGAGAGGCCCAAGAGGCCCTTGAGAAGAAAGGTGAGATTGAGAGAAGGGATGCGGATGAAATTGCATCCCTCTCAATGACTCTTGAAGAAGAGCATGATGGTAGAGTTTCTCTAGAGGATGAACTTGAAACTATTGAAACTACTCATAATGAACTTGTCTCTAAAATCATTAAGGAACTTGATCTTGCTATTGCTAAATATAAAAAGGCTAAAAAGGATAAAGTAGAGTTTGGGGTTGGTCATGGTAAACTAACCGAGTAGTTTGAAAAACTAACCATTGCTCACAAAGCTTTGGAAAGCCAACACTCATCCCTCAAAAAGTTGCATGAACAACTTCAAACTCAACTTACTCAATCTAACCATCCTAGCACTTCTACTTCTTCTTGTGATCATGCAAAAATTATTGAAGAAAATGCTAGGTTGAAGGATGAGCTAGCAAGGCTCAAGGGCAAAAGCACTCAAGTTGAAAAGGTGGTGCTTGCCACCCCACAAGTGGTTGCCCCAAGCACCAATGCGGTCATTTCTAGACCACAAGTAAGTGCTCCAAGGCAACAAGTGGGCAAACAAGGTCTTGGCTATGTAGCCAAGAAAAGGAACAAGAAGAAGAAGAACAAGAAGAAGAACAAACATGGTGCTTCGGGTGGTATTGTCATGAGGGACAACACTACTCGTAGCTCCTCCGCGGGAACTAACAACCCACACCATTTCTTATATGTTGATTATTATGGTGTTGTGCAAGCTAAATATGTTGGTCCTATTGAGGGTTTTATTGACTACACTATATGGGTTCCAAAGACCCTTGTTGCTAACATGAAGGGACCCAACTTGGGTCCTAACTCTAGTCAATGATCTCTTGCAGGACTATGCTTCCGGTGGGACTAAATGGATTCTTGATAGTGGATGCACTAATCATATGACCGGAAGCAAAGAACTTGTGACGGAGTTGCAACCAAATGACATCCAAGCAACCGTCACCTATGGGGACTCGTCCAAGTCTAAGGTATCCGGATTTGGCAAGGTTGTGGTGGCTCCCGATATCACTATCGTGAACGTCATGCTTGTCGAATCCCTTGGTTACAATTTACTTTCCGTCCGCTCTCTTAGTAAGATGGGTCTTTCCGTCTTCTTTGATGGTGATATTGTGGTCCTTTTGAGAAGCAAGACTCTTGACGTCGTTCACGTGGGACATGTTGAAAATGAGTTGTATGTGGTGGACTTTTCAAAGTCAACCAACACTCAAGCAATGTGTCTTTTCGGGAAGGCGGACTTGGGATGGTTGTGGCATCGCCGCCTATCCCATGTCAACATGAGAACTTTGCAGAGTCTTCACAAAAGTGGCCTTATTGTTGGACTAAAAGAAAATGTTTCCTTTGCAAAGGATCGTGTTTGTAGGTCGTGTGTTGAAGGGAAGATGCATGACATTGTGCACAAGGCCAAGACTATTATTTCATCAAAGAGGATCTTGGAGCTTCTCCATGTTGATCTCTTTGGTGCCGTGCCCGAGGCAAGTCTTGGCGGCAAGAAGTATTGCTTAGTGATTGTCGATGATTACTCAAGATACACTTGGGTTTATTTCTTCAAGTGCAAGAGTGAGACCCAACAAACCATCATCGACTTCTCCAACGAAGTGCAACGTCAACACAATGTGCAAATCATGGCTATTAGGAGTGATAATGGTTCGGAGTTCAAGAACTATACATTGAATGAATTTCTTAGTGAAGAAGGCATTCGCCACCAATACTCCGCCACTTACACTCCTCAACAAAATGGTGTTGCCGAAAGGAAGAATCGCACTCTCTTGGATATGGCAAGGACTATGTTGGCGGAGTACTCTTCTCCCCAATATTTATGGGCCGAGGCCATATCCACCGCATGCCACTCCTCCAACCGCCTCTACATCCGCAAAGGCTTGTGCAAGACCCCATATGAGATCCTCACCGGCAACAAGCCCAACGTATCCTACTTCCGTGTATTCGGTTGTAAGTGCTTTTATTTGATCAAGGGTATTAGGTTGTCGAAATTTCAATCCAAAACTATTGAGGGTATTTTTGTTGGTTACGGTGCCGAATCCCACACTTATAGAGTCTATGACAAAGCCTCACGGATTGTCATAGAATCTTGTAGTGTGGTTTTCGAGGAAAATGACGGCTCCCAAGTGGCGCAATTTCATGTTTCAAATGTAGATGTTGAAATGCCTCAAGAAGCCATAGGAAGGATGGGTGTGGGATTCTTCCGCCCCATCGAGGGACACCTTATGGCGACTCGAGAAGGACTATGCTCTACCCAAGTGGAGCCCTCCTCTACATTTGAAGATCAAGCCAAGGAGCCAACCACTTCACCTAACCGAGAACATATTCAAGACCCTCCTCTCATTGATCAAGTGACTCCGCAAGTCGTACCCACTCCTCTCACTAATGCGAGTCAAGATCAAGGCCAAGATCAATCATCCTCTTCTTCTTCTCAAGTTGAAGCTAGTATTTAAGATATTGTTGATAACGATGTTGATGATCAAGGCCATGTTGGTCAAGATGGGGACCCGAATGATCAAGATGATCAAGTGATTCCTCCTCGCAATAATGAGGAGATCGAAGCCCGTCGCATCAAAAGGATAAGAAGAGCTTTGAAGCAAATTGATGCCCAAGATGACAAGGTCTTGGAGGATGTTCAAACTAGAAGGTCCACTAGAAGGCAATTGGCTCATTTTTGTGAGCATCAAGCTCATATCTCTATGGTGGAGCCTAAGAAAGTGTATGAAGCTCTTGAGGACTCCGATTGGGTTGAAGCTATGCATGATGAGCTCAATAACTTTGAGCGCAACAAAGTTTGGAGATTGGTTGAGAAACCCAAGGATTGCCACAATGTTATTGGCACCAAGTGGATTTTCAAGAACAAGCAAGATGAGAATGGCATTGTCATTAGGAACAAGGCAAGATTGGTCGCTCAATGTTACACTCAAGTTGAAGGCATTGACTTTGATGAAACCTACGCGCCCGTGGCTCGCCTTGAGTCCATCCGTATCCTCCTTGCTTATGCATCCTCACATAATTTCAAATTGCAACAAATGGATGTGAAAAGTGCTTTCTTGAATGGTCCACTAAAGGAGGAGGTATATGTCAAGCAACCTCCGGGGTTCGAGAATCTCAACTTTCCCAACCACGTTTACAAACTTGACAAGGCTCTCTATGGTCTCAAACAAGCACCTCGTGCTTGGTATGAGCACCTTAGGGAGTTGTTAGATGATCGTGGTTTCGAAGTTGGGAAGATTGACCCCACTCTCTTCACCAAGAGAGTAAAAGGAGAGCTTTTCATATGCCAACTCTATGTGGACGATATCATCTTTGGCTCAACTAACCAAGCTTTCAATAATGAGTTCTCTAAGCTTATGACTGACAGGTTCGAGATGTCTATGATGGGTGAGCTTAAATTCTTCCTTGGCTTTGAGATCAAGCAATTGTCCCGTGGTACCTTCATTTCTCAAGCCAAGTATACTCAAGACATGCTCAAGAGGTTTAACTTCCAAGAGGCAAAGATCAAAACCACTCCTATGCAAGTCAAGTGTCATCTATCACGCAATCCAAAAGGGAGTAAGGATGTGGATCAAAAACGTTATCGTTCTATGATTGGTTCTTTGCTCTATCTTTGTGCATCTAGACCCGATATCGTTTTGAGTGTAGGTGTGTGTGCAAGGTATCAAGCGGCTCCTAAGGATTGCCACTTAGTGGCGGTTCATAGGATCTTTCGTTATTTGGTTCATACCCCAAGATTTGGTTTGTGGTACCCAAAGGGGGCACAATTCTCTCTCAATGGTTATACGGATTCCGATTGGGCGGGTGATCAAGATGATAGGAAGTCAACTTCCGGGGCTTGCCAATTTCTTGGTAGGTCCCTTGTAAGTTGGTCCTCGAAGAAACAAAATTGTATTTCACTCTCCACCGCCGAAGCCGAATATGTTGCCGCCGCAAGTGCATGCACTCAATTGCTATGGATGAGGCAAACTCTCAAGGAATATGGAGTTCATTTGGACAAAGTGCCTCTTCTATGTGACAATGAAAGTGCTATCAAGATTGCATACAATCCGGTGCAACACACAAGGACGAAGCACATTGAGATTCGCCACCACTTCATCCGTGATCACGTAGCGAGAGGAGACATTGCACTAAGTTATGTGCCCACCAAGGACAATCTTGCGGATATTTTCACGAAGCCACTTGATGATGCAAGATTCTTGTTCTTGAGGAATGAGCTAAATGTGATTGATTCAAGGAGCTTGACTTGATTATCTTGCACACACCCCTATAGATGAAACTTTTTCGAGTCTAGGTGTAGGCATGGACATAGGGGGAGTGTTATCCTAACACATTGGGTTCTCCCTCCCCCCATTATGCCCAAAGCAAAAATTCATTGTGATCTCTCTTTTTCTAATGTTGAATTGTGAGCTTCAATGTTGAGTAATGGCAATGCCCCCAAGATATATCTTCGCGGTTGCATACCATGAACTCTTACATGGTGGCCTAGGCCACCAACCTCTTCCGTGAAGAATTGGTTCTTATTTGCGAGCTTTTGGCATTTTTTTTGTTAAGGGATGTACTCACCATTTGATGTTCTTCGTTTCTTTCTCGTTGTTTTTTAGTACATTTTTTTCCCTCTTTGTGTTGCTTCTGTTTTTTCCTGCCAAAATCTCATGTTTGTTGTTTTTGAGCATTACATGTTCTTTTGGGTAGTGTTTCTGGCGAACGACTGGAGACTCCGGTGTACCATACCGGAGACTCCGGTGTTAACACCGGAGACTCCGGTGTGCTGCGGGTGCTATTTAAGCTGGGGGCTGAGGGAAGTTAGGGTTTCATTCCCCACTTCCCCCACGCCCCCCAAAGCTCTGCTGCGCCGCCGCCACCGCCAGGAGCCGTCCCGGGCGATTTCCTTCGCCCAAAGTCGTCCCCCAACCTCCCCCTTGCCTCTCCCATCCGTGGGAGGGACAATGGCAGGCCAAGGAAGCAAGGGTACAACATCTCCCCACGTTTTTTCTCTGTTTTGCATCTAGATCTGAAAAACTAGGTGATTTCTTTGGGGATGTTGCACTTACTGTTGGTAGAACTTCCTCTGGCTAGTTTTTGTGTACAGAACATGCTTAGATTCACCAGTAGTACCCCCTGTTAAGAACCCTGCACTTTGCTGTTTATCAGACCGGAGACTCCGGTGTCTCAGACCGGAGACTCCGGTGTCTCGGACCGGAGACTCCGGTGTGGTTCTTTCAGCTGCGTCTTCTGGTGCATCTGTAGTGTTTCTGCACCTCTTTGGACATGTATGCTCATTTTTTTTGTTTTCTCTGTTGTTGTTTCGTTTGTGTTGGCTTTCAGGAACAAAGCAGAAGGCCGTGGTCAAGCGTAGTTCTCGTCCTCACTCCCGCAACTATATGGTCATTGATGAAGCCACCGGTCTTTATGGTCAGAGGGGTGCCTTTGAGAGTGAGAGGCGTCAGAAAAACAAGCACGAGCACAGAATGAATGCTGAAATTGCAAAGAAGGCAAGATATGATTCTTTATCCTCAGTGGTATCCTTGAGCAAGAAGGAGTACAGGCTTATGAGGGGTCGTCCTTTCTTCGAGATGCCCCGCACTGCTCATACAGCCCACTATTGGAGGAGGGAGTCCGAGTTGATCATGGATGAGATCTATACTCGGTTCAGGCAGCCCGTGTGTCCACAGAAAGTCCTTGACTTAGAGGCACTTGGCAGATCTGAGTACTTTGAGGAGGCAGTCTGGATCACTAGGAAGCTGGGTCTCGAGCATCTTGTGGGCATTCAGAACTACAACCCTCCTATTATTCAGCAGTTCTTTGCCACTGTCACTCTTGCTGAAGATGAGAAGGTCACTATGAAGTGGATGTCTGGGACAGTGGAGTGCGAGTCGTCCATGGAACGATTTGCTGAGCTTCTTGGTTACCCTTGGGGAGAAGGGAATGGTGAGCGTATGCACGTTCATGGAGTTGCTTATGATAAGAAGCGCATGGCTCCTATGTATGACAAGCTCTCCAGCTGCGGCACTGCCAAGAATCTGAAGAGGGTCTACAACATTTGCCTTCGTCTCTTTCGCTGCAACATTGCTCCCAAGGTTGGGAATGTTGATGCTATTCGTGGTGGCCTAGTGAACCTCCTTTATCAGGCCTTCCAGTGTCACCTTGCTGGCCCTGATGGAGAGGGTTTTGAGATTGATGTGATGCACTTTATTAAGGAGGTGATTTACTGTGCTATGATCGAGATCAAGAAGGTGCCTGTCTATGCTCCATATGTGATGAGGCTCATTCTTGACCAGCTGCCTAGCTTAGCCCACGATACTGTGCACCCTGTTGGCTCTCTCCAGATTCTGACCGGCCGCTCTCGTGAGGATGACACTCCCATGGGGGATGTTGAGGCACCTTCTCGCTCTAGGAGGAAGAATGTCGATCCTCCCTCTCGCCGTTCTAGCAGGGAGGAGACTCAGGATGAGATGAAGAAGCTCACGTGGTTCCAGCGTAACATTCTATGCATGACTGTGGCTGTGCACAAGGAGAACCATGCTGCTTATAAGGAGCGACGCGAGCTGAAGAAGATGATCACCAAGCTGCATGATCATGCGGGCCTTGGTGCTACACCTCCTATGGGTACTCCTCCCACTACTCCACCCACCCCTCCCACCGCTTCTGTGACTATGTCCTATGAGGGGTGGAACATTGATCAGTTTCCATGGGGTGACTTTGAGGATGTCACCTCGGCTCCTTCTACCTCGACTCACCATGCTAGGACCCCGGAGATTGAGGAAGACTTTGTTGATGATCAGCCTGAGGATGATCCAGAGGATGAGGACCTTGGTGACTTTGCCTCCGGTGATGATGATGATGATGCTGGGAGTGGAGCTGATGATGATGATGGTGACACGGAACCAGGGGAGGATGATGATGAGGACTACGAGGATGAGGACTGAGCTTTTGGACCGCGTTGTTCTCTTCGCCCCTTTTTGGTGTCTCGATGCCAAAGGGGGAGAAGTAGCTTTGGCTTGGCTTCTCCACTTTGCTTTATTTGCTTCGGAACACAAGTCGTTGAACTTGATTTGCCTCTTATGGCTTGTGTTCCCACTATCTTAGTTGATTTCGATTTACGTGTTTAGTGAACTATGGTTGTTATTTGTGAGAGACCTTGTGGTGAAGCTATCTTATATTTATCATTATTCAGTATGCTTTATCCTTGTCTCTACTCTTGTAATTGTTCACTAATGTTTGTTCTAGTGGGGCTTTGTTTGTGAAAAATAGGGGGAGCTCACTTTGTGAGTGCTCTATCTTTTACAAACTTAGCCTAGCTATGATTTAATTGCCAAATTATGTGTGTTGTCATCAAACACCAAAAAGGGGGAGATTGAAAGTGCAAACGCGCTTAAATCATCTTGTTTTGGTGTTTGTTAACAACACATGTAATCTAATAGGTGTTGATGTATTTCAGGGGTTTACTTCAACGTATTATCATTAGTGGTGCTGAGGTACAAAAAGGAGCTGTTGTCCAAATCTCTGTTCACTGGAGTTTTCTCCAGGCCGGAGTCTCCGGTCTACCAGACCGGAGTCTCCGGTGTGGATATTTGCTCCAAGGAATTCGCTAAGGAATTCTAGTGTCGCGTACTGTACCCACACCGGAGAGTGTCCGGAGACTGTCCGGAGTCTCCGGTGTGGGATCTTCTTCAAAGGATTTCGCTAAGGACTTGGTGGTGTCGCGCACTGTACCTACACCGGAGACTTACCGGATACTTACCGGAGTCTCCGGTATGAGTACATTTTTTCCTTCATTCGCAAGACCACAGACACCCTCTGTGCATATTCGAAGCACCAAGACCGGAGTCTCCGGTCCACCTGACCGGAGTCTCCGGAGTGGATATTCTCCGGTGTGAGTTTCGCCAGGATTGCTCCAACGGCTCTTTGCATTTATGGGGGGTATAAATACCCCCTCCCCTCCACCTACCTCAAGTCAGCTCGACCAGACTTAAAGACACCATTGTTGGAGCTCAACCACCTTGCTAGATCTCCCAATCCAACCACCCAAAAGCCTAGATCTTTGGAGGATTGAAGGAGAAGGCCCCGATCTACGTCTTCACCAACCGGATTTCATTTCCCCTCTCCTTTGCTTGAGGAATCTTGGCCTAGGGTTTCCTCATGTGGAGAACCTAGGCTTCTTGCTACTCTTGGTGATTTGTGAGTGTTGGGAGCCCCCAATTAAGTTGTGGGTGTGTGCCCCAAACTTGTTTGTAAAGGATTTGATCCCCGCCTCAAAGGGGTTCTATAGTGGAAGGTGAACTAGGCCTTTGTGGCAGAGTTCATCGGAGAATAGGGTGAGGCCTTCGTGGCGTTGAGTAGGCCTTCGTGGCGAGCTCGCACCCCTCCAACGAGACGTACTCCCTTAACAAGGAGGAACTCGGGAATACATCGTGTCTCCGTGTGCTTCCATCGGTTATCTCGTTCCTCCCTATTTACTTACTAGTACTTGTTACATTTATTGTTGTACTAGTTGTATTAAGTGTTGTTCTAGTTGCCTTAATTGCTTGCCTTGTCATATAGGTAAATTCACCCCTAGTTGCATAATCTAGAGAATTTACCTTCTTGTCAAGCCTAAATCTTAAGAAAAATTAAAATTGGTCGTAGCACCTATTCACCCCCCCTCTAGGTGCCTATACTTTACTTTCACATAGTCCTTCTCCCTCCGTCATCCGGTAACCCTCAATGGGAATTATTTCACCAATCCCCATTCTTCTTATGACGATGGGAGGAATTGCATCTCCTACAACACCATGATCTATACGCCCCCCTTGGGAGCCGTTGTCCTCATCAAACACTACGTCTATAGCTTCTTCAACTTGTCCGGTGGACTTGTTGTAGACTCTATAGGCGTGAGCATTCGTGGCATAGCCAACAAAGATACCCTCATAAGATCTAGTCTCAAATTTTGACAACCGTTTTCCTTTCTTGCGAATGAAGCACTTGCAACCGAATACCTTGAAATAAGATACATCCGGTTTCTTGCCCGTGAGAATCTCATAGGGAGTCTTGTTCAAGATCTTGCAAAGATAGAGCCGGTTGGTAGCATGACAAGCGGTGGAGACGGCTTCGGCCCAAAAGTTATAGGGAGAAGAGAACTCCGCAATCATAGTTCTAGCCGCATCCATCAAAGTTCGGTTCTTTCTCTCTGCAACACCATTTTTTTGAGGGGTATAGGGAGTGGAGTATTGATTAGCAATGCCTTCTTCACTAAGAAAACCCTCAACGGTGTAGTTGTTGAACTCCGAGTCATTATCACTCCGAATGGCCAAGATGGTAGCATTGTGTTGGCGCTCCACTAGAGTGATGAACTCGATGACTCTATTTTGAGTTTCACTTTTCCTCTTGAAGAAATACACCCAACAATATCTTGAATAATCATCCACAATCACCAAGCAATACTTCTTTCCTCCGAGGCTATCATAAGATAGTGGGCCAAAGAGATCTAAGTGAATGAGCTCAAGAATTCTTGTGGTGGAGATAGTTGTCTTGGTTGGGTGTTGTTCTCCATGTTGCTTCCCAAAGGTACAAGAGCTACACACACGATCTTTAGCAAACTTAGCTTTGGTTAGTCCTAGAACGTGATTGCCACTTTGGAGGTCATGTAACATTCTCATATTGGTGTGGGCTAGTCGGCGATGCCAAAGCCATCCCACATCAACTTTAGCCATTAGGCATGTCGCGGCACACGTGTCTTCTTTAGAGAAGTCCACTACATACATGCCGTTCTCGACAAACCCAACAAAGGCTACTTTAAGAGAAGTCTCCCAAGTGACAATCACACTCTCTTTATTAAAGAACGAGGTAAAACCACAATTTGCAAGTTGAAGAACGGACATCAAGTTATAGCCAAGGGACTCAACAAGAACATTCTCAATTGATAAATCATTTGAGATAGCTACTTTGCCTCGTCCCAATACCTTAAGCTCGGACTTGTCACCAATTGTAACGCAATTGAGATGTGGTAGAGGAGGTTCAATATTACTTATTGCGTCATGGCTTCCGGTCATGTGTTGGGATGCACCACTATCCACCGTCCATCTATGTGATCCGGAAGCGTTTCCCTACAAGAGATCAGTTTCTTGATTTAGGTACCCATCCTTCAATGGGTCCTCTTTTGTTAGTCACAAGGGTCTTAGGAACCCAAATAGTCCAATGATAATCATCACCATAAGAATACCAACGTATTTAGCATAAACATGTCCATCTCTAGATTTCATAAGAACATAAGATGGGTTATATTTTCCGGCAAAATCATTATGAGTGATGCTCCCCCTAGAGGTATCACCACCCATAATGGCGTTGGTCTCCTTTTCTTTGGGCACCTCACCCTCTTTCACAAAGATAACATTTTTGGAGGGAGAGGTGACACTCTTGGATGTCTTCTTTGACTTGGAAACAAAGCCAAGTCCCTCTTTTCCTTTCTTGGCACCTTGAGAGCTTATTGCATCATTGAGAATTCTTTCCTTCTCTACAATGTTAGTTGTAGTAGAAGAGGTAGGCACAATAACAATGCTATTTGATGAAGATGCAACATGCTTATTTGATTGTTGAGCTAGAAGCTTGATTCGAGACTTAGCAAGTTTGTCATGAATTTCTTTGAGAGATGCAAACTCCCCTTTAGTTTGTCATGCTCCTCGACAAGTTTTTCATGGGCTATTCCTAGCTTTAACTCTTCCTCTTCAAATTCTTTAAGTAAAACAAGAGATTTGGCATGTTCTTTCTTAAGCTTAGCAAGAGATTTCTCGTTATCTTTTCTAAGCTTTGAAACACTAATAGCATACGTCTCTTGTAGACTAGATAGTTTCTCTTCAAGAGAGGCTCTCATGGATCTCTCCTTTTCAAGAGCCTTGATGAGTTTGTCATCATGATTATCATTGCTACCGCCATGGTTCTCTAAGGTCATGATGATCTCCTCCTTCTCATCGATGAGGGAGTTAGCCTCATCAAGTTGCCTTAGGAGAGCTTTTACCTTTTCTTTAGTTTCACCTTCAAGACTACACAACCAAGATCCTAGGTTCTTGGCCTCCTCATCATCAACAATGTTTTCTACACAATCCAATAATGAGGGATAGCTAGTGATAATATACTTGGAGGTGGAAGATATTACCGCGGTGGCTTTTGCCATGAGACATGTAGGTCGGATCGATGCCTTCTCATTGGGAGATTCAAATAGAGAGACCGATGAAGAGGAAGTCGTAGCTATGGCGACGTGGGCGACACCTACGACTTCATCTTCTCCTTCATCTCCGGAGTAGTATGTTTCCAATGTTGGGCCCTCTTGAACATATAGATCCCTTGGGACTCTTCTAGCGAGGTTCTTGTTTTGTGGAGCTTTGTTCTTGTCCTTGCGAACAAGCTTCCCTTCATTCCTTCTCTCGTGGCTCAAAAGGACACTCTTTGACGAAGTGGTTCGCACTTCCACAATTGTAACATGTCCTTGGCCGCTCCCCTTTATTCCTAAAGGTCTTGTTCCTTGAAGGTCTAGGGGCATCGACCTTGTGAGCCTCCCATCTCTTCCAATACCCTTGCATGGCAAGAGCAATACATTTGTGGGCACCCTTGTATGTATCCTCATAGTCCTCATCATCATCATCATCCACTTCTTCTATCTTGGCCATGGCCTTAGACTTTAAGGCAAGGTTAGGAGACTTCCCATGGCCTCTTGAGCGAGCAAGAGCATCATCCGCGCTCTTGTGAGACAAAGATATGGCTATGAACTCACTAAGGACACCAATGGAGTTGAGTGAGTTGTAGTCGGATCTTGTTCGAATGCTAGTGGAGAGATTCTTCTCAAAAGGAGTTATGGCCTTGACAAATTTCCTCTTGATCCACTCATCGGAGATTTCCTCCTTTCCAAAGTCCCTTAATTGATTGCCAAGGAGGTGACCACTCTTCTATATAGCTCCTCGGGACTTTCATCTTCATGCATGACAAAGTTCTCGGACTTGTCAAGAGCAACATCGTATTTGGATGATTGGATGCTTGCATTGCCTTGGAACAAGGAGTCAAGCTTATCCCAAGCTTCCTTGGCGGTCTTGATACCGCGAATGTGTTCAAGATGTTCTCTTGGGAGAGCCTTTTGGATAGTCACAAGAGCGGTCTTGTTGAGTTTAAATTCCACATCCTCTCTTGGAGTCAAGTTGTTCGGATCGTGAGGGTGAAATCCATATAGAATGCTTCTCCACAATGTGGTGCAAGATCCTGAAATGTGAGACTCCATATCGAACTTCCAAGAAGAAAACTCGTTAGTGTTAAGCATGGGAGGAGCTCCAACATTAACCATGTGTGGCATAGTGGCAATAGGGTGGATAGAGTCGTAATTGGGAGGTGGTGGAAATTTAGATTGAGACCCCGAACCGTTAGCCGATTGAGACTTGGAGCCCTCGGAGCTCCCACCACTCTTACCTTTTTATCAGCTTTGCTTTGGCTTTCCCTTAGCTAAAGCGATGTTAGCTTCCATCTCGTCGATATCCGGAATGGATTCTTCGTCCGAGCTAACATCGTTGGTGGTGAGGGGTGGTTCCGTGGACTCCTTGGTTTTCCCCATAAGTGCCTCCATCATTTTCTTTATGCTAGACACCTCCGAGCTAACACTAGAGCTAACCTTAGATAGTTCGGTTTGGAGAACTCCAACCGTATCTTGTAGGTTAGATATAGTGTCGGCCATTTTGGAGATTTCCGCACTAGAACTTCCGGGGGCATTTTCATCGACCATTGTACTCTTGCGCGGTTAAGCCCTTAGTAAGAGCCGAGGCTCTGATACCAATTGAAAGTGCACTATGGTCAACTAGAGGGGGGGGAATAGGTTGACTACCAATTTTTCTTTTCTTTTCCTTTTAGTGGGGCTTAGCAAGATAAAGTAAGGTTCTCTAGATGTGCAACTAGGTGAGCAACCTATGTGGACAAAACGATATGCGCAACGGAAGTAAAGCTTAAGGTAGTAAAGCAAACAACAAGTGTAAACAAGGAGACAAGGATATGATTCACCGTAGTTCCTTCTCAAAGAGAAGTACTTCTACGTTGGAGAGGTGGGGAGCCACCTAGGCGCTCCTCAATAGCACGGTTGTGCACACCTTGTTCTCCTTGAGCTTCTCCGGTGAGGGAGATGCTCGTTTCCACTATGAGGTCGACTTGAAGAAGTTGACCAAACCTTTACAAGGACTTGAGGTCACTCCACAAGATGGATGGAGGCTCTCAAGCAATCCGTAGCTTCTTGCAACAAGGTGGAAACTACAAGCACGAGATCTACTAAGGTTTCTAGGCCTCAAGTAGGATTCTAGATCTACTAGGTTGTGGTGGATGGATTTGAGATTCCTTTGGTGGAAGTGTGGATCTAGGTCTTCTCTAGCTCTCCACCAAGTTTGGGAGTGTTTGGGTGGACGGAGTGGGAGATCTAGGTGGTTGAAGCTTTCATTAATGGCTAGGAGAAAGAATGGGAAAAACTTGGCATTTAAGAGGTAGGGGAAGGGGTATTTATACCCCTTGCATTTAAGTGACCGTTTGCAGTCCAGGGGCACCAGAGGCTCCGGTGGTTTCACCGGAGGCTCCGGTGGTCTTCAGTCCGCTTCACAGCTGCGCAGCGCACCAGCTCACATGTGTTGGAATACTGGGCGGAGGGTCCGGTGGGTTCTGCGGAGGTTCCGCCCACCGGAGGCTCACCGGAGGCTCTGGTGGAACCTCCGCTCTGCTCAAACAGAAAGGCAGTTTGGCGGAGCCTCCACCGGAGGCCATTTACACTAGGTAAAGGGAGGGCACCGGATGTCTACCGGAGGCTCCGGTGGTACCTCCGCTCTTCTCAAACAGAAGGGCATTTAAGCGGAGCTTCCACCGGAGGCGCACCGGATCCCTTTTTGCGTGCAGCACATGTATTGGAGGATGGCGGAGCCTCCGGTGGAATTGGCAGAGGTTCCGCCCACCGGAGCTCCACCGGAACTTCCGCTCCTGGGTCCGCTCGTTTGCTCCAGAGAGGGGTTTTGGCGGAGCCCCCACCGGACCCCCACCGGAGCCTGGGCGGAGCCTCCGGTGGATTCACCGGAGCCTCCGCTCCTGCACATTGCACTTTCCTGGATTCCTTTCTCCTTGCACTTTTCATATAAAATGATCACTTGCCCCATAGAATAAGTGAACCTGTTTAAACCTGGGCATTTCCATCTATTGAACACACATTAGATCAAATAGTTGTGTTGTCATATAATTACCAAAACGGACAATGATCTTTCAACTATGTACATATTTTATTAGAGGCATGCATGCTTTATTGTTTGGCCAAGCCTTCTAATAGGCCAGTTTGTATTGCGTGTGTTAGCTAGGTTGAGTCAGTTGTGTGTTCGTTTTGAGCCGGTCCAACCGAGCCCTTTGTTCTCCTATATAAAGGAGTGGCGCATAGGGTTTTAGGGTAGATAAGAATTTTACGAGTGAAGTTATCATGAGGCTCCTCCCATGATGGGACGTCGTTTGCGTATTTATACTGGTTTTGATTGCTGATCTTGTTGATCTGTTTGAGCGCGTGCGTGGAGTTGATCTTGTTCAATTCAACGTTGTTGTTTTGCGAATCGCCGTGAAATATTGGGCCAAAATCCCTGTCGGATCACGTTGATCCGTATCATTCCCTCCCCTCAATGTCCTCCTAAATGATTCCCGCTGCACATTTTGATACTTAGGGCATGTGCAGTAGGGGCGCTTAGCCAAATCCCTGATAGTTAGGCCTAACATCCCAATCGTTTCCTTATAATCCTCGCTAAGCCCATGAATAACTCTAGCGCCGACGCAATATCTAGCGCGGGCCGCTATACCTTTTTTCTTCTTCCGCGTATGACTGAAAAGGTGCTTTACAAGCGCCTACACCTTGTCACTAGCATTACAGTTTAAGAGCATCTCCACTCGGCGCCCCCAAAGCTCCCACAAATCCTTTTGGGCAGCCGCAACGAAAAACATCGCCTACTCGTGCTCCCCTAACGAGGTTTACCATTTGTACACGCTCCAATTCTCGTTCGGAAAACCAGCCCAACCCTATCTCCCCACGGGGTTCCTTGGTAGTTCCTGACGACTCGGCGCGCCAGCGAGCCCCACCCTATCAGCGACACAGACCAAACCATCCAAATCCCATGCCCCACCTCGACACCCTCGCCCTTTCCACTTCCGCCACAGATCTCTTTCCTTCACTTTTTCGCCTCACTACTGTTGTCATGCTCCCGAAAGAACCGCCAAAGGACGCTGGGAAGGTGAAGTCGGCGGAGATCGGCACGCTCAGCGCGAAACAACACCTGCCAAAACCACGCCCGACGAAGTAGAGGCTGGAGGGCATGTCGGACGTCGTGTGGGCGGCGGACTGCCACCGGGGCGACATCGGCATGAAGGAACACCACCAAAGGCAGTTGAAGAAGGAGGCACATCTTGCGGCAATGAATCTGGACATCGTGATTGGCGGTCTCGGAGACATCAAAAACAGCCCGACCGGTGGCTCAAGGAGCTCGTCGCCTTCAGACTCGTTGTTCCCCATGGACGACACCCCGCATTCCCAGTCGAGGCTGTCGGCGAGCCCCGGACTCTCTCCCAACTTTAACGAGGCCGGCGGCTACACCAGCGCGTACGACTTCCATGATGGTTTTGATCCTAGCATTGTCTTCTCCCAGCCCCCGTCGTCGATGCCGGAGCGACCCTCAACCTCAACGATGCCTATGTTGCGTCGCCGGGAATACGCAGGGGAGCCATGGTGCCCGACCAGTACTCGACCGTCCACAACCCGTCCTTTGATATGGGTTCCCACAACATGTTCGACGTCGGTTCACGCAACCTTTTCGGCGACTTCGATGACATGCATGTATTTTCCTCGGCCTCGGCGTTTCTTTGCATGATCCCGGCGTGTCTTTGCTTGATCATAGCGTGCTCATTGCCTAGCGGTTTTGTAGGTGCAATACAGCCACCAAGCGATTTTATCAATGATGACCAAGATGAGGATGATTGCGGTGATGAATAAGATGAGGAAGAAAGTGAACGGACAACGATATCGCCTAGAGGGGGGTGAATAATCGATTAAAACTTTTTCGGTTAAGACTGGCTAAATGCGGAAATAAACCAGGTGTTTAAATTAACAAGCACACAACCTAAATATTCTAGGCTCAACTAAATGCACCAACAACTTATGCTAAGCAAGACAAGTAACAAGGTGATAGCAAGATATATAACTTCAAACACAAAGGCTATCACAAAGTAAATTGTATAAGTAAAAATCTCGGATATAGAAATAATCGAGCCACACAGAGACGATGATCTATTCCCGAGTTCCCCCTTTTGAGGGTAGTACGTCTCGTTGGAGGGTGTGAGCTCGTCACGATAGGCCTACTCAATGCCACAAAGGCCTCACCCTATTCTATTATGAACCTCGCCATAAAGGCGTAGTTCACCTTCCACTATTGGCAACCTTCGATCGAGGCACGCGTCCACAACTTAATTGGAGGCCCTCAATGTCATCACAATCTTGGGAACGCATCCACAACTGAATTGGAGGCTAAGAACACCACAAGTCATTTAGGGTTCAAGACCCAAGAGTAACAAGTCCACAAACTTTCACTTCCACAAATCCTCATGGAGAGAACAAACCGATGCAACCGATGCAAATGGCAAGAACACAAGTGCTCAAATCCTTCACTCTCAAATTTCAACAAAGCAACAAATACTTATGGGGGAATAAGAGAGGAAGAACAAACGAGGTGAAACACCAAGAACTCAAAGATCAAGATTCACTAAGTTCCCCTCACTAAGAGGAGAGATGGATTGGTGGAAATGTAGATCTAGATCTCCTATATCTTCTCCCTCAAAGATATGCAAGAATCATAGTAGGGATTGAGAGAGAGGCAAGATTTTCAAGGTAAAAATGGTAGAGAGAGAGGGAAAAAACGTGCTTGGGCAACTTGGGGACCAATGGTGAAGAAAGCCCCTTAAATAGGCCCCCCTAAAAAACTAGCCGTTTGGAGTGCAGAAAAGGGACCGAAATTTCCGGTCCAAACTTCAACCGAATATTCCGATTGCCTGTTCTTCTTCAGATATGCAAACTACGAAGGAGTTGACCAAACCGGAAATTCCGATTTCCTAGAATTTCAGGGTGAAATTTCTGGCAACCTCCAAAGAGGAAATGGTTCTCTGACTTAGCCAATTTTCGAGCTCTTCTCTTCCAACCGGAAATTTCGGTTGGTCAGAAATTTCCGCTTGAAATTTACGGTTGACTCTAGTGCGCAGAAAATCTAAGTCTTTATCAATTTTTTGAGCTCCTCATCAGAACCAGATATTTCGGTTGGACCAAAATTTCCGGTTGAAAATTTCTGGTCACCTTCTGAATCATTGAGATTGATCCTGAAACCCCAAAACTTTTGCAAACGAACTTAGAATGGTATAAATCCAATTGCGTTGGAAAGATAACAACAAGGACTATCCAAATAAAGTATGGAAGGTGTCGGAACTTTCTCAAGGACAAACCGGTAAGATTTTCACCAACGAGAACGCAACAACTTTTTCTTATGAAATCTATTTTCGAGAAATCTAGACTTGTCATGAAGGTCACGACAAGCACCAAAACCCAAGGATATAAAAGACAAATAAGAACCAACAAAAATGATATGAAAGAATGCAAAGGTTTGAGCTCTCCACAATGATTCGATCAAGCTACTCACTTGAGAGCCCTTCTTGTTAGTACGAGTATCGATCCTATAACTCGATCTCCCAAAGGCACGAGACCGGTAAAATAGAAAACCTACCAAGATCATACCTTTGCCTTGAGTATTCCACTTGAGCTAGATGATGACGATCTTGACTCTCTCAAGTTGGATCCTCTTTCTTGATCGTATTTGCTAGCACATTGTGATAACTTGAAATTTTAGTAGGTTAATTATTTTGAGTTAGAAAATAATTAGCATCTTGCTATCCTGATTTTGTTGCTAATCTCTAGATTAATCAAAGTGCAAAGCTGACCTAAGTTGGTGTTGCCTGATTACTAGATATTAGTAGTTTTGTGTCGTTGGAGTTAGCTAGTATTGGAGTAGTACTTTTGCATCCATCTATGAAGATAGATAGAAGTAGTACGAGCTCATGCAATTAAACTAGAGAAGTTAACTTTAAAAGGAAAACTAACTTGGCTTGCTTTTGGCTAATCAGAGTAGATGCATGCACTCGACCTGTACGTTGTACTAGTGCATCGTACATGCAAATCATTGGTGCAACGTGGCTACCCATGGTTTGCTGGCAGGGCCGAGTCATCCGTGCTCTCTCTTCGTGGATGTTCTGCATGCTGGCCAGGCAACATCAAATGACGTAATTGCTTGCGATCAGGATGTCGGCCAGATAATTCACTTGGCAGCTCAAGCGGCAAGCGGCGAGGCGGTTCTTGATATTTTGCCCAGCATATACACTGACTCTCCTATAAACAGGGGCGGAGCCAGGATTTGACCATAGGGGGAGCGACATGCAGCTAGGAATTTTTTATTGATGTTATTCTTCTAAATTTTCTGATGTCATTATCTATTGCTAAGAGTTTTTCTCTACTGGTAAAGGGGATTAGCCTAAAGTCATTGGTATCATGTTGTACAGTATTTACCTACTAAAAATTGTTAGGGGGGGCGAACGATTGGGGGGGGGGGAGGCTTCTGACCCCTGCTAGCCCCCCCTTGTCTCCGCCACTGCCTATAAATAGCTAGCACGCTGCTGCTGCACTCCTCACTCGATACCAATCGAGAGCCAGTCGAGTGATAGGGAACACAAGAGAAATATTAGACCGAAAGAGAGGTTACTCTATTGAGAAAGAGAGAGTGAGGAAATACATGGCGACGGTGGCAAAGAGTTCACCGGTGTGGGATAGCTGACGAATGGAGGAACTGACCCACGAGCGGTGGGTCTGGCATCCCATCTTTGTTGGTGGTATTTCTTGTGAGCGTATGTTGGTGGTATTTCTTGTGGCTACGCTCGGTACCGGCGTATAAAATCGTATGTCGTCGCGGATACAGTCGTGGATATTATTTCATGGCTACAACATAGCTATTGCAGGCAAGCTCTTCCCGCACTCTCGTATATTTTGTAGAATATGCTTTGCTATGAATTTGCATGATACCATATGGTACGAGAGATGTGTGGATATTTCGGGGCTATTGCGCTGGTGTCGTTATGCGGTGATGGATCCGTAGGAGCTACCGATACGAACCGGGCTTAGGACGTGTATTCGCATGGACAATGAACTGGTGTTTTTATAAAGGAAAACTTGGTACGAAGGTGATCATATTGTATCGGTCACAGTTCAGGTATGGACTGATTGAGTTCTCCGTGAGGGGCGTCCCTTGTTCAGGAAAGTGTCGGTGATGGATCCGTAGGAGCGACCGACATGAGTAGGTCAAGGTGTCCGGTGTCTGAGCGGGTCAAAGAGCTCTGCTCTTTTAGAGCCCGTGTGGTTCTAGTCGAGGCTGTCGATGTCGGAGTACCCCTCTTAAGAGTGTAAAAGTGTGAATTTCACCCCTGTGAGTCCCGGACAGGGAACCTTGCCTTCATGTGTGGCACCATGTGTTCTAATCTGCTTAATTACTTAACCACTGTATTTCTAAAACCTAGTGTATTTTACAACGTATATGAAAGTGTATGATTAGTTTGCTGAGTATGATTTATCGTACTCACTCTTGCACTCCTTGTTTTTATCAGAGTTCACAGTGGAAGGCTTCGTCGTCCGAGGAGTAGGCTAAACCAGCGGGTTGGGAAGACGCTAGAGAATTTATGCGTAAATGTAAAGAATCTTGTAAATTTATTAAGTGAGCTGTTTGAGATCCGCTGTGCTGGTGTATTCCTGTTTTCTACGCCTTGCGCGTGTATAGTCCTCCGGGTCTATAGGCGCGCGGCGGCTGTCATTCTCCCAGGCCCGGTCTCGGGGCGTGACACACATGCTCCGCTTGATGAAGGCTGGCAAGTTGCTCTCCCCAGTAGAACATTATGGGAGAGACTAGCTCCCCCATACACCATTATGGGAGAGACCATTTCTGTCAAATCTTCAAAATGCCACAATCTCCAAAAGGGTGGCAATCATCAAGCATGAGATTTCTTCGAGATGCTTCACTTGAGCTTCCACGTCAAGCTTGATGACGAACACCGCTTTACGACATAGACCATATGGGCTATATGAAATATTTCTTTCGATGCATGCCCATGGAAAGATACCTAACCACACATAGAGATGCCATACACACATATCATGGGTTAGTTCACAAAGCTATATGGTCAATTGCTTACCATACCACGAGATAAATAATCCCACTTGGTACATATTGTAGCTTTGTGTGTTGATCACTTGCTTGATCAACGTTGAGTCTTTTCTTCTCTCTTCATATGATGATGTCTTGAAGATAATCATGAAAGATCACCTAATCCTTTTCTTCAAGACACTTGCAATAAGCTCAAATCTATCCATGACCATTCTTCATATAAATCCTTGAATATAACAATGGCCATCAAGAAAACTAATAGAGTTCAACACATGAACTCCAATATTTCTTATGGACAAAGATCTATAAGAATATCTCAATGCAAACATTAGTCCATAAGGATTGTCATTAATTACCAAAACCACATATGTGGGCACCATGCACTTTCATAAGGCAGTTATGAAGATGAGGATGGAAAGGTCATTAGCACCAACGATGGCAAGAAAAACAAGAGTGGAATCCATGGCATCACATGGACCGGAAAGGAGAATGAGTGCTTGATCGACTCATTGAGTGTCATTACCCATGATGTGACCACTGGATCGAACCAAACAAGCGACTCCTATTGGAAGCGGATGAAGTCCGAGTTCTAAGAGTGTAGATACCACATGGACCGCAATAAAAATGTGTTATACAATAGATGGCATGCGATCCAAAAAATGGTGAAAAAGTTCCATGGGTGCTATGAGAACTTCCTTACGAGGCTGGAGAGTGGAAAAAATTCAAGAGACTAAGTAAGTTTTTGTCCATCATCTTGTTCAACGCCATTGCCTTCTTGATGCATTCTTGTCCAATATCTTGATGCATTCTTTTCCAACATCTTAATGCATTCTTTTTTTGCTAGCTTGTTGAGCCCTCACCTTCTTCAAAGTGGCCAACACGGGACAAGACTTTGGGATGCTACATTGCTTCAAAAGGCTCCAAAATTGCAAAGTGGAAAAAACTCTGGAAGACGCTAAAAAGGGCGGCAAGAGCATTGTTGATATCGATGCATCCGAGGGAAGGCCAATGGTAAACAAAAAGAGAAAGGTGGCCATTGTGGCGGCGGAGAACTCGGAGAGAGTGCACGCCTCCATTGGCAAGTTCATGGCCGATGTTTGCAAGAACTCTGCCAAGAGGCGTGCCTCGAGTGATGCCAAGCAGGCGGAATTGTCCGTGAAGTAAAAAAGATTAAGATTGAGAAGTCCAAGGCCGCCGCGAAGAAGAGGCACGGTGACTTCGTGATCCTCATGACCTACACGTCGAACCTTGATCCATAGGAGAGGGAGGCATGTGACCTTCTTCGTGCGCATATCAACACCGAGATGGGGCTTGCGCCGACGTCGGCGTCCGTTGCACCCAATGCCACGATATCCTCAGAGGGCACATAGGCTCACAGAGCACTCATGCCCACGAGCGGCAGCATGCACAACAAAACAACGACACGCCAGACGGCACCTAGGGCGGCGACTTCGTCAAAGGTGACTTTCTTAGCTCCACCGCGGCCGTCGGTTTCCTCGGCTCCAACAATGTCGTCGACCTCACATGATCTAATAACATCGACCTCGCGTGATTTTCCTTCGTTTCGTAATGGCCTAGACATTTAAATTATGGCCTAAAATTTGAATTTATGTGCCAAGACCTTAAATTTATGGTGGTTGTTTATGTTTTTTTTGCATTTGCACTATTTGAATTTGAAAAAATATTGGGAATGATGCTTTGGGCCGGCGAGCGGGGAGGAGCGCCCACCCAAAGGCACCTTCCCGTCCGGACGGCCCCCCGAATGGCCCTCTCCGGCGCCAATCTGGACGGCAATTGATAGAGCCAAGTGGAGATGCTTTAAGGCGCTAACGCCAATATTTTTGTTTGTTTTCTTAAGCGCGTGCTGTACATGCCCTTAGACTATCCGAGTAACTCTCAGAAAAATAATTTTATCATTTTAATAATACTAATTCCGTCGGAAATCTACACGAGATCTAGGGCAAACTTTGGCAAACTCTAATATTATTCTGTTTTTATAAACATATCTTCTTTCATGGGAGAACTCTACTTTCCTGGAAATCCAGCGCGATAAACTTCTTTTTCCTCAAATCGTCGCGACTAAGTCGAAGACTAGGGGCGTGTTTGGTAGCCCGGGTGCTCTATCTCACTACATACGGGTTGAGTGTAGCGATGCCAACCTCATACAATTAAGTTTTCTTTGGGCTGTTTGGTAGGTGGTATGAGATGAGCTGAGGCCAGTTAGGATGTTGTTTGGTAGGCAGTATGACTTGAGCCATGCCACATAAAAATAAAAAGCAACCAGGTCCCTATCTACAAAAATGAAAAAGCAATCCGGTCCCTGCCAAGAAAACAGAAAATCAATCAGGTCCCCTGGAGGACTGGGATCGCGATCCGGCACCGGCACCGGCACCGGCGCCGGCGAGCGCCCATCGCCGCCGTCGTGCGCCGCCTCCATTGGCCGCCGTCGTGCGCCGCCGGTGCGTCGGTGATGCAGGTCATGGCGCAGCTCGTCCGTGCTCGTCGGGGCGCGGCCATGGCGCTGCTCGTCCGTGCTGCTGGTCAGGGCGCGGCCATGGCGCTGCTCGTCCGTGCTGCTGGTCGGGGCGCGGCCATGGCACTGGTCGTCCGCGATGGTCGTGGCTTCTAGCCTCGGCAAGGGAGCAGAGCGGCGCGAGCTTCTGGCCTCGGCAAGGCAGCGAGGCCGGCGGAGCTGAGCTCGACAATGCATCCGGGCCGGCGGGCGCTGGGCGAGAGAGCCAGGGAAGGAGAGAGAGAGATGACACGGGGGGGGGGGGGGATGAGAGCATTTTTTCGGTCGGTCGGGAGCCACACAACGCGTGGGATTTTTCGGTACGAGACGACATGGCTCAGTTGAGAAGCTCGATCTGAGCTTCTCTCCTAGGCTGGGCTGAGAGGCATTTTCGGGCGAGGTGGGCAGGGCTGAGGCAGGCGACACAGGCTATCAAACAGAAAAAGGGGTGGGTGGAGATTTTCTGAGGGCAACCGGGCTAACACACACGTGAACACGGACGAGAGGTACAAACGCCGTCGTTCCCCTGTCACCGGCAGCGAAACCGTCCGAGAAACCGCCGCCATTCTCAACTCATCTAGGGTTCGCTCATGGGCTAGTCACACGTAGAGAGACAGAGGAGGGACGGGACAGACGGAAGGAGATAAGGGACATGACGGACGGGAGAGAGAGGATGGAGGGGCGTACGGGAGGGAGAGGCACTCACCGGCGGTGGCGGCTCTAGGAGTCGAGGAGACGAGCGAAGACGATGGAGGCAGCTTCGTTAGACGAAGCGGTACGCGGGGCGGGTGGGTAAACAATTTCCGAGCCTTTCCGAGCAGAGTAGCTCGGAATTGTTTCGGGACATAGGTCCGTGCGCGCGGGCTCTCCTGGAATTGGACAAAATTTTCCGTACCCAATTCTTTTACCACCCCAAACAACGGAATTTGGTCAGCCAATTCCAATTTGGCAATTCCAGGGTATTTTTCCTACATCCAAACAGGGGGTTAGGGCATCTCCAGCCGTACCCCCCAGAGCCCCCCCAAGCGGCGTTTTCCGCGCCGTTTCGCGCCAGTTGCCCCCCAGGAACCGATTTAGCGCCGCTTTCCGCTGTTTTTTGCGCCGTTTCGCGCCGCCGAACCCAGCGCGCTGGGTTCGGCTTGGGGGGCGAAATGCGCGCGTGGGCCACAACTGTCGGCGACGGAAGGCGATTTCCCTCCCTTTTTTTGGCGTTTCCCTCCACTTTCCCCCCTCATGTATGTCTCCCCCCACTCCATTCCCGCCACCCCCCCGTCCCCGAGATCTAGACGCCATGCCTCCCGCCCGATTTACAGGACCCCACGCCGCCGCCACCGCCGTATCCATTCCCGCCACCTCTGATCTCGGCAAAAAGCCGCGCAAACCGAGAGCGCCGAAGGAGAAGCCGCCCGGCATGAACAACAAGGAGTGGATCGCCGAGAGAGCGCGCCTGGAAACGGCCAACATCAAACGCCGGGGGAGGGAGGCGGCGCAGCGGCAGAGGCAGCTGATGGCGCAGCTGCAGGCGGAGGAGCAGGCCGCCGCCGAGGAAGAGGAGTTGGAGGACGAGGTCGCGCCGGACGAGCCGCCTACTCCGGTCGCAGCCGCAGCGCCGCTCGCCAAGCGGAAGAGCCCATTCGGCCCCGTCTTCGCCGGATGGAAGCAGTCGCCGTCGCCACGCCTGTCACCGCACCCGACGCCTGCGTGGTTCGTCGAAGGCGACCCCCTGGGAGGTTTCAACCCCAACCTCCCCTTCCACTACCACCCGCCGATGATGTATGGCGCGTCGCCGGGGTACGCAGCTTCCCCGTCCCACCGCCGTGCGATCATGGCCGGACTTCAGCCCCAGGACAGCAGCTACATGGAGGAGATCATCGTGGCCGGCACGATGGCGGCGGCGGCGAGCCCTGGCTTCCTCGAGCAGAGCGGGGAGTTCTTCACGCAGGGAGGTGGCGAAGGGTGCTCTGCGGGCACGCAGGCGACGGAGGTGCAGGACGACGACGACGAGGTGGACGAGACGCCGGTAGCGACAGAGGGGCCAGATCCGGCTGGTGAAGGCCGAAAGCGCCATGGTCCTGGCCGTCCCCGCAAGGAACCCAAGGTACCCCCGCACCCCGTCGAGCCTCGCATCAAGTGGTTGAACAGGGAGGACGTCCTCCTCGCTGAGGCGTGGAAAACGATCAGCATGGACCCGATCATCGGCGCCAACCAGCACGTCGACAACTACTGGAAGCGGGTGAAGACTGCCTACGACGAGCGCCGGATGATCGATCCCTACTTCGCCTGTTGCGTCACCGACCGCTGCCAGAAGGCCATGGCAAACCATTGGGCGAACATCCAGGCGTCCTGCAACAAGTGGTACGACATCCAGGAGGAGATCTCGATGAGGCCACAGAGCGGCGCCAACCGCGAGATGGAGATCGTCCAGATGCTCGAGGCGTACAAGAACGACGAGGGCTCCGACTTCAAGTTCCTCCACGTCTTCGTCGTCATCGAGAAGTCCGAGAAGTGGGCGGAGGTGCGGCGGTCGATCGGCAAGGGCAAGGAGTACGTTCCCGACGCGGTGGCTGCGTGCGCGTCCGAAGGGCGTCCGTCGATGGGCCACAAGAAAGCCAAGTTGGCAAGGGACGGCGCGCCGGCAGCGGCAAAGCTCCAGGCGTCCATCGAGACCTGCATCGCCGACGCCCAGACCCAGGCCGGCAAGAGGAAGGAGGTCGCCAAACAGCGATGGGCGGCGCTCATGACCAACTCGCAGGTCAAGATCGACCTCCTCAGGACTGGCACCGCGGCGAAGAAGAGGAACAACGACCTCGCCTTCCTCACGGGCGGCGACCCGGCCGCGATGACCCCCGAGGTGAGAGCTTGGTTCCTGGCGCAGTGCAATCTTATCCTGACCGACATCAGCACGCCCCCGGCCCCGACTACGTCGTCTGGTGGCACCAGCTACACCACCGCGTCGACGAGCACGCACGTCGACCTGGAGGATGCCGCGACCGTCGTCGACAAGGATGCCGAGCCCGTCGTCGACCTGAAGAATGACGCGCCCGTCGTCGACAAGGATGCCGCGCCTGCCGTCTGCTCTGACGCCGTCATCGACCTGGAGGATGTTGCGCCGAGCTCGCCGCCTGCTCCGACGCCGGCCGACGCGTCTGCCTGATCGCCTACGTTTGCCCACGCCGTGCGCGCCCGTCTGTGTGATTTGATCTAGACTCTATTTGATCGCCCACCTGTGGCGTTTTTTGTAATATGATTGCCCAAAACCATGGCTGCCGTGATCGCCGAACTAGGGCTCTATTTTTTTGGGCGGGAAGATGAAGTTTCAAATGATATCGCCGTTCTCTTTTCTGGGCCGCCGAACGGCTGGTGAAATCGCCTCCCCCCAGGTTTTGGTGCGGGGCGGCGCTTTCGCTAAAAAGCGCCGATCTGAAATCTGGGGGGCCGAACGACCGGAGATGACAATTGCTATTCTTAACAAAAAAAAATGTACTAACTCTTAGGGCATCTCCAGCCGTCCCCCCCAGAGCCCCCCCAGGGGGCTTTTTTCGCGGCGGATGCGACGAATAGCGCCGCTTCTTCACCACTCGGCCCCCCCAGCGGCCCAAATAGCGCCGTTTCGACGCTAAATAGCGCCGCGGCACCCAGGCCAAACCCAGCCCGCTGGGTTCGGCCTGGGGGGGGGGGCGAAACTGCGCGGCTGCGCGCGTGGGCCAGCTCGGTCAGCGACGCGATGAGAAAGCGCGGGAACAGAACCGCCCGTGATCGTCTTCTCGGCTTCCGCGCGGTCAAAGGCTGCCGGCGTTTATGGCGTGGCGGCCGCCCAGTGCATGCGCCCCGCCCAAAGGCTGCCGGCGTAATGGCGTGGCGGGCGGCACCGAGGGGACGCGCGCGCAGTGAATGCCCGGCCGCTCGCCGCGCTATAAACCCCCCCCGTCGCGCGCCTCGCCCCGCCATTCTTCACACCGGCGAGCTCTCCTGTCCCCTTCTTCTCCTCGACGCTCTCCTCCTCCCTTCTTCTCCACGAAAATGTCTGACGGAGCGGCGGCGAACGGGTTCCCACGCCATAACCTGCGCCGGGGCCAGGCGATGGCGCTGTACCGCGCGGGCTATCCTTGCCCGCCGGACATGCGCCTCCCTAGCTCCGCCGCGGGGGCGAGCCGCTGGGCACTCAGCGCCGGCGGTGTCCCCGTCCCTCCCCTTCCCACCTCCGACCCAGAGTTCCGCCGCGCCATCCACGAGATGCGCGCCGGAATGCAAAACCCCGAGAACTACCCGCTGACCGGCGTGGACCAGTTCTGGTGGGAGCGGCTGACGGCGCGCCGCACCCGGGAGCTGGAGTCCCTAACGGCGCGACGAAGATGAGGCCGAGTGGCCCGACCAAAAGGTCGCGGAGCAGCTGTCTCTGGACACGCTGCAGCCGCTCGACGTCGACGCCGCCGCTCGGTGGAGTCTGCGCGACACCACTGAGTCTGAGCTCGCCCTTCAGCGCCGCCTGCTGGCTGAAGCCGAGCAGCGCAAGGCGGCGCGCGAGCGCGAGGCCGCCGCGGCGGCGGCCCTCCTCCGCGTCCCTCCCCCACCGCCGCAGAAGGAGAACGTCTACATCGTTCTCGACGAGGACTCCGACGACGACGACGTGATCCAGCAGGCGCTCGAGGTGAGCAGGTGGGATTGCGGCGGCGGCGACGAGGGACAGGGGGAAGCAAGCGCCCCGGCGACGCCCCCAGCGACGACGACGGCGGCGACTACAGCCAGGCGATCGCCGCCAGCCTCGGGCTTAACTAGTTTAGATGTAGTTTAAATTTTTCGTACTAGCTTAAATTCGCGCCGAATATGTATGCAGTTTCCGAATTTCAATAAAATCTCGCATGTTTTCATTTTGCGTTTGTTTGGGCCGGTTCTTGGGCTCGGGACGTGACTGGGAAACGCGCCCCCCCAGGTTCCAGAATAGCGCCGTTTAGCGCCGCGGCGGCCCCAAAACGGCGGCGTTTTGGGCCCTGGGGGGCGCAACGGCTGGAGATGCCCTTAGCTTGATGACGCGCGATTGGCCACTGAGGCCCGGCCCGGCCCAGCCCAGCCCGAACAGAGCCGGGAGTGTCTTGTGTGACCCGACCAGACCTCACTCCACTCGCCGTCCTCCACACCTCGTCCTCGCCGCGGCGCCGAGAGCCCGAGACCACCGACGAGACGACGGCGCGGAGAAGATAGCCCCCCGCATTCCGCCCACCAACTACCCCTCGCCGGCGCAGTCTGCCACGGAACCCCCTTTCCTGCTCCTCGCCCGCCCGGCCGTGTCCAGCTACGTCGGCCGACCAACCACGACCTCCGCCGTCGCCGTGACTCGTGAGCTCCCTTCCCCTCCCTTATCTCTCGTGCGCCTTTCCCAGTTTTCAGTTTGGAAGGGCCATACATAATTTTGGTGCTGCTCTGCAGGCAGGCAGAGCTCGCTGGACGACTGAATCCCTGGCCGGTCGGGAACGTCCGCCCACCCTCAAGTCGACCTTGCTCGTGACCGATCATCTTCTTCAGCTATCCAGAAATGTCGGTAAGGCCTCTCCCCGTTCATCTGTCGCTCCAACGAAAATCTCCTCTGCCGTTGGGGTTTATGGATGTATCTGTCTGAACCAAAAAGGTAGACACTTTCCTCCTTCAGCAGCCCAAGTGAGGGCTGGTTTCTCTTCGGATGACATTAAGATTTTCATCGTGTTGGATTGCTGTATCATACTAGTCAGAATCTCAGGTTTCTCTAGCGAAATTGAAGATCTTCTCCCCCTGCCCTGCATCTCACCTCGCAGCAATTTTAGAGCTTCAGTTTTGTTGCCTGTTGTTCAACCATGAATGAGGCATTCAGGTTTCGTGGGTACTGGCCAAGCTAACCTGCAATGAACCACCTTAGTTTGTCCCTTGCATCAAGCAACCACCTTGGGATGCTGGTATAAATTATCTCTGGCTTCTGTTAATGCACAAGCACAAGAGCTTCCATAGTTGCGCTTCTGTCTTCTTCTTTTAATATTCTCTGGCTGTTAATACAAGCTTCTGTTGGGCCTCGATTAGATGTTGTACGTGCAGAAATTACTTGTTCCCTGCCACAGCCGAGAGTCAGAACTTCAGGCTTGCTGCGTAGTGTGACTGCAAGTACGAACGCTACTTACGCTTTCAGGTCTGTTGGGGGAGTGGTCTGCTGGCCTAGCAAATGCTGGTCAGTTTGAACCTTGCATCAAGGTGCGAACTTGGGTTTTTTATATATGTTAGTCGTCCTGCTAGGCTTCTGCTAATGCATGCGCAAGCACAAGCCTTGGAAGTTATTTTTCTGCAGCTGGGATTTAGTCAGTTCTTGGGTAATGGCCTAGCTTGGCTGGTAGAGGCCCTCCCAAAAATGAACCACCTTGGGTGCTTTTGCTGGTTGCTCATCCGTGGTCTAACAATCATGTCTAGTGCCCAGTATGTCTGAGATCGATGCCAAGTGTCAGGTTTCTTCAGTAAGCGGCCTAGCTTGTTTGGTATTTGGAAATTGTAGGAACTCTGGTTTGACCCTGTGATGCTTATGTGTGTTGGTTCTAGTGCTAGGCTTCTGTTAATGCAGAAGCACAAGAGCTAGAATTTCTTTTCTAGCAGCTGGGAAGCCTGGGATCCCTGTATGAATTTTTCAGGTTGGTTTGAACCTTGCACCAACGAATCAGGTTGGGGTGTTTTGGTATGTTGGTTGTAGTTCTAGCCCTCTGGTAATGCACAAGAACCAGAATTACGAGTTTTTTCCTGCAGCTGGGCTTGAGTCTTCTTACAAGTTTCTCTGCTTGTTGGCAAAATCTAACTGTCATTTCCCCCAAAAAGATGCTATTTCTGTATGCATTGTCAGACCTTGAATGTGGATCTATTTACTTCGCGTTCGAGACATCAATTGTGATGTCGTATAGCTGTTGCGGAAGTCTTTTTCAGTGTGCTATGTGACCCCTTGCGTTATTCGCTATGTTAGCTTCGCAGGTCGTTTCCTTTCACTATTTCCAGTGTGTTTGATGTACTGTACTGCTTAACTCATGTTACAGAATTATTGCGATTTGCATCATGTCAGCTTGCTTAATACTAGTTAGAACAGAATTCCAGATTTCTTCAGTAAGGAGGCGTTGCTTGTTTGGGACAAGAAATTGAAGTTTTTTACCCTGCAGCTAGCTGGGCTTAGAATTTCAGGTTTATTGCCTATTCTGCAAGCATGAAGAGACCGATGCTACTTACAGTTTCAGGTTCCCCGGGTACTGGCCTAGCTTGTTTGGTAGAAATTAGCCACCTTGGGATGCTTATAGCTGCAGAACCTTTGTTTGTTGGTTCTAGTATCTACAAATGCAGAAGCACGAAAACTAGGATTTTAACTTGTCAGCTGGGCTTCAATATTCCTATAATTTTTTTGGTTGTTAGTAAAATGTTTCTGTCATGCCATGGCCTCGAAAAGATGGAATTTCTTTATGGCTGTAGTCACTTCGTGCTTGAGGTTTCAGTTGTGATGTCGTATTGCTGTTGTGGAAGTATTTTCAGCGTGTTATGCTGCCCTTGCCTTGTTTTGTATTCTCTGTTCTGCCAGTTTCCTTTCATTGTTG
Organism: Alopecurus myosuroides; assembly: GCA_028641055.1. Taxonomy (NCBI): domain Eukaryota; kingdom Viridiplantae; phylum Streptophyta; class Magnoliopsida; order Poales; family Poaceae; genus Alopecurus; species Alopecurus myosuroides. Next base: position 760,686,897 of record CM054057.1, read on the forward strand.
CTAGTATGTTTGACATGTAGTGGTTACTTATGTTACAGAACTGGTGGAGCGATAGCAGCGACAATGACAAGTTGGAGGGGGACTGGGATGATGATGATGATGCTGAGCTCTCTCCTTCTCGAGCCTTGAGAAACCCCGATGCCCCTGGTCCGTCCATGCTAGCGGTGCGGCAGGTAGTAATTGGTACTTTGGTAGAAATGGGTGGCTCGTATGAAGAGTTATATTCATGATCTTTTTGTGATGTTTGTTCATGATATCTACAGGAGAGGGCCAATGGGGCAGCGGCATCTGGTTATTCAGTCGAGAATTATGTGGCGATGGGTTTCGAGAAAGATTTGGTCTTGAAGGCCATAAAGAACGTTGGTGAAACTAGTGGCAATGGCGACGGAGATCCAAGTTCATTGCTTGACCTACTCTTGTCTGATAAGGTATCTGCTGATGTGCTCTGGTTACTCTTTTATTCTGGTGGAAGGAGTGTATATTATATCTTGTCATGTAAACTGCAGGGACTAGATGATGGTTCTGAAAGCTGGGATGACGAAGAGGATGATTTTGAGATGCATCCTATCTCTAATGATTCTGATGCTGAGGTATTTGTTTCCTCACCTTCAGCTGTGCAATTAGGATTTCGTTGATTATATGGATTGAGGAGAATGCGTATCCACCTTCTTATGATTGCTGCAAGCAAAGTTAACATAGACAGCGAGATGCGTAAGAAACGAAGTCCTAGCTCAAGAGATGCTGCTGTAACGTTTCTGAAAGTAAAGATGCAAAATTACTGGAGTCCATCTGATGCAGCTTTTGTAGACATAATGGATGCATGTCTGCAAACATAATTTATATCTTGCCTATGTGTCCTGTTGTCTTTGTGAGACCAATTGCTGTTCCTACAGAATTAAGGTTATTTGCTCAATGTCGCTCTGTGATGTTTGTCTTGGTTTCTTTGTGTTTTGTTCCCTTTTATTTATTTTTGCATACTTTGCAACCTAGTCTTTATAGGCGCATTTCATGATGCAACAGCATGAAACTGGTGTTTTGTGTTTGGTCAATTTTCAATTTAGCAGCTGGCACCAATGAGATGATCTTCAGTTGTTAGCTTCTCTTGAACTATTTCATATCTCTTTGTTTCTTTCTGGATTATTTTGCTATGGCGTTGCTGAAATGCTGAGGTTTTGGTCAAAGGCCGCATGAAACTATTAGAGATGTATAGTTTCCTTTTCTGTATTTCCCCATTGTATAAGGGGTTTCCTGCACTTTGCCCACTTGTATATGTACTGGCCTTTGGCCCCCTGTGAATGCTAGTTGCCATTTTCCCAACCTCACAACATGGTATCAGAGCCCAGCTAGGGTCTCTGGCGCACGTAGCAACTCCGTGCCTGCGCCGCCGCTCCCGTTGGCGTGCTCTCCTCTTCTTCTTCCTCTGACCACCGCTGCTCCGGGCCACCACCGCGCCGGGCCGCCTCCGTTCCGGCCATCGCCGCCCCGGGCCGCCCCTGCTCCGGCCACCGTCGCCCTTGCTCCGGCCGGCCCTTGCTCCGGCGGCTCCCTTCCGGCCAGCCCCGGCACCTCCCGTGGCCACGCAGGCCCGGCTCTCCCGTCGCCGGTCGCCGCCGACCTCCCCCGTCCCCGGCCGCCGCCGTGCCGGCCTTCTCCGTCGCCGGCTGCCGCCTCTCCGACCCTTCCTGTTGCCGGTCGCTGCCTCCCAGGCCCTCTCGTGGCCACCGCTCCTCCGAGCTGTTGTGAATCGGATCGATCCGATCTGTGTTGACTTTCCAAAAAAAAACAGAGAGAGACAGAACTATGTCAGGCTATGTGGGGTGCTCGGTGATTTTTGATGGCACCAATTATGCTGAGTTTGCAGCGCATATGCGCATTCATGTGCGCGGGCTTATGCTTTGGGGGGTTTTCTCGGGCGAGGTCTCCTGTCCGCCATGCCCCGTTGCTCCTGTAGCTCCTATTCCGCCACCGCCACCACCGGTTCTTGCTGATGATGCTCCTCAGGCTGACAAGGATGCAGCCAAATCTCTTGATGATGCAGCAGTTGATGCTTATGATCAGCAGGTATCGGATTACTCGGTTGCTCTTTCTGCCTACAGGGATGCTTTGGCTGCTTACACTCAGTGGTGCAATGATGATGCACGTGTTGCGGCTGTTCTCACTTCCACTGTTCTGCCTCAGTTTGCTTCCGAGTTTATGGGACTTCCCACTGCTACTCAGATGTGGTCTTACCTTCGTCAGCGTTATCAGCCCTCTGGAGATGCTCTCTACTTATCTGTGGTCCGTCAGGAGCATGAGCTTCAGCAAGGTGACTCCACCATTGACGAGTTCTACACCCAGAGCGCTGCTATCTGGCGTCAGCTTGACTCTCTCCGCACTGTTGTTTGTGGTACCTGCCCGTGCTGCCAGACTACGAGATCAGACTTGGAGTTTCAGCGTGTCTTTGAGTTCCTGTCTCGTCTCCGTTCCGAGTTTGAGCCTCGGCGTGCCAACCTGCTTGCTTGGGGTCGTGTTCCTATCTCAGAGGTCCTTTCAGAGCTTCGTGCAGAGGAGACACGTCTTCGAGGTGTTGGTCTGCTTGCGGTTCCCTCTGTGCTTGCTGCTCGGGCTCCTGATGTACCGTCTGTTCGTCCTAGTGCTCCGCCGTTACTTCCCACGCCCCATGGGGGGGGGGGGTGAGCCGCTCTTCTTCTGCTCGGGCTTCTAGTGGCGATGGAAGCCGCCCTTCTTCTGCTCGGCCTTCTGGTGGCGATGGCCGATCTCGTCCCCGTATCATCTGCGGCTACTGCTCGAAGCCAGGCCATCCAGAGTCTGATTGTTACAAGAAGCAGAGGGACATGCGTAACAATGGTCACAGCTCATCTACTGGGACTCAGCCTTCTTCTGCGGCTCTCTCGCTTACGGACCAGGATATTGCGCAGCTTAAGCGTCTGCTGGCTTCCTCTGGCTCTACTTCGACGGGTACTGCAGCTTCTGTGACCGCAACTTCCACCACCGAGCGACCACCACCGTCCACACAGTTAGGTATATCTTCGTGGGTTCTGGACTCTGGAGCTTCCTTTCATATGTCTTCTGATTCCTCTGTCTTGTCCTCACTTCGATCTCTCGATTTTCTTGTCAATGTTCTCACTGCTGATGGTACACCTCTTCCTGTTGCTAGTCGTGGCACTCTTTCCACTCCGTCTTTTTCTGTTCCAGATGTGTCTCATGTCCCTCGTCTCACGATGAACTTGTTTTCCGCTGCTCAACTTACTGATTCCGGTTGCCGTGTTATTCTTGATGTTGATTCTTGCTCTGTCCAGGATCGTCACACCAAGGTTCTCGTTGGGGCTGGCCCTCGGCACCGTGAATCTCCAGGCCTTTGGGAGCTAGAGTGGCTTCATGTTCCTTCTGCCGCACCTGCACCCACTGGTTCACATGCTCTTGCTGTTTCCGCTTCCGCTTCTTTTCAGCAGTGGCATCATCGACTTGGTCACATTTGTGGTTCTCGCCTATCGTCTTTGGTCCGCGGGGTCTTCTCGGGCCTGTCTCAGGAGATGTATCGCTTCAGTGTTAGGGTTGTAGACTTGGCAAACAGACTCAATTACCGTATCCTACCAGTGAGTCCGTATCTCAGCGTCCTTTCGACTTAGTTCATTCTGATGTATGGGGTCCTGCTCACTTTGATTCCAAAGGAGGTAATCGCTACTATGTTATTTTTATTGATGATTTCTCTCGCTACACTTGGCTCTATTTTATGAAATCTCGTAGTGAGGTTCTCTCTATATACAAGCGTTTTGCTGCTATGGTTCACACCCAGTTTTCCACGCCCATTCGAGTTTTTCGTGCTGATTCGGCTGGAGAGTATATCTCCCAGATGTTGCGTGGTTTTCTTTCTGAGCAGGGTACTCTTGCCCAATTTTCTTGTCCTGGTGCCCATGCTCAGAATGGCGTTGCTGAGCGCAAGCATCGCCATCTTCTTGAGACGGCTCGTGCGATGATGATTGCCGCCTCTCTTCCACCCCATTTCTAGGTTGAGGCTGTTTCTGCATCCACCTATCTCATAAACATCCAGCCTTCAGCTGCCTTGCAGGGTGGCATTTCTATGGAGCGTCTTTTTGATCGTTCGCCTGATTACTCGGCGCTTCGGTTGTTTGGTTGCGTCTGCTATGTTCTTCTTGCTCCACGCGAACGCACCAAACTCACTGCTCAGTCTGTTGAGTGTGTCTTTCTTGGATACAGTGATGAGCATAAGGGTTATCGTTGTTGGGATCCTGTTGGTCGTCGGATGCGCATTTCACGAGATGTGACTTTTGATGAGTCTCGCCCATACTACCCTCGTCCTTCCTCCTCGACCTTCTCGGTGGCTGATATATCTTTTCTTACTTTCCCCGATACATCTCCCTCTGTGCCTCATGTCTTCACACCACCTTCGAGTTCTTCTGTTCCTGTTCCACCTCCGGCATCGTCTTCTCCTAGTCCCTCGTCTACTGTCTCCCCACCCTCCTCCCCGCGGGCTCCCTCCTCTTCTCCACCTCCAGTGCACCACCCTCCTCTCTCTCCCTTTCCTCTCCACTACACTCGTCGTCCTCGTGCCGTGGATGCTCCTTCCAACGAGCCCTCCACTTCCAGAGCGTCCTCTCCTCCGTCTACTCCTGCTCACCATCTTCGTACTCGGTCTTCGTTACAGCCTCCTGATCGCTATTCTCCCTCTCAGTACGGTCTTTCTGCTATTGCTGAGCTCACTTCCTATCGTGATGCCATACTTAAGCCTGAATGGCAGCTTGCGATGGCTGAGGAGATTGCTGCGCTTGAGCGCACTGGCACGTGGGATCTGGTTTCCCCTCTTTCTGGCGTTCGTCCCATCACGTGCAAGTGGGTCTATAAGATTAAGACTCGCTCTGATGGTTCTCTCGAGCGTTACAAAGCTCGTCTTGTGGCTCGTGGTTTTCAGCAGGAGCAGGGACGCGATTATGATGAGACATTTGCTCCTGTTGCCTACATGACCACGGTCCGCACTCTTCTAGCTGTAGCTTCTGTTCGTCATTGGTCTCTGTCTCAGCTTGACGTTCAGAACGCTTTTCTCAATGGTGAGTTGCGTGGGGAGGTTTATATGCAGCCACCACCGGGGTACTCTGTTCCTGATGGTATGGTATGCCGTCTTCGGCGCTCCCTCTATGGCCTTAAACAAGCCCCTCGCGCTTGGTTTGAGCGTTTCGCCTCAGTTGTGACTGCCGCTGGCTTCTCACCCAGTGATCATGATCCAGCGCTGTTTGTTCACACTTCTCCTCGTGGTCGCACTCTTCTCCTCCTCTATGTTGATGATATGATCATGATTGGTGACGACTCTGAGTACATTGCCTTTGTTAAGGCTCGTTTCCGTGAGCAGTTTCTTATGACTGATCTTGGTCCTCTTCGCTACTTCCTTGGGATCGAGGTTTCTTCTACCTCTGATGGTTTCTACATTTCCCAAGAAAAGTACATTCAGGATCTCCTTACTCGTGCCGCTCTTGGTGATGAGTGTACGGCTGAGACTCCTATGAAGCTCAATGTTCGCCTCCGTGCCTCTCATGGTGAGCCTCTTCCTGATCCACACGCTATCGACATCTTGTTGGGAGTCTTGTCTATCTCGCTGTCACTCGTCCAGATATTTCCTATCCTGTTCATATTCTCAGTCAGTTTGTTTCTGCTCCTACGTCGGTTCACTATAGTCACCTCCTCCGTGTTCTGCGATATCTTCGTGGCACGATCTCTCGCTGTCTTTTCTTTCCTCGCTCCAGCTCCTTATAGCTCCGGGCCTACTCTGATGCTACATGGGCTAGTGATCCTTTGGATCGCCGGTCTCTTTCTGCTTACTATGTGTACCTTGGTGGTTCGCTCATTGCCTGGAAGACAAAGAAACGGACTGCAGTTTCTTGTTCGAGTGCAGAGGCTGAGTTGCGAGCGATGGCTTCTTTGACTGCTGAGGTGACTTGGTTACGATGGTTACTAGAGGATTTTGGTGTTTCTGTTACTACACCAACTCCCCTATTGTCGGACAGTACAGGTGCTATCAGCATTGCGCGTGACCCGGTGAAGCATGAGCTCACCAAGCACATCGGTGTGGATGCCTCATTCGTGCGTGCTGCTGTGCAGGATCAGATTCTCGCTCTTCAGTATGTGCCTTCTGAGTTTCAGTTGGCGGATTTCTTCACCAAGGCACAAACTAGAGCGCAACATGGGTTCTTCCTCTCCAAACTCAGTGTTGTTGACCCACCATGAGTTTGAGGGGGGGGGGGGGGGTGGTTAGAGATGTATAGTTTCCTTTTCTGTATTTCCCCATTGTATAAGGGGTTTCCTGCACTTTGCCCACTTGTATATGTACTGGCCTTTGGCCCCCCTGTGAATACTAGTTGCCATTTTCCCAACCTCACAACAACTATCACTTAGTGTCTTCAAATAAGGAAGACTCAAAGTGATGAATGTGTCAACCATGTACTGATGCAAATGTGTCTCTAGTAAAGGTGTAAAGAGCTATTTGAGTGTGATCTGAATAGAATTTAGTTTTAGTAGTCGATGAATCATCCCTTGATATCATACTTTTACTATTATACTATTGTGCAGATACAAAGTGAGATGTAGAGAATGTTTGTAATGTCTTTTTATGTGCTTTTGTGCAGGATTTCCTGCAAGAAATGTCACAGTGGGACGACAAGATCCAGTTCTTGGTGGATATGGGATTTTCAGAAGATGAAGCAAAACTGGCCATCACAAGATGTGGTAGGCCACTGCTTCAAAGTTTTTTTGTTTAACGATATATATTTTCCTGAAATAAAATGGCGCCATCTCATGTTCTATATTTTTACTTAGACTTTCTCAGGTCATGACTCTGCCACTTCTGTCTTGGTCGATTCTATCTATGCATCACAGGCTGTAAGAGATGATCATGAGGTGCGTTGTAGTTTTTTGTACATGCGAATTGAAAAGCTGGTAATTTTGTTCTAAGTTTTGATCGATGAAATTTGGACTTTGTTTGCAGATCAAGGACGACAACTGTATTGATCCCTGTTTGGCAAGAAAGAAAGCAAAGCTAAGGAGGAAACAATATGGAGGTGGAGCACAAAAAAATCCACTCATGTTGGACCGTAGACGTGAAGATTCGGTGCATCTTCCAAATCCGATGGTAGGATTCAATTTGCTAAGTGACCCATTCCGTTCAGTGAATAGAAAGATTCCTATAGATGCTACTGGGCCACCATTCTTCTATTTCGAGAATGTGGCACTTGCGCCAAAAGGTGTATGGGATACAATTTCAAGATCTCTGCATGGGATTAGGCCCGAGTTTGTGGACTCCATGTTCTTTAGTGCAGCCATTAGAAAAAGAGGCTATGTTCATAATCTGCCAATTGATCACAGATCATATCTCCGCCCGATCCCTCCCATAACCATTTTCGAGGCTTTTCCGCATTACAAGAAGTGGTGGCCCTCATGGGACCGAAGAAGACAATTCAACTGCTTGCGAACTCGTGTGGCAAGCGCAAAACTGCTAGAGAGCATCCGCTCTACTCTTGAAGAACATGGCAACCCACCGGCTAAAACTATTCAGAAGTACATATTAAGACACTGTAGATGTTGGAACTTGGTGTGGATTGGAAAGAATAAGGTGGCTCCCTTAGACCCTGACGAGATGGAGCACCTATTCGGTTATCCAGTGGATCACACGAGAGGAGCTTGCACAACCGAGAGATATAAATCTCTCGGTAATGCGTTCCAGGTTGACACGGTCGCGTATCACCTGTCCGTTCTAAAGGCAATGTTTCCCGATGACATCAATGTTCTGTCACTCTTTAGTGGGATCGGAGGTGCAGAGGTTGCACTTCATCGGCTTGGGATAACCATGAGGACGGTCGTGTCGGTTGAAGTCTCAGAAGTCAATAGGCGCATCTTGAGAGAATGGTGGGGTCAGGCTCAGACCGGCAAAGTAATCGAGATGGACACAGTTCAGTCGCTCACACATGCCAAAATCAACTCACTGGTCAAAGAGCACGGCGGGTTTCACCTGGTGATTGGGGGCAGCCCATGCAATAACCTCACCGGCAGCAACCGGTATCACCGTAATGGCCTGGAGGGTGAGCAGTCTTCACTGTTTCACGATTATGTCAGGATCGTATATTCAGTGCAGTCGATAATGAATACAATGTAGTCTAATGGGCCCGGTGGCTTGGATGATGAGGATGTGGTGGAGCAAGATGCATGCCACCCCACCCTGCCATTGGATGGGTATTGCTGGGGAGCAGGATAGGTTGCAGCTGTATTGGGGATTAGCAGTTCTTAACTTGATATTGCATTCTTTCTAGGTCTGATTGTGGTGGCTGTACATGACTTCGTCGTTTTTAGCTCTTGATCAGATTCACATACATGAAATATATGTATCTGATGAAAGATTATTTGCTGAATTGTAGTTTGATAAGAGCGCTGATTATAGGTTTATATATATGATATTACTTTATTTTCTGAATGTGTTTTCACCGTCAGTTTCCGTTCATAGCTGTGAGGTAATGAATGGTGGTTCAGTCAAAAATTTGGTGGATGCAGCACGTGACCAAGTTTTTTTCTTTGTCAACTATTTAGCCTTGGCATGTGTTTCTTTTACTCGCTTTAATTTGATCCCTGAATGACATGATTCTTATTGTCCTGATTGCAGCGAAGCTAATGTACTGTTATCTTCAGGTAATGTCTCGCAGTGGAGTTCATTGACTGTTTGCTGCCATGTGATGGTATCATGGTAACTATATATGGGTTATTACTGCTGGTGGTCCCTACCATGCATGAGCTTGAATGGTGTGGTAGTAGAACAGCATCCCCTGATAATTTGTGGCAGTGAAGCAAGTTACTGGAAGAACTGTTTTTTTTTTGCGGGTAACTGGAAGAACTGCTTTGGCACTGCATTGTTGTGATTGGAATGTGCGGAATGTTTGGGCCTAATCCTAATCCTGATCTGTGTGTTAGGGGCTAAAGGTTTATTGCATTTTTTTCCTCTTCAAGATGTGTTTGCAATGGATGATTGTGCTGATGATTTGCATTAGCGGTCTATCGCTTTCTTTATATAATAGGTCTGTTTGCAAATGGATGTAGGTAGGTGTCGTTTTTAGCTCCATGCAGATTTGCCATACATGGTAGTAGCAGTCGGATATTGAAATTATAATATTATGCGTGATGAGAGAACATTTTGTCTAGCTGTACTTTGCTAATTAAGAGCACTGATGTGAGATTTGTAGGGAATGATGAGACGAGATTCGCCAGTATTTTCTCACCTTGTTTGTACTGTCAGTGAATACGTACTTAGCTTCTATACTGGGAGCTGTGACTGTTTATTCAGTAGTATGGACTGCTATCTCAGTAGTGCTGCTTCCTTGCAATATTTAGGTAGCCTTTGCGTGCGATTGTTTGTATATTCAGTCTGAACCTTGAATGGCATGCATGCTTCTTGTTATTGTTCTGATGATTGCAGCTGGCCACCTGACCCGCATCGGCTCTGCTGCTGGTGTCATGAGGAGGCAGTCAGGCTGGCCGTCCATGGACGACGTCTATTCTGAACTTCTTTTCACAGTTCTCTGTTCAAAGCTGTGAGGTAACCATGGTGATTCAGAGCACGTGTTTGTTTATTCGCTTTGCACCCTGAATGACATGGTTGCTATTATCCTGTTGATTGCAGCGAAGCTAATGTCTTATTATCTTCAGGTAAATGGAGCACTGGAGTTTCTTATACTGTTCTGCTGCTGTGCCATGGGAGGTTATTACCTTGAATCGAATGGTGTGGAAGTAGGATAGCATCAGGATACATAATTTATGGCAGTGAAGCTATTTGCTTTGGCACGGTACTACATACTGTGATTGGAACGATAACCACTGGTAACTAACTGGTAAGTAGCATGTTGGAATGTACCAAATGGTTGGGACCAGTCCTGATCTGTATCAGGGGCTACAGATTTTTAATTTACTTTTTCTTCTTCTGGGTGTGTATACAATGAATGATTGATAATGATAATCTGAATTTTATGGCTTTCTTTATATAGGTCTGTTCGCAATGGATGAACACACATAGCTGCCGATTTAGCTGTTGCAGATCTGCCATACATGACAGCAGAAGCAGTGAATCAAGAGCTCTGATGCAAGTATTGTAGGGAATGATGATAAGATGAAATTTCCCACCGTACTTGTTTTTACTGTCACCGAGTACGTACGTACGTAGCTGCTTGTGTTGGGAGCTGTGAGGTTTAGTCAGTCTAAACCTTGAATGACACGGTTCTTACATTATCCTGATGATCCGTGTCCGTTCTGCTGCTGGAGTCGTGAGGATGCAGGCCATCCGTCCGTCCGTTCTTATGATCGAGATTGAGCATGTTACCAACGCGAATAACTGTCAAGGATGGATTTGCATCTGAGGGTCTCTTCGGGAGAGACTGAATCTGTGTTTTTTTTGTGTGTTCTTCTTTACCTGATGATCTTTAGTCTGTGGTTTATCTGGCAGCATTACCAGCAAACTAACATGGTTTACATACAGATTTGGACTGAAATTCGGCTCAGCTGTCAGGTCTGTGTTACCCTGGCCTCAAGCATACATACATCGTCTGATCAGAGCAGTGTCAAGTCATGGTAATGTCTTGAGGTTATTACCTTGAATCGAATTGTGGTATTAGGACAGCATCAGTATATATAATTCGTGGCAGTGAAGTTATTTGCTTTGGCACAGTACTATATGTTGTGATTGGAATTATAGGTAGGTAGCATGTTGGAGCGTATCAGACTGTTGCGGGCCTAATGGTGATCTGTATTTTTTTTTTTTTTTTACTTTTGTTCTTCTTCTATGCGTGTTTGCAATGGATGATTGAAGCGATGACCTGCTGTTGGCTCCTCCTTGCAGATCTATCATACATGATGCATGACATTGGCAGTCGGCTATTGAAATATTGTTGAATTGTAGATTGATAAGGGCACTATAGGGAATGGTAAAATGCCAATGTTTTTCTCAACTTGTTTTTACTGCCGCTGAATACCTACTTAACCTGTGTTGGGAGCTGTGAGGTAATAATAATAATAATAATAATAATAATAATCTATCTATACTTCTTATAAAGGCAAAACCCCACTAGCATGCATTAATTATTTTTCTATTTCAACATGCAAGCTATCCACATCATCCATCCTCTTAGCTAATCAATTGTCCATGTCATCTCCACTAATATTTATTAATTATTACATGCAAGATGCATATCATACATTTTTAAACAATACATTCTTTAGTTAATGATTTATGCAAGCTACATATCATACATTCCTTAAACCATCTATTTTTCATATTTTAAGTATAGATTTAGTATGTCGAGTATGATCAACAAAAAATTTCATATTTCTTCAGACTATATGATGTGTCATGCTTTTTTTTTCCGAAAAGAAGATTGAGACCCTTGGCCGCTGCATAAAAAAAACACACATGCCATTACATAGTTAAAGGCCGGAGGCCTACCCGGCCAACCAGGCCATCTGACCGATCTAAATCAACCGCCTACGTCCATTTCGTTTGCACAGTAAATTTCTTCTCCCACTTTTCATCTCATCCGTTGGATTGGTAAATCTTTTTTTTACTTCGGTGCCAGCAAAATACCTCCATGACGTGTGGGTCTATCGACGTAAGGGTCCCAAACTTCAGCACCGAAATCTCATCGTCCCGTGTCGCCTTTCTTTTTATGGGACGGTGAAACCTAGATCGTGGGTTGACCTCCTCTTCTCCAGGTCTCTCCCCTCTCCCATTTGCCCCAGCCTCCTTCCCATCGTCTTCTCCTCTCCCCTCCCGTGATACACTGCACCGCCGCCGTCCCTACCCTCCTCCTTCGCTTCTCACCTCTTCCTCTGCCTGCTGCCTTTCCTGCGGCCGCACCGTCGCTCGCGGTGGCGAGCGCGAGGAGGCGCTACAGGAGCGCCCCCGAAGGAGGACGGAGGCGTACAGGCTGGACGCCGGACGGAACGACCTGCAGAGCGCGTCCCAGAGGAGAGCGACGGCGCGAGGATGGGCATGGAGTGGATGGAGCCGGACGGGACAGACACGGTGGCGGGCGGGTGGAGGCGCTCCGGTGGAGTCCTCAGTGCCGACGCGGCACGCCCGCCTTGAGGGTGTCCGTCCGCCTCCTTACTGGTACACAGGTACGGCTCCATGGCGGACACACAAGCCATGGAGAACGCAAGGTAAGGTTTTGCTGCACAGTGTTGTTCTTTTCATGCCTTGTTGGCATCTGGTGCTTAGATTTAAATTATAGTTGTAAAATTATTCAGTGATTCTCTCGATCTGATTCTTGCTGTCTTTGTTCTAGCCAAGGAAGCCATCATGAAAGGAGGTTAAATGAGGCATTAATTGGTCGTGGAAGTGATATAGGACATGGTTTTCTACTAGGTACACACAACAGCACTCAATTCCACTTGCAAGGTGAGGTAGAATATACCGTGAAGAGCTTGGTAACTTATCATAGATTGGAAGGGGTTTAGATGGCCAGTTGGGAAATAATAGAATGTTTGGAGCTTTAATGTAGTTGTGATGCATGCAAATTATAGATCTCTCGATATGTTTTGGTAGGGCCTGAATCTGGAGGATGAAGATTATATCACAGGGAATCGAGCATGCGAGCGGCGACACTGTGAGAGGATGGTGAGCTCCGGTGAGCACAGCGCGCGGTGCAACAGCTTGCACATGCGGTGGGAGCGGCGTTCACATCATAGGCTCTGCTTGGGAAGCGGCTCTGCATCCAGCAACGGCGAGCAGGGATGATGTCAAAATCTCTTTTCATGCATAAATTTAAGGAGGTCAGAAGATCCATTTGAGTGACTTTATTATGTTCCTTTATGTGTTCTTTAGTTCAGCTATGATGCTTTCTCTTCTAGGGCTTTCTCTTTTTATGCAGTTAAACTTCTTATGAAGTGAGTGCAGATTTAATTTCTTTTACTAGAATGGGGACTACTTAATTTGATTTTTGCAAGTGTTAGTGTTCTTGTTTATTCTTGTTGTCACAAAACTGTATTAGGAATTGGATCAGGACTAAGCTTCTGATACAGTTTGCCTATCAGGCTCAAGAATCCAAACTTTGTTGTGCAATTTGGGCTTGGTATTATGTAGGTTTTAATTTTTTTTTTGCAGTACTGTATGTATGGTTTTGCCTTGAATAATTAGGTGTGGTAAATATTACTTTTGAAGCAAGCCAGATGATATGATGTTAGTCCAGGTTACAGCACCTGGATAATTAGGTGGGATACTGTAACTATCTATTTGTGTTTTCTCTACCTACACGAACTCTTATAGCTATTTGTGTTTTATTGCTTACTGTAATTAGAAAATTGATTCAACTTTAACTTCTATTTCTTAGCATTCACATAGTAGATACTAATTAACATTTGCCATCAAATTGCAGCGGCAGCGGGTTGACCACCACGATTTGAGCTAATGGACGATGGTGGCCACCGAGCGACCAGCAGCCTCTGTTGATCGACTGTGTTCTCCTAGAGTGTTAATAGTCAGTCACCAAGGTATTTTTAAAGTTGATCAGTCTATTTACCTTGTGAACATTTATGGGGAGTAAGGCGCCATTGCATTTTAAAACATTCCAAGGTTGCAAATTCCTGTGATATATGAAGTATGTACTCATTTATACACCATGTAAATATTTCTGGAAAGTTTGGTCCTGTTATTATTTTAATTGTGCTCTATTGGAAAAGGACATGGATTAGCTGAAAGAGATTTACACTCAAGGAGTACATGTAATTGTTTCCGGGTTGTCCATGAAATTGCCTTCAGGTTTGTCTGTACATAAAAAAGATGACAAAGACATTTTTTTATTATCGATGCATTACAAATGGGAAAGATCTGTGTTATACCTTGGTAAGAATTAGTTATGGTGTTTTGAATATTGTATAATTGCTTTAGGTGTTCTGCTAATTATACCAATCGCTAGAATGACAATTGTAAGTTAGTTTACTTCGTACGCCTTTTGCCAGAAATCGTGGCATAACAAATTGGACTTAATCAACATATTGAAAATCTCACAATATCGTCTTTGTTTACTGATGTGTCCCATGAACTATTAAACCATACAAGATTCATGAACTCTTGCCTGGTTCTGTGGAGAACGGCGTTCTTTCACCTGCTCTTTAGATTGTTTGAATATGCTCCGAGTTGGATACTTTTACGGTATGTACATGATAGGGTAAGGTTGCTTTGACTAAAAAAAGGCATACCAAAACAGGGAAAGAGGTTTACGATATCTGGTTATTTCAAGTCTGTGTTAGTGTAAATGGAAAATATGTCATAATTTTTTCCAGAGCAGTCTCATGCCATAATAATTCAGAATCCCAACATTCTACACATATGCTTATTGTGCTTTTTTGTATATTGCTATATCTAATGATAAAAATTTAGTTATAATCAGAACTTGAGTATGAAGGCTTGCCTTATATTTTTTGATTTGCTACCCTAACCAAAATAGTATGATGGTAGTAACAAATCGATCATATCAAGAGTGTGTTATATGGGTCCTTGTTTTTTAGGAGCAGATAATACGCAAATAGTTACAAATATGGTTGTTTACTACCTCAAGTGTCATTGCTCAAAAAAATATATTTATTTATGGCATGTTCTTCTCTCTATATACAGGATAAAACGACTCTTCCACATTGCGATAGCTTCAATTCTCCTCCCAAGTTATTGTTGATGCAAGCCAATGCTCCTCCCAAGTTTAACATTTTGGTATAGCTTCAATTCTCATTTTGATATGTTTCATGCTTTGATTTCCCAATGTTGTAGAGCATATGGCAGGGCTGATGTTCGCTTCATTGCAGGGGAAGATGTTTTTTTCTTTTGACTCTACTTCGCTTTCTGCCTCAAATTTACTCTTTGTAATTAAGTATGCCCGAAAGCTTACGTGGTTAGTTAACCTCTGTAATTTAGTATTGTTTGCCACAAGTTTCCGTTTCCTTTTGCCTGTACCATGTATTGTTAACTACTTGTGCAAGTTTTTCTTCTTTTGTTTATGGTTGTTATTTGTTTTGGTCTTGCAGCTTCGCAAGCATATAATGTAGTTTAGAAAATAGCCTAATTTTGAAATTTACTCTTTGTAAAACCTCCTCAACTGATAGTCTCTTAAACCAGCTTACCCAAATTATTTGTCTTCACAAAAATGGATTTTCCTTTTTTCCCCAATGTATTACAGAAATTAGAATTAGTCTTCTAGGTTAGTTTCAGTTAGTTAGTCTGTTGTAATATTGAGATTTATGAATAACCAACGAGAAAATATTCAACTGCCTATTTATCTCCTCACATAAGGGGAAATGTCCAAGTTTCAAAATATTTAGTAGCTTTTATGTAGACATTAACCAATTGCCTTTATAGCATGTATTACACTTTTGTGGACTTTTGTTTATTGTGTTGTCTGCGTCATAGTACATGGTACACTAACCGGTTGATATCATTACACAATCTCAAATCATTGGTGTCATTTTTGTTTTGGTTTGAAGGGTAGAGATAAAGCATTTCATATGTCTTAACTTATTAATTCTTGTTGGCATTATGTAGGCTGATTGTGTACATCCTTTTTTTTTAGATCGGTCGCTCCAAAACAGAATCCAATTGAAAAGGGTATCGACGCCCCACAGGGGACAAACAGCCGGCCATCGGCAGGCAGCTGGACTTCCGTTTCCAAACCCCTCACAGCGACTCCAAGCCGGACATTAGCTAGCTGCTGCACCTTGTCGGATGGCATTGGGCGAACAGATGAACCTAGCTTCACCAACGACCAACCGCTACACTCGCCTGTGGGTCACACGCTCACAACAGTAGTGTTGCCTGGCATCATTTGCAAAGTTGCATCACTTTATCAGTAGATTGAAATCTCCGTGAACATTCAAAGCTCCAAAATAAGACCAGTCGCCTCCATGATATACTCATCAACTAGGTGTCTTTAAAAATTATACTTTTCCATACTTGTTCTTTCCCTTCCTTGCAGTGTTTATTTCGTGTAGTAATTTTGTTGAAATGTTGCCTCGACACCTTTGTAGAAGTGTCAGCTAAATATAATTTATCTTTTGCCGAGAGAAAATGTCCATGCTTGTTTGATCTGGCAACCAATCAGTTTCAAAGCATAACATCAAGTATGGTCGTGCTGATCTGATATACTACATCGCTATGTTCTCTGCAAATCATTTTATCTAAAGCTAGCATAATTTTGCATGTGCAGTTTTTTATTCTTATAATTCACGTGTCGAAGGCCTGAAACTATATTGGCTCTCTATCCTAGCAGATGTAATTCATCAAACTAATGTTGTATACCTGCTCTGCAGGTGTCCTAAAACTATAAATACTTAGGTTTGGCTATGACACATTATCAGTGACTTACTAGCGGGTCCATCGCATTATCGCCTCTCTGTTTCCCTCTTATGGTCCTGGTCCTATTTATAACAGCGTCGGGTAAAATATGAAATTACCCTTTGTTTCTACATTCTCTGATTGGTTGTGTTTGGGTTGCATATTCATTTTCTTATGCAAGCAGCATGATCAGCATCCATAGGAAAGGGATAGAACACAATTACCTTCCACCAAAAATAAATAAATCAAACATTCATCAGAATATACATATTTCAACTGATTGTTCCAGAAATATTGAAACTTAGTGCATGGATCCTTTTAGAAAATTCAAGTTTGCTCCAGCTGCGGCTGTGTCTGATTTGGAAGGATGGGTTCCTTTATCACACCTATAGAAGACAATGACGAGAACATATTTGGAAGGATCTATAACTGAATGGACATTTTTAAACCGAGTGTGATCATCAACGAGCTTGAGTGACTGGTCGGGCTGGCGACGGGGATAGAACACGACAACATTGGACAAGGGACAAGAAGGGCAAAAGACAACGTGACATGTAAAATGGGGTGTCGGTGAAAAAACCCCAACGGTAGGCACAATGAGAGGAGCCAACGAAACCCTAACAGGCAACCTTGGTGGGGGTATGAATGGTTTCGGCATGAGCCACATAAATTTTAAACGTGGAAGACATCATATATGCAAAACACATAAACTTATGCCTAAAATATACATTCTTGCTTAGGCATTTGCGTCAATGGCCTAAATAGAGCTCGCTTCGTGTATTTGCGCCAGCGGCGCAACGGGTTATCTAGTTTGCTTTAAAGGATCCCGTCGCAACGCGCGGAGTATCCTTCTAGTAATAATAATGGTGATTACTGCCGCTGAATACCTACTTAGCCTTTTTCTACATGGCTGTTGCAGATTATATGATAGCAGCTGCAAATGCAAACAGTGTGAAACAACGACACTCTTGATTCTATCCATATTTGCACTTTTTTTGTGTGGGCATTTAAGAGCTTTATTCAACAAAGACAGTCCTTGGATCATTAGCCAGCAGGCTAGTAATCAGGAAATTAGGAGCAGAGTTCATCCAACTTTCCGTGCCTGGAGTGAAAAAGCATGTTTGGCACACAAGTGAGCCGGTCGGTTGGATTGTCTCATTACATGTTGAAACGTAAAGTATTTAAAAGAAGATACAAGATCTCCAATTTCTAACAGAATGTGTGCGATCATCGAATGTGAGTTACTCCCAGATTTCCAGAGGGTTATCACCTCCAGCCTCGCAGTCCGTCTTGAATATCACCTGCTCGAAGCGTCTAAGATCGAAAAAAATGACAGCTCCACGCAGCGCTAGCGATTCAACAACTAGAGGATCAGCCAGTGCTGGAAAGTAAGGAAGATGATGATCTATCCACGGCCCCCACACCACCAGCACCCAGACCCGAACCAATCGATCCATCACAATTGATCTTGACTCATCCATTGTAAGGAGGTCGTCATCGGTGACCCACAGATATTGTAGGATCCAGCTTCTCCTGATCAAGCATCCATTTGTTCCATGAATGCCAGATGGACAACACAACTGATATTATCTGCCAGATGGACCACACAACTGATATTATCTTTGCTCTGACTTGGTCGTTGAACCTGGTTTCATAGGGGATATCACGTTGCTAGGAATCTGGATGAAGACGAGGAAGCCGAAACTCAAAAAGGAAATGAGCTTCCTCCCTATTTTTTTCCACATGAGAACCCGCCACCAGAACTCAAAAAGGAAATTGTGACGCCCCGAGATCGGGCACTATGCAGATTTCAGCATTCCCGCCAGAATCCACATAATAACCGATTCCAGTTTGCCACTTGTGATAACATTACAACAGTTCACGAATATTCCGCAACAACAACAGAAAAGATATATACAAGAAGACTCAAACGAGTCAAGGATACAACTGATACAATACAAAGATCCAAATAACAGCGGAAGAAACAACATAGCGTCCGACTACGGACAAGATACAAATTGGACTAAGAGTCCTGAAGATAACCGATGGCGTCCAATCCCTGCCCAGGCCAAGCCGGAGGGACTTCCCAAGCTAACGTCGTCTGACTTCAAACCTGTTAACTGCAATGTGGAATATGCAGCCACGAAATGGATTCGTGGGTCAGTACGGTTAAGTACTGGCAAGTGGATAACCATACTCACAAGATACCAGCGTAACCAATCATCACAAGATACAAATACTTTGGGTTCAACGGAGAGGAAAGGATTATTGCAAGAAGCGGCAGCGGGCTGCACTAACTAACTACAGAGACTCGCTACAACATCCGGCTAAAAGAAAGGGATAAGATAGCGCGACAAAACCAACTATAACTACTCACCAAGCAATACCCATCCAATGTTACCCCCTACTAAGGAAGCAACCCAAGGAAACTCACACGGTTGATTAAGGTGACATTCAGTTTTATGGTGGAGATAATCTATATTACTAGTCAAGTTATCATCGTTAAGTGTAAGTTGTCTGAGTACTTGTTAGCCAGCACTTTCACCAAGTCATCCATAACCGCGGACAACACGGCTTCTCGAGAAGATTTAACCCTGCAGGGATGCACCAATTTGGCCGTACACGTAAGAATGACCCGCCAGATGGAAATGCACTTCCACCAAGCGAGGCACTCAACACAACCCAACTCTTCTTCGCCTCAAGCCCAAAGAACCCCGTTGTAACATCCCAAGTATGAAAATACCCCTAGAATGTTTGATTTCCTGTTTAATTAAAATATTGCATCATGTCATCATATTTATTTCCTTGTTTGCATCTGTTTTGCATCTGTTCTTCTTTGATTTCATAATGGAAATTCAAACAATTTCAAATGATGTGTTTCATACTTGTCATGTTACAATATTTTCAAATCAAAATTGCAAACCAAAGTCTCATTTTGTTTCCAATTATTCCTTAGTGATTAACTATTAAAAATGAGGGTTTTTAATCAATCCATTAATTCCAAATTGCTTTCAAAACTCAAATTCAAATCATCAAACAGCACCCCAATTGAATATGTGCAAATTACCAAACATTCTAATTTGTTGTTCTATTTAAAACTCCAAGGTTCATGCCATTTAAGATTTTTGTTTCAAATAATGCACTTAATAGTAAAATTCATCCAAATGCAAGCAATTACAAAACAGCAAATAAATTTGAACTTTTCAAAAACCAAAGTTGACATTTGGTTGCTGTTGACCTAGTAAACTCACATGAATTTTCCCAAAGAAAATTCAACTCAAAAACCTATCTATTTCTTCCATTTTCATTTGTTGCCAAAAAAAAAACAGGAGAATAAAATTCAAAAAATAAAAACGCGCGCAGCAGAGAGCCAGTGGGCTGTGCCCCGCGCGCCCAACCCACCTAACTTACCTCCCGCGCGGCCCGGTACCGTTTCGCGCAGCCGCCCCCATCTTCTTCCTGTACGGCCGTGCATCCAGCGATGCCACGGCGGCACAGGAGCAGAGCGACGGCCAGCAGCTGCCCCTGCCCCCTATAAGACCCCCTAGGGCCCTCCGCAGCTAGCCCTAGCCGTCCACTCCATCCCCTCGCGCCGCCGTCCTTCTCTCTCTCTCCCGGTGAATTTCGCCGCCTCTGCCACTGCCACCGAGCGCCGCCGTTTCTGAATTCCAACGACCACCGCCGCCATGGACCTCCACCATCCCACCTAGCCACGGGGATCGCACCGCGGCACCTCCCTCTACCTTCTGGACACCACCGCAGCCCCGAGGACAGCCCACAACGACGCCGCCGTACTCGCCGCTGTCCGCTTCTTCCACCTCGCCGTCGCCTGAACCCGTGGACACCGCCGCCGTTGCGGCCCTCCTTCTTCCACGCTGACCACGGGAACAAGTCCACCGTACGTACCTCGACGTCCTCGACATCGCTGCAGCCGCGGAGGGAGTCCACAACGTCGCCGCCGTCGAGCTCGCTGCACCGAGCCTCTGCAGCGACTCCATCCGCGGTGAGCGCCACCGTGTCCACCTCCTCCCTCCTTGTTCCTCTCCGTAACGTGAACGAGCACAAGCACGCAACACAGCACACCCACCAGCAGCAGCACGAGCACGACGCCACGGTGATCGCCGCCGGTAGCTCTGTCGAGTTTCAGTCGGGCGCGATTCAGTTAAAAATTCAGTTAACGTTTTGGAACCTTATCCTGTCTGCGCATCGTATACTGTCAAACATCGATTCGTAGCGCAGCGGTAACAGGCAGTGTGCGCGTGCGAGAGGGCCTGGGTTCGAACCCTGGCTCCGCGATTAAAACACCACATTTTTGCACCGCAGCGCTGACAGGGTGGCCCCCCTGTCAGCCACACCGTGGCCACGCAAGCACGCGCAGGCCCAGGGCCCATCTGGCAGTGCCCTGGGTATGTTTCTGTGCGGTAACAAAATGGTTTCCAACTTTCTGTTTTAAAAACAAGTCCCTCCAAATTACAGATTGGTCCTAAAATTTAAATTGTTAATAACTTTTGTTTTATAATTCCAAATAACAAAAATAAAATATATGCACTGCCCCAAATTTAATTCTCTATCTAATGGTAGCATTTGTTTTCTGTTTTGAATTTTTCAAATGCAATTCAAATTTGAATTCAAACAATTCATTTGTAATTTGCTAAAATCCATAACTAATTCATACTTAATCCAATTAATGCAAATAAAATATGTTTTCCATGCTATTTCAAATAACCTTTTCAAATATAAATTTTGTTTCATGTTTTGAATAATTTAAATTGCTTAAATAATTTAAATTGCTTAAATAATTTAAACCTTGTTTAAATCATTTAAATTTGGTAAAATCATAACTTGCTCAAATTAAATTATTTTTGAACATGCAAAATATGTTTTCAAACCATCAAAGTATAAACTTTTCAAATGTGAATTTGAATGTATGTTTTGAACAAATAAAATTCAAATAATATTCAAACTTGTTTTAAATTCATTTAAAACTTGTTTAATTTTGTTTAAGTCATAATAAATTCATCCTCACTCCTTTTTCAATATTTGAAACATGTAATCCAACTAAAATTTTGTATTCTTTTCAAATATGAATTTTGTTATTTATTTTGCACAATTTAAATTGGTGAAAACAACAACTATTTGTGTAATTCCTTTAAGGAACCAAAAAAAAATCCCTAACTTAATAAATAAATTTCTAAATTGGTAAACCTTAATTCCAATTGGTTCTATTGTTGTTATTTTGTTGTTTTCCTCATCCATGCATCATACTAATCCACCTTCACCTGTTGGTTAGCTGGAAAACAATTTTTTCAACCAAAATCCATGGGCTTTTCATATGCAACTCAAAATTGCATATGTGTCCATTTAAATTGTTTCCCATTGTCAACTATTTTATCTTGATGCATCAGTTAAATTGACATGCATCATCCCATGATTGTGCACTATGCCATGATATTGATTGTTTATCTTTCTGCATTGTTTGTTTGCTTCTTCTCGGATAGACGACGACGTTGAGACCGACGATCTTTACGACACCCCTTCTGAGGATCTAGCTCAGTACCAGGCTGCTGAGTTTGCAGGCAAGTTATCACTCACATGAACCATTGTGTTCCTTTCAACATTGGTTACCGATACTTCCCGTTGTCTATTTTGCTAGCCCTATGTGTAGTTGTTTCTGTTACGAACCTATCACATGAATCTCCTTAACCCTGATATTGCCTCACCTCCACTCCTACAACCCCATTGTTTGAGCCAGTGTCTTACTAGCATGCTTAGGTTGTTTTGCTCGAGTCTGTTACCCGTTACTTTCTGTTACTATATTCTATTATGTTCTGGGGGCTCGATGTTAATCAATCAATCTGTTAATAATAATATGCTGATAAGGCACCGGCAGGAGGCCCTGTGTGGTTTTGAGGCCTGCTAGTATCGACCCTAATAGGAAAAGGGTCTTGTCTACTGATCCATGATGAGCGCACTATCCGCATGTGGGAAGCGTGTATGGGCGCCCCCCCTCAATTTGATTTGATTCGCATCTCGTCCAAATCGCCTCATTTAGTTCGTGTTTTCCATTTGCCGCATGCATGTTTTTGCGAGCCCAGCGCAGGGTGGAACTTTTATAGTCGGCATATAGGGGGACACGTTCTTAGAGTGCTATGAGGGTCCCCTTTCTTCGGGGCTCGATTAGCCGTGCGCCCAAGGTGCTTTGGGCTTGATTCGAAGAAGAGTTGAGTTGTGTTGAGTGCCCCGCTTGGTGGGAGGCATCCCATCTGGCGGGTTATTCTTACGTGTACGACCAAATTGGTGCACCCCTGCAGGGATAAATCTTCTCGAGAAGCCGTGTTTTCCGCGGTTATGGTTGACTTGGTGAAAGTACTGGCTAACAAGTACTCAGAACAACTTACACCTAACTATTGATAACTTGACTTGTAATAGACTTATTGACACAACAACTTGATCCATTATTCATTAATCCAACTGTGTGAGTTATCCTCGGATTGCTTCTTTGGATAATGGGCGAGATCCAGGATGGGTTTGTTTGAGGTTATCTTTCAGTTGGTTACTATACGCTATCTTATCCCCTTTCTGTTAGTTGGAAGTTGTAGTTTTCTGTAGTTGGTTAGCGCAACCAGTTGCAGCATCTTTTATATCCCCTTTCTTCCGTTGAACCCAAGGCATCTGTGCTTGGTGTTGACGGGCTACACTTTGGTGAATTGTGAGTCTTGCTTGCCAGTACGTTTATGTACTGACCCCCTTCGGGGCTGTGGTTTCCGCAGACTACGCTTACGAGGATCCCAGTGACGGCTACTACGTGGAGTTTGACGAGGCTGCTGACGAGTAGATAGCGGACCCGGGCAGGATCCGAGACTACGTGGATGGGCTCCGTCTTTCTTTCATTTCCCGGCTTCTTAAGCCTATTTGGATTTGTCTGTACTCAGACCCTTTGAATGCTTCCGCTGAGATGTAATGATGTTATGTTGGGACATGTGTCCTCTGGATGATTGTATTTGCTATCTCTGCTCTAGTGAGAGCTATTTGCAACTTATTTCAATCTTTTGTGTCTTAGAGATATGTTGTGCTATCATTCTGTTACAAGCCGTTGACGTACCATGTGTGTATGGTATGAAGTACGTCAATGGTAGTATCCTGATTTCTATGGGATAGTTTACGTCGACGCTGAACAGATAGGGGTTGGTTGTCACACATACGTGTGTTGGCCTACTCGTAAGAGGACGCGGGTGCCGGTAAGCCCCGTAATCCAATCTACTACTGTTCAACGGAACGGCGAGTATCCTTTAGAAGTCCGGGTGCGACACCCGTGCAATTGAGCGCACGACTAATCAAGCCCCACGAAGAAAAGGGGACCCTCATAGCACTCTAAGAACGTGTCTCCCTAAATGCCGACTACAAAAGTTCCACCCTGGCGCCAAGGGTTCGCACCTGCATATGCATGCGGCAAATGGAAAACCCGAACTAAATGAGGCGATTTGGACGAGATGCGAATCGAATCAGAATTGCGGGGGGGCGCCCATACTCGCTTCCCACATGCGGTTAGTGCGCTCATCATGGATCAATGGACAAGACCCTTTTCCTAATTAAGTTCGACACTAGCAGGCCTCAAAACCACGCCGGGCCTCCTGACGGTGCCTTATCATCAAATTATTATTACCCAAAACATTAACAGGTTGTTGATCAAGTTGAAACCCAACTATCAAACTAAACAGGTGATAGAACAAAGGACAACATGACTAGAGCGCAAACAAACCTAAGCATGCAACTACGACACGAGGGCCAACGGGGTAAACAAACACCAGGTAATAGGAAGTGGAAGCAAGACTATATCATGGCTGCAAGGTAACATATGATAGGATCGAGACACAAGCATCGAATCATAAGGCTAGAATAAGAACAACGGAAAGAATCGGTAACAAGTTATGAAAGGCAGCCATAGGCAGCAAGTGAGTATACTTGCCTGGAATCCAGCAAGTAGAGGTACATCCGAAGAACTTGTCGTTGCTCACATCATCTCAACGTCCTATCCGGGAAGAAGCAACGAACTAGAACAAACACCGGATGCAACAATTACTTCTACGACAAAAGATCCAGCATGATCAAGATATGGATGCATGACAAGTTTAAAGATGCATCAAAGATAAACTAGTTGACATGGTAATTATGTTTAAATGGGACCATATGCAATTTGGGTTGCATATAGAAAAGCCCATGAATTAATGTTGAATTAAATGATCTACAAATAACCATCATGTGAGAGTTGATTAGAATGATGCATGGATGAGGAAAACAATGAGAAAACAACAATAGCTTCAATTTGAAAAGGTGTTTACCAAGTTTGGAAATTTATTTATTAAGTTATGAAATTTGGCTTCTTAAATGAGTTACACAAGCATTTGTTGTTTTCACCCATTTTAATTGTTTAAAACAGATAACAAAATTTATATTTGGAAAGAACACAAAATTTTAGATGGAATACATATTTCATTTGTTGAATTTGGATTTTAGATGAGCAAGTTATTAAATTGACAATTTTAAATGCATTAATTAAGAAACAGTTGTTTTCAGCAATTTTAAATTATTCAAAACAGCAAACAAAGTTCATATTTGGAAAGCTTATTCAATTTTGCATGGAAAACATATTTTACATGTTGGAAAACAATTTTAAATGATTTAGTTAAGCATATTACCAATTTAAATGCATTAAATAAGGGGTGAAACAATTATCCAATTTAAATATTGCAAACCAGAAAACAAAGTTGATATTCAAGTGTAGCATTTAATTTTGGATGGATTTCATGTTTTGGGTTTTCAATTTGGAGCAAGCATGTGAAAGTTATTAGTTAGGACTTTTAATTAACTAATTAAGGCATTTTTTAAATGACATTAATTTTAATTGTCCAAATTGCAAAACAAAGTTGATATTCAGAAAGGTGGTTTCATTTTGAGTGGAAATCATATTTTATTTGTTGAAATTGGAATTAAAATGAATTAGTTATGATTTTCACAAAATTGAATGAATTAATTAAAGCATTAAGTAATTGCATTAATTTTATTTATCCAAAACAGATAACAAATGTTATATTTGGAAAGAGCATGAAATTTTGGATGGAAAACATATTTTATATGGGCCATTTGAAATAAATTTGAATTTGTTATGGATTTAATCAAATTCAAAAGGACTTATTAGAATTTGAATTTTTGAAAACATTTGAAATATTCAAAACAGAAAACAAAATGCATATTTGAAAAGTTCATGATTTTCTGATTGGGATGCATATTTTATTTGTGCAATTTGAAGTTAAATTGAAGGAGATATTAATTGTTCAATATTTAGGTTCAAATTTCCATTTAAAAGAAATGGACTGGGCATTTCTACAGAGGCAGAGCCACCCACGCTGGCTGACAGTGGGCCACGGCCAGCGTGGTGCCACAGTGGCGTGGTTGCGAGGTGATGTGGCCGTGGGGGTCAATGACGTGTGGGCCTGGGGTTCTCGCGCGCGTAAAACATCAAAAAGGGGCCTTTATTCGGCCGAGGGGGATCGAACCCGCGTCTCCCCAGCGCGCGCAAGGAACAGGGCCAATGGGCTAGTGCTATAGTTGTGATAGGAACAGAGCATGATGGAATATGAGGCAACCGGCCGCGTTTAAACTGACGAAACTGAAACTTTCGTCAGTTAACAGCGACAGCACGGAAGGAAAACATGCAGCGAACGGCGGTGATCACCGCGGTGCGGCTCGACGGCTCGCACCCAGAGCAAGGGGAGGGGAGGAAAGAGCTGTCTGGAGGGTGTGGCTCACCTCGAGGGGGCCTGATGACGTCGTGGTACCCCTTGACGATGACGGAGATGGCCGGAAAGGTGGCGTCGTGGTTCAGTCCGTGGCGGGGGAAGTGCTCGCCGGCGGCGGTATGTGGACGCACGCGCTCGTCCCTGGGGTTGTAGAGGTAGCAGCCCTCGCGGCAGTTCCGTTCCCGCGGACGGCGCTGCTCGAGGAGGACCGTGGCGACGAGGCAACGGCGACGGCGGCCTGCTACTGTAACTCTCTCTCTCGGTTCAGTACATAGGAAGGGGGGGGGGACAGAGAGAGATCAGTGGAGGGCGAGGGGATCGGCGGCGCAGGAGGAAGGATAGAGGGCTAGGGCGAGGGGGAGGAGGTTTTAAGGGGTGGAGGGATGGCTCCGGCCGTCCCATCGAGGCAGAGGCGACGTGGCTGTCTCCGATGGAGCGCCGTACAGGAGGAAGAAGAGAAAAGTGGGCTGATCGTGGGAGGTGGGCTGGAAGGGGGGTTTGGGGGGAAGCTGGGCCGCTTGGGGGGAGGCCCGTGGTGGGCTGGGTGCTGGGCTGCTGCGAGGTGGGAGAAAAAGATAGAAAGGGGGGTTGTAGATGGGCTAGAGGGCCTGCCTCTCCTTTTGTTTTCTGTTTTTTTATTTTTTTCCTGTTTATTATTTTTTTATTTTTTTTTGTAGGCAAGAAAAGGTAGAAATAGGAATTGGTTTTAGGGTTTTATTTTTATGAAATATTTTTTATTGATTTACAAAAAAACAATATCAAGGTATGTTAACTTTATTTTCAACAATTTGAAAATGCCAATTAGTTTGAAATTGCTAGTTGAAATTCAAATAGGGTTTCATATAGATTTGAGTTTTAATTTAAGCAAGTTTATTCAATAAGCTCAAACAACTATGAAACTTATTGAAACTAAATGGTTGCAAGATTTTAATGCTTAAACCCACATTTGAAACATGCCAAGTATGGATGAATTTGATTTGAATTTTGAATTTACCACTAGGGTGTTAATAGAAAGGGGTTTTATTATCAAGTATTTTTAATTGATTCAAATTCAAACTATTGGAAACATTTTGAGTGGTTAGTTGGCAACTTTTAATTGGAAATTTTGGACATGTTAGAAAGTTTAAATTGGTTTGAATTTTTGAGTTGTTTTGAAAACAAGGTGCAATGCATATGATGCATGTGATGCAATGCAAAAAAGAAAAACAACCAATTTTCTAACTTAGGGGGAACACCCCAGGTGTTACAGACGACACCACTAACAAGGGATTGCGCCCTCGCAATCCACCCACCAACCCGGGAGGGGAAAGAAGTTCGATTATCGATTCTTCATGCTTCCGGCTGATCTCCTCGACACCACTAACAAGGCTTCTCGACACCACTAACAAGAGATTCTTGCTCGGAGTGACGACGATGTTCTTCCACAAGGAATCTTCCGATGATCGAACCTATTAGGTTAAAGGCTCAGAAAACGTCCACCCACGTAGGATCCTAACACTTTGAAAGATTGAGGGGGGAGAGACTCCAAAACAAATAAGATGAGAGGGAAAATAGAATAGAGATAAGGAGAAAACAAGAATCCTATTGAGATGTTTCCAAAACAGGTTTTGCACAAATAGTTTTTGACACTCTAGAAACACGACCGTTAGCGAGGTTATCCTACAGGCTTTGCGGACCCGTTGCTTCGATAACCATTCGTATCGAAACAATCTCGGGAATCGGGAACCAAGGCTCTGATACCATTTGTGACGCCCCGAGATCAGGCACTATGCAGATTTCAGCATTCCCGCCAGAATCCACATAATAACCGATTCCAGGTTGCCACTTGTGATAACATTACAACAGTTCACGAATATTCCGCAACAACAACAGAAAATATATATACAAGAAGACTCAAACGAGTCAAGGATACAACTGATACAATACAAATATCCAAATAACAGCGGAAGAAACAACATAGCGTCCGACTACGGACAAGATACAAATTGGACTAAGAGTCCTGAAGATAACCGATGGCGTCCAATCCCTGCCCAGGCCAAGCCGGAGGGATTTCCCAAGCTAACGTCGTCTGACTTCAAACCTGTTGACTGCAATGTGGAATATGCAGCCACGAAATGGATTCGTGGGTCAGTACGGTTAAGTACTGGCAAGTGGATAACCATACTCACAAGATACCAGCGTAACCAATCATCACAAGATACAAATACTTTGGGTTCAACGGAGAGGAAAGGATTATTGCAAGAAGCGGCAGCGGGCTGCACTAACTAACTACAGAGACTCGCTACAACATCCGGCTAAAAGAAAGGGATAAGATAGCGCGACAAAACCAACTATAACTACTCACCAAGCAATACCCATCCAATGTTACCCCCTACTAAGGAAGCAACCCAAGGAAACTCACACGGTTGATTAAGGTGACATTCAGTTTTATGGTGGAGATAATCTATATTACTAGTCAAGTTATCATCGTTAAGTGTAAGTTGTCTGAGTACTTGTTAGCCAGCACTTTCACCAAGTCATCCATAACCGCGGACAACACGGCTTCTCGAGAAGATTTAACCCTGCAGGGATGCACCAATTTGGCCGTACACGTAAGAATGACCCGCCAGATGGAAATGCACTTCCACCAAGCGAGGCACTCAACACAACCCAACTCTTCTTCGCATCAAGCCCAAAGAACCCCGTGCAATTGAGCGCACGACTAATCAAGCCCCACGAAGAAAAGGGGACCCTCATAGCACTCTAAGAACGTGTCTCCCTAAATGCCGACTACAAAAGTTCCACCCTGGCGCCAAGGGTTCGCACCTGCATATGCATGCGGCAAATGGAAAACCCGAACTAAATGAGGCGATTTGGACGAGATGCGAATCGAATCAGAATTGCGGGGGGCGCCCATACTCGCTTCCCACATGCGGTTAGTGCGCTCATCATGGATCAATGGACAAGACCCTTTTCCTAATTAAGTTCGACACTAGCAGGCCTCAAAACCACGCCGGGCCTCCTGACGGTGCCTTATCATCAAATTATTATTACCCAAAACATTAACAGGTTGTTGATCAAGTTGAAACCCAACTATCAAACTAAACAGGTGATAGAACAAAGGACAACATGACTAGAGCGCAAACAAACCTAAGCATGCAACTACGACACGAGGGCCAACGGGGTAAACAAACAACAGGTAATAGGAAGTGGAAGGAAGACTATATCATGGCTGCAAGGTAACATATGATAGGATCGAGACACAAGCATCGAATCATAAGGCTAGAATAAGAACAACGGAAAGAATCGGTAACAAGTGATGAAAGGCAGCCATAGGCAGCAAGTGAGTATACTTGCCTGGAATCCAGCAAGTAGAGGTACATCCGAAGAACTTGTCGTTGCTCACATCATCTCACGTCCTATCCGGGAAGAAGCAACGAACTAGAACAAACACCGGATGCAACAATTACTTCTACGGCAAAAAATCCAGCATGATCAAGATATGGATGCATGACAAGTTTAAAGATGCATCAAAGATAAACTAGTTGACATGGTAAACATGTTTAAATGGGACCATATGCAATTTGGGTTGCATATAGAAAAGCCCATGAATTAATGTTGAATTAAATGATCTACAAATAACCATCATGTGAGAGTTGATTAGAATGATGCATGGATGAGGAAAACAATGAGAAAACAACAATAGCTTCAATTTGAAAAGGTGTTTACCAAGTTTGGAAATTTATTTATTAAGTTATGAAATTTGGATTCTTAAATGAGTTACACAAGCATTTGTTGTTTTCACCCATTTTAATTGTTTAAAACAGATAACAAAATTTATATTTGGAAAGAACACAAAATTTTAGATGGAATACATATTTCATTTGTTGAATTTGGATTTTAGATGAGCAAGTTATTAAATTGACAATTTTAAATGCATTAATTAAGAAACAGTTGTTTTCAGCAATTTTAAATTATTCAAAACAGCAAACAAAGTTCATATTTGGAAAGCTTATTCAATTTTGCATGGAAAACATATTTTACATGTTGGAAAACAATTTTAAATGATTTAGTTAAGCATATTACCAATTTAAATGCATTAAATAAGGGGTGAAACAATTATCCAATTTAAATATTGCAAACCAGAAAACACAGTTGATATTCAAGTGTAGCATTTAATTTTGGATGGATTTCATGTTTTGGGTTTTCAATTTGGAGCAAGCATGTGAAAGTTATTAGTTAGGACTTTTAATTAACTAATTAAGGCATTTTTAAATGACATTAATTTTAATTGTCCAAATTGCAAAACAAAGTTGATATTCAGAAAGGTGGTTTCATTTTGAGTGGAAATCATATTTTATTTGTTGAAATTGGAATTAAAATGAATTAGTTATGATTTTCACAAAATTGAATGAATTAATTAAAGCATTAAGTAATTGCATTAATTTTATTTATCCAAAACAGATAACAAATGTTATATTTGGAAAGAGCATGAAATTTTGGATGGAAAACATATTTTATATGGGCCATTTGAAATAAATTTGAATTTGTTATGGATTTAATCAAATTCAAAAGGACTTATTTGAATTTGAATTTTTGAAAATATTTGAAATATTCAAAATAGAAAACAAAATGCATATTTGAAAAGTTCATGATTTTCTGATTGGGATGCATATTTTATTTGTGCAATTTGAAGTTAAATTGAAGGAGATATTAATTGTTCAATATTAAGGTTCAAATTTCCATTTAAAAGAAATGGGACTGGGCATTTCTACAGAGGCAGAGCCACCCACGCTGGCTGACAATGGGCCACGACCAGCGTGGTGCCACAGTGGCGTGGTTGCGAGGTGATGTGGCCGTGGGGGTCAATGACGTGTGGGCCTGGGGTTCTCGCGCGCGTAAAACATCAAAAAGGGGCCTTTATTCGGCCGAGGGGGATCGAACCCGCGTCTCCCCAGCGCGCGCAAGGAACAGGGCCAATGGGCTAGTGCTATAGTTGTGATAGGAACAGAGCATGATGGAATATGAGGCAACCGGCCGCGTTTAAACTGACGAAACTGAAACTTTCGTCAGTTAACAGCGACAGCACGGAAGGAAAACATGCAGCGAACGGCGGTGATCACCGCGGTGCGGCTCGACAGCTCGCACCCAGAGCAAGGGGAGGGGAGGAAAGAGCTGTCTGGAGGGTGTGGCTCACCTCGAGGGGGCCCGATGACGTCGTGGTACCCCTTGACGATGACGGAGATGGCCGGAAAGGTGGCGTCGTGGATCAGTCCGTGGAGGGGGAAGTGCTCGTCGGCGGCGGTCTGTGGACGCACGCGCTCGTCCCTGGGGTTGTAGAGGTAGCAGCCCTCGCGGCAGTTCCGTTCCCGCGGCCGGCGCTGCTCGAGGAGGACCGTGGCGACGAGGCAACGTCGACGGCGGCCTGCTACTGTAACTCTCTCTCTCGGTTCAGTACAGTGGAAGGGGGGGACAGAGAGAGATCAGTGGAGGGCGAGGGGATCGGCGGCGCAGGAGGAAGGATAGAGGGCTAGGGCGAGGGGGAGGAGGTTTTAAGGGGTGGAGGGATGGCTCCCGGCCGTCCCATCGAGGCAGAGGCGACGTGGCTGTCTCCGATGGAGCGCCGTACAGGAGGAAGAAGAGAAAAGTGAGCTGATCATGGGAGGTGGGCTCGAAGGGGGGTTTGGGGGGGAAGCTGGGCCGCTTGGGGGGAGGCCCGTGGTGGGCTGGGTGCTGGGCTGCTGCGAGGTGGGAGAAAAAGATAGAAAGGGGGGGGGGGGGTTGTAGATGGGCTAGAGGGCCTGCCTCTCCTTTTGTTTTCTGTTTTTTATTTTTTCCTGTTTATTATTATTTTTTTTATTTTTTTTTGTAGGCAAGAAAAGGTAGAAATAGGAATTGGTTTTAGGGTTTTATTTTTATGAAATATTTTTTATTGATTTACAAAACAGCAATATCAAGGTATGTTAACTTTATTTTCAACAATTTGAAAATGCCAATTAGTTTGAAATTGCTAGTTGAAATTCAAATAGGGTTTCATATAGATTTGAGTTTTAATTTAAGCAAGTTTATTCAATAAGCTCAAACAACTATGAAACTTATTGAAACTAAATGGTTGCAAGATTTTAATGCTTAAACCCACATTTGAAACATGCCAAGTATGGATGAATTTGATTTGAATTTTGAATTTACCACTAGGGTGTTAATAGAAAGGGGTTTTATTATCAAGTATTTTTAATTGATTCAAATTCAAACTATTGGAAACATTTTTAGTGGTTAGTTGGCAACTTTTAATTGGAAATTTTGGACATGTTAGAAAGTTTAAATTGGTTTGAATTTTTGAGTTGTTTTAAAAACAAGGTGCAATGCATATGATGCATGTGATGCAATGCAAAAAAGAAAAACAACCAATTTTCTAACTTAGGGGGAACACCCCAGGTGTTACAAGAATGAGTCTGCTTAATTCTTTGGTATGTCTATGTTTCAAAGTGCACTCGTCGGGCAAGATCTTATGCACAACACGCCACCAGAACACTCGGACTTTTGGCTGAACTTTAAGTTTTCACAAGGTTTTCCATAACAGGATAGGGAGTGACACACCTTTTCCGTCAAGCGAAAACAAGTCATACTGTAAGTTGGAATCGATTGGATGAATGCCTCTGAAAGAATTTCTTTCCATGCACAAGCCAACAATCATTTAGACCAGCCTTGAATCTTACTTCTTGCCCCCATTATGTGATCAAATGTACCGTTGGTTAAACGCTTCACATCGGTAGGGAGACCAAGATAGCAATCAATGAATGCTTCAATAGTAATGCCAAGAAGTTGTTTAACTTTGACTCGGTGTTCTGCTTGTGTATTAGGGGTGAAGTATATATACATCACTCTTGTCACGGTTGGCAGCCTGTCCTGACCTTTCGGCATAGATTTTCAATATTTCGCTTAGTCCGTGAACACTTCAAGATCAAGCACTGATAAATAGCAAGCTATCGTCAGCGAACAGTAGGTGGTTAACCCCTATCCACATACTCACCTCCATAATTATTTAGTAGACATGTCAGCGCCTCTCCACATAACAAAAATAAGAACAGTGAGACTGGATCCCCTTGGCGTAGCCCGCGAGATGGTGTGATGAACGACAACAATTCTCCATTCATCTGTACATAATAATTAACCGAATTTGAGGGTTGACTGGCATTTCCTCATGGATGAGACACACATAATAATTAACCGAAAAAAATCTATGTTAAAACCTTGCATCAATAAGATTGCTTCAAGGAAATGCCAGTCAACCCTATCATAAGCTTTCATCATATCCAGCTTGACTGCACACGATTTTTTCCCCTTTCCTCCTCTTGCGTATCGCATGCACACTCTCAAATGCAACCAGCACATTATTTGTTCCCAGAACAAATGGACTATGCTCCTCCCTAATAATGTCATCAAGTATCACTCGCAATCTGTTAGTTATTTCTTTGGAAGCAATACTATAGAGAACATAGAAAAGTGAGATTGGCCTATATTGGGAGATGTGTTGGGGGTTATGTACCTTCGATATTACGGTGATAGAGGTATCATTAAGACCCACCGGTAATTTTTCTCCATTGAGAATGTCCAAAACATTTGGCAATATATCACTTTCAATAAGATCCCAATGCCAATGAAAGAAGCCCCTGGTTAAGCCATCCACACCAGGTGCTTTTGACGGTGCCATCTGAAATAGCGCCTCTTGCACGTCGGTTTATTCAAAAGGTATATCCAGCGATCAATTCATATCCACCATGACACGACTTGGTACGTGTTGTAGCAACAATTACATATCATTAAAGCTATGAGTTGTGTATAAGGATTAGTAAAATGACTGAACTTCTTGTTCAACCTCATCAGCGTTATCACATGCAGTACCATCCAATCATCACATGCCCCGATTCAATTCATTCTTTTCCGTTGGGACGTCTGGGCGTGGAAGTAGGCCGTATTTTGATCTCACTCGTGAATCCATTAGACTCGAGAACGATGTCTCATATAGATTTACTCATGATGCAAAGCCTCGCGGAGTTTGATTGTATTTCTCTTCTCCTCCTTTGATGGACCTCGTCACTTGGGCCAGCGATGGATCATGTCCAGTTTTTGTCGAAAAGTTCTCAATGATTTGGTCAGAGAACATTCAGAAACCACCCGGCAAGCCTTGCCCATTTTCATGTTGCCGCTAAGATTTAGAAACCACCTGGTTGTAGTTGGTATGTGTTTGCCACACGTTCTCATACCGGAAACTTATCGGACCTCTCCTATTCTGGGAGTTCAATTGATCTCGCAGGTCCACCAAAACAAGACAATGGTCTGATTCTAGTGTACCGACATGCCTAACACTTGTGTGCGCATATCTTGACACAAAAATAGCATTTGCAAAAGCGTTATCTAATCTGGATTTCACATTTGACTCACCAGCTTGGCGGTTGTGCCACATGTACGCAACACCAAACCGCCCCAAATCTTCAAAACCACGATCCTCAACGGCTTCACGAAAATCTCTCATCCACCCCTCGGGTCTTTCCGTCCGACTAAAATGCTCATACCTATACATGGTCTCGTTAAAATCCACTAAGCACATTCAAGCATCATAATCGATGGTGTGCAATGTCTTTAGGAATCTCCAACTATGGTGTCTATTCTCAACTCCCGTAGAACCATGAAACCCCGTAAACCTCCATGGCTGGGAGGACCGATTCGATTTCTGCACCATACAATCAATACGGCAGAAACCTTTTTTTCCACATCAACTTGCACTTCTTTGACCAGAGTAGTACAATACCACCACTCAGACCATCAGTATCAACCACAAAACACCCTGACTGCAGGGCCCCCACCCTCTTAGCTCTTATATTTGTATCCATAGCAAAGAGGAGAGCATGCCCTTCCTGCTTCGCGGTGTTGTGAAGTTCACGAACTACCTTGGGGCTCCCAAGCCCCCGGCAGTTGTATCCCACACAACTCATTGAGCCGGGCAGGGCTACTCCGCAACCTTTGCCAAATTATCTGAGTTTGTCGGAGTTGGTTTCTTTTTCTTCGGGTCAAACCCTGAATTTGCTTCAGAAAAAGCATCTACATGAACAGCCTCACTAGACTAATGTTGGTCAAACACAACCATTGTTGAAGTATCAACATTTGTGGTCTCAGTAAACAAGGGTAAATATAACTTCGTATACACATGTTTCTGAGGTCGTCCCTTCATTTGATTATTCATGTGAAAAATAGCCTTCTTAAGAGGGGACGTGAGCTCCACTTCCGAGTCCATATTGGATCCAACATCTTGCTTGTGTCTCTTTTTACTCCAATTCGAATACTACTCCTTAGTAGACACCTCACTGTAATTTTCCTTCGTCCTATCATCTGAAGCTCCCAGACTTGTTTTGAATAGGAATTTACCACAGGCATCTCGTTTCCCCGGGGTAGGGCACAAGAGATCAGAATGTCCAAAACAACCACACGAGAAACAAAAGTTTGGAATAAATATTTTCATACTGAATCGCATACCAATCATTATTGTTCCTTCATGAAGACTCAATCATATTTCCTCGCCTAAGTGGTTTCTGAACATCAATAGTCACTCGAGCTCGCAGAAAACCACCCATTGGATCAACCTATACAGTTTTGATACCCTTATATATATCTACATTGCTACCTTTTTTTTACTATGTCTACCTTGCTACCGTCATGACCATCTTTCTATTCATCAAATTAAAGGGCATGTTCACAATTCTAGCCCATGCTTGGAGTCTCGAATTTGATTTTTGACGGACGCATGTATTCAAAAAATTATTCAAGGATAATTGTGTCTGTTAACATGCCATTGTGATCTCTCCCACACGTGATCTTGACCACGTTTACTTTCAAAGTCCGCAACGAACATATTGTCCCCAACCAATCTGAACAACAAGCCTCTAGGGTTTCCCCACACATGCCTCAAAGAACTAGCAATCGTCTGAATATGGTACTTATTGCGATAAAGTAGCGAGTGCCCACTTCTGATCAGATCCATCCTCATGATTAATGATCCTCAACGGAGTCGCTTCTTCCTTTGTGAGATTCCTCATTGCTTCCTCCATGCAAGTCCTTGCTTTCCGGGGCGAGAGGGCTCCTTCGTCCCCTTTCCTAGAGCCAGATGCCGACGCCATCTCGGCCGGCCTTGGTTAACCCATCGATGAGATCATAGTGCGTTGCCTTCTCTCCTTGAAACCCTAGTAGCCTCTCAGGGGACTCCTATTTTTCGTGGAAAACTAATTAAGTAGTCCATCCACATTTTCACTGATAGTATGTCTTATTTTGTGAAATGGAGGGAGTACTTTACTTTTGTGAACACAAATTTCTGTTTATCGCGACCTAGCTATGCGGTGCTTGGGCAGTTGGAACCTCCATGACGACGACGACATTGACGACGCGGTAGGAGGCACAAGCAGACTTTCTCGGGATTCAGATAGTCTACACTAGGAGGCCTGCCCGGGACGCAACAATGAGGGAGAATCGACGCACACGGCCCACTGCCTCCACCAGAGCTTCTGCAGGATGTGAAGGATGACATGAATGCGGCAGAGCTTGTGGTAGGCATAGCCAGGCTCGGGGCTGTCGCCAGAAGCATGATGCGCCGGACACCACTCGTTCCTAGAAGAACACGAACAAGGGATGAAAAAGTCGGGCCACATTGGGCTGCATCACGGACGGTTGGCTCGGTTTAAAACCACCCTTTTTTTTGGCAAACTCTAGGCGCACCTGGGTTCTAGCGATCCTTCCGTTCTGCCGCCTTCCTCATGCCGTCCTATTGAGGCGATCAGAGCCATTTACGTCCCCGCGCGAGCTCACGAATAACCCTCTCACGACACATTTATGAAGCAATGGCGGAGCAACATTACACTTTTATGTAACAAAAGTTTTTCCGACACAAATATGGCAGCGCCAAGGCGAAAACCAGGCGATTCTTCGCTCGACAACATCGCCGGTGGAGGCCGACTCTTGAACACCACCCCCTCATGGCATACATAATGTAGCGATTGCTTCAGAGGACTAGAAGCCACCTTTTCGCCGCCCCACCATCCATCATGCAGGGAGCTCTCCCCGCACTAGCAGAAATACCAAAACCCCGATGTCATCTTCCCCGAATCCGGCAAAAAGCTGAAGGAATATTTGGTAGTAGCACTTAAACCGTACGAAATTGCTGTAGATGCTTTCAAATTTGATGTGAACTATGAACTATTGCATTTTTTGTTGTGTTCATCTAGTCCATTTTGTAAAAAAATGTTGCATATATTTATGTACAATGTCAGTATGAACAGTATGAAAATTGAATAAAAACTAGATTATATGGTGTAGATATAGTGATTCTGCTACCATAGCATTCATATATATGTTGCACATGAAGTGATTCAATATAAGAAAAAAATGTTACAAAGTCATTTCATGTCGTAGCATTCTAATTAGCATTCATGTTCCTGCACAAAAAATTCAAAATCGAAAATGCTGATGTGGCATGATGCATTCTGTTCTGGAAGGAGAGTAGTGCAGGTAAAACATTAGTTATCATATTAAAAAATTCGACTGCTTCATAATCATGCTACTGATGCATGGTAATGGTAAAAAAATGCTCCATGCTACATGATTTAGCATATGTAATTAAAAAATCTAATAATGATATTGATGGATAATCATGCTAGTATCATGCATGGTACTATTGCATGATGCAAGTTCTATCATCAAAAAGGGAAATGCTACTTGATGCATTATGCAAGTTGTTGATGCAAAACTAAATAATGTATCAAACATATGCGAAATTGTTTGCCGATGGAGAAACATATGGCAACTGCTATGGAGGTGGGGGTGGTGCGGACAATGGAATACAGTAAGAAGATGATGGTGTCGAAAGAGAAGCTGAACCGGATGGCATACAAGAAAATTTTGTCGATGCCCAAGGTGAAGTTGCACCGGATAGTGTAGAAGAAGAATATGTTGATTTTGCAGGTCAATGCACAACGGATGGGGTAGAAGAAGAATATTCTAAGATAAAAGTAGACGATGACAAAGAGAATGTATCGTCGCGACCTGTTGTTCCATATGTAGGGATGATGTTCGACGATGCAAAGAAATTCTGCCTTTAAAAGGGTTTTGTGACAAGGGTTGCTGGGTGATAAACAACCAACACAAGGGTCATGTGACCTTGATCAAGAGAGTGTTTGAGGGTGTCCATTCGAGTAAGATAGTTGACAGCACAACGGCAAAAATTGCCGATGAAAGCATCACAACATTCAGCAAATCAACTAGCAAGCAAACATGTGTAGAGCTGGAGGGGGAGGGGAGGGGAGGGGGTAGAAGGAAGCGTAGTAAATTGATACAACACCAATGCAAGGAAAAATGATTGTTGGTATTTGAAATGGAAAGTGAACTGTTACATACTTTGTAGAGGAATATACTCATCCGAAAATGGAGCAAGAGGGGCATGTTTTATATTGCAGGTGACACCGAAGTGTACCGGAAGAGAACTACAAGATGATCGATGTTCTCCACAACCGCAACATTTCAACATCTGATGTCATGGCTTTCTTACTGATGAGCATGGTAGTAACCCCAGGAACCTTCCTTATGTCCATAAATATGTTATGAAGATAAGGTTGAAGCTTCGGGGAGGCATGATCCTCAAGGACATGGCGCTAACCATGAAGTATTTCCAGAGGAAACAAGCTGAAATGCCTAGCATCTATTATGCATCGCTAGTTGAAAAAGAAACAAATTCAGTGGAAACTCTGTTTTGTGTAGATGGAAGGATGAGGGCCTTGTATTCTAAATACAAGGGCTGCATTTTCTTTGATACCAAATCACTACAATATTCCATTTGCACAATAGTATGGGTTAACAACCACCAGTACAATGTGGTTTTCCAGCAATGGTTTCTAGCTATGGAAAATTTGCTTCCAAATAATATCATGAAAGATCAAAACCAGGCAACGAACACAACAATAAAAGAAGTGGTCAAATTGATGTTGCATCGGTGTTGCTTCGGGCATGTGAAACGAAAAGCTCACAAGAAGATGCAAAGTTTTTCGAGTAATGACCAATTCAAGGAAGCCTTCTACGCATGCATCAACAACTCACAAGCTGCCAAGGAATTCGAAGGGAACTGAAACGCTATGATGCTGCTATTCAATGTTGTGGATGACACCCACCCGAGGAACATGTAGAAAACAAGGAAGACCTGAGCTCTAGTATATTTCATGAACAAGTTCTTCTCGTTCACGAGCACTATAGGAAGAACGATATTTCAAGAAATTGGTGAACACGCATGACTCCGTGCGGACTTTTGTTTGCCGGTACGAACTGTGCCAAGAGACGATGCTTGATCGAGAAGACCTCAATTCCACGGGGTAATAACTACACCTGGGCTACAAGGACAACAGTTCATGTTCCTGCTTTCAAAATGGCGGCCAATCGGCAGTTAGTACACAATTTAGCTGGCCAACCGGCAGATCGGCAGCAATGAATGCATGACCGCAATAAATGCACGACCGCAATGAATGCACGGCAACAACGAAATACCTCCGTCTGCTTCGTTGTTTGGTTCATCATGTTGACGGCTTCTTCGGCGAAGAGGTTGCCCCGAGATGTCGTCTGCTCGCTGCTTGTGAACCATGTCCGACGCAGCGCCGACGAGGACTCGAAGAGGGCCTCCTTGTTCAGATCGATGCCGATGGACTAAGCCGGGACGTCTGGCGAGATGGAGAAGCGGGATTGCTGCGAGGCCTGTATCTGGCTAGACTCGGCGTAGTAGCGCGGGGAAGACGGCGACGAGCTACACCGGGGGCGACAGATGTGGCAGTTTGGCTCAACGCCACCAACACGTCGTCGGTCTGATTTGTCTCCAACATGGCATGTTCTCTCGCCCGTACGTGGTGCTGTTGACGGAGGGTAGATGCGACGGTACGTTGCTGCTTTGCCGATAGCCCACCACCGCATCTGTCGGCTCCGGCTTCATCTGCAGCCTCTTCGGCGCCAAATTCGACGCTGCGGCACGCGGGAGGCCGAGTTTCTTTGGACCTTTTGGCGGCATGGTGCGGGCATGCGAGGAAGCGGCGGTGGCGGTGGGGAAGGGGGGAAGAATGGTCGTTTCGGCGTTTCGCCCGCCAAAGTAGACCGCCTTGGGGCGGTTTGTCTCACTGACGGGTGGGGCCGCCTGTCGGGTGGGGTGAAGGGACAATGTATGGCGCCCCAGACAGCCCTAAAGTTTGGCGGGTTGGCTGGGAGGACCGGAAACATTTTTGGCGGGTGGACACGTTTGGGGGTGCCGTTGCGGCAGTTTTTATTTTTGTCCGGACCCCATTGGGCCTTTGAGGTGTCGTTGGGGGGAAAATATTACTGCAACAGTTTTTAATGATGCATTTGCTGACAGTTAACACACTATTTTAATAATGTGGGTATAACATGGAGAAGAAAGCAACGGCATTCTACATAAGAGCCGTGTTTCGCAAGTTTCAGAAGAAGGTGACCTGTTCAACCAGGTTGAGGCCGCTGAAGGCGAAGGATTGGCATTCGAACCTGTTTCATCCATGAGCCCAAATGGAAGGGTGTATGGGGTGAACATTTCGTGCGAAATGGTGCAATCTGTTGAGGTCGAAATATCGCAAAAAAAAACCTGGCATATGAGGGCATCTCCAGCCGTCCCCCCAGAGCCCCCCAGGGGGCGTTTTTCGCGGCGGAAGCGGCGAATAGCGCCGTTTCTTCACCACTCGGCCCCCCAGAGGCCCAAATAGCGCCGTTTCGGCGCTATTTCGCGCCGCGGCACCCAGGCCAAACCCAGCCCGCTGGGTTCGGCCTAGGGGGGCGAAACTGCGCGGCCGCGCGCTGGGCCAGCTCTGTCAGCGACGCGACGAGAAAAGCGCGGGAACATAACCGCCCCGTGATCATCTTCTCGGCTCGCGCGTCGGTCAAAGGATGACGGTGTTTATGGCGTGGCGGCCGCCCAGTGCATGCGCCCGTTCAAAGACTGCCGGCGTAATGGCGTGGCGGGCGGCAGCGAGGGGACGCGCCGCAGTAAATGCCCGTCCGCCTATAAAATCCCCCCGCCGCTCGCCGCGCTCGCCATTCTTCCACCGGCGCACTCCCTCTCGGCGCTCTCCTCTCCCCCCGTTCTCCCACACAAATGGCCAACTACAAGGACGGCGCAGCGGCCAACGGGTTCCCCCGCCGCAACCTTCGCCGGGGCGAGGCAATGGCGCTGTACCGCGCGGGCTACCCATGCCCGCCGGACGTGCGCCTCCCGAGCTCCGGCGCTGGGCAGAGCCGCTGGGCGCTCAGCGGCGGCGGGGTGTCCGTGCCTCCCCTCCCAAACACGGACGTTGAGTTCCGACGCGCCATTCGCGAGGCGCGCGACGCCATGGCGGAGCCCGCCCGCTTCCCGGAGGCGGGCGTGGACGAGTTCTGGTGGAACCATCTCACCACCCGCCGCGACAGGGAGCTTGCCTCCCTCAACGACAACGGCCCCGTCGACGACCGCTTCAACGCCAACGGGCGCCGCCGCTGGTGGAGCGTCCCGAACAGAACCATCGAGGCGGTCCTCGACCACATCCACGCCGGCAACGAGCCGCGCCTGGCGATGCCGCCCCGGCAGACCCAGCCGTGGGAAGCGTGACAGACGGGAGCCTCCTCTTCGTCGGCGACGTCGAGCTCCTCCGGCGCCCAGTCCCTCTCCATCTTCCCCCTTTGTGAACACCGGAGCGCCTGCCCGCAGGCGCAGCGGCGGCGCGCTCCGCATCGGCGAACCACGCTTCGAACGCGTGGTTCGCCCGAAGACGGAGGATGCCGGCGACGACGAGGACGAGTGGCCCGACCAGAAGGTCGCGGAGCAGCTGTCCTTGGACACGCTCCAGCCGCTCGACGCCGACGCCGCGGCGACGTGGAGCCTCCAGGAGAGCACCGCGGCGGAGCTGGAGCTCCAGCGCCGCCTGCTAGCGGAGGCCGAGAAGCGCAAGGAGGCGCGCGACAGAGAGGCCGCCGCCAACGCGGCCCGCCGCCGCGTCCCGCCCCCGCCGCCGCAGAAGGAAACCCCCTACATCGTCCTCGACCCCGACACCGACGAGGACGACGAGATCCAGCAAGCCCTCGCGGCGAGCAGGTGGGGCGGCTGCGGCGACGCCGGGCAGGGGACGAGCAAGCGCTCCGGCGACGGCCCCAACGACGACGACGACGGCGGCGACTACAGCCAGGCCATCGCCGCCAGCCTCGGCCTTCTTTAGATTTCCTAGTCTAGTTTAGTTTAAATTTCAGTTCTAGTTTTTTAAATTCGTGTCGAATATGTACGCACTTCGCCTAAATTCAATAAAAATCGTCTATTTTTAAATTGCGTTTTGTTTGGGCCGAATCATGGGCTCGGGGAGCGACTGGGAAGGCTGTCCCCCAGGTTCCAGAATAGCGCCGCTTAGCGCCGCGGCGGCGCCAAAACGGCGGCGTTTTG
This sequence comes from Alopecurus myosuroides, assembly GCA_028641055.1. Lineage (NCBI taxonomy): Eukaryota > Viridiplantae > Streptophyta > Magnoliopsida > Poales > Poaceae > Alopecurus > Alopecurus myosuroides. Next base: position 760,729,516 of record CM054057.1, read on the forward strand.
GGCCCTGGGGGCGCAACGACTGGAGATGCCCTGATGAATGATAATTATTGTACATATTTAATTGATAAATAAATAATCTGCATCTGAGTCATCTGCCTTTCCAGAAGAAGTCGTCGGTGTTACAGTGCAGATCCGTATAGCCGCCCGCTAACTCGTTCCGCGCTGCTGGAAAGACGAGCCGGTTCCCCCGTGCAAACACTAGTGTGCCTTGGCCTCGAAGGAAACGCGGAGGCTCTCCGTCGTCATGTGCAGGTCCGCTACTTTTGCCGTTTCGCCAAGTGTAAATTTAACGACTGCAGAAGGATAGCACGTACGCGTGAGTAGTTGTTGACGGCCTTTGATATATGTTTCGAGTTATATCATCACAGAGATGGGCTGATGATGTGACTAGAGATGCATGATCGAGATGACGATGATGATGTGACGGCAACACAGACTGTTACGATACGATTACGATCGCAGTCACACAAAGGTAGGCGGCCGGCCGTACCAGCAACTTCTCCAGCTTGCCTTGCCAGGCCATTGCTGGCTTATATATACTCCCTCCCCCTCAAATTAATTGTCGCAAAATTTGACAAAATTGGATGTATCTAATACATCCACTTTTGTCAAATTTTGCGATAATTAATCTAAGACGGAGGGAGTATATATATATGCTCCACAACTGTTTTAACGATTTTATACCGTATAATAACACCGAAAACTGCTCAAACCTGTACGCATGCTCTTGACACTGTCGTCGTTTTCACGCGGCACAGCCGAGCCGATTTAGTGGGCACCTCCTCCGCCCAGTGGCGGACCTAGAAATTTATCCAAGAGTATGCCGCATAAAAAATATCGATGCACATTTCGATAAATCCGTTCACCAATCTTGAAATATGCATCATGTAGGAGTAGGCCATGACGCCGTAGATTGTCGCGACCTCTTGGTCGTGGACTTTCGACGGCCAACGAGATAATTTTTTGACTTGGTTTGACTGTGGCATGCTCGGCATTGGCGCCCTGTAAATAGCACCCAAAGTATGGTGTGTCGGCGTAGACTCCGACAAGTGTGACGGCGTGTGAATGTGATGTCGACGGTGCGGACCGGATCCTCTCTAGCGTATGGAGAATGGATGTATTTTCGTCGGGCCGCCCTAGCCGAGGATTCCGAATCGCAAAACATCTTGATGCAAAATGTTCCCAAAATTGATCGACATCTTGTTCTCTTGAGTGAAAATGATCGACATCTTGCGCAGGCAACCTCGTATGCATTTTTCCAAGTACGCATGGGCTCACGGATTGGCTGTTTACAGGAGTACTAGCACACACATCTGGCTCTTTTTACCATGCAGTGTACGTACTATACTAGTATGCATGGTTGGACATTTTCTACCAAATACTAGTGCTAGACATGGCTAGGCCTCAGGGCATGCCATGGCATATACGGCATACCCTGTAGGTCCGCCACTGCCTCCGCCGTTGGCTCGGTTGCCATGCTTTTTTTTTAACAAAGGACGGCCTAAAGACCTAGCTGCATTAAAATTTCGGTGGGGTACAAAGTACATAGGACAAAAAGAAGATAAAATTACAAAACTGTCCTGCAAACTTGCAACACTATTAGGAAAATGGCTATAGGAGTGATGATACCCGTGACGCACCAGCAAAACGGCGCGTCACGCCTAATAGCCGTGGCGCACCACGGTTTGGTGCTTCACGCCTATGGGCATACCCGTGACGCACCAAACAAACGGTGCGTCAGGGCTATAGGTGGGTGTTCGGTGGATACCATAGCCGTGGGCAAAGATAGCCGTGACGCACCGTATGTTTGGTGCGTCACGGGTATTGCAATAGCCGTGACGCACCAAACATATGGTACGTCACGGCTATGGTATCCACCGAAATGTTCCCTCCACACACACACACCCCCCCCCCCCCACGGACCGTCTTTCTAGTTTTGTCACGGAAGAGTTCCATGTCTAAAAATCATAAAAAAATAAATTCCTTATAGAAGCACGGAGATTTTAATGTATACTTTTTTAACAAATTTTGAAATACGTATTTCGACTTTCTGAGCAAAAGTTCGTTAAAAAAAGTAAAATGGGCATAACTTTTGCATACGATGTAATATACCAACGGAAACTAGAGAAAAAAAGGAATCCAACCTCACTCCGGCGACCACCTCCTCTCCGGTGACGTCCTCTCCGGTGACCTCCTCCTCTCCGGCGACCACCTCTACTCCGGCGACCACCTCCTCTCCGGCGGCCTCCTCCTCTCCGGCGACCACGACCGCCTTCTCTCCGGCGGCCACCTCCACTCCGGCGACCACCTCCTCTCCGGCGGCCTCCTCCTCTCTGGCGACCACGACCACCTTCTCTCCGGCGACCATCTCCACTTCGGCGGCCTCTCCGCTTTCGTTTTTCAAAATTTCAAAATTTTGGGCGGCCAGATCTGGATCTAGATCTTGATCTGGATCTGTCCCGCTTTTTTTTTAAAATTTCGAAATCAATAGCCGTGACGCACCAAACAGGAGGTGCGCCACGGGTAACTAAAGATAGCCGTGACGCACCAAACAGGCGGTGCGCCACGGGTAAACGAGATAGCCGTGACGCACCAAAAATAGGTGCGTCACGGCTATTTTAATAGGCGCGGCGTGATAGCCGTGACGCGCCCAGGTGCGTCACGGATAAGCTAATTGGTGCGTCACGGGTAAGCTTTTTCCTAGTAGTGCAAGGAACACCCTAGAAAGCGTCCAGAAAACGCGATCCGGTCCTTGGCCTCCACCACCGGAAATTGGAGACGAACGCCAGCCATCTCGAAAGCATCCGGGGACAGAACCACTTGGAGCAGACGAGAAGATGAACACCGGGACGAATCCAGAAAGAGGCCTCCCATCTGGAGGTTGAAGAAGCACCACAAAGGGCGCTAGGAGAGGCTGCCTGCTCAGCCAAGAATCACGGTGGCACGCAGCCGCCGTGTGTTGATCTCCGGTCTGCAGCTTTGGTCTTCCATGCGGCCACCTAAACGCAGGAGAAGCAGCAGCGACCTTCTCCACCCATATGTTGGCTCCATGCCAACCAGGAAGAAGGAAAGGGCTACGACGAACTCCATCCACATCCAGGCCAAAATCGACCCCCAAACGAGGCCAATCTTCGAGCTTATTCATTCGGGAGGCCACCACTCCCTCACCCTCCGCCCACGACTTCGACCACCGGAGCACCGCCGAGAGCAAGGAGGCAAGAAGCGGCCAGCAGACGCAGCTCGGTTGCGCCAGCCAGCGAATGCCCCGCGGCATACCGCCGAAACTATCAGAGGAAAACAACCAACAACAAGAAAAAAACCTACCGACTACTCTGTACCAAACAGGGTGGCACCCCAGCCCATCTCGACACCAACCATCGCTAGCGCCGGCGGCGGGAGAGGCTGGACATGGAGGAGCTCGGTGGACTCTCAAAACAGGGGTGGGGGGTCGAGGGAGAACTGGTTGGGGGTGCTCGGTTGCCATGCTGGTCACGACACATTCGTTGGCGACGGCTAGCTAACCGGGTTTGACCATGTAGTGTACTTATTCCGTCATGGAAAAAAATTCTATAGGACCTCGTCTATAAATTTACCCTTTAGACTAACTCTAACAAATGACACGTGAACAGGTGGGAGAAAAAAAAATTGAATGTTTATTTTTTAGATCTAAACTGGCATGCATGCGTGTCAATTGCTGGATTAAGTACACTAATGATACGAGGAAAAACTTTCGCCTCCGTCTCAATTTTTTTAACCACCTAGGAGCCATGAGTGAATCAATGTGACATTTGGATTTCGCTGCCCTGGGAGAAGTTGTCATAGATTCAATTGCTAGTGCAGCTGCGAGTAGGATCCTCGACTCAAATTAAGCCATGAAACAAGTATCTAGCAAGTTAAAATTAGAACCAACTCAATTCGCAGAGTAACGAGCCTTAAACGATTCAGTTCGCCCAAGCCACGATCAATTGGCAAGGGATCGACGATTAAGGGAATTGCTTAAACAATCTAAGGTAAACCCTCTCCAAGTGGAAGAGCATATACTATGCTACAGTTGACTTGCTTTCCTTTTCCTTTTCAATAACTACAGACTTGCTACTCCCTCCGATCCATAAAAAGTGTAGCTAGTCTGGGCTCCATCGAGCCCTGTATTTTAATTTTTTAAAGAAAAATCATATTTCCAAGTTTCAAACAAATCTTTAAAAGAAAATCGTGCATACACGTAAATGTGGTATTCTACCAAGTGTAAAATCTCAACTAGAATTATCTTACACTTTGGTGTGCGCGGAAAAGAAAAACAAAGTCTGACATGTAAAAGTAGCAAATTATTGTGGTTTCATGTTTTTTTTTTTTGCCAAAAACCAGTTCTTTTTACCATTTCCTTCCACTTTTATCTACAAAATTTGGAAAACAAGCCGTAAACTCTTGTCACGGCATTCCGGAAACAAGAATTTATAAGTCTAAACTCAACCAAGAAAGAGAAATAGCATTTTTTTTTTCGAAAAAATTAGCTCTAAGATTTTCTTTTTGCCACAAGCCATCACATCACTAAGTAAACAGTAAGAAACACATTCTTAATTTTCAGGTCAACTACAATTTTTAACAACCAGTTGTACCAAAAAAATGTGACATTATGCTATATACTCCCTTGTTCCTAATTATAAGATGTTTTAGCATTTATCCGCATACACATCTATCTACGTGTATCTAGACAAGTCTAATGTATATGTTCACCCATATTAGTCTGTATCTACTCAGCATGTGTAATAGTTATAACATCTTATATTTAGGAAGGGGGAGTATAACTTATACTACATCCGATCCGATTTAAATGTCGAAGAAAATGAACTGAGTACCTACAAGCTGGTAGTGTAACTCGCGTCATTTTTTCTTTTTAAGGATGGGATGAAGTATTTCATTTTAGTTAAAATTATGGTAAAAAATTTGGCTTGAAAGTCAGTGGAATAAATGTTTGGAGAGCAGTGGGTCGTGTGAACTTGGACGATCACGAACGGCAGATGGACTCATGAAGATGAGAAAGCGAAGCGGAAGCTTCCAGGAAACACGGACAACTCAGCGCGTGGTCATCTTGGTCCTCGCAGCCGCGTTGAAAGAAAAAGCCGGCCGAGTGCGCACGCAGACGCAGCACGGGCACGGCCAGCGCATCTCACATCACTCACTCCTCCCCCCACCACCGCTCCAGCTCGTCGCTTCCGGAACGCCCAAGGCAGAGCAACCCAATTAAAAAACAGAGCAGAAACGCCCAAAGCAGCGCGAGCTGCCCCCGGAGAGGCAGAGAGACCACCACAGAGCCAGCTCCTCCGCCGCGGAGCTCGCCGACCATGTCGGTGGCGTGCGGGCTCGAGTGCGTGCTGTGCGTCGGGTGCGTGCGCTGGGCCTGGAAGCGCCTCACCTACATCGGCGCCTACGACAGCGAGACCTGGCCCGCCGCCGCGCCCGACGACTTCGAGCCCGTCCCGCGCATCTGCCACATCATCATGGCCATCAACGAGGACGACCTCTCCAAGCCCAAGTTCGCCCCCGCCGGCCGCGGCTACGCCGACCTCGACCCCGCCGGGGTCGTCAAGCGCGCCACCTACGACCACGTCGGCACCGACTGCCCGCCCTACATCGTCTACCTCGACCGCCAACGCAACGAGGTCGTCCTCGCCGTCCGCGGACTCAACCTCGTCCGCAACGCCGACTACAAGGTATGCTGCTGCCCTTGCCCATTCCCCAATCCGAATCTCCGCAGGGCAGGAACGTCGCTGAGCCATCCCGACCCGCCGATTCCCCTGCCCGCAGGTCCTCATGAACAACAAGCTCGGCCAGCAGATGTTCGACGGCGGCTACGTGCACTACGGCCTGCTCAAGTCCGCGCAGTTCATCCTCGAGAAGGAGACGGACACGCTGCGGAACCTGCTGCGCCAGCAGGGGCCCGGATGCAGGCTCGTCTTCGCGGGCCACTCGCTGGGCTCCGGCATCGCCGCGCTCATGACCGTCCTGGTGGTCAACAACCGCAGGGCGTTCGGCGATATTCCCAGGAGCCACGTCCGCTGCTACGCGCTCGCGCCCGCGCGCTGCATGTCGCTCAACCTCGCCGTCAAGTACGCCGACGTCATCTACTCCATCGTGCTGCAGGTACAATACAACGACCAACCCGCTGCCTGCTCTGCTTTGGTCCGTCCAATTGCCCGCCGCCGCCCAATATTTTGACCAACTATTTTCCTGAAACTGGAGTTGGTTGGGGTCAGAGTACTAGATACCTGGTCAATTGTGCTTTGCTTGTGCCACGATTGGAATGTCATGTGAAAAGGTCGACTAGTTTGATTGTGCTCGACGCTAGGAATTAGGCAGCGCCAGTTGTGCTATGAAATGAAGAAAGGTATTAGTCGGTAGGATAAGATTATACTACTCCGGTACAAATGTACAATGTCCTGTCCTACTGCTGTTCTGAGAAAGAAAGGTTATGTGTGATCTGGGAAGCAATTGACTCAGTTAAATGTTTGCCATGTTGTTGGGTGAATTCAGTTCATCCAACATGACAATTTGTATTTGGTACTAGGGGTATTTCTGAAATGAACTTGGATAATGCTCCTGACTATGCAGTAGTATTTGGTAGAAGGTCTACTGCTATATGTGGAATAGGTTACAGTACTATTTCCTTGTCCTCTTGCTTCATTGAACAAGTGAATAGCTCATGACCTCATCTGGGCATATCTTCTCGGCGTAATTTTAAATTTGCCATCTGTGGTACTAGTACATCATCTGAAGCTCATTCTCTGACTGCACAGTTTCCTATGTCAGGATGATTTTTTGCCAAGAACGCCAACACCACTGGAATACATTTTTGGGTCTATATTCTGGTAAACCCATCCTCTGTTCAATTTCTCCATGCCAATGTGTTCTATTTTCTCTCGGAAATAAGTAAGCACATTTTAAATTTTCTCATTTATCCCTTTGACAGCTTGCCCTGCTTGATATTCCTCGTTTGCTTGAGAGATACGTTCAAACAAGACAAGAAAAAGTTTAAGGATCCTAGAAGATTGTATGCTCCTGGTCGAATGTATCATATCGTCGAGAGGAAATTTTGCAGGTAACTGCTGCATTTGGATAGTCATTGCTGATTCTTAGTTAAGTCATGTTGGTATGTTGTAAACAACAAACCTGTTATTCATGTCCTGGCAAAAAAACCCTGGTATTCATGTTTTGTCTGGAACAAGAAGTTTCTGATTGTATGCTGGTTATTCATAATTTCATATGAAAAGATTTTTTTACATATGTTTTAGAAAATGACTCTTCTCATCATGGTTTCTGGGAAAAGCAAGCCACAAAGCTTGGGCGTCTTTGTCCTTTAAAAAAAGAACCCGTGCGGCTTGGCACACACTCGCAGCCTCTAGCCACTGAGCTAGCCTCTAACCCGGGCGTCTTTGTCCTTTCACATCATGAAGCTTCCTTACACATGTGAGCAAGGATTTCACCGCACGATATAGGCTCAAAATTCTTGGAAAGACCACTATTCTTTTCATACAGTGGAATCAAACATCATCTGTGTGTAAATTCATGTGTATTCAATCCTATAGGACTCAACAAGGTTAAACATTGCAATACTACAGTTTTTTCGCTTTCTGCTTTTTGGGCATCCAGCAAATCAAAGAGACCATAGTGTATGATCCAGTACAGTCTGTAATACATGTAGTATATCTTTACTGTGTACGCAATCGTTAAATATGAAGATTATAGCATGCAGAAACCTAAGAAATAGATCTCTAAGAACTTTGCCACATTGAGAATATGATGAAACTGATACTGCTCATCTGTAGTTGTGGAAGATACCCACCTGAGGTGAGAACTGCTATTCCAGTGGAAGGACGTTTTGAGCATATTGTGTTATCGTGTAGTACAACTGCCGATCATGGGATTATTTGGATTGAACGAGAGTCAACAAAGGCTTTAGAGGTACACACATGCTATCCTCTATGTTTTGTCATAGCTTGCGAACAGTTCGCATTGTATTGATGGCATATTACCTTGGTTACTAATATCTGTTCCTTATGCTTACATGTCAAGTGCTAATACAAATATTAATGTCTGTGACTTGGTGTACTCCAAAAGGGGGCCTACTTGCTAATATTGTGGATTACCTTTCTGTGGATCCGTCCTAAATTGTTGCCTTGAATGACCCTATTGTACACCTATCAGCTCAAACTGCGCTCAAAGCCCAGGCCCCATCTTAGACAGGTGCACACTTTAGTTAGAGCTTTCATATTAGCTTAAGCAGAAGGGTTACCCATAGAGTGCTATCTTTCAGATCAACATACATTATATGTCAGTGTAACTTAAATTTAAACTGCCAATGTTGGACTAAGGGTGGAGGCGTGTAGCTGTTTCATTATTAGGTTCATAACAGGAACTGGAAGGTAGCAGGGTTGAAAGTAATAGTCTCCTCATTGTTTACCAGGAGCATCTGTCAATGATGTTTCCATAGACATAAACAATGCACACGCACTATGTGATCTTCCTAGCCTGTGCAAGTAACAACACAATTTCTGTGCCTAAGTTTGATTAGTAAAATCATACTGGGTGTTCATGCTTGAGATTCCTCCACGTTTATGGAGGTCAAGTATGTAGAAATAGCCGAAACAATGGCACGGTAGTGATACATAACAAACAATAACCCTTTCCCTTTTTTTTGTAACTGTTCTCTTCTGCACACTTTATTTCCCAAGAAAAAAAAACCTCAGCCAAAAGGCATATTATTCATGTTTGAGAGTACTCCACATTTAGGGAGGACACATATATAGACATGGCTGAAAATTTGTACGGTGGGATGCAGAATAAACAAATGACCTTACTTATCCCTTTTGTTATTACTTTACTCTTCTGCACACTTTATTTCCCAAGAAAGAAAGCTGGACTAAAAGGCAAAACGTAATGGTAGAGGATGAAGGATATTGAGAAATCGGCTCAAATGATGAAAGCAAAGAATGAAGTCAGGCACCTGCTGCATTTCTATTTAGAACAAATTACCAAGAGCACCAGAGAGGTCAAGCCTCAAAAAGGGTGGTCTGGGCATTATGTACATTATCTGGGGAATTCAGACTTGGTTTTACTTTTTATTTGTTTCCGAAAAGTAAGGTGATACCTCCAGTGCATAGGCCTTGGTTTTACTAGTACTGAAATTAATTGACTTAGACTAGATGACAGCCGACTAACCGCAAATATTGGAAGTTCCTATAAGCAAATTGGCACAGACTAATTGCCTAAATGTTATTTCCTTGTTTTTTTCTCGCTCGTTTCCATTAGATGAAATTAAAGAAACTACAACAAAGTATCCCGGTTTGCTGGAGCTTATAGTTGCAGCACTGTATTCTACAGCTCCAGAGTCGATATTTATTTGTTTATTTATGATCATGGCCGAGAAATTGGCATGGTAGGGATACAGAACAAACAATAAGCCTATTCCCTTTTTTTGTTACTGTTCTCTTCTGCACACTTTATTTCTTAAGAAAAAAACTCGGCCAAAAGGCATAGTATTCATGTTTGAGAGTACTCCACATTTAGGGACGACATATATATAGACATGGCTGAACAAACAATGACCTTACTTATCCCTTTTGTTATTACCTTACTCTTCTGCACACTTTATTTCCCAAGAAAGAAAGCTGGACTAAAAGGCAAAATACTGGTAGAGGATGAAGGATATGTAGAAATCGGCTCAAATGATGAAAGCAAAGAATGAAGTCAGGCACCTGCTGCATTTTTATTTAGAACAAATTACCATGAGCACCAGGGAGGCCAAGCCTCAAAAAGGGAATGCAGACTTAGTTTTACTTTCTACTAGACCATAAAGGCACGCGTTGCCGCGCCCGTCCATCTTAAAGAAAATCGAATAACATAGTTGAAAGAATCTGAACTTTAGAAATATATGTTGAAATTTTAATAGCTTACAACACATGATAGTGGTTAGAAGCATAATTGTTTGAAATTATAAGTGGTCAATTAACAGAAAATAACTACTTTTATTTTATGCTCTCTAATATGACAAGATATACCAATAGGGGGGTGGGGGCTAGATTACAGAAAGCCTCACTTATGTCAATTGCCAATTTGATCATAATCTTTAAAATTTATCTCCTATAGGAATAATGATCTACTGTTTTACAACTACACAAAAATTTATGTAGTAGAAAATACAAAAAAAATAGAAACCAACGTTAAGTTCTAGCAAGGATTTTATAGTCTGATTACAAAGACCCTCGATATCTAGTTAATTTGGTAGTCTAATGCTATGAATCTGAAGAGAACAGCAAGACAATGAAAATAATAGAGTGCAGGCAGAAACATATTCAATTTATGCACTAATTAGAAATTCTATAAGCTCTAACATACATAGGACTTGAACACAAAAAGTGGCACATGTCGTAGTTTAATTTACTATAATTTCCTTCGCTGGAATAATACAAACAGTTTAGCCGGATAAATTGTGATATTTAAATTCATCCAATTCCTTATTTTAGTACGGTGGGAGTTGAAAGACATTTCATGTGCAACCGTATAAGTTAAACCGGTAATGTTACCATACTCGTCTTCTGTGTGACAAAACATACCTCCTATCTCTTTGCTTTTAACCAACTGAACTTCAACCTCAACCCTGCGCAAACTTTATATCAGTAGACCTAATGAAAAGAAAAAACCTAATGCACTTGTCCACCTCTGGTGTGAAGCAGAAACAACACAAGCCCATCTCATATTCACTTCCTCAGCTGGTTATTCAGCTGTGTTGATTGGCTATTTCCCAAACCAAACACAACCCTGCACAAGGATGAAAGGCGGAGCTACTTTAGAACCATATACTGAACATCAAAAAATAACCCCAAAGAGTTTAAGTGTACCTCTGTTTTCTGTTTCTTCTCCACGGTATGTGAACATTTAGACTTCAACAGAGATAGCAAAATGGAGGATTGAACAACTATCTGACGACATCAGGTAATCTTTTTCTTCATAAATAACACTAAATCTCATGAACATCTGTACAACACTTGATAAATATCTATTCTATTACGAAGGAAAGGTTTGGTCACATTTTCCCATAGCCGTGTGTAGCAGGCAGGCAGGATTGCAGGAATCGAACTTTGCAACACCTCCAAGCTCACCAAGTAGCAGTGTTGCTGTGAGATCCGCCCATTTTCCCACTTGAAAACGTGGAAATCCTGGGCTAGGATATTGATTTCTCTAGTAAATCCACTGATTGCTGATCGGCTTGCATTTCCTGTCTTGATCTTATTAATTACCGTCCCGCTAGATGCACTAGTTTGTATTCATAGATGAAAGGTTTCCACTACTCCAGCATTATCAAGTCCATAGAAGAAAACCAGAACGAAGTCATAGAGGCAATGACGGCTTACTAATCTCGAGCGGCCAGTTCCACCTGGACCCGGAGATATCAGTCCCCACGAACGCAAACTTCAAATATCAGATAAATAAAATTTCTTGTAGCAAGTGGAAGAACGAGAGGAGCAAAAAACACTCTGTGCAGTGAGGATAGTTACCGTGGCGCGGCCGGCGGAGGGAGTTGCTCGACGACATCGGAGAGATCGCGTGTTCGCGGACGAGAACCGCGTGGGCGGCATCTGACAGTCGTCGCGGCAGAGAAGGCGCTCAAAGCGATAGAGCTTGGGCGTCTGTGGGTCACCTCTAGAGAAGGCTTGGGAGAGGATGTCGAGGAGACGGGAAGTGGAAGCGGCAGGAGTTGGCATCGAGGTCGCAACCCTATGCACTGTGAATGGGGTGGCAGTGAAGCGTCGGGAAGACGAAAGGAATGGGGCTTGCACACGGTGTTCTTTTCTCGCGAGGCCTGGAATGTTACTGGGCCTGCCCCTCCGCTTCCATGTATGTCAGCCCGCTTCATGAGAGGACTCCCAGGTTGATCTATGGAGTAGCAGCCCGGAAACGTTGGGTTCACGGTGTGGAGGATAAAAAGCCTCCTGAAGTGAGCGGTGGGAGGATGAAAGGATCTGGTACGTCTGTAATCGGGATCCGACGGCCAGGAAACTGAAATCGCTGTGAGTAGCCGTAGGTAGTTGAGTTTTACTGTTACTTAATTTCTTTCCGAAAAGTAAGGTGATATCTCCAGTGCATTGGCCTTGGTTTTATTGGTACTGAAATTAATTGACTTGGACTAGATGGCAACTGACTAAACTGTCAAGAAACATTCTGTTAACTGCAAAAGTAAAGTTCCTATAAGCAAATCAGCACAGCCTCATTGTCTATATTTCCTTTATTATTTTTTATCGCTCGTTTCCATCATATGAAATTAAAGAAACTGCAACAAAGTATTACGGTTTGCTGCAGCACTGCATTGTACATACAGCTCCAGAGTCAACATTCATTTGCTTATTGATGATCCATAGGACTCATTGCCACGTCTTTGTGCAAGCAGTTAATGAAGGAGAACGAGAAGGCAACGACTCCACCATCTCAACAAAAGATGGAGAGACTGCAAAGCTTCGAGGAAGAACACAAGAGCGCGCTCCACGAAGCGAAAACCTTGGAGGTCCCTCACGCGATCGACATCTCCGAAGAGGAAAACCATGAGCCCGCGCCGCCGTCCTCCGACGCGCCCAGCGAGACGACCTCGGAAGAAGCGAAATCCGCAGGGAGAACCAGCTGGGACGAGCTGGTGGACAAGCTCTTCACCAGGGACGAAGAGGGGAAGCTCATCGTGAACAGGGACATGGTGGCGAAGGAAGTTGCTGTCGAGTAATGGGAGGCTCTCCAGCTCTTTAGGCTCTTTTTTTTCACACGGCCATCGGTTCTTTTTCCCTAGCTGTATACAAGAGTGCATATAGGTAAATTATGTTCTTACCGTCGCCATAGTGAGCCATTTTGCGAGACAGGAAAAAGCGGTCCAAATGAAATGCTCTAGAGGCAAGGGCTGTTTTTGTGTACATGTAGATTTTCAACTGTGTATTCTTAGAGTGAAAGGACTTGCGCGTTGATGAACACAAGTGTTTATCTGGCTTTTGTCTTGTCGAGATCCATTCCAGCTATTTAATTCATCGTTATAAAAGCCCTTTATCAAAAAAAAAATTAATTCATCGTTGAAGGCAAGAGGGTCCCCTAGGGAGGTTGACTTGAATTGGGATAGTTTGAATTTTGGAAATGTGAACTTGGAGGACACCGAGGTAGAAGGGTCCATTAATCAAATGCCAAATGACAAAGTGCCCGGCCCTAATCAAATGCCAAATGACAAAGTACCCGGCCCTTTTCTCCAAGAAATGCTGGGACGTTATCAAAGTGGATGCCACGCAAACTATCAAAAAAAAAAATCGACAAACTACGTGACAATTGTATGTATGTCAACAAACCTCTCATGACCTTGCAAAAATGATCGAGCTACATCTTGCCCCACTCATGACCGATCTTGTCTCAAACACCCAAAGTGCTTTTATCAAGAAAAGGGGTATTCGTGACAATTGTATGTATGTCTACAGCCTTGCACGTAGATTACACAAAAGTAAAACCCCGATACTCCTTCTCCAGCTTAAGATCCTCAAAACACTTGATTCCGTGCGATGGGAATTTATTTTGGAGTTGCTAAAGAGAAACGGCTTCCCGCCAAAATTTCTTGATTGGATTGCTGCCTTACTTTGCCGCTTACTCGAGGGTTCTTCTCAGTGGGGTGGGGGTGGGGGGTGGGGAGGGGGGGGGGGGTCCCCATTTGGCATGGCCGCGACATCATCCAAGGGGACCCCCTCTCGCTATTGCTCTTCATTCTTGCCATAGAATTGCTCCAACAAGTTTCTCGACCTTGCTACTCAACAAGAGATTTTTCACAAGATAAGAGAACATGGACCATGATTAGAACCTCCATTTATGCCGACGATGCGGCAATTTTCATGGCCCCACTCAAATATGATATTTCGCAACCTGTCCTCGCTTCTTGCATATTTTGGAACGGTCACCGGTTCGGATACTAATTTTCACAAAAGCTCGGTGGTGCCTATTCGATGCGAAAATATTGACCTCACCAACGTGGTTGTGGATTCCCCGGCTACTAGTGCAAGCTTCCCCATGAAATATCTTGGCCTTCCACTTCCAGTTTGGAACTTAAACGGGTCGACATTCAACCGCTTGAGGATAAGATGGAGGGCAAGCTCGTTACATGGGAAGGGAGGAATTTTAATGCGGCCGGCTGGGGAGCTCTTAAAAACTGCCATCCACCACCTCACTCTTCTCGTGATCCCCCAAGGTTGCTTCATCAGCATGCAAAATCAGTGCGGCTTCCTTTGGGGTAATAGCAAGGTTTCTGGTGGGAAATGTAAGATCAATTTGGAAGCGGTCTGTATGCCAACAAACCTTGGGGGACTTGGGATTATCCAACTTGGGAAGTTTACTCGTGCTTTGCGCTTGAGATGGCCGTGGTTCGAGTGGAGGGATCTGATGGAGTGTGGAGACACGCTCGTTGGGAGACCCCAAGCGCAAGTTGTGAAGAGTGCAGCAGCAAGTTTTCCCTCAGAAAAGAAACCAAGGTTGAATCGACCAGTAGGAGGACAAGTAATCTCTGAAGGTTGATGCAGCTGAGGTGGCAGGGCGCACTACCGGTTCAGCAACAACGTGGAACCTAGACAACACAATTGCCCCAACGAAGCAGTGAGGTTGTCAATCTCACCGGTTTTGCTGAACACAAAGAGGTTAAACGTATGGTGTGGAAAACAGTATGAAAGCAGTAGCAGCAGTATGAATACAGTGTGAAAGCAGTATGTGTATTATCAGTATGAGAAAATGGACCGGGGTCCACAGTTCACTAGTGGTTTCTCTCCGTGAAAGATAAATAACATGCGTGGTGAACAAATTACAGCTAGGCAATTGACAGAAATGAAGGCTGCATCGTAGTGCATATGCAAGACATAAAGATTACTATGTGATTCATGCGGGCATTATAACAAAATACATAAACCGCCATCCAACCGCATCTATGTCTAATAATCCACCCTCCGAATATCATCCAAACAAACGTTGGGTATTAAGTTGCTAGCAACAGATTATCGCAGTAAGCAAAGTGTGTAATATAAACAAGGTAAACACCGTTGTTTTCTCCCTAATGGCAACAACACATCCTCCATCCGTCACGTTTCTGTCACATAAAGATTATAGCAAACATGTGGGAAACAACATGGAACATAAAAAATTAAGGATACGTTTATGACGTATCGACATCCCCAAGCTGAGTTCCTACTCGTCCTCGAGTAGGTAAACGATAAAAACACAAAATTTCTGAGGTGACATGCTACCAACATAAACTTGATCATCAATAATGTAAAAGCATAAGTAAGCTGAGATCATAGAACTTCAACACAAGCATGATAAATAGAATTTTAACAATAAAGCATAGCAATCACTTTGCATCATGAGAAGTAACACAATAAAAGATCATGAATAACAATGCAACAGAATATATACGTTTGTTTCAAGTATAGAGAAAACATGGCAAAGTGATATTTCGCTAGTCCTTAAGAGTGTGGCAAAACATAAATGCCAGGACACTTTCATAGTTCATGAGGAAGACTAGAACAAATAATTAGAGAACAAGCAATAATACATCATGAATCAATTAATAATATTTCTGAAACAAATGCACATAAAACTCAGAATGGCAACTATGCTCTCTCAACTATGCATAAAGTTAGACGATGGAGACTCAACATAAGAGTAAAAGAAAGGCCCTTCGCACAGGGAACCAGGGATCAACTCATGTGCTAGAGCTTTTATTTTATTAAACAGAGGTATAAAATCTTGACACTCCTCCCATCCAGCTTACAAAAACAATGGCTAACTGAATCCTGGGGTGCCTGCCAACAATCACATACCGTGGAGGAGTGTCTATTTTTTAGAGAGGTGTATGCTTATGTGAACGAAATGTAAACAGAAAATACAGTACGTCACAAGCCAACTAGACTTCACAAGAGTGGCTCCCATAGAAGGACGCATCTGGAAATAAGGTCATCCCTCTTTCTCTTTTTGTGTACACAATTATGCTTTGACTAATAAATCAGGGGGAAAATAGTGAAGATAATTTGTTGTTATTAATTTGGGGCTGGGCATCCCACTGCCAGCTCTTTTATCATTGGATAAGCGGATAAAACCACTAGTCCAGGGTGTGAAAGTCCAATCAACAAGTGAGATAAAGATTCTCTATTTACGTCCTCATGAGCTAAAACAGGAGTAATTTTGAAAGTTTTAAAGGTAACACATGAGCAATTTACTTTGGAGTGGAGATTAAATACCACATGTAGGTCGGGATGGTGGACACATTGGGCATACTTTGGTTTTTGGGAGTTTGATGCACGAGTAGAGCTCATACTCAATATAGGTGGAGGCTAGCAAAAGACTGGGAGCGACAAATCAAGAGAGCATAAGAGACATAATCATGCATATCGACATAAACATAATTAATCAAAGCATAAGTGGTACCACAAGTTTAAAAACTAAATAATCATGGAGGCTATAAGTGGCTAGTTCATAGTCATAAACATGGTGTGAGCATGCGCCAAGTCAACCAAATAAAACATTCAAAGGAGAACACCACAAATTTATGCTTCAATATGATAAGAACAACTCATGATTCTTTCAATGGCACATTAAACAGTCTCAGCTATTTGAGGCTAATAATGCTACTAAATAACCACAAGGATTTATAATTAAAATAACATCTAGCATGATATGAAAAAGTTTAGCCACAGTCTATACAAGGTTCTACTTGCACCGTTATAAATTCTACCACAAGCAGCAGTTTCTTTTCCCAACAAGCACCATACAAAACATGTTTTAACAAAACTCTATAAATGCTACAACAATCAAACATGAGAGTACTCACATAACACTACTAAAACTAACAGCTCTGAACAAGAGACGCGATGAAAACAAGAGCTAAACAGGAATCTTGTAGCGGCTAGAAGAAAAACTAAGAATACTAGCATATCACGTATTCAAACGAAAAAGTGGAGTGTGTCTCTCTACCAAACAAGGAATGTTAGGGTCCAACTATATTATTGCATCAAGTAAAACAAAAGAAAACAAGAGAAAACAAAAGAAAAACAAATAGACGCTCCAAGTAATCTTCATATGATGTGACCGAATAAAAATATAGTTTCACTAGAAGTGACCTGATAGATTGTTGATGAAGAAGGGGATGCCTTGGGAATCCCAAAGCTTAGATACTTGAGACTTCTACAAATACCCTTGGATGAACCACGGGGACATCCCTAAGATTTACCTTGCACTCTTTTTGATCACATATATCACCCTCTTCTCTTGACCCTTGAAAACTTCCTTCACACCACACTCAAAGGGTAATTCGCATTAGAGGGTTAGTGCAACAATAAAAAATCCATGGGTTCTGTAAGGGCACAAGTGCTATTGTTAATTTTAAAAATTATCTACAACCACTGATGTCTCGTGAAGCAAACAAATCCACTTGACATCGCAACAAAGCAAATGCAAGAAAAATGGCACAATTTGTCAAAACCAGAACAGTCTATAAAGACGAAGTTTTTCGGGGCACTTACGTTGCTCAGATCGAAAAACTTAAAGAACAAAAAAATTGCGGAATTAGCCGAGGAATAAGCACAAGAAATTTTAGGTCATTCTGATTTTTCTGTGAATTATACGATATTTTACGGTGGATAGAAGAAATCCAAAAAGCAACTCCAATTCTCGTCAGAAACTTTACTTGGCACAACTAAAACATGAAAATAAAGATAAAAAGGAGTTGCTGCAGAAGTATAAAACCCCTTGACTCAAAGAAAACAGAGAAAAACAAAACAAAAATAAAACCATGGGTTATCTCCCAAGAAGTGCTTTTCTTTAACGCCTTTTAGCTAAGCCCAGAAAAATGGAATCAAGTGTTTTCAAGTGAAGAAGCATTCAAATCAAGATTTGGCAATTCCTTACTAATGCATTGTATTTTATCTCATTGAGTTTCATAGGCTCTTCCCTTAGAACTTTTAGGCTTACTATTCTCATCAAATAAATTCTCAGGAACAATCCAATCAAAATTCTTTTCTTGGGTTTCATGCAGCGCTATCAATTTAAAGGGGATTGGTATTTTATGCTTCTTTTCATTATTAGATTCAGTTTTTTCAAGAGCACCAACAATATCTACACATGAACCTAGCATATTGAAACGATCAAAGACTTTTCTAGCTTCTATAGCAACATCTCCAAATTCTTCAAGCATGGTTTATAAGGTAAAGTTCCTTTTTCTCAACATCTTCAATGTTATTCAAGTTGAGGAACATATGCTGTAATATGGGATGAAGGTTAAAAAACCTAGCTTCTAACATGTGAACTAAAGAAGTTGCAACAGTCTCATAATTTGGAGCAAGTTCTAGTATGGATTTTTCCTCAAAATTATCATGCTTACTAACATGATCAAAGAATTCTTTGACGGTATCCTTTCCAAGTATAGAACCGCTTCCTACTGGCAGATCTGTCAGGATAAATTTAGGGAACAACATGATGAAAAATAACAACGAGGTAACAAAAATACAACTAGAATAAGATTTTTTTTGTGTGTTTTTGATAAAGAGAAGCAAATAAGACAAAACAAAATAAACTAAGCAAAACAAAAACAAAGTAAAGAGATTGGAAGTTAGAGACTCCCCCTGCAGAAATTCTCTTCCTTCCCGGCAACGGTGCCAGAAAAGCTTGATGGAGTGTGGATACACGCTCGTTGGGAGACCCCAAGCGCAAGGTGTGAAGAGTGCGGCAGCAAGTTTTCCCTCAGAAAATAAATCAATGTTGAATCGACCAGTAGGAGGACAAGCAATCTCTGAAGGTTGATGCAGCTGAGGTGGCAGGGCACACTACCTGTTCAGTAGCAACGTGGAACCTACACAATACAATCAAATCACTTTGCCCCAATGAAGCACCAAGGTTATCAATCTCACCGGTTTTGCTGAACACAAAGAGGTTAAACATATGGTGTGGAAAATAGTAGGAAAATAGTATGAAAGCAGTAGCAACAGTATGAAAGCAGTATGTGTATTATCAGTATGAGAAAATGGACCGGGGTCCATAGTTCACTAGTGGTGTCTCTCTGTGAAAGATAAATAACATGCGTGGTGAACAAATTACAGCTGGGCAATTGACATAAATGAAGGCTGCACCGTAGTGCATATGCAAGACATAAAGATTACTATGTGATTCATGCGGGCATTACAACAAAATACATAGACCGTCATCCAACTGCATCCATGTCTAGTAATCCACCCTCTGAATATCATCCGAACAAACGTTGAGTATTAAGTTGCTAGCAACAGATATCGCAGTAAGCAAAGTGTGTAATGCAAACAATGTAAACTAGGTAAACACCGTTGTTTTCTCCCTAATGGCTACAACACATCCTCCATCCGTCATGTTTCCGTCACTCGAGCACAGATGCAAAGGAAGCATGAACCTACTATCGAGCATAAATACTCCCTCTTGGAGTTACTAACATCTACTTGGCTAGAGCATCTACTAATAACAGAGAGCATGCAAGATCATAGATAACATAAGTACAAAAATAAAATGATAAATTGATAATCAGAAGACATACAATTTAACAATCATCAGATCCCAGCAAACATAACATTTAGCATTACATAAAGACGATATCGATCCTGTGAGGAAGCTCACGAGATCTAAACATGAGGTACAAAGTGGAGAGAACAACCATCTAGCTACTGCTATGGACCCGTAGTCCAGGGATGAACTACTCACGCATCACTTTGGAGGAGGGCATTGTCGTGGGATAATCACGGCAGACGTTACCGGGGGTAACTGATCTTGGGGCAAGACGACACAGGCGTTTGGGAGAGGGTTTAGCTCAGAGGAAAACATGATGATACTCGATCTGGTAGCCGGCAATCAAGTCGCCGAGTCTCCGATCTCGATATATTAACTCAACTCTCGTGTTACACTGGATGTTCGATATCAGGCGATATTGCTAGAACTCTTGGATCTCTCTCAACTAGTCCTAGGGGCCGGTTTATAAAGCACCCGGACCCCCTGGCTTGCCCTCCAAGGCGCACACTGAATCCTACCCGGACACTGCATACAAACCCTAGCTTTCCTTATCGTAACCCACAATCCGGGTTACCAAGCCTATGAACTTGGGCCTTCTAGAAGTTCCCTTATCCTTAGCCGGATCCTGCGCAGCATCCTTTAGGCCGGGTTATACCTTGGCGTTGGCCTACCGGGTTACTCCCATCAGTAGTCCCCAGAATAGCTTGGGCTTCACGAGACTCTCTTTGAAGCGCACGCTATTCCCTGCAAAATTATCAAACTTACAAATTCAATGGAGGCCGGGTTAAATTGCTTTAATAAACAGCTAGGCCTAACTCCAAGGTGGCCATATAATAACCCGGCTTTCTCCAAGTCCTTTGCTCAGCTTTTCCGGGTCAACACCCTGATAAGAATGTTTAAAGATCTGATTCGCTTTACTCGATAATTGCCCCTAGTGTTGCGGAGAAGATCTCCTTCTTATCTCTGTCCGGATATCTCGGTCAGCACTTAAAGCATATCTCGCAAAATCCGTGCAGGTAACCTTTATCCCGAAATTGCCGGCTTCCGCCCGTTGGAATAGGTTTACCCGCCCGCACCTTATAAATAGGTGCCCAAAAGATAACCTAGATCCCAACGTTTCATTCCAGCTCCTTCTCCTTCCTCACCTCTCGCGCTCACGCAACACTACCACAGGAATCTCAAGCTTGCCACCGGAACAAAACCGCCGCCGGCTACGTTCGCCCTCGAAACGCTCCGCGCCGCCACCAAGCTCCGCCACCGCGCCCTCATCCTGCCCGTCGACAGTTGCAAAGGGGCATTCAAACCACGCCATCTGCCGCCATTACTTTAGACTCCAATCTCTTCCAGTAAATCCCTTGTATTCATTAATCCAGCCTCGCAATTTTTGATTTACTCTAGATTGGATCTAGATCAACCCGCGGGTCGTTTTTCTTGTTGCGCCGGACTAGATTACTTAGATGCTTGCTAGTTCGTCCAATAGCCTGATTGACGATCTCACACCACCCTCCTACCATTATTAATCATCAGTTTCTTCGTAGAACTGTCCGCAAGTTTTCCGATCTAGATCCATTTCACCCCAGGTTTCCGCGCATGTCATTGACACCCGGAAAATCCTCCTCTTCCAGCTCTTTTGCTTGCAGTAGATACATGGGCAATCATCCATCTTCCTCAAACACCTTTCAATACGTAAGTAACCAATAGTTTCTATAATTATACTTGATACCCGGATACCTTGCAATCTTTACTTCGCGGCACGATACCCGGATAATTCTTAGTTTTCATATCTTCTTGATACTCCGTGCATATACCCGAGTAACCCGGTATTTCCGAGTCTCATTTCCTATATCTTTTTTCCTTGTGTTTTGAAGGTTGATCCCATGGCTCCCAAAAGGCAAGGGAAACAGCCGGCCCAGGCGAAGACAACCCAATCCATATCCGCCAATTGGGGGCGATCCACAGTCACAAAGGCCAAGCTGGAAGAGCTGGCCGAGTTGGGGGTTCTCCCCTCTCAGAAGGACATTCATTGGAGAGCGCCGGGTGACGAGACCCGGCCCACACCCGCCGACGGCGAGGTAATCTGTTTCATAGAGCACGTGACCCAGGGATTCCGTCCTCCGGGTCACCCTTTCTTTCGTGAGGTCCTGAGCCATTATGGCCTCAGGACATTTGACATAGGGCCTAACTCTATGTTGAATATTACTCACTTCATTGTTTTGTCCGAGTCATACTTGTGCACTCCGCCAAGTTTGGCCCTCTTCATTGAACTTTTCCAGTGCAAGCCGTGCCGCGAAAGCGGTGACGGGGCACTTCTCACTTGCGGCGGGGTATCCATCCAACGCCGCAAAAACTCACCTATGCCAACCCTTAATCTGAATTCCCATGTTAAACACTGGCAATTATCCTTCTTTTACTGCCACGACACTTCCCCACCCGGTGAAAAGAAACTGCCGGGTTACTCCGAGGGTCTCCTCGATATTTCGGAAAAATTCAATGCTTTCGCCCCTGACTCGGACAGGGAAGCAATCCTGCCTTTGCTACCTAGAATAGCCGTCCTCTCCTCCCAAGGTCTTCTAGGGCTCAATTTAGTGAAAACTTGGGTTGATTTCCGGATCCAACCCAATTCTATCCGCACCAAGTTGATGTGCGAGTACTCGGGGCACGCCACGGACGCACTCCGATATTCTACCAAGAGCTTTGCAGCCAGCGACACCAACAAAACCATCAAAGGTTTCCTGACGGAAAAACTGGAAGTCATAAAGAACATCGCCGGGTTACCTCCATTTACTCGGGAAAATCCGGCTCCAGCGGTAAGACCCGATACTCATAAGCTTATTTCCACACTTTGACTACATACTGCTTCTAATTCTTACTTTCATCTTTTTGTCTCAGGCTGATGACCCTTTCTGGAAAGTTGAAACCTCCCCCCCTCCAGAGACCCGGAAGAGGAAGACGAGCCGGCTAATGATGATGAAGGTTCTTATCCGGATCTTGTATCATCTTCACTTGTATCATTTTCCTCCCATTTTAACTTTTGCATCAATACATACTCGGCTCGCAGGGCTGGAGGACGAAGAAGAGAAGGATGAGGACGACCCGGAGGCCACCGAATCTGATCAGGAAGTAACAGTCGGGGCCAAAAGGAAGGCCAGAGGAGTGGTTTCCAAGGTTCCTTTCTCTTCTATATCCTCTGAACCTTACTCCTTCGATATCATGCGTAGACTTAACCAACAGTTGTCACACTCGTCACACTTGAAGGATCCTCTCCCGGCCAAACGTAGGGTGACCCGGAGTTCTCCGGGTGACGATCCCCTTAACCCCGGTATCACCACCTCACCATTCCATCGGGTCGGTACTCCTCCACCTCAATCCTCCAAATCCCCTCAGCGTCACCCATCTCCCAACCATCCACGTGCCGAGCAATTCCGGGTTCCACTATCGGTCCCTTTGACGACTTCATCTGCTTCCAGCAGCGAGCTCCCGCCGGATTACGCTGTAAATACCGGGTAAGTCTTTGCTATATGACATCCTTTCATACCTGACAACTTTCAATCACTATTGCTAACTTCCTCTCTCCCTTTTCTCTAGTGCTCAAGTCACAGTTAGTGACCCGGAGAACATGGAAACAGATAACCAGAGGACGGAGGGACCAACTGATAAGGCGGACGCCACGGCTGGTGATGAGGCTGAAGACGCCCAAGAACAAGACCCTTTTAGTGACCCGGCCCAACAAGAAGCCGGGTCTCCAAAATCGTCTGAAGACGTGGATGAAGAGATTGAGATCCTGGAGACGAGGGCAGGTTCCCCTAACCCGGATACCCAAACGGTCCGAGTCTCGACCCCAAAGCCGGGAACAGTTCATCAGCCAGACGAACAGGCTGCCGACTCTTCTGGTGTTCGTCCCGAGGATATGACATTTGCCCAGATGCTTAGTGCTCTTCACACCCTGAAGGCTAAAGAAGAAAATATCCTGGAAGCTTTAATAGCAAAACATGAAGTAAGTCCGAATAACCTCGCTTGTATCTTTATCTAGTCCCCAAGTTCCGAGTGAATTTCTTTGATAATTTGCTTGGAACTCCATAGTATGTCCAACTAATCTTTCCCTGTATCTCCACTCAGGCCTTCGTGACCCAATCTGAGAAGAAATTGGCTAAGGCCACCAAGCTCATTGGAAAGGAGGTGGCTCTGCGTGAGGCGGCCGAAGCTGAGGCCAGGAGGAGTGGGAAGATCACAAGGAAGTACAGGAAGCGGGCTCATGCAACAGAAGATAACCTGACGAATCTTTCTGCTCAAATTGCTGATACGTATCGCGCTTTGATCGGTATGATTCTTAGCATAATATTCATAATCCGAGTTACCCTGCTGATAAATAGCCGGGTTTCCTTAATCGTGCTCTCATTTCTTTTCTGCAGGTCCGGATGAAGTGATGCCGTACGAAGATGATATTGCCAAGCTGAAAACCATCAAGAGCGTTATCCGACAGCTATGTGCCGGAACCAAATGGATCCTTCAAGAAATACGGTGGCCGGGTGTTGGGCATGTCAACCTGAAGAGGATGCTGGACGCCTGCTCCACCATTCCCGAGTGGATTTGGCATTGGAAGCGTTCGTCTTGCCGGGTTGGGGTAACCCGGGGGCTTGCCCTGGCTAAGGCTTACTTTCCTAAGCTTGAGCCGGCCAAGCTGATGATCGGATTTCCGGAATTCAACTGTGATGGGTCCAAGTTTTCCTCGAAGGATTTCAAGGCCATCCAGAAAGAAGTCCGTTACTCGGCAAGCGTGATTGCTGACCGCTTGGAGCTCAATTCCATTGTCCCTTCCTATGGTGCTGATGGTGAAGCGATTAAGTCGGATCTTCCCAAGCCGTACGATATGCTAGCCTGATGGAAGGAGGAAACTGCCAAGTTGAGGGAGGAAGCTGCAAAAAAGAAGGCTGGAGCCGACTCTGCGCCTGCTACTTCCACACCAGTCGTCCCTCCTCCTGCGCGAGCCGGCAATGCTGCTGATCCGGGTGCTGCTGCCACCAATAGTAATAACAAGGGCAAGGAGAAGATGGACGCCGCAGCCCAGAATACCGAGTGATACCTGCTACCTGATGTTGTGCCATATGCGCCAGTTGGTCAATAGGCCGTTTAAACAATTATTTCTTGACGATGCCCCTGTGCACCTTTGATGCTGGTACCAAAATTTGTAATGCACTTTAAGTTCTTGATACGCCTTGTGCCTCTTCTGAATGTTGGGATGATTTTATATTTATCCATCTTTGAGCCCACTCGTTCTTGATATCCGACTTTCTTTATGGTTCCTTTTGTGAGACTCGGTTTCCGAGTTTCATGGATTTTGACAAGCGGACTTTTCTCTAAGTCCCCAAGTCCCCCAGACTCGGATGTTAGTGTTTTTCGAGCTTAGTAACAACTTGTTTCTGTTTCAAAATCCCCAGTCCCCAAGGCCCGAATTTCCGAGTCTGGGATGTGTGGTCTTTTCAAAGAGAACAAATTTGTTGTTGCTAAGCCCAAACCCGGAGCCGTTTCACATAGGTAATGAAGTTATGCTTGATAAACGTTGAGTTTCCGGCTATTAGCCTTGTAATCTGCATAACTTGTGGTTTAGATGACCCTTTTGACTATCTTGTACTGTAAGCCGGCTTTCGCGTGGATACCATGTTGTTACATCTATACGAAAACAGGGTCAGGCAAGTCCCATTGGGCTTCATGGCTGATTGTAATCGCAAGCGAGCAAATCATGCCACTTTAGTGCGAGTCACATCAAGCTTAAGTAAGAAAAGTCAAGAAAATTTGGCTCCTTTGTCCGGTTATAAGATTGCAGCCGTGCTCGTTTGCGAGCAATCGGCCCTCATAACTCATAGGCATCGAGGCCGGGTCATTGAGTTTGTAACTGTGCTATTCTAGCAATTAGCCCCCAAGACCTTAATATATGCAACATACTAAGAGTGAAGAATATGTGAATAACCACCTCTTTATTTGATATGAGAAAGTTAGGTCAGCAAGCCGCCTCGTTAAAAACCCATCCAGTCCCCAAGGGTACTCTAGATAGGAAAAGAGTGCGTCTGAAACCTGCTGCCTGTTACACCGTGCAATTCCACTTGCCAATATAGTCTATACTAAGTATAGTAGGGACGTAGCTGGGCCACGTTCCATGGTCTGTCTCTTTCTTGCATAGATGAAGTAGTGCGAGCGGTGTCGTTAACTGTAGCCGACTCTTCCCTTGCATCTATCAAGTAATATGATCCATTATGCAGATTCCGGCTTATGATAAACGGTCCTTCCCATGGTGGTGATAACTTGTGTTTTCCTTCGTTTGACTGTACCAGGCGTAGAACCAGGTCTCCTTCCTGGAAGACCCGGGTTTTCACGCGCCGGCTATGATACCTCCGTAAATCTTGCTGATATATGGCTGATCTTTCCAGGGCTTGTTCCCTTTGTTCTTCTAACATATCTACGGCATCCTGCCGGGTCTTCTCGTTCTCTACCTCGACGTAAGCTGATACTCGAGGTGAATCATGAATAATATCACTCGGCAGCACTGCTTCCGCACCATAAACCATGAAGAATGGTGTCATCTGAGTAGATCTGTTAGGTGTAGTGTTGATACCCCAAACCACGGAAGGTAGTTCTTCGACCCATGCACCCGCAGCCCTAATGCAAGGGACTCGCAGTCGGGGTTTTAGTCCACGAAGTAACTCTTGGTTTGCCCTCTCCACTTGTCCATTGGCCTGCGGATGAGCCACTGATGCTACGTCAAGCCGGATTCCATTGTTGCCACAAAACTTCTCCATCGCGCCAAGGGACATGTTGGTTCCATTGTCGGTAATTATGTTGTGGGGATACCCGAACCGATAGATAATTCTTTTCAGGAACTTGACTGCTGTAACTGCTTCACAATTGGTGACTGGCATAACCTCGACCCATTTGGTAAACTTATCAATGGCCACCAAAAGATGTGTCTTCTTGCAAGGTGACATGTGAAAGGGACCAACCATGTCCATACCCCAAACAGCGAACGGCCAAGTTAACGGCATAGTCCGCAATTCCATAGCCGGCACGTGGGTTTGGCGAGCATACCTTTGACATCCGTCACACTTTGCCACTAAGCGCTCCGCATCTGCTAGAGCCGTGAGCCACAAAAATCCGTGTCGATAAGCTTTGGCCACAAGGGATCTTGTGGATGCATGATGCCCACAATCACCTTCATGGATTTCCTTAAGAATCTGTCGGCCTTCTTCTGGTGCTACACAGCGCAAAAAGACTCCTGCTGCACTTCTCTTGTATAACTCCCCATTGATGATAGAATATCCCTTTGCTCGCCTCGAAATTTGCCTTGCTAACACCTCCTGCTGTGGTAACTCGCCTCGTGATAGGTAGGCCAAAAACGGTTCTGTCCACTCGGGAACAGCGCGTACAGTGGCCACGAGCTCCAAATCCGGGTCTTGATTTGCCAGTTCTTCCTCAGACTCGGTTTTAACTGATGGTCGCCATAATTCATCCAGGAAGACGTTAGGTGGAACCGGCTCTCTGCGCGAGCCGAGTCTAGCGAGGGCGGCTGCCTCATTCTTTCTTCTGTCTATGTGTTCCACCTCATACCCGGAGAAACATCCTGCAACCCTATCAACCTCTGTGCGGTATGCTGCCATAGTTGCATCCTTTCTATCCCAAGTTCCTGATACCTGCTGTACTACAAGGTCCGAATCTCCAAAGCATCGTATCCTCTTAATGTTCATCTCCTTGGCTACCTTTAAGCCGTGCAATAGGGCCTCATACTCGGCCACGTTGTTGGAACAATCAAAGTGAATCTGTAGCACGTAACTCAATTTGTCTCCTTTGGGTGATGTTAGCACCACTCCAGCTCCTGATCCCTCATATTGCTTGGATCCATCGAAGTGCATGATCCAAGATTCGGAGTTTGGAGCAAAGGTGGTCATGCCTGTGTGTGTCCAGTCATTAACAAAATCGACCAAAGCCTGAGATTTAATTGCTGACCTGGGCTCGTAGTTGATGTGATAATCCCCCATCTCTATCGCCCATTTGGCTATTCTTCCTGTCGCATCCGAGTTTCTGATGATATCCGACATTGGTATCGAACTTACCACTGTTATGGGGTGTTCCTGGAAAAACGGCTTCAGTTTCCGGCTGGCCATAAAGACCCCAAAAACCAGCTTTTGCCAATGCGGATAGCGTTGCTTTGCCTCTTATAATACCTCGCTAACGTAATAAACCGGTCTCTGGACCGGGTAACCTTTCCCATCCTCTTTACGCTCCACAACCACTACTGCACAAACGGCTCGGGGGGCCGCTGCTACGTATAGCAGCATGGGCTCTTTAGGACCCGGGGCCGCTAGGACTGGTGCTTCAGATAACTGCTTCTTTAGTGCCTCGAACGCCTCATCCGCCTCTTGATCCCACACGAATTTATCGGATTTCCTCAAGAGCCGGTACAAGGGTATTGCTTTTTCTCCGAGTCTGGATATAAATCGGCTCAAGGCTGCTACGCAGCCCGTGAGCTTTTGAACGTGCTTCAAATTTTCCGGCTTTTTCAGATTCTGGATAGCTTTTATTTTATCAGGGTTTGCCTTGATTCCTCTCTCGGAAACGATAAAGCCGAGTAATTTCCCAGCTGGAACTCCAAATACACACTTCGTCGGGTTAAGCTTCATCTGATACCTCCTCAAGTTCTTGAACGTCTCCTTTAGATCGTCGATAAATGTCTCTGCCTTCCTGGTCTTGATAACCACATCATCCACATAGGCATGGACGTTGCGTCCAATTTGGTCCTCAAAGCACTTCTGTATACACCGTTGATAAGTTGCGCCAGCGTTCTTCAATCCAAACGTCATGGTTTTGTAACAAAAAGCCCCAAAAGGGGTTATAAATGATGTTTTCTCCCAATCCTCCCTCTTGAGCTTAATCTGATGATACCCGGAATATGCGTCCAGAAAGCATAATATGTCACTTCCAGCTACTGCGTCTATGATCTGATCTATCCTTGGTAGTGCAAACGGATCCTTTGGGCAATGCTTGTTGAGACTCGTAAAATCAATGCACATCCTCCACTCATTGGTCTTTTTCATCACGAGAACCGGATTTGCTAACCAATCCGGGTGAAATACTTCCATAATGAAGCCGGCTGTCAGCAGCCGTGCGATTTCTTCTCCTATAGCTTTCCTTCTTTCCTCATTCATCTTCCGCAGGCCCTGCTTTACAGGCCTGGACTTGGGATCTACGTGCAAACTGTGTTCTGCCAATTCTGTAGGGATACCCGGCATATCGCTAGGCGTCCAGGCGAATACGTCCGCATTAGAACGAATAAACTCCACAAGTGCTTTCTCCTGCTCGCTGTCCAAGTTAGACCCTATAGTAAATTGCTTAGTGGGATCACCTTCAACAAAAGCTATCATCTTGGTATCCTGTGCTGCCTTGAATTTCGCTCTCTCGTCTTCAGTATTCGGTCTTTTCAATGCTGTTCTGTCATCCGGGTCTACTTGAGACCGGTAATACTTGAGTTCCTCTTTTCTGCAAGCCTGCTCGGCCATTACCGAATCTCCTTCATCGCACTCAGCTGCTATATCCCGGCTTCCATGTATGGTGATGGTTTGTTTAGGACCCGGGATTTTTAGCTGTAAATATACATAACACGGCCTAGCCATGAATTTAGCATAAGCCGGCCTTCCAAACAGCGCGTGATAAGGACTGCGCAATTTGACCACCTCGAAAGTGAGCCACTCGACTCGATAATTATCCTTAGATTCTCCAAAAGCTACCTCCAATGCGATTTTTCCCTCGGGGCATGCTGAGTGACCCGGCACTATCCCATGAAAAATTGTTGAGCTTTTCTGTAGCTGAGACTCCTTGAGATCCATGCGTAAAAAGGTTTCCCAATACAGAATATTGATGCTGCTTCCGCCATCCATCAGGACCTTTTTCAACTCGTAGCCATTGACCTGTGGTGCGACTACCAATGCTAAGACTCCCGGGTGTTCTATTCTTTCCGGGTGATCTCTTCTGCTCCATGTTATATCTTGTTCGGACCATCTCAGGTATCCCGGCGCAACCGGGGAAACCGAGTTTACCGCTTGCTTCAGTGTATTTTTGTCCCTATTGGAAGTTCCTGTAGTATGCACATGATATTGTCCTTTAAAACCAGATGTACGTACCATACCGATGAAGATGCTGATCTGGCCGATTGTCACGATAGACCCGGATGCGAGGTGATCCGACTCTGGCCCCCAACCGGAATCGTCCACCATCTTCTCTCCTTCGTGGTCGGTGTAGATCTCGCCGATGACTAGATTCTCCATGTTCTTCCGAGCTTCTCCCGTGATGTAAACACCTTTGGACGCAAGCCCCACGGTGGACGCCAACTGTTGTGGGATAATCACGGCAGACGTTACCGGGGGTAACTTATCTTGGGGCAAGACGACACACGCGTTTGGGAGAGGGTTTAGCTCAGAGGAAAACATGATGATACTCGATCTGGTAGCCGGCAATCAAGTCGCCGAGTCTCCGATCTCGATATATTAACTCAACTCTCGTGTTACACTGGATGTTCGATATCAGGCGATATTGCTAGAACTCTTGGATCTCTCTCAACTAGTCCTAGGGGCCGGTTTATAAAGCACCCGGACCCCCTGGCTTGCCCTCCAAGGCGCACACTGAATCCTACCCGGACACTGCATACAAACCCTAGCTTTCCTTATCGTAACCCATAATCCGGGTTACCAAGCCTATGAACTTGGGCCTTCTAGAAGTTCCCTTATCCTTAGCCGGATCCTGCGCAGCATCCTTTAGGCCGGGTTATACCTTGGCGTTGGCCTACCGGGTTACTATCCCTCCATCATATTACCTGCTATTATGTTGAACCTGCGAACCCTAAAGTGACAGCTAGGGAAAACAAGGGGGATATGTTCTAGTTTGAGGATTATGTGTGTTCATGGAGTGTTAATGTGTTGGTCCGGGCTATTCGAAAGGGTAGACCTTAGTTACCTGTAGTTCCAAATTGGCCCCGGTGAAATGGGCAGGTAGGACAATAGGCTTTGTGCAAATTCTCTTGGTTAGTACGCACAATAATTTACGGAACACACACCTACATAAAACTGAGATAGAGAAAGGCTCCGCTGCTAGCAAAACATTATTACATGATCAATCTTATCCGTGCAACACCCCGCTGTCACCTCATGCCTGCGTTTTAGTCTCTGGTTTACTTTCACTCTTTTCCGGTGAAAACTGGGAAAACACTTGCTCTCCATTTACTTTCTGTTTGTTTACTTTCACTGCATTATTACACTCACCACTCTCGCTGCAAGTTTGTTGATACACAGGTGTGGTTGGGAGTGACGTCCCAATTGCTAAAGTCTCACCGGTATTCTTGTGTTCCCACTGAGTCGAACTACAAATTTGGGTAATACTTCCCATCGAAGACTATGATTGATCTCCTGCACTTGAGGACGTGTCTAGTCATGCAAGTTGTTGTTGTTGTTGAACCGAATGTTGGAATTTATACTTGGCCCTCGCGCAAAAGACCAACTAAAATATGTAACTCTCATGGTCCATTCATTTACTGCGATAAGTGGAGAGTGGAACTAAATCTTAGTCCCACATGGCTAGTTGGGAGAGAGTTGCACCACCTTATAAAGTGAGCCATTCTACCTAGGGATGGCAATGAGTACCCATTACCCGCGTATCCTACGGGTAAAAACCCTATTGAGGTAAGGGTATGGGATAATTTTTTTACCCATAGGTACATAAATGGTGAAATATCATACCCATCGGGTAGAGAGGGTACGGGTATGGGACCAGCTTTTTCACGCATGTTTCATATAGTTCCCATTCCTCCAGTATAACCCATACTCGCATACCCATATACCCATCTAATATTTTTACAAGTGGGTCTCATATAATATCCTAACGTATTAACTGTTGAATATATAAGCAATTTAGCATATGATTTAATCCGGAATAGCATTATGTAAATCATGACAGTAGCAAATACAATAATCATGCAAATATCTAGATCTAGTACAGTAGACAGACTGATCCAATCTATAGCAAGAACTAGACATATGAATTCCAGTAATATCTCATACAGATGGAATAGATATGGATACGATGCAGCGGTAGCGGCACCGCCTGTGTTGTTGTCCATGTTGTCGCCCATGTCGTCGATGAAGAGGTTGCCGAGGTCGGGGAAGAAGTCGTCGTTGGGGAAGTAGTCGCCGTCAGCAGTCGCGCGAGTGCGCTCCCCAAAAACCTGATCGCCCCTCTCCCGTACAGGATCACAAGAGGCGGGGTTCCGGAGGCCTGCTGTCCCTCCTCGCGGTGCACGCCGAAAGAAGGGATGGAGAAGGCTTGATTGGCGGCCCAGTACTTTGGAACGGTGCGAAACCATATGTTGAAGTGGTATCTAGGGTTTACCGTATGCGCGTATTTATATACGGGCTGGGAGAGACGTGGACGTAACTCCATGTCTGAGTCGGTTCGGTTCCGCGATCCAGAAAGGAAATGGAAACGGTTTAGGAATTAACGTGTCCGTTAATTACAAAGTTAATGACTCATTAAGTTTTCCCAAGCGACAAAATAAACGCTCTCGGCTCGGCTTATTCCCGCAACCCGCGGCGGGTCGTGACGTGACGAGGCGAGGCGTGGCGAGGCGGGCGGCGGAGGAGGAGCGCTCGTGTGGCACACCTCTCCTCTTGCCTTACTAACTCATACATGAGCTAGAATGGCTCACCTTATAAGGTGGTTCCACTCTCTCCAAACTAGCAGTATGGGACTAAACTTTAGTCACACTCCCCACTTGTATTATTCATGAATGGGCCATGACAATTTCAGGATTTATTGGGCTTAGTTGGGCCACATGGTGCAGCCCATAAAATCCAACAATCCCCCACAAAGTGTCATTAGCACATCTCATAATCTCAGTTCCAAAACAATGTTTATATACCGGTGTTCAGTGGAGACTGTTAAATTGAACTTCCACTTAGAACATCATGATACACTAGTTCACAACTTGAATAGTGGACTACGCTTTGAACTACAAGTTTGCTGTGATACCAGTTTCACACAACGTCTGAACCGATACTAGGCTGCCGCAAGGCTTCCACATGGTTTAGAGCGTATGCGTCATACTCCGAAGGCCTTTCATGAGTTTATTAGAGAACACCCGATTCTCATAGACTGCGACGTTTAACAGTCAGACTCATATAGCTGAGTTCCTCGGGAGATGTTCTGCAGGACACATCTCTGCTTATATAAATAAGCCACTTGGAACACATTAAGACAAAAGTCAACCTACCACATAGACCAGGAGAGTACTGCATCTTCATGGAGTAGAATAAAGTATAAGGATACTCTCCTCTCAGCCGACCAACAGCTTGTCTCCCACTTCTAATTCACGGGATCTCCGATCACATAGAGTGGGTTACCTCTGTGGGCAACTCATAACGTGGGTCTCAAACCCATCTCCCTCGATGCATTATCTATCACATTCCGTGATAAACCCTTTGTGAAGGGATCTGCCAAGTTTATAGATGCTTGGATATAATCCAACGCAATAACTCCGGAGTTCTTCAATTTTCTGACATATTTCAATCTCCTCTTCACATGTCTTGATGAATTCGCATTATCCTTAGAACTGTTCACTTTGATGATCACTGTTTGATTATCATAGTTAATTAGGATTGCGGGTATTGGTTTTTTAACCACATGCAAGTCCATCAAGAGCTCACGAAGCCACTCTGCTTCAACAATGGATGTGTCTAATGCTACGAGTTCTGCTTCCATAGTTGACCTCGTTAAGATGGTCTGCTTGCAAGACTTCCAGGAAACAGCGCCACCACCAAGTGTAAAAACATAACCACTAGTGGCCTCAAGTTCATCAGCATTAGATATCCAATTAGAATCACTATATCCTTCCAGAACCCTCGGGTTTCCGGTATAGTGATAGCTCGCAGTGCCTTTTAAATAGCGCATAACTCTCTCAAGCGCACGCCAATGATCATCTCCCGGATTGGAAACAAACCGGCTCAATGTGCTCACAACAAAAGAGATGTCAGGCCTCGTGGCACTCGCCAAATACATAAACGAGACTATAATCTGAGAATATCTCAGTTGATCTCTAGTAATCCGTTGATTCTTTCGAAGCAACACACTAGCATCATATGGAGTTGAAGAAGGCTTGCAGTCACTATACCCGAAGCGACTCAAGACCTTTTCCACATAGTGAGATTGAAGCAGTGTGATCCCACCATTATCATCTCTCAACAGCTTGATGTTCAAGATAACATCAGCTACTCCTAGATCCTTCATCTCAAAACAACGAGATAATAAATCCTTAACTTCCTTGATTAAATCAAGATTGGTCCCAAAGATCAATATGTCATCAACATATAGACATAGAATAACTCCCTCGCCCCCACCATGGCGATAGTATACACACTTGTCAGCTTCATTTACAACAAAGCCTTCAGCAGTCAAAGTCCTTTCGAACTTTTCATGCCATTGCTTAGGTGCTTGCTTGAGGCCGTATAATGACTTCAATAACTTGCACACCTTGCTTTCCTGACCGGGTATTACAAAACCATATGGCTGCTCCATGTAAATTTCCTCGTCCAACTCTCCATTAAGGAAAGTCGTCTTAACATCCATTTGATGAATGAGAAGACCGTGCGAGGCAGCCAGTGAAAGTAGCACACGAATAGTGGTCAGTCTAGCCACAGGTGAGTAAGTATCAAAGAAGTCTTCACCTTCTTTCTGGGTATAACACTTGGCCACAAGCCTTGCCTTGTAGTTCTCAATTGTACCATCAGGTCTAAGATTTTTCTTGAACACCCACATACATCCTACAGGTTTACACCCATAAGGACGATCAGTGATTTCCCAGGTTCCGTTAGCCAAGATGGAGTCCATCTCGCAACAGACAGCCTCCTTCCAGTAGTCAGCATCAAGATATGCATAGGCTTCTGAAATGGTCCTGGGTGTGTCATCCACGAGGTACACAATGAAATCATTACAAAAGGACTTTGCAGTACTCTGTCTCTTGCTCCTTACAGGAACTACATTGTCATCCTCCTCGGGATTCTCAACGTGTTCTATCGAAATGGTGGGTTCAGGAATCTCAGCTAATTCCTGACTAGATGAAACAGGTTTCTCCTGATTTGATGAGCTAGGCATATCCTTCATAGGAAATGTGTTCTCAAAGAAAGTCGCATCATTCGAATCCATAATCGTATCAACATGCATGTCAGATACCTCGGATTTTACTATCAAGAATCTATAACCAATGCTATTAAAAGCATAGCCCAGAAGAACACAATCTACGTTTTTAGGTCCAAGCTTGCGCTTCTTGGAAATTGGTATATTGACTTTCCCCAAACAACCCCAAGTACGTAGGTAGGAGAGTTTCAATATTTTCCTTTCCCATTCCTCAAATGGAGTAACGGTTTTATTCTTTGTGGGAACTCGGTTTAGGACATGACACGCAGTCATTAGCGCCTCCCCCCACCATGCCTTGGAGAGACCCAAAGTATCTAACATGGCGTTAACCAAATCAGGCAGCGTTCGGTTCTTTCTTTCAGCCACCCCATTTGACTGAGGCGAGTAGGGAGGCGTCCTCTCATGAATAATTCCAGGTTCCGCACAAAAAGAATTAAACTCGTTGGAAAAATACTCTCCACCACGATCAAACCTAAGGCGTTTAATTTTACGATCAAGTTGGTTCTCAGCTTCGGCCTTATAGTTCTTAAAGTAAGTTAGAGCTTCATCTTTAGATTTCAGAAGATACACATAACAATATCTAGTGGAGTCATCAATAAGTGTCATGAAATATTTCTTTCCACCTTTTGTCAATACGTCATTCATCTCATAAAGATCAGAATGGATAAGTTCTAGTGGTGCCAAGTCTCTCGCCTCCGCAGTCTTATGAGATTTGCGAGGTTGCTTAGGTTGAACACACACTTGACATTTGGAACCTTTAATAGTACTGAATTTCGGAATTAAACTCATATTTGCTAATCGCGTCATGCAACCAAAATTAATACGACAGAGTCGTGAATGCCAAACATCACAATCATTATCGTGGCAAACATTATTAATAACTTTGGTGCAAATATCTGACAAAGATAAGCGGAACAAGCCTCCGCACTCATAGCCTTTTTTCAATAAATTGTCCATACTTGGAAATTACAACTTTATTAGACTCGAAAACCAACTTAGAACCATCTCGACATAAACGTGAGCCGCTGATGAGATTTTTATTGATGGAGGGCACATGATGAACGTTCTTCAGTCGCACGATCTTCCCCGAAGTAAACTTCAGATCGACCTTACCAACACCACGAACAGTAGCATGTGACCTGTTCCCCATCAGCACGGGGAAGTCCCTGTGACCTGATAAGAAGAGAACATGGAAGCATCAGCACAAACATGTACATTGGCACCTGTGTCAATTAACCATTCAGGTGAATGACAAGTTGAAAGAATAGTAGGAACTGTACCGTACCCAGTATCCTTCATCTCAGTTTCACCAATAACAATGTTAGCGGTCTTGCCGCTATTCTCCAGCTGCTGCAGCTCATGTCGCTTAGGACACCTTGGAGCCCAGTGAGTTAGGTTACCACACACATGGCAGGACCCCTTCTTCTTCCTAAAGTCGGTAGAGTATGAAGGCTTAAACTTGCCATCGGGTTTGCCTTTAAACTCGGATTTCTTTTTGTTATATTTAGACTTGTTGGGCGGGTAGTGTTTCTTCTGTACCACATGGGCAGCAGAACCTATCTCAGCTACCCGAGCACGTGTATCCTTTGCTCTCGCCTTCTCTTCCATATAAGAGATCCGATGAGGTCCGAAACGGAAAACTCCTGTCTCTTGTGTTTAAGAGAAGTAGCAAAGGTGCTCCATGAAGATGGAAGCTTGGCAATAATGCCTCCGGCCACAAACTTGTCCGGTAACATATACTTAAAGTGCTCAAGTTATTTAGCGAGTGACTGTATCTCATGAGCCTATTGAACAACAGAGCGCTCATCAGTCATCCTGTAGTCATAGAATTGCTCCATGACATACAGCTCGTTGCCAGCATCTGAGGCCCCAAATTTGGCCTCGAGCGCAGCCCACATATCCTTGCCGTTGTCAAACGACATATAAGGATCCACAATGGAATCATCAATTATACTGAGGAGGGAACTTTTAAACATAGTGTCCATATTCTCAAAAGCTTCCAGCTGTGCTGGATTGAGATCGCCCTCAGACTTGCCCTTGGTGGCCGCATAGCAGCGCAAGGTTTGAAACCATAGCACTACTCTCGTGCGCCACCTCTTATAGTCCACACCCTTGAAAGGGTTTGGCCTTGTCGCCGCAATAATAGACGGTGCAGGTGCAGTAAATTGCCTATAATCAGGTTTTTGGATTGTTGAATATATAAGAAATTTAGCATATGATTTAATCCAAAATAGCATTATGTAAATCATGACAGTAGCAAATACAATAATCATGCAAATATCTGGATCTAGTACAGTAGACAGACTGATCCAATCTATAGAAAGAACTAGACATATGAATTTCAGTAATATCTCATACAGATGGAATAGAGATGCGTACGATGCAGCGGTAGCGGCACCGCCTGTGTTGTTGTCCATGTTGTCGCCCATGTCATCGATGAAGAGGTTACCAAGGTCGGGGAAGAAGTCGTCGTTGGGGAAGTAGTCGCCGTCAGCAGCCGCGCGAGTGCGCTCCCAAAAAACCTGATCGCCCCTCTCCCGTACAGGATCACAAGAGGCGGGGTTCCGGAGGCCTGCTGTCCCTCCTCTCGGTGCACGCTAAAAGAAGGGATTGAGAAGACTTGATTGGCAGCGCAGTACTTTGGAACGGTGCGAAACCATATGTTGAAGTGGTAGCTAGGGTTTACCGTATGCGCGTATTTATATGCGAGCTGGGAGAGACGTGGACGTAACTCCACGTCTGAGTCGGTTCGCTTCCACGATCCAGAAAGGAAACGAAAACGGTTTAGAAATTAAAGCGTCCGTTAATTACAAAGTTAATGAATCATTAAGTTTTCCCAAGCGACAAAATAAACGCTATCGGCTCGGCTTATTCCGCAACCCGCGGCGCGTCGTGACGTGTCGTGACGAGGCGGGCGGCGGAGGAGGAGCGCGCGTGTGGCACACCTCTCCTTTTGCCTTACCAACTCATACATGAGATAGAATGGCTCACCTTATAAGGTGGTCCCACTCTCTCCAAACTAGTAGTATGGGACCAAACTTTAGTCCCACTCCCCACTTGTATTATTCATGAATGGGCTATGACAATTTCAGGATTTATTGGGCTTAGTTGGGCCACATGGTGCAGCCCGTAAATTCCGACATTAACTTCTCCCTAATCACACTAGATAAAAACTCTAATGTGCAATCAAGTTATCTCTATAATTTATCATGAGTTCGTAAACTTAAATTGTAGTGTTGTTGCTTATGATTATATGTTGTTAGTTTACTTTTTAATGTCTTGATTTTATGGGAAACTATTTTTGTTTACAAAAAAGTGTTGCTTTTGTACATTGTTGTTTAAAATGTGCTGTCCTTAGTAATTTATGATTATATAATTATTTTTACGCCTATTTTATGTTTAATTTGTTGTGTCGCAAACACAGATACTTTTACCCACGGGTACCCATCTACTCTGTTAGGTAGCGGGTATGGGAAAAAATTATACCCTTGAAGGGTATGGGTGCGGGTGATGGGTATGTTTTGGGTGGACGGGTAAGAGTATAGGGTGGCTTCACCCTTACCCATACCCTGCGGGTGCCATCCCTAATTCTACCACTAATATGAGTTGGTGTAAAGTGAGGAGAGGTGTCCCACACGCGCGCTGCTCATCCGCTCGCCTCGCCTCGATGCGGGCTGCGTGAGTGAGCCGAGCCAAAGACAATGCTTTGCATCTTGTTTATTTTGCTTATTGGAAAAATTAATGAGTTTCCGATTCTTTTGCACCGTGGAACCGAACCGACGGGGTTTACTACCACGTCTCTCCCGATCCGCAGCAAGAAGGAACAACAGACCTCCAGAACCTCGCCTCTTGCGCTCCTGTCCCAGAGAGGGGATCTAGTTTTTGGGAGCGCAATCACGCGATTGCGACGATCACTTCCCCCGATGGCAACTTCTTCCCGGACCTCGACAAGCTCTTCATCGAAGACATGGGCCACAACATGGATTCCGGTTCCGCTTCCTCTACACTGTATGTATATCTCACCCATCTGTATGAAATAATGTTACAATTTTTGTATCTAGTATTTGCCGGAGATTAGATCTCTTCGTCTACTATACTAGCTGTTTGCATGATTAATTTAATTGTTACTACTCTAGTCATGATTTTACTTGATGATAACTCAGATTAAATCATATACTAAATTTCTAATATATATTCAACGCCGAAGGTGGTGCAACTGTGATTGGAAACGAGGCGGTTTGAAGAATGGTAGAGGCAGTTTATACGATCAGTATGGACATTCCGATGGAAACACAAGATCACTAATTATGCAATGTTGACACAAGTCTTTCCCTTGTTAAAGTTGGTGGCTCGATGTTCCACTTTGGGGATAAAAAAATTCGAGATCGACCTCTGGTCGAACTCGTCATCATCAACGCACGTGTGGTAATCCCTTCTTTCATTAATTATGTTAGTCTCACAAAGATACCACTTCCTTTGCGCGGCTCTATCATCGTGAGCCTCCGGGGCTAAGAGTAGTTCTTTGCGCAAATATTGGCGTCATTGTAACACCTCTGCGCCCACGATAGCAACTGTCGAGCTCGCTCTCTCACTAGGTAGTGTCGTCTTCATCTCTGGCACATGAACAACTATTGTTCCCGACTTCCTGCACGAGTTGTAGCCATGGCGGCGGACCAGACAGCAACAATTTTCACTTGGAGAACAATTGGTCGACCAACGACACATAAGCGGGCTCCCTAAAGTAGATACGGCCGCCCGGCGCACGACGGTGACGGTTGCCACGCCTTGAAATCCAAGAGTGTGCATTAGGGCGAGGAGGGGGGTCCATGTTGATGTAGCCGTCTTGGATCACCATTGCCACTACTAGAAGCTCCAATTATCGAGACGCACTGTACTAGAGAAAATTTGGTTGCATTGTTTTTTTTTTTGAGAGAGGATTTCCATTTGCTTGTTTTGGACAGGGAGAAAGAGCACCGATGAGAAAGAGCCGGCTTAACCTCTCGGTCTAGGCGGATGATCTCGCCGGCAAGAAGGGCAGGCGTGTGCCCAACTACGCGGCCTATTACTTGAATTGAAAATTCTGCCTTCAGGGAGCACCGTTCCTAGGCCAAGACGTTTATTGAGCTACTGCGATGTAGGGTGTGTTTGGTCTGAGTGATGGGGTGAAACAGAATGAGCAGGACATGCACCTAGGGCTAATTCTTCTGTTTGGTAGGAGCTGGAACCAGAAGCAAACAATTCTCCAGAATGGCATATTCGACGAAGATGCGGAATTTGGTTGTTCCCCCAAATCGATGGAATTACCTTGTTGCACCTTTCTCTCTCTCCTCAACCATGTCTTCCCACCGTCTTAAGCATGTCC
This sequence comes from Alopecurus myosuroides, assembly GCA_028641055.1. Classification (NCBI taxonomy): domain Eukaryota; kingdom Viridiplantae; phylum Streptophyta; class Magnoliopsida; order Poales; family Poaceae; genus Alopecurus; species Alopecurus myosuroides. Next base: position 760,769,666 of record CM054057.1, read on the forward strand.
CTCCCTCGTTTCTCTCTCCGATCTAGACGTCGCAGTAGCCTAGTAACGATCAATTCCCTTTCTTTCTCTCCCTCCGGAGCGTGGTGATGGCGCTCTCGAGTTGCGCTCGGTGCCTAGAGGTGTTGCATGTACCCAGGGGGAACAACACTAGAGTCTTCTCCAATAAGCTCGACTTCCTCTAGGCTGAATTAGCGCGTTCAAGACAGGGTGGAGCGACTCTTTGCGTGCTAGCAGTTGGAGGGGTTCTAGCCCGTCAATGGAGTTCTTGAGCCGCAGATGGAAATCAGGGGTGCTGCAAGTCCGTGAGTTTGACGGAGCAAATCCTCGGCATGTATTTAATGGTGTTGCCTCGCCGCCGACTAATTTTGCCGTATGGCGGCTACTCCTTTTGGCACCACAAGTCCCTTTTCCCGTATCGCTCCATCCCTCGTCGGAGGCCCAAACCGGGTCCAAGTAAATACAGATCGGGCCCAAGGGGCCTAGATCTGGTCCTGAAGGGCGCCGACGGCCGATCAACACAGGGCACCACCGCATCGCCGCCAACCAAGCTGGAGCGCCGTCAGTCGAGGAGCATCGCCGCCAAGACGCGCCGCCCGAGCCACGCACCTGCGCTGGGGAGAGGAAGGTCTCCCGCCGCTGGCCCCGCCACGGCACCGCACGGGCAACGCCCGACAGCACCCGCCGCCGGCGGCGATGCGAGGGGAGTGGGACGGGGAGGTCGGAGGAGCACCGGGTAGGGGACTGCCCCGACCACCTCGCTCGGGGAGGCGACGGGGGGGGGGGGGGGCACGGGGAGAGGAGATTGATTCCACCAAGGAGTAATTAGTAATACTAGTGCAAGAAAACCTATCCAAAGGTGGTTGCAATCCAGCAACCCATAGGCTGATGGAACCCAACAAGAGATATGGCGTACCCTCTTAGAGTCATCTCCTCCAACCAACTCTAGAAGGGAAATCGTAGGTCGAGCTCCCGCTCTCCCCTCATCCTCCCTCTCCTCGAAGCCTCCATAGGCTGTCGTGGGGCGAGGACTCGTGGCTTCCGATCAATGGGACAACGGGGCTTCTCGTGGTGGAGGCAGCAGGGTATGGCTTGGTGGGGTGGATTCGTCCCGAGGCCTTTCGCCATGCCCATATTCTACCAGGGCCTATCATTGGAGAAGTGTTGGGCTGCCGTAGTGTCCAAATGAAGGATTTTGTGGTGCCAATGATTTTCTACTCTCGTCAAACTGTGTGTGATCTACACACACCTGCAATGATAGGTATCCCTAGGTTGACTGCTTGTGCAACCATGATTATCGGCCGTGTGGCAGTGTCCATATCAGGGTCGTTTTCTCTCTCGTCCTTTTAAAAAATTAGGTTGACTGCATCCCGATATCTTGACTAGTTACTTGATATCGTGTTGTACGCAAGGCCGTTGTATTTGGTATCATCCACATATTAATATATCACCTTTTGGAGAAAAAAACCCAACATTATTTGTAACTAATAACCCCTCAAACGGGATCGTGTTCTTCAATGTTTTTGTTGAAGTGTACATACATTTTGTTGATTTTCTGTTGAATATTGTGCACAAGTTGGTGTAACAAGGTTTAATGTTTGCGCCGACTTGTAGGGGTCGATAAAATAAGTATTTGGATTATATGGTATCCTAGGCCTTCGATATAAGGGGGCACCATACGCTATTAGTTACGACGTATTACTACAAGAAACATGCCAGCGGCCACTGTTGGATATCAATTGGAGGAGAATCGTAGTGATACCCGATGTTCTTTAGTGTCATTATCATATTGCGATTATTTATTTCTCGGTAGATCGTGATACTCATTTTATTCTAACATATTCACTCCGTATTAAAATATAAGATGTTTTAGTATTTTCTAGACAAATTATATCTAGACATGTTTAGTATACAGATTCATGTGTATCTTGCATTAAAACATGTCTAGGTATGTTTTGTCTAGTAATTTTAAAACATCTTATATTTCGATAGGGAGGGAGTACTTGATATCTTTTTAATTTTAGCAAAAAGAGGCATAGATTTATAGTAATTACGAAAAATCAGTAATCATGTTACCTATACTATCTAGCCGTGCCAAAGCATTATGGCGTCCTTTTGATAGAGGTGGAAGAATCAAAGGAATATTTTAGTCAATTATGATCAAATCAGATATGAGTAGTTGACAACTAGGTGAAGTCGATGAAAAAAGCTAACCGACACGATTTTGACAATGATAAATCAAGAGCGATCATGCTGTAGAAAAATTAGTATCTAGTAGGAGAGTTTGAAAATATTAAACCAAGAGGAAACTTTTTCTGCCTTCCTGGCACAAGCTTCCTTGTATAGTTCTAACGCCTCCTCCATGACCTTGTCTTGCAATAAACACTTTGCTCTTTTCTTACTTGAAGGGTGAGTAGAAAGGTAATTTTGCAGTTCAGAATCTCCAGCAACCTTTCCTAGCTTCTCTTCAACCTCAACAGCTATGTATGGATCAAAACCAGCCGCAGCAAGTAGCATCATTCCAATGCGATCTGCCTCTAACTCCATCCTACACATATAACAACATCAGGAAAGTCTTTTTTTTAAAGGATAACAGATCAATATCAAGTACACCCGGCCTCCACAATGATTCAATTTCACGAGAAATTAAAGACACGGAGGATGCACACATCCAATTTCTTTTTTAAAAAACAAGATCCATGCATAGATTTGACTACCTTGCATAGATTTTACAACGTGTTTAGAAGGTGGGACATGTACAGCACACAACCATATTGAAGAAAAACTGTCATATATGGGACACATTACCACATTAATCAGAGCACCTGGTGTTAGGATAAGCCCGCCTTATTGGACCAGCTCCCTTAGATGCAAATAACGGTCTCAATTTTTGTGTAGATAGACAAAGCAAGAACTTGCTGAAGCAATTTCTTCTAGCGCCTAGCTAGATACATCTCACTATAATCAAAGCATTCAATGAAATCACAACGAATTACTGAAATATATTTAGAATACCGATAGCACCACCAAACTTAAATAGTAATTCGTCGAGGATGCCTCGGAATACCTTGAAATTTTATATCTCCTATTTCTCTGAACGAGTGGATACACCATATATGTATTGTACTCCTACCGTTCCTAAATATAAGATGTTTGAACTCTTTCCCACATTCACATATATCTATATGTATCTAGACAACTTTTAGTGTATATGTTCACTCATATTAGTGTGTACCTAGTCAACATAAACAATAGCTAGAACATCTTATATTTAGGAACAGAGGGAACCGAGAACTAGAGCGACATAAATTGAGTGCCAATAAATATTCAATGCTAGTAAAACTCTGGACTTAACAAACCCTATGAGAAGCTGGTACGGGACACAAAGCAACTTTTGCTTATATGAACTCCAATTTGAGCCACATTATGATGAGCTGACATTGTTGGATTGTTCATAGTAGTTAGATACTTTATATCTTAATTTGGAATCTAACACACGTATATTACCAATGAACGAACACTGCGAAAGGCAGAAGTGAATATATACGTACCTTCGTGAGTATGGCAGATCTAAGAGTAATTTCGAAACACACTTGACCAGACTTGAGCAGTCAAAAAACTGCCGGATGCCAATTCGCATGAACATGGACAACAGGCTCTTGCTGACCCCCTCTGCCGTGTGCCTTGCAATAACGTGCCCGACCTGCAAAAGATTAAGTCAATAATTTCAGTTTGCATTCACAGGCGAATCACACAAAGATTCCGACCATGAAAATCTACTTACCTCATGCCCAAGCACGGCGGCAACCTCAGCATCGGTTTTGAAATAGTCGAGGAACCCGGTGTAGACTACGATCTTGCCACCTGGCGCGCACATCGCGTTGACCTCTTCATTTTTTACGACGATCACCTCCCAGTCGAGCCCATCGAGATGCCTCGTCATTGGCGGTGACACTCGCGCATTCACCAGGTTCCGGTATCTCTTGGTCATCCAACTGTCATCCAGAAGCTGCTTGTCTCGCCTGACAGGTACAAGCGTGCGCTCGGCGGCGCCGACGATCTCCGAGGTGATCCGGCGGAGGCGGACGCTCTCGCGGTGTCCCGGAGGTAGGATGTTGGCGGCTTCCTCCTCCTTGATATCGTCGAAGACGAGCTCTCCGAGCCACCGTTCGACCCGGGGTGGGAAGAAGATGAGGTGGGTGCGGTTGGTGTAGGGCACGGTCTCGAGGGTACAGTAGTAGGCGGCGATGGCCACGGCGCCAGGGAGGAGGACCCGCGCCGCAACCTTCCGCCAGTCGAGGAACCACGGGAGTCCGCCGCATGATAAAAATCATGTCCTTGGTGAACCCCTCTGCAACGTGCCTTGCAATAGCGTGCGCAACCTGCAAAAGAGAAGGGCGACAGCGAGCCACACGTCAGTTAGAATCCACCCGGCCGTATGCATGCATGGTACGTACAATACCACCGAAATATATAGGTTCAGGCGCTACGTAATACGCGATCTCGGCGTCGGTCCAGAATTTGTCGAGCATCCTTCTCCTGGAGGATTCGGCGAGACCGCGGTGGGTGGCGCGGATGATTTCCTCGGCGAGGCCGCGGACGCGGATGCTGTGCCTTCTTAGCCGATCGAGTTGACACGTACGAGGTGGTAGCCAAACGTGAGGTCGCCCACCTCTTGCGAGTTGGTCTGCGTCATGGACCACGTACGCCTGCAGGTCTGCAGCGCCAAGCTGGGGCCAGATGTCTTCAACCAGGCGCCTGCAGCTAGCTGGACGTCACCCTGTGCTGGAAATGAACCATCCACGCGTACGTCTATATATGTTGTCGTCCGCAAAGCCACGTCTCTCTACACCATCCACGCGTCGCGTGTAAGGGAAGCTAGGGGCTGTAGCGGTGGGTTGACCAGGCAAACGCACACGCACTGGGTGATGTAGTACGCGCGAGCAACCGTCCCAGAACGTGCCCTCCAGCAGCGTAGCGTACAGGCGCAATTAAGCCACCAAGGAAAAAAACAAAGACAGGAACTCCATCGACCATGCATGCTGCGTGCTACTCCGTATTCATGAAAAAAATCGCCAACTGCCTACTGGACTAGTACCACACGGTAGCCATGCATGAACAAGGTTCCATGCCATACCTACGTCCGTATTCTACCACAAGGAAACCACGAGCAAATCTGAAAATACCAGGACAAGGATGCATGCCCGGCCGGACACCATCTTGGTTTGTTAAATAAGAGGAAATCTGAAAATGTTTCCTCTTGGTTTCGTCGGGCGGCCGGATCTGTTTTAGTCATTGTTAGGACCCGGTAGATTGCTACTTCCTCCGTTCCAGGAGGGAGTAATTAGGAGACGGCCAAGAGTTCGCTATGATCAATTTTCATTGAGTATGTACGGGACACGCTTTGGGAATTTTTATTTTGCATTTGTCAACCTCACCATGTCATCATGCTCACTAAACTAATAAACTGTTTGCTCAATTGTAGATGGCCGATATAAGAGCATCTCCATCGACACCCATCAAATATGTGTCCAGCACCCCCCAATCGGACCCCTTTTGGGGGACACATGTCCGAGAATTTGGTGGGTATGTGCTGTAGCGGCACACTCCAAACATGACCCGTCATTTGAAGAGTCATTAAGATCAAACACATTATGGGCATGCCGGACGAACGCCCTGATGCCAAACAAGGTTTAAACAAAACCCAAAAAAGTTTGGCGACGTAGCGCCCCTACTCATCGCCGTCGGAGTGGTCCACCTCCTCGCCGCCGGGTCCCTCCGCGCCGTGCAGGGTCTCGCCGTCCGTGCAGCAAGGGTGGCGAACGCAAGTGCCATTGTACATCTTGATACCCAACTTGCCTGCCCCGTCGTAGCGGAAGGTGAGCATCCAACCCTGCTGCAACTTGTGCATGCGGGTGAATGCAGCCCAACCATTGCCGAGAAACAGCTGGCCGTGGTGCCTGAATACGACGGCTTTACATCATTGGGGGCACCCTTCCAGCTGGAGGGTAAATGAGTCCGGCTCCCTGCTTCGAGCAGGACGCCGATCCTATCTCGCAGCCTCAAGGACTTGGCCAATGGCTGCCAGAGTAGGATGAAGAACTCGGGGAGGGCAAGTCCTCCTTCGTTGTCGCTGTCGCTAGCGGCCTCCTGCCACGCGACCACTTGCGCTCCACGGCTTCGTCGCCCTCCACGACCACCGGGGCCTCCTCGCCTTCCGGCTCTTGGAGCTCTCGCCTCGTCTGCCTGCAGCCGCCTCACGTCCTGTCGATGCCGCCTCGCCTCGGGATACGGCGCCAAGACATATTTATAAGAGCCCACGACCAGCCACGGCAGTTGCACCCTCACGGTCCAGAGGACACGATGCCGGAGGAGCCGGTGCCGAAGGACGACGACATGGCGGAGGCGGATTAGGAACCGTGGCCGGCGCCCGACGAGGACGACGATTAGTTCTTCGCGGGCGTCGCGTCGTTTTTGTCAAATTTTGTTCTATTTACATGTATAAAATGGGCATATGCCTCTACCTTTAATTTATTAACAAAGTTTTCATAGTTTTTTGTGTCACTGACGGGCGGGGGCCGCCTGTCAGGTGGGGTGACCGAACAATGTCCGACGCCTCCAGGCAGGCCCCCAAGTTTGGCGGGTGGGCTCGGTGGTCCAGACAGAAACTTGGCGGGTGGACACTTTTGGGGGTGCCGCTGCGGCGTTTTTCGTTTTGTCCGAACCCCCATTGGGCCTTTGAGGAGCCTTTTGGGGATTGCCCGGTGGAGATGCTCTGATACCTTTATTATAAACTTGTTGGCTTGAATCTGCGGGAAAAAGACAACTGATTATTAGGGCGATTTGCTAGCGTATGCATACGTGGGCGTTAACTAACTAGCTTATATAGATAGTAGTGCATGCATACGTAATATATATCCTTCCTACTACGTGCTGCTGCTTTCGAGCTCACACGCAAGAGAAAAGAGAAAGATTCATTTCCCTCTCACATACATGGTGAACCCCTATTTGGCATGCACCATGCACGGCTTGTACCATAAACATCATACAAGTAAAACTTCAGTAGGTAAATGGATCATGATGGTAATGATTTTAAGAGCACATAAAATTAATATACAATTCAAATACGCAGGGAGGGACACATTTTTTTTAAGACCATTTCACATGGAGAAGTATATATAGCACTCATATTTGATGGACACTACTCCATGTTCAACGGTCCGAGAGTAATAATTTGTGACGATTATTTACGACTGTCTCCAATCGACCACAACCGGTGTTGATGTCGCACCGTTTTGCCATCAAGCGCACGCCAAATCACCACCATATGTCCTCGTGCTATCCTAGCCAGCCCTCTAAGCAAGGGCATCGTATCTTTGCAGACGGTGGCGGTAGAACTTCCGCGACCCTAACCTTTGGCATCCTCGACCTCGGCTCCGAATTATTTGTGGATGGGGAGGAGACTTTGACACCCTGCAACACCATATGAAGGAGCCCACACGTCATCTCCACCTTTAACAAACCATCACCTAATCGTCAGAGTATAATCGGTAATTAATAGTATGCAAGAAAGAATGTATATCATGTGATGAACTACCAGAGAGAATTTCATTAATGTTTATTCAAATTAGGAGGCTGGTTGTTAATCTTACATTATCTAGAAGACGCCATTATAGGCTAATCTCACATTACCTAGGATACGATTGTTACCTTCCATTTCATGCGCCATTTCGTCGCAAATAGTTACTAGGTTCTTTATTTTATATTCGAATACGATTATTACTTGTCATTTTATGTGCCGTTCCTTCATCGTGGTCTACAAGGGTCCTGATTTTATGCTAGGAGGTGGAAAAAATTGGTGCATGTTTTATTAAAGCGCATGCACGTGTGTGTGGAGAGTGGGCCACAAAAATGGTGTCTCCCCTAAGTACTTGATATTTTATGCCTGCAACTAGGTAGTGTCTACTTGTACAGTCATAAGTGGTGAATATTCGATGGGAAAGCCAAAATAAGTGTTTATCGGAAAAGGGACCGGAAAAATGCCAAGACTCAAAACTAGCGGTCGGGAAAATGTAAAAAGGAAAAAACAGGCGGGAAAACTGACAAAACAAAAATAGATGAAAACCCCACCATAGAGAAACAATATGTTATATCGCCTAAAAACAGGCAAAATAAAAAAGGACGGGGAAACTACAATACGAAAAATGTGTTATTACCACCCAAAAAATTGGGCGGAACTGCTAGAATAACATATTTGTAATCGTGTGCCTATTAACAATCGACTGGAAACCCAAACAACAACATGATATGTAGCACTCGAAGACGGACATAAAAAACAACACCGAAATGAGTTGGTGTGATGTGATTATTCCGTGAATCATGAAATAGCTATCGCAACGTCGAATATCCCGTAAATGGGTCGATTAAATTGAAGGAGCCCATGTTCAAGTGGTCCATCTTCAAGTGAAGCCATCCATTTAGTGGGTTTTTTGTGGCCATGGAGCACGCTCGTGCTCCTAAAACTAGGTGTTCGAATGTCCTATAATGGGCATTGGTGGCACCGATTCTGAGTTATCCAACTTTCGATCCTAACGCCACAAACAGACACAAATATGGAACTGGACAGAAACAAAGAGACACCACTTAAGATGGGACTTGATGATTTATCTCTACAACTAGATAATGGCTACTTACATAATCACAAGTAGAAAAATTGGCCGGAAACTCCAAAATTGCCATAACTCAAAACTAGCGGCCGTAAAACTACCAAAATGAAAACGGGCGGGAAAATGACAATATTTTTTTAATTCCACCTAATTTTTAAAAAATCGTTAAATTCCAATAATTTTTACTAGTGTCATGTGCACGCCACAACAACCACGTGTTGGTGGTGTGTGCCTGCACGCCACCCCTAACATGCTACTGATGGCATGCTCCCTAACACGCCACCAGTATATGTTACCAGTGGCGCATAATCAGTGGTCTGTCCAAAACACGCCACTAAGGGCCGACTCGCATACCACCGTGATGCATGTTCAAGTGATACATCTTCAAGCGAAGTGATACATTCGTCGGTTTTTTTTTTGCCATGGAGCACGCCCACATTCCTATAACTAAGAGACATCCTATTGGGGGTGCCATTGGGGAGGGGGGCATTTACCTCATATGTACGCACAATGTGTCTGAGTGCCCCAAGACAAACATGAAATGGAGGTGTCCGGACAAGTACAAAGGCGCACCGCTGGAGATACTCTTATAGCGGAAAACTACTATTTGGAAGCAAACTTATTTTGGGGGTTTACATGTTTCTATATCGTATTCTACCATTAATATTTATTCAAATCACATAAATTACCACGAATATTTAGACATTTTGGGAGCCATAGAACAGGGGAGTTTATGAAATCAAGCCAAAACTCATTAAAAAACCTTAGTTTTTTTTTTGCATGGGGCCATTAATATGGTTATATAAGGTTGTTTAAAGTAAACATGCAATACACAAGTTTGAAGTGGCACCTCCATAACTAACATGAATATGTCGCGTGTAGTTTCTCGAACTATGGTGGAAATCTCCCACTAGGAAGCAATTTAACTAATTAACTTCTAAAAACTTAGAATAGTTTTTGGTTGTTCTTATTGTTATGCCCAATTCTATAATTAACAGAGAGGAAAGTCATATAAATCTACACTTTGGAAAAAATTAGCGTATTCCTTGTTTCGAGGCCTTTGAACAAGGGGCACATTCAATCATGCCAAAAATCATCACAAACTCTAGAGTGTTTGCATGGATTTCTAAATGAGTATATATGGTTGTTGTAAATAAGTAAAACTAATACTTTGAAGTGTCACCTTCTTCACACTACTAGAGAAAAGCCTATAAGAGAAAATGAGGGCTCGAGGCACATATTGGCAAAATGCGCCTCCTATATATTATGCGAGGCGCATTTCCAAGATGCGCCTCCTATAATGCATATATAGGAGGCGCATTCCAAAAATATGCGCCTCGCATACTTCATGTAGGGACCACAGCCTCCTGGCCCCAGGTTATGCGAGGCGCATTTGTCCATATGCGCCTCCTATAATGTAAGTATAGGAGGCGCACTTCTATAATATGCGGCTCCTATATTTTGTGTGGTCCCGGGAATCTTCTGAGGCAGCGAAGGCGAGGCGCATCTCGCAGAATGCGCCTCCTATAGTTGGAGATATAGGAGGCGCATATTTGTGGAATGCGCCTCCTATATATGCATTATAGAAGGCACATCCTAAAAATGTGCCTCGCATAATATATAGGAGGCACATCTTGGAAATGCGCCTCGCATAATATATAGGAGGCACATCTTGAAAATGCGCCTCGCACAATATATAGGAGGCACATCTTAGAAATGCGCCTCCTATATATGCATTATAGGAGGCACATCTTGAAAATGCGCCTCGCATAATATATAGGAGGCACATCTTGAAAATGTGCCTCGCATAGTATATAGGAGGCGCGTATGGCGCGAAATGCGCCTCCTATAATGCGCGCCTACCGACCTGGGTACAAACGCCCGCGCCAACTCGTTTTTGCTCGTTTCGCTCCCAAACGCCCGTGCCGCTCGCGCGAGAAAAAAAAACCCTAGCTCCTCGATCCCCTTTCTTCCCCACCCATCTCTCCTCGATCCGCTTTTTCGCCGCCGCTCTCCGGCCACCCTCAACGCCGCCGTCGCTGCCCTCTCTTTCACCCATCCAGCTCCTACTCCTCCACCGATTCGCCGGCACAAAACCGTCGATTCGCAGCCCCACCATGAACCCTAGCCGCGCTGGATCCCCGCTTCTCGGCGCCGGCCTCCTCCTCCTCCCATCTGATTCGCTTCCGTTTCCGTTGTTCCTCACCGCCCCGCCCACCTTGCTCGCCATCACCCCGGCCCTCGCGAAAAGGAGGTCTAAGATGGCAGTAGTACTCTAGGAATGGAGGTCAAAGATGGAGTTTTTAAGCGTCGGTGATGTACTGCTGCCCAAGGAGGCGTTGGATCCGCCACGGCTCCGTGCGTCAGCTGCTTCTCTCTCTTTTCCTCTCTAAGAGTACTTGCACACTTCCTTGATCTTAGAGTACTTGCACTAGGATGCCTGCAGCACTAGGATACCTGCAGCACTTTTACTTCCTTGATCTTAGAGTACCTGCACTAGGATACCTGCAAGGAGTACGATTTCTTGCAGTAGGATACTTGCAGTAGTACCGCAAAAATGTGCATGTGTGATTTAGCAAGGTAGCAAACCGAATTTCAGTGTCAACTTGCTTTCAAGTATTGGTTGTGAATATTCTTTAGAGTTGTGCCCTATAGTTTGGACAATCACTAATTTTATCATGGTCCTTTGCTTTGTCTGCTCTTGTAATAGTGACTTTGCTTATCGTAGATATTTAGTCATCCAAACTAAACATGACGACTGGACATCCTAGGGGAAAAATCAGTTTGGATGACTAACATCTCTAAAGAACATGACAAAATAGTCTTGGCTCTTGTTTTCATTCTATGATGATTGGTATTGCTGTTCTCGTATAGCTCAATGGTTTGATGAGAGGCATAGGCCTGAGGGCAACCATGTTTTACTGTGCACCATTCATGAGAAATCAGTGATTTTTTTGCTGTCAGAAAACTGAATGTTCTCTTGATATGTTTCTTACTCCTGATTAATTGTTGGCCTTAGTGTGCTGTACAATTTTTTTGCAGACTATTAGTTACAGCCTCTGCTGCTACTAACTGCTTCTCCTCTTTATTTTGCAGGCTGCTAGAATGGTAGGATTACATAGACAAAAGGGCCATCCAATAGCAAAGTAGCACGCGTTGTACTGGGGATGCCATCGGGATGCCACCGAGCAGAGGTGCTTCAGGTCGACCGGGCCCTCCCTCTGCCTGGGTAGCGTCACCGAGTAAGATGAGTTCAAGAGATGATCTACTTCTGGAGCTGAAATGATTTTATCTCGATATGATGTTGCAGATATCTCTATTGATCCTGCTGCTGGCGCCGGCGCTGAATTTTCTCTCTGGTGTAGCGCCGTCGACGAGTCGTGGATCAGATGCGGAGCAGCAGAGCGGCCGAGAAGCGTGAAGACGGGTCGTCGTCCTCACAGCCGCCACGCCACACTTTCGTCCTCCGTTCACCTGGTACTCCAATTCCCCCTCCCACTCTCTTCTTGTAAAATTGCCAGTACTAGCGCTTGCTTATAATCCTTTGTGCTTGTAAATTTCTTGTACTCTCTGCTTGAGTAAATTTCTGTAGAGCTATGTGCATTTAAATTTTCATCCTATAAAATACTCCTACATTTTCACTTGTTTAAACTTGACAGAACCATCCTATAAAATTTATATCCTTGACAGAAGCAACAGTAGCAGGAGTATCATGTCTTACATTTTTACTCAATGCCCTGAACATATCTTAGTTGTACTCCCTGTAGCAAGTTACTTGCATCTGCCAAATAGCAGTAGCAGCAACTTACTTCCAAATAGCAGCAGCAGCAAGTACTCCTTGAGTTAGCTCGTAGCAGCAACTGGAGTACCTATAATTGCAAGTGCTTCCAAATAAAAACACAATTAAGCCAAATACTCCAAGAAGTGCATACAGGCAGGTACTGAAATTTCTTCAGTTATATAGGAGTATAAATCACTTGCGCAATTTCTTCAGTTAACATACAGGCAGGTACTAAAATCGTTGCTTGGAGTAGATAGGAGTAAAACCCGAACTTGTTTAAATAGGAGTAAACCTAAAGTATGTGAGTTTGATATGATACACTGCAGTGGTGCATTGCTTGCATCAGTAGTGCAGTAGCTTGTGGTTACGGATGGCAATGGGGCCCCGAAACCCGCAAACCCGACGGGTACCCGCCTTAAATGGGGAGGGTTTGGTAAAATGTTCGACCCACCAGATCTAATGGGGAGGGTATGGGTGTGGCAAACTCGTACCCGCATACCCGCAGACCCGCTCTAACTCCTAATCATATCCCTAATTATCCTATGCCTAACCACACGTCCACGAGGTATGGACCACAAACCTCACACTTCACATGGACGCGTTGGAATCTAGAGTCCCAGACATAACACATGTACACACGTGTCTATTTGCACCAACATCATCCCAATATTTCATTATTTTAGTCCCCACATGTGTCGGTGTCGCTACTTAAATGGGTACCCGTTGGGGCCCCGAACCCGACCGGGTCGTGGGTCTGGTAAGAAATGAGACCCGACAAGTTAAATGGGGCGGGTATGGGGGGCGCCGACCCGGCCCCGAACCCGGTGGGTGCCATCCGGACTTGTGGTGCTGGCAGTGCTAGTACTCCCTAGTGCTGTAAGTACTCCAGTACTGCAAGTGCAAACATTGCTCGAGGGCGCTTATAATGCTGCAAGTTAATTTTCACCAAAATCTGGCCACAACTTGGACATCAGAGATAGACTATATTATAATTGGTACTAGGGTCTTACAGTAACTAAGCAACACAGGATTCCCAAAATTTGATACAGCTGCTGTTGTTGATGCTCCCTCTGTATCAAAAATACTCCCTGGATTGATACAGATGATGTTGTCGACGACTACAGTACTTTTCTAACTGGACTAAGAAAATATTCCAGGAACAACTCCAGAGAGATACTCCAAGGATCAGGAACAACTGCACTGGCTATCGGTACTCCAGGGATATTGCTTCTGTTCTTGATGCTCTGCACTGATATTGCTTCTGTTCTTGATGCTCGGAGCATGAACTCGCGTGCCGCTGTTTAGCAGCTGCAGTCAGCATCAGTCATCTGTTAGTTTTGATGCACACCTCTGTTTAGCAGCTGCAGCTTATAATTAGACAAACCTATTTCAATGTTGTAGTGTCGTGCCTCTACATTCTTTAATGGTGAGTAGGAGCTGGTGCCAAACGGTGGTCTGCTGAGTGAAGACTCGTGGCTACCAACAGACTCGTGGCTACCAATAGTATTTTCTATTAGTACTTCTTTAATGCAAAATTTCCCACAAAGCTGGCTTATGTTTTCAGAGTTCAGCACCAAGCAGGCTAATGAATAAATAGGGAGAATTGCTAATTAGTACATGGTACTGAATGTTTGTTTCTAAAGCAATACAAATCCAGTAGCACTAAATAACACTAATGGGTCAGATTTACTAGTGCTTTCAACAAGAACGGGTACAGGAAGCATAATTTACTAGTGCAAGACAAAACTTGTTTTCTAACGATTTTCTTTGGTGCTTGAAGCTTAAATACTTGCGCTCTATGTCATTATCTATGTGTAGTATCGCTGTTCTTATGATTTGCATAATTATCCTCCCTTCCTTTCTCTAAAAAAAACCCGAGATGTATAAAAGGACGTTTGTTTATGCTTAAGAATTCCATAAAACACTTGACGTCATTATAACTGTTTCTGTTTGGGCGAACATACTTACTCCTGTGTTTATGATGTCTTAAGCCAAGCAAATCCCCTTCTTACGATATAGAACATGTTTTTGCCTTGCTGAAAATCTGCATAAGTGACATGCTGAACTGTGACACAATTAGGCCATCTTTTTACATGTGACACCATCAAGCCGTCTGTTCTTCTTCAGTTCGATGTGTCTGCCTGTGCTTACTTGAATAACTTGCTTGAGCTGGAATTTGTGGAACTCTTATCTGTTTGTATTGCTGGTCTTAGGGAGCATGCCAAGGCCCTTGTCGTCTCGCACGGCGCTGGCCCTCAGAACAAGCTCAAGGACCTCAGCTTCGACTACTTACCCCTTGTGCGATCGCGGCGAGTTCAGAGCGCCCCAACCGTGGCAGCAATAGCTTCTTCGTCTCCATGGTTTAGGTGATCTTATGCTTCTTCCCTTCAGGTTGCATTGGCTTTGACTTTGCTTCGGTGAGATGGTTTTGAGTGTGCTACATTACATCCATCGAGAGGGATCCTCTCAAGTCAGCAAACGCGGCGATTTCCGAGCAAATGGCGTGCCGTGTTTCATGAATGCTTGGTAGTATTTGGCCGTGAAGTGAAGGGAGGCACGAAAGGAAGAAGTGGAGGAACTTCATCGTGATCATCATCGCCTTGTTTCTATCCATCGTAGTCTATGTGCTCTACTTTCACCTAAGCTAGCTAGAGCTCGATCCGTTGTCGGAGTTGTAACGAGATTGTGAACTTGTACTTGATCAGAGGCACAAACACTTGTGTTGTGTGATGTACTTCGTATAAATAAACTTGCATATATGTATGTCGTGATTTGATTCAAGTTGATGGTATTCATGGTGATGCTACTTTCTGAAAATTCTGGACTGTTGTACTGTATTTGTGTATCTATATACTTGTATATGTGTATTATGGAATGCGCAGTAATTCTGCAAATTTAAAATTCGAAAATGTTATACGAGGCACATATTGGAAACTATAGGAGGCGCATATGAGGATATATAGGAGGCGCATTTTGGTGCATATGCGAGGCGCATTATAAAATGCGCCTCCTATAACTTATAGGAGGCGCATTTCAAAATGCGCCTTCTATAAGTTATAGGAGGCGCATTTGAAATGCGCCTCCTATATGCAGGTATAGGAGGCGCATTCTGAAATGCGCCTCCTATAACCCAAATATGCGAGGCTTGGCGCTGGAGGCACATTCCATATGCGCCTCGCATAACAAAAAAATGAGCCTCCTATAATCTTTTCTGTAGTAGTGTCACGAACATGGCTATTTCGCTAGAAGTTTTAGGACCAAAAGTGAAGCACTCCAACTAACTTTTGTAAAAACTTTACCTCTTTTCGTGTGCTCTTGTTCCTATGTGACATAAGGTTGAAATCACTTAAAATTTCCATTTAGATTAAAAGTTGCGTATTTTTAATATGGAGCCATAAAACTTGGGGGGGGGGGGACATGAAATCGCTTAAAAAAACTTACGAGACCTTTTTTTTTGCATGTGTACTAATATGGGCATATAAGGTTGTTCTAAAGAGCACATTATAGTACACAACTTTGAGGTGGTACCTCCGTCACTAACTTGAAAATCCGACATTAAATGATGTTTGGAAATAAAGTGGAAAACTAACTTGGAGCATATGAACCATAGCAACTTGATATTTTTCTGAAGTGTTCTTGTTTCTATTCCATATTTTATCATTAACAAAGATGAAAATCCCATAAAATCACCCCTTGGGTCAAAAGTGAGTATATATATTCATGTGGCCGTGGAACACAGGGACACATGAAATCACGAAAAATAACTTTTTGTGCATGAAGTCCCAATTAGGATATATAATTTAGTTTGTTTTAAAGAGTAAATCCAGTCCACAACTTTTAGGTGGCATGTCTATCACTAATAGTAATAACTCACTTGAAAATTCTGGACTTAAACATGCGGTGATAGATGTCACATGAAATAATAGGTAATAACTATCTTTGTGCCTAATACAAGGGCACCGACAACGCGAGACGACAAGAATGCACACGAATGAACGAATCTTCTTGTATCATTTGATTTATAAAATAGTGTTTGCCAATCCTTAAATTACTGTCTAACGCACTACATTGATAATTATGAGGAACTTGGTTGTGTCGAATCCAAGCCCCAAGATGTGACCGAGAACCAACGCGCCTCCATGTTTGCCACGCCGGTGAAGAAGGATTGTCACATGACAGTAGCTCACTTTTTTCAAGCATGTTGTTGGAGCTTCCACCATGCCAAGCCTAGTAGGCAGTTCCTAAGGCTATAGTCGGAATTTTCCTCCATAGGTCTTACTACATTCTACGGTTCAATAACAGAGATTCATCTCTGAAATATTAGACAAAATATTATTTAATTTTTCATTTATTTACGTGTGTTGGTAGGGTTGTCATTTTATGCTACGGGATTTTTGTTACCAATATTTTCATGTGGAATTTTTGTTGTCATGCGGTTATTAGGTTCTTTATTATGATATCTAAGACAGTTATTACCTATAAGTTGTTACATAACCTACTAGAAAATCACCTCACTACCTCTTCCTAGCGGTCTCGACAATACCACTTACACCCTTCACCTACTCCCTCTTCCTAGTTCTAGATGCTCTGGTGACAACATCACCTATGTCAAGCATGGCGTTGGAGTCATCATCCCCGCTGAGACTCGCGAGTGGTTGTCCAGCTAGCCTGACTATATCACATGGCACTCTTTCTCTATATATGATGATGACATGATTTCAGGTGGGATGGGATATTCCACCAATCCCGTGTGTCACATCCCATCGTGTAAATCCCACTAAACGAACCCACTTATCCCGAACGGTTTTAATCCCACACCTCCTACTCCCCAATCTCAAAGTGGCGTTTGTTGTTGCCCCTCCTCTTTCAGGACCGGAGGCACGTCTGGCGTGTGGAGAGCCAGCGGTCAATGCACCAAAGCCGTGGTGGTAGCGGGGCAGCACAGGTACGCACTTGCCCTGCGCGAACTCGATGAGGCAGATGGCGCACTCGGTCGAGCAGCACACGGCGAGCTCGATCTCGGCAGAGTACTCCACAGTCGGGATCGCCAGGATGGCGGCGCCCTTTATGTTCCCTTTCTTCTTGGTGCTGGCGCGGTCATCTACACGCCGGCCTCGACGTCGTCGATGGGCGGCTCTTCCGCTTAGCCGTAGCACACGCGCAGCATGACACGGCACACGCACCGGACGACCATGCGGAGCTCGAGCGCCATGATGAGGACGCAAAGCAGAAGCGACATGATTGTGATCACCGTGTCGTCCACCGATCTGAAGGGCGTCGAACGCGACGTCTCAGATGGGTCTGGCGACGAGGCGACCGCCATTGTTCTCTCCGTGGCGGCGGCGTGCAACACAAGGCTCTTCCTTCTTCCCTAGAGGTGGAGATGACGTGATATAGAAAAGAAGGTGGTGTAGGTGCCAGACTCTTCCTTCTTCCCATGACCTAGCGGTGGATGTGGCTGAAGTTTAGGGTGGGGAGGATCTATCGACGTCGTCGATTAAGATGCAACACCCTCCATCTTAGGGGTGGCCAGGGTGGCTCCAAAACAATGGTGGTGTCGGTATGGTGTGTGCCTGACGGCAAGGCGGTGCGACAACGACACAGTGGTGAGAGACGCCCGATTGATGGAGGGGGTGGTTGCATTGCAGGATGAGGCAAGAAGGCGTGACGTGAAATGAGCGTCGCAAAATATTATTCTTGCACCACAAGAAATGCCAGTAGTATGTGCTATATATATACAGTATGTCAATATGTGAGCATGCCTATATCTTGCCATAGTGCAGCCGTACGTCGATGGCAACTAGGGGGCACCATGCTCGCCTCGTACTATTACTTGTCCCTTCCCGCAGCTCGAGTGCCGCAAGATCGATATAAGAAAATGCCAGGACGTCGATCCTAGCGGCACTAATCCGTGCGAGAATGAAGCTTCGAGCAAGACTATAGCTCGATCGGAGGCCTCTTTAAGAAGGCAACATGAGCCAACACCACTAAAAACGACCACGGATCGGTGTTGAAGTGGCTAGCATGACCACCAGACTGGTCGGGATAACCGGGATGACCCAACCATCTCTCGGATGAGAATGGTGTGGCTAGAGGGCGGTCACGGGTAGCGTGGTGCTTGCCTAAATGTAGACGAGGGAGGAAGGCCACCGACCATCATGGCTCGGTGCTAGGGAAGGTCATACACATCCGACGGTTATGCCGGCGAGTTCGTCAACATCAATCGCCTCTAAAAGGACATATTTCCCTCGCATGGTCGCACAAAGAAGGAGGGGCCGTTTATATGTTTAATTTGGTAGAAGGCATCATTTTTCTAAACTTTTTCTATAAGTATGATCACTGATGCGTGTCGATCGAGCTTGACGAAGCACGAGGTGTATAACATGGATATCCAATTGTCACGAGAAGCGATCATGGACCAGTGTCGTGTAGATTTTTTGTTCGTCCTCCACTGCGTACTACACCGGACTAAAGGAGCGTGACAGTGTTGTGGGTGATATTAACCTGGAATCACTCGTCGTCGAGAGGAGGTACAAAGTGTGTAATAGAGGAGGATACATAAGCAAGGAAGAGTTAGCCGTATTTGCATGGAGATAGAGACGTGGACGCACCCAAAGTGTGGTTTTTTAATAAAATTATTAACAAGAAGACTCCTCCATCCAAACTCGGAAGGCAACAATTAAATAGGACGAGATTTTCTGGTGAACAGCAATTAACAAGCAGCTAGTAGAAATCAGGGCCACAATTACTACCATTCTCTCAACCCGGAGGCAATTAATTTAGTGCCGTTTGGTTTCTCGAACCGCCCACGTCAGCGATCCGAGGCACAATTCATCTAAGGGGTCCAATCGGGCCGATCTCAACCGTCCATCGAACCAAGGCCTAGTACCAGCGCACTTCTCAGGTCAAAAAGAAAAAAAAACCAGCCCACTTCTCCCTCCATCCCCTTTTTCTCCTTTGGCGCAATGCCGCCGCCGGCCCTCTCTCTCAATCCTCATCCCCTCCACGAATGACATCCCTTCTGTCAGCGACCAGGCCCAGGACACGGCCGTACCTGATGCAGGCCCCAGGCCACGAAGGGCGCCAGCTGTCCCCGCGCGAGTGGCTGGACCAGAATGGGTGACGAGCAAGCGCTCGGCGATATAAGGAGAGGGGTACGCAATGTAACAGTTGGCTATGAACGTGTAAGGAACGGCGGTGCCGTGTGCGTGTGGCTCGAGGAGCCTGTACTTCCTCCAACTCGAGATCGATTCGATAATAGCTAGCCAATTCCGATCGCTCCCTTACATCTGGTATCAGAGCGCAAGCTCGATCCAAGGAGGCAGATCTGGAGATCCCCACCCACCCCCACCACACCCGCCACGCCATCCGCCGTCGGGAGGAAGCCATGGAGGAATTGTCGCCGGAGGCCCGCGCCATCTACGATCTACTCCGGGCTGATACGCGCGAAGCCTACGAGAGCCGCTTCATCGACCACAAGAAGGAGATCCTCGACGCGGTACGCAACTACGTCGACGACACCACCAAGCAGTTCAAGGCGATCAACGCCAACCTGGAAGCGGTGCAGAGCGGAGTCGGCGCCGACATCGCCGAGGTCCAAACCACGCTCGAGGCCGAATTGGACTCCGTCAAGTCCGCGCTGAGTGCAGAGATCTCGCATCTCGCGAGCGCAGTTGACCGTGCCGTCCGGGCGATACCGAGCGCTGCGGCGGGGAGATCGAAGGACGTGCAGGTCGGCCCCGATGGGCACCGCGCTGCTACTGAACCCCGGGGAACGGCGTGCTCCTTGGGCACGCCCACCCCGGACACTGGTACGTTTCGCGGCCAAAATTTTTTCCCCAATTCGAATTCAGAGTCTACTGGGACGATTACTGACGCATCTGCACCTCGCGTCGAGCTGCCGTCCTTTGAGGGGGCGAATCCGCGCTTATGGCAACGCCGCGCGGAGGAGTACTTCCAGCGCTGGGGGACTCCACGCACGCACTGGGTGTCATATGCTTCGTCTCAGTTCACCGGAGCAGCGGCGACCTGGTTGGAAGCGTACCTGACGAAGGTGCCAGTGCCCGAGTGGGGGTCGTTTGTGCAGGCGGTTCAGTCGCGATTTATGCGCAATCAGCATCAAGTCCTCCTGCGCCGTCTGTTCAAAATTACGCAGACTGGTTCCGTTGAAGATTATGTGAAGAGGTTTTCAGATTTGATGGATCAGTTGGCAGCATACGAAGATCACACGGACCCCCTGCATAATCTGACGCGTTTTCTCGATGGACTCAAACCGACAGTTCGTGTTCTCGTTGCGATTCAGCAACCAACTGATCTTGATGCTGCGTACACGATGGCCTTGTTATATGAGGAATTGGGCGAGGGAAGCAACTGCCTCAACACTGCGGTAGCGTCGAGCTCGGTGACGCGCAGATCAGCGCAAGGACCGATGCCGCCACCACCACCGGCTCGTTGGGTATCCAAGTCTGTCGAAGAGAAGAGGTTGATGGAAGGAAATAAGCCACCACCTGATGATCGCTGGACCAGCCTCAAAGCTTATCGGCGAGCCAAGGGCCTCTGCTTTGTATGCGGTGAGAAATACAGCAGGGAGCATCAGTGTAAGAACACGATTCAGTTACACATTGTCCAAGAGATGCTTGAGTGTATGCACCAGTCCGATTCAGACAGTGAGCAGGTGCCAGGGGAAGAAGCGCAAGAAGTAGAGATCAACATGATGATCTCCGCGGCGGCTCTGCAGGCAGGGTTGGCAGCTCCTCGCACTATGCAGTTGGCCGTCCAGGTGCAGGGGAAGCAACTTTTATTCCTGGTCGATTCGGGCAGTTCAGCTTGCTTCCTGGATACAAAATGTGCGGCTGATCTGATTGGGGTCGATCGTGTGCCTGCTAATGTGAACGTACGAGTCGCTGGAGGGGCGGTGCTGCCCTGTTCTGATCGCATTCCTGAGTTGAGCTGGACGACACAGGGCTGTCAGTTCGTCGATTCCTTCAGGGTTCTGGCGCTGCAGTCGTATGATGGCATATTGGGCTTGGACTGGCTCGCCAAGCATAGCCCAATGCTCACCCACTGGGCCCAGAATTGGGTTGCCATTGTTGTGGAAGGGAAGCTCACTGTACTCCATGGGGCGGGAACGCAAGAGGCGACGCACGCGCTGCTCGAACTTCAAATAATGCACGAGCAGGTGACTGAAGGAGAAGAGCCACTGAGCCCTGGTGTTCAAGAAATTCTGGACCAATTCGACTCGTTGTTTGCAGAACCGACAGGCCTTCCACCCCGCCGACAGTATGATCATCAAATTCCTCTTATTCCGGGCGCTCGTCCGGTGTCCATTCGTCCTTACCGTGTTGCCCCTGAACTGAAATCAGAGATTGAGCGGCAAATTGCAGAATTGCTTCGTCAGGGCGTTATCACCATAGCAACAGTCCATTCTCTTCGCCAATTCTGCTTGTCAGGAAGGATGATCGCTCCTGGATTGGTGGTCGACTACAGGCACCTGAATGCGTTGACTATCAAGGGCAAGTATCCGCTACCTGTGATTGATGAATTGCTCGATGAATTGGCTGGGGCCCGCTGGTTTTCCAAGCTCGATTTGCGCGCTGGGTATCACCAGATCCGTCTTGCACCTGGAGAGGAATACAAGACTGCATTCCAGTCGCACAACGGCCACTACGAGTTCAAGGTCATGGCCTTCGGGTTGAGTGGAGCACCTGCGACCTTCCAATTCGCGATGAATGCCGCTCTGGCGCCTGTCTTGCGCAAATTTGCCCTCGTTTTTTTCGACGATATTCTTATCTACAGCGCGACACTAGAGGAACACTTGGTCCATCTTCGAGCCGTCCTCGACATTTTGCGCAAGGAGCAGTGGACAGTTAAGCGCTCCAAGTGTGCATTTGCCCAGCGGGAGATAGCGTATCTGGGTCATGTGATCTCCGCGGCTGGTGTATCCACGGACAGTTCCAAAATTGATGCTGTCAAGAATTGGCCCCAACCGGTGAATGTGAAGGAGCTGCGGGGGTTTTTGGGTCTGAGTGGGTATTACAGGAAATTCATACGCCAGTATGCAGTGATCAGCAGCCCGTTGACAGCCTTGCTCAAGAAGGGCGTCGTGTTCGTCTGGACTGACGCGACGGAACTGGCCTTTCAGACTCTGAAGAATGCGCTTGTTTGCACCAGTCCTTGCCTTGCCGGATTTCCAACAGCAATTCGTGATCGAGACGGACGCCTGTGACGTTGGCATTGGGGCTATCCTCTCTCAGAATGGGCATCCGATAGCTTCGTCAGTCGTGCGCTAGGTCCTCGCAACCAGAGCCTCTCGGTCTATGAAAAGGAATATTTAGCTATCCTCTTGGCCGTCGAACAATGGAGATCATACCTGCAATTGGGGGAGTTCCTTATCCGTACGGATCACCAGAGTCTCACGCATCTCACGGATCAGCGCCTGCACACGGATTGGCAGCGCAAAGCTTTGACAAAGATGATGGGGTTGCAGTTTCGCGTGGTCTACAAGAAGGGAATCAACAACGGGGGCGCTGATGCTTTGTCACGCAAGCCTACTGACGCGTCGCAGCTGTTTACCATTTCGACAGTGAAGCCAGCGTGGTTAGAGGCTGTGGAAGCTAGCTATGCCCAGGATTCGTTCGCGCAAGGGCTGCTGCAGAAGTTGATGTTGGACCCGGCATCTGTGCCACATTTTACGCTGCGATCAGGCTTGCTTCGTTTCGACAGTGTCTGGATCGGTGCTGCTCCAGCACTGCAGGCTAAGGTCATTGCTGCCTTCCACGACAGTCCCCAGGGTGGCCATTCAGGTTTTCCGGTGACGTACAGGCGTATCTCGTCGTTGTTCAAGTGGACTGGCATGAAGAAAGCAATCAAGGACTATGTTCGCACCTGTCAGACTTGCCAACAAGCGAAGCCAGAGCGAGTGCTGCCCCCAGGCCTGCTCCAGCCGCTGCCAGTGCCATCGCTTCCTTGGGACATGGCTACGATGGATTTCATCGAGGGATTGCCTCCATCGCGGGCTACAACTGCATCCTCGTCGTGGTGGATAAACTCAGTAAATATGCTCATTTTGTTGCACTCAAACACCCGTACACGGCGAGCAAGATAGCTGAAGTTTTCGTTGACAACATCTTCCGCCTCCATGGCCTGCCACTGTCCTTGGTCTCCGACAGGGATCCTGTGTTCACCAGTGCTTTCTGGCAGGGCGTCTTCAGGGCCACGGGTACCCAGCTGCGTATGAGTACGGCCAGTCACCCGGAGACGGATGGACAAACTGAGAGGGTGAACCAGTCTATCGAGTGTTACTTGCGTTGTTTCATCAGTACGCACCCGCAGCAGTGGAGCAAATGGTTGTCGTTGTGCGAGTATTGGTACAATACAAATTGGCACTCATCTCTGGGTCGTTCGCCGTTCGAGGTTCTCTATGGACGCAAGCCCAGGTACTTTGGTATAACTGAATCTGACACCATCGCTTCTCCGGATGTTCAGACGTGGTTGCAGGAAAGGCAGTTCGTCCTCGCTTCTGTTCGTCAGCACCTTCTCCGTATGCAGCAGCGCATGAAGCACCAGGCTGACAAGCACCGGAGCGAGCGGGTTTTTGAAGCTGGTGCCGAGGTCTTCCTCAAGTTGCAACCATACCTGCAGTCCTCCGTCGTGCGCCGGGCGAATCACAAACTATCCTACAAGTACTTCGGCCCTTTCCGCGTGTTGGAGCGTATTGGTGCCGTCGCCTACAAGTTGGAGCTGCCGCTGCACAGCCGCATCCACCCCGTCTTCCACGTCTCGCTTCTGAAAGCGTGTCTGCGACCAGGCCAGCGAGCACTTCCTCGTCTACCTCAACCGGACTCCAGGCTGCAGATTCCAGTTCAAGTACTTCAGCGCCGAGCTCGTCAGGATGGTCTTCGCACTGTCGCTCAAGCTCTGGTGCAGTGGAGTGGCGACCCCGTCGAGCTGGCGACGTGGGAGGACGAAGAGTCTCTGCGACAGCAGTTCCCGAGTGCTCCTGCTTGGGGTCAAGCAGGAATTCAAGCAGGGGGGATTGTCAGCGACCAGGCCCAGGACACGGCCGTACCTGATGCAGGCCCCAGGCCACGAAGGGCGCCAGCTGTCCCCGCGCGAGTGGCTGGACCAGAATGGGTGACGAGCAAGCGCTCGGCGATATAAGGAGAGGGGTACGCAATGTAACAGTTGGCTATGAACGTGTAAGGAACGGCGGTGCCGTGTGCGTGTGGCTCGAGGAGCCTGTACTTCCTCCAACTCGAGATCGATTCGATAATAGCTAGCCAATTCCGATCGCTCCCTTACACCTTCCGGAAGATCCCCTCCGCCCGCTCCAGCTCAACCCTCCTCGAGCTCCCAATCAAGCCACACCGCCATGGGACGAGGATGGAGAGGAGCTCCAGAACCCGACGAGCCTCTGCGCGCCGGACGCACCACCACATCCCCAAGGTGCATCCTTTTCTAATTTTGGGTCCATCGATGCCCACTCGATCTACTCCCCTTCTTTTCTACACTCACACATCCGATCCGGCAGGGAGGCCTCTCGCTCGTGGCTGCTGCTGCTCTTTGCCGCCGACCTGCAGACAGATGCTGCTGCTGGTGTCGCCCCACCGCTCGCCTTCCGGACCTGCTGCTAGGGACGAACACGCTCACCACCGGCATCGCCATCACCGACGGCGTCGTCGACCGATCGAGGTATGCTAGCTGTGCATCAACCCTGCTGTACGCTTACCCATGTAAGCTTGCTCTCCAACGTATGCGCACTGTCTACGTTGTGGCCAAATCCCAGGACATTAAATTGGTCACTAAAGTCTTGCTGGTACCTAAGAATATACTCATGTCATGAGTTGGATAGATGTATCTGTTACCCTGCACAACACCACCGAAGCTGCTGCACCATCTAGCTTGTCCAGAATATGTAGTTTTTGCTGCATAGACCACCTCGTGTTGCCTGCTAGCTAGTATATTACATGGTCCGCGACTCTGCGTTAATTTTGACATCGAGCTTCCATCGATTAGATTGATTAACCGCTATTCATGTATTTTCCATTTTATAGGAAATTGAAGTTTCTTGTAAAAGTTATTTGTGGATTGAACTGAAATAATCTTGCCGCTAGCTAGGAACATCCCCTGTCTTGCTAGCAATAGATGTAGTTACTTATTCAGCACAACATGTACAGGAGTAGCACTTGCTCGTCCAGAATATTAGTCCCGCCTAGACCAACAGTGCATGCTAAAATATTATACATGGTCTTCTGTCTTTGACGCCTTGAAGCACTTTAACCTTGACAATCTATCTTCCGGCGATAAGATTTGATCAATTGTATGTGTTTTCCATACACAGGAAATTATAGTCCCTATAAAAATTATTTGAGGATTGAAAATAAATGCTTTGTTCCCACCTCGGATTTCTCTTCTTGCCGGATCACTTTCAACTAAATGCTCAACATTTTGCAGTTCGCAGGTGCCAAGTGAATATGGAGAGCTGCCACGATGCCTCCAACCTAAGCAACCGCTGGTGGCGTCGCCGCTGCTGCTGCCCAGAGTGGTAGGCTGCTGTCGTGCGACGGTGCCGGGCTCACAGCACCGCAGACTGCGGTGTCCTGCTTTGGCTACCACTGAGTTATGGCCTTCGTTTCTCCATAGGACGTGTGTGCACTGTCTATCTTGCCAAAGGCCAGTAGAAATGGGTTACTGAAATGTTGCTGCTAGGAACATATTGTGCCTTGCTGTTTCCTTGTTTCAATTCCAATTTGTTCTTGTTTATTTAAAGTTTCTAGTACTTGGTCTACTAGTACTGTGCCCAACAACACATGAGCAGCACTAGCTTGTCCTGATTATTAGTCCCGCCTAGACCATAAGTGGATGGAAGAATATTGTATGGCCTTTGTGTTTGTCACTTTAACCTTAAGAATCTAGCGTTCATAGATTAGATTGATCAACTGCTATAGATTACTAGTGAATGATGTAGTAATCCAACGAGGGTTTCTTCTTTATTTCTATTTAGTAGTATAGCAGTCACTAAGATTTGATTTTTTACTTAAAAAGAACTATTCTTAGTTCGGGCTAGTGTTCAAACGTCATATTTTATTTGACATACAAGTGGTAGCCGTCGTGAAGCATGTGTTTTGTACTACTGGGCAGTTACTTCTCAACATGTTGATGTTCTTGCAATCTAGATTGAAAATTTCTTATATTTTCTTGGGCAGACTAGTGGCCTTCGATGGCTATTCGGCTCCGGCGGTGCTGCTGTTGCTGGGCTGGCAGTGGCCTCCGAAGCCTTGCACGCGGTGGTAGGGTCTGGTGCCGCAACCGCGATGCTGGTGACGTTTGGCCTCCATAACACCCCCAGATGGTGAGCTCCGTGGCTTCCTTTCTTCCTCTTCTACATGCTGTGTGGTACCATGGTCATCGAGCCATAGTGTTTCTATGTTCTGCCTTTGAATATCCTAATTAACTGGTCAGATTGATCTATTAATGAGGCTAGTGTCTGTTTGGTTCAGTACATATTACCATGCATGTTTGTTTGGTTCTAGTGTGCTGCTGGGATATGAATGAATGAAGCTACTAGGCGATCTTGTCTTGAAATTATTAGTAAGCTTGTTTCGGGCTTATATTTTGCGTATGCATAGGTTATTGTTATCATTGTTTGATAGTTCCATCCTTTTCTATTCTAAATGTGGGTTATCATCTTAGTGGTTTTCTCTGTTGGATGCCTGCGACCACTTGCCTGTATCCAAGAGTACTTGCTCTGTCTCTGATAGTAGCCCAAATGCACGCTAGATTTCATCTGACTCACCTCATTCTTGTGAGTTTTTTTATTTGGGAATTAGCAATGCACTTACATTTATTAAGTTTTCAGAATTCATTACACGTAATGTTATTAACAGAGAAAATCCTGCCATGGAATGGAATTAGCAGTCAATTTCTATGATTTCTATTACATCGGTTTCTTGTTTCTCATGTTGCAATTTCATAGGAAATTCTCCTCCATATTTTAGCTAATTTTTGTTTCCTTTTTCGTGGTGAATCTGGTACCAGTAGAGAAAGCATGCTTGTATGGACGATCGAATAATTTTCACTGAAATAAAACTTGTGCGCACAGGCCGTAGATGTATAGAAGTTTCCATTGGTTTGTTTGCTACTTTTACGCACTGCTGAAACCTCAATATTTTCAGGCTTAAAGCATAACAGAACAATTCATGTTGGTCGTGGGCTTCGACGCCTCACGCACACTCGTAGGCTCAGCTGGCCACCGGCCTCGACTACCTCCTAGGCTTCTGGTGCTGTGACACAACCGCAGTGGTGGTTGCTTTTGGTCTTGGCTACACCCCTTTCGGTGAGCTTATCGGGCTCCCTCCTTCCTCTAAGGCCATCCGTGGCGATTATGTTTTCTGCCTTTTTGGCAGTCGAGTTGAATCCTTGTTTAATATGTCTGATCGATCTATTGATGAGGTTGTTTGTTTTAGTAAATATTTCTATGCATGTTTGGCTAAAGTGGTGTTTCTTGCTGGGTTATGAATTAATGTTGAATGACAAGCAATCTTGTCTAGGAAATAATTTATAAGTGTGTTTAGCCACTTCTAATTTCAGGCTTATATTTGGTAGATGCATAGGCCCGTTGTTATCATTGTTTCACTGTTAAAATGCGGGCTAACTTGGTGGTGGTTGCTCTGTCGGATACTCGGATGCCTTCGATCACTTGTCTACATCCAATAGAATTTGCTCTCTCGGTGCTAGTATCGCTGGCCAAATGCATGTTGTTACCGACCTGATTCAGTTCATAGTTATGGCAACTTTGATTTGGGAATTAGCACTACATTTTTTAACCATTAATGATTTTTTTGAAATTATTTACATGTATTGTCAATTAAACAAAATTCATGCCATGTAATGGAATCAGTACTCAGTCATTTATTCCATTTCTATGTTTTTTGTTTCATTAGTTCCTTGATTCTCAAGTATCAATTTCTTAGGAAATGCACCTCCATGTACTCAATTTTGTTCTTCTTTTCATGCTGAATGTGTTAGCAGTGGAGAATGCATGCATGCATGTAATATGGAAATCATTTTCAATCAGTGAAAATTTGTGTGTGCATGATGCATATAATTTCTTACTGGTCTGGTTGGTGCTTAAAGGCAGTGTCGAAAGCTTTATATTGATAATGTTACATGCAAATTAGGACAGAAAAAACAAATTCTTCATATCTTTGTTGCCATCTACTTGGTTGTGTTATTTAGGTAAGATGGACTAAGTAGGATCTTATTTATCTAGGATTATGTGATTCTTAAACTTTCAAACTTTTGTGATTGAGATCTAGTGTTTGCTCGTCTGGTCGAAACCACAATACTCTGGATGCTAGCACCGATGCTACCACGATGCTCTTTCAAGTTGAAATCATAATACTATACTCGTTTCTGGCAAAACTCAAATTACTCTGTTTCTTATTTCACATGCCTTGTTAGCTGTTGGGAACTTAGATAATTGAGCAAAAACCCAGGTCATGGCTGATGATAATGACAACCTCTTAGTGATCATAATACTTTTGTAACCCTATGTGCTTAGTTAGGATTGCATGTTTGAGGGGTGAAGACTTGGCGCGCACACTAGCCGTTAGGATATAAATTCTTTACAAAAGCTTGTGCATGTCTTACATGTTTCCTAAATTATTACTCTGTGTTTCTTTTCTTTTAAATACCTCTCTGTAGCACACTTGTTGTTAGTATTTTGATTCTGCAACTTTCTAAGTCTTGGATCGTTTTGGATCTGTAGCACACTTTTAAATACATGGGTCCTTTTTTCCTTTGTAAAATTGCATTATCATCTCTTTTTTGGATCTGATGGCCAAGGCATGACCAAGCTGAGAAATGAGAATTATTTCCAGCCATCCAATGCCCACAAAGTTGTATTAGAACACTTTCTAGCCATCACATGCTAGTAATCTTGTCTGTCTTGAGTGATTGTTTCTGGTGCTATGGAGGTGAACCATCCTTGGTTTTTTTGTCATGCAGGTGATGCATGGACGAGTCAAGTTTCTTATTTGAGCAGTGGTATCAGTTGGCCGCGATGTCGGGGTAGCGGGCTGAGAAGTGGAAGTAGCCCTTATGGCATCAGGGGAGAAAAGCTGACCAGAGGGAGCGTTGGCCGCCGGACATGCTTTTTTACTTGTTTGTCAGCTGATTTGCCTACCTCTTGTGCCTAGAGGAGCCTTGTGTATGTTATGTTGTGGACTTGTGGTAGTATTGTCAGGGGCAGCATGCAGATGGATGTAATGTGGTGATCCATCAGCTACTGTATGTGTAAACTATTGAATCCAACTTGCACCACCAGTGTAATTACTGGGTGTAGGTGATGTAACAGTCCGTTATTTGATTTCTGGGCTGGGTCTGGTCCTTTAATTTGTACCGTAAGTACACAACAATCCATAATTGATATTGCTTTTTATTTTTTTAATGTTAGTTGAATGAACTTGTGAAGTAGATTCCGTAAGAAGAGGAGCCGTTGTGCTTTTCATCTGTTGGAAATTAAACACATCAAGTTGATTACAACTCGAGCTGACTGCCCCAAGTTGTAGATCCGTGATGATGACCCTGGTCATGTTGCTAGGCATAATGAATCAGCGACAACCTATATTATGTCTTCGATGTGCAGAAAAACATATATTGGTTAATTAGAGTAGAAAAGAAGTCGATAAAAACTTGTATGGCCTGCTTGGGTACCCAGTAAATCCCATAGCCCTAAACTAAAATATGGGTCAGAGAGCAAGGAAATATATGGACATGGGATGGCCTGTAAATCTATACCCCCTCTTTGGGGCAACAGAAAATGCGTCACACCTAGGATAACGGCGGAAATTAAGGAGAATGAATAATTGGTTGGTTTTCTAAGGAAAGCAATCAATTCATGGCGGAAATTAAGGAGAATGAATAATTGGTTGGTTTTCCAAGGAAAGCAATCAATTCCTGTCTCCTGCGATCGATAAATATTTACTACTACGGCCATGCATGCGCTGAATCAATCACACCGGTGGGAGTAATTAATCCCGCCACGTCACCGATCCGTGGCGCGAACACATCCAGGACGTCCATTCGCTACCATCATAGGGCACGAAAGAGAACCGAGCGCAGGAATGAATTAGCCTTCTTCCCGCCCTCCAGCCGTACGTCTCTCTCGATGGAAATTCAAACAGTTTTGCCTCTTCCTATTCTAACCGGGCATGCATGGCTCTATAAATAAGCACCCCAGTCACGGGAGTCCCGGTTGGCCACACGAACCGGAACTAAACTTTATTTCGTAATTTTTTCTTTAATTCATTTGGGTTTCTAATTATTTTTCACTCCAATTTTTCACTCACTTTTTTTCACTCCAATTTTTCACTCCTTTTTTTCTTCAGAATTTGTATTATTTGCTTAGTGTCTAACTACAATTATCTCTAGTCAAATTACTTATTCGTGGTCAAACTTCCCGCTCGGTCACCCATCCTCCCACTACTCTAGCACTAGCACGCTTAACTTCCGAGTTTCATTCTGTCCCGCATCCAAGTGTTTCGCACGCATGTATGTGATAGTAGTATCATATCAATCCTATTAACATGTTGGTCGATGCCACATTTCTTTATTGTTTGAATTTCAAATAAATCTTTTAATAAACAAAAGTAATGATGTAATTAATAATTTTGAATAAATAAATAAACATTAACTTTTTAATTTGCATTATTTCTAAAAATACTATTAATATATCAAAATATTCAGAAAAATAAAACTAATTCATTTTTAAATCTTAAAAATACAAATAATATATCAAAAAATAAAGAAAAATAAAACTAATTCATTTTAAAATCTTAAAAATACAAATAATATATCAAAAAATTAAGAAAAATAAAACTAATTCATTTTAAAATCTTAAAAATACAAATAATATATCAAAAAATTAAGAAAAATAATACCAATTCATTTTAAAATCTTAAAAAGACCAGTAGGCTCTTCTATTATTTTTTAGAATGAGTTCAAAAATATATTTTGAAGTAAATCCAACTGGATGAGTTTGGTATTGACTAGATATATGTTTTCTTGATGTGTTTTTGTTTGTTTTCTTGATGTGTTTTTGTTTGTTTTTCTTGATGTGTTTTTGTTTGTTTGTTTTGAAATGTGTGTTTGACATAATATAGAAATAGTATAGCTAGGAATTAATATAGAAATAATATCCATTACATAATAATATATATCCATTACATACTAATATATCCATTACATGCATATATCGAACGCAAGATGCGGTACACAAACACCATCTACTCGAGCTCCGTCGAGTAGATGCGGAACAACTCGTAGGAAACGTATGCATTTATGACTTAGATTAATTTAGAAACGGTAGTTTTCCTGTTTTGTTTTCTTGATGTGTTATTGTTTGTTTTCTTGATGTGTTTTTGTTTGTTTGTTTTGAAATGTGTGTTTGACATAATATAGAAATAATATAGCTACGAATTAATATAGAAATAATATCCATTACATACTAATATATATCCATTACATGCATATATCGAACGCAAGATGCGGTACAGATACCATCTACTCGAGCTCCGTCGAGTAGATGCGGAACAACTCGTAGGAAACGTATGCATCTATGGCTGCATAGTTGAGGTTGATCCGGTCCAGTGGGGTCTTCCCCCAACGCATGTGATTCTTGGAGGGGAAACTAGACTTCATGGTTTTGTAGTCGGCGTGGATGAAGGCGGTTGCCATCGAAGCCATCCCGGTCTTGTGACCGCACAAATAATCAAAATGGATAAGATCCTGAAGATCAATGTAGTGATCTTCAGGTATCACAATACCCAATCGCATCAACTTCTGTCGGTCTTGAGTGATGTCAACACTGCAGAAGTCGTACCCCTTGTTGACAAGAAAATCAACAAGGGCCGTAGAATCCTTTGAACTACTGCAACAACAAAAATAGAACGTGTTAGATATGTTGCAACACATGTATTCTTCAGATGCAACAAACAAATCGAAAATGCAAGATTGTACGTGTGCGTTACCTTGACCATTGGAAAATCAAAACGAACTCCTTGAGCGCAATCTGAATGACGGCAACATCCCGTTGATCCGCCGTATACTCTAGATCAAACCCGAAGAACCTATGGTGTTCATCGGCTTGTTCATAGAGATAGCTGAAATGCTCAAGAAGACCGGGGAGCCTCTCGCAATTATTGGTGTAGGCCATGTCGAGACTCTTGCCGCATGGTGTGGCCACACGGACAGTCTTCCAAACTTCATCCATGGGTGCTTGGTGGAGGAAGATTGAAGAGAGGAAGAGAAGAGAAGAGAGAAGAAGAAACAGAGACTCGGGTGCGCACTGTAGCAATGGCGCCCTTCTGCCTCTCGCTCGCGAAATAAAACCGCCGCGCGGGAGGCGAGCAGTTTGTATCTTTAGTCCCGGGTGGCCAGGCCAACCGGGACTAAAGGAAGGGAGGCCAGCAGACTGGATCATTAGTCCCGGGTGGCCACGCCAACCAGAATTAAAGCCCTCCACGCGCCTCCACGCGCTTCCCAACCCACGACGCATGACCTTCTGTCGCTGGTCTCCTCCCGACCCGGGACTAAAACCCCTTTAGTCACGGTGCGCAAAGTTTGGGGACTGATGGGGGCGTATGGAAGGCCTTTTTTCTACCAGTGGTTGATTTTATGGGAAACTATTTTTGTTTACAAAAAAGTGTTGATTTTGTACATTGTTGTTTAAAATGTGCTGCCGTTAGAAATTTATGATTATATAATTATTTTGACGCCTATTTTATGCTTAATTTGTTGTGTCGCAAGCACAGATAGTTTTACCCACGGGTACCCATCTACTCTGTTGGGTAGTGGGTATGGAAAAAAATTATATCCTTTAAGGGTATGGGTACTGGTGACGGGTATGTTTTGGGTGGACGGGTAAGGGTATAGGGTGGCTTCACCCTTACCCATACCCTGCGGGTGCCATCCCTAATTCTACCACTAATATGAGTTGGTGTAAAGTGAGGAGAGGTGTCCCACACGCGCGCTCCTCCTCCGCTCGCCTCGCCTCGCCTCGATGCGGGCTGCGTGAATGAGCCGAGCCAAAGACAATGCTTTGCATCTTGTTTATTTTGCTGATTGGAAAAACTAATGAGTTTCCGATTCTTTTGCACCGTGGAACCGAACCGACGGGGTTTACTACCACATCTCTCCCGATCCGCAGCAAGAAGGAACAACAGACCTCCAGAACCTCGCCTCTTGCGCTCCTGTACCAGAGAGGGGATCAAGTTTTTGGGAGCGCAATCACGCGACTGCGACGATCACTTCCCCCGATGGCGACTTCTTCCCGGACCTCGACAAGCTCTTCATCGAAGACATGGGCCACAACATGGATTCCGGTTCCGCTTCCTCTACACCATACGTATATCTCACCCATCTGTATGAAATAATGTTACAATTTTTGTGTCTAGTATTTGCCGGAGATTAGATCTCTTCGTCTACTATAGTAGCTGTTTGCATGATTAATTTAATTGTTACTACTCTAGTCATGATTTACTTGATGATAACTCAGATTAAATCATATACTAAATTTCTAATATATATTCAACGTCGAAGGTGGTGCGACTGTGATCGGAAACGAGGCGGTTTGAACAATGGTAGAGGAAGTTTATATGATCAGTATGGACATTCCGATGGAAACACAAGCTCACTAATTATGCAATGTTGACACAAGTATTGCCCTTGTTAAAGTTGGTGGCTCGATGTTCCACTTTGGGGATAAAAAATTTCGAACTCGTCATCATCAACGCACGTGTGGTAATCCCTTCTTTCATTAATTATGTTAGTCTCACAAAGATACCACTTCCTTTGCGCGGATCTATCATCGTGAGCCTCCGGGGCTAAGAGTAGTTCTTTGCGCAAATATTGGCGTCATTGTAACACCTCTGCGCCCACGATAGCAACTGCCGAGCTCGCTCTCTCACTAGGTAGCGTCGTCTTCATCTCTGGCACATGAACAACTATTGTTCCCGACTTCCTGCACGAGCTGTAGCCATGGCGACGGATCAGACAGCAACAATTTTCACTTGGAGAACAACTGGTCGACCAACGACACATAAGCGGGCTCCCTAAAGTAGATACGGCCGCCCGGCGCACGACGGTGACGGTTGCCACGCCTTGAACTCCAAGAGTGTGCATTAGGGCGAGGAGGGGGGTCCATGTTGATGTAGCCGTCTTGGATCACCATTGCCACTACTAGAAGCTCCAATCATCGAGACGCACTGTACTAGAGAAAATTTGGTTGCATTGTTTTTTTTTGAGAGAGGATTTCCATTTGCTTGTTTTGGACAGGGAGAAAGAGCACTGATGAGAAAGAGCCGGCTTAACCTCTCGGTCTAGGCGGATGATCTCGCCGGCAAGAAGGGCAGGCGTGTGCCCAACTACGCGGCCGATTACTTGAATTGAAAATTCTGCCTCCGGGGAGCACCGTTCCCAGGCCAAGACGTTTATTGAGCTACTGCGATGTAGGGTGTGTTTGGTCTGAGTGATGGGGTGAAACAGAATGAGCAGGACATGCACCTAGGGATAATTCTTCTGTTTGGTAGGAGCTGGAACCGGAAGCAAACAATTCTCCATAATGGCATATTCGACGAAGATGCGGAATTTGGTTGTTCCCCCAAATCGACGGAATTACCTTGTTGCACCTTTGTCTCTCTCCTCAACCATGTCTTCCCACCGTCTTAAGCCCGTCCCTCCCTCGTTTCTCTCTCCGATCTAGACGTTGCAGTAGCCTAGTAACGATCAATTCCCTTTCTTTCTCTCCCTCCGGAGCGTGGTGATGGCGCTCTCGAGTTGCGCTCGGTGCCTAGAGGTGTTGCGTGTACCCAGGGGGAACAACACTAGAGTCTTCTCCAATAAGCTCGACTTCCTCTAGGCTGAATTAGCGCGTTCAAGACAGGGTGGAGCGACTCTTTGCGTGCTAGCAGTTGGAGGGGTTCTAGCCCGTCAATGGAGTTCTTGAACCGCAGATGGAAATCAGGGGTGCTGCAAGTCCGTGAGTTTGACGGAGCAAATCCTCGGCATGTATTTAATGGCGTTGCCTCGCTGCCGACTAATTTTGCCGTATGGCGGCTACTGCTTTTGGCACCACAAGTCCCTTTTCCCGTATCGCTCCATCCCTCGTCGTTGGCCCAAACCAGGTCCAAGTAAATACAGATCGGGCCCAAGGGGCCTAGATCTGGGCCTGAAGGGCGCCGACGACCGACCAACGCAGGGCACCACCACTGCCAAGGAGCAACGCCACCGCATCGCCGCCAACCAAGCTGGAGCGCCGTCAGTCGCGGAGCATCGCCGCCAAGACGTGCCGACCGAGCCAAGCACGTGCGCTGGGGAGAGGAAGGTCTCCTGCCGCTGGCCCCGCCACGGCACCGCACGGGCAACGCCCGACAGCACCCGCCGGCGGCGGCGACGCGAGGGGAGTGGGGCGGGGAGGGCGGAGGAGCACCGGGTAGGGGACTGCCCCGACCACCTCGCTCGGGGAGGCGACGCGGGGGGGGGGGGGACGGGGAGAGGAGATTGATTCCACCAAGGAGTAATTAGTAATACTAGTGCAAGAAAACCTATCCAAAGGTGGTTGCAATCCAGCAATCCATAGGCTGATGGAACCCAACAAGAGATATGGCGTACCCTCTTAGAGTCATCTCCTCCAACCAACTCTAGAAGGGAAATCGTAGGTCGAGCTCCCGCTCTCCCCTCATCCTCCCTCTTCTCGAAGCCTCCATAGGCTGTCATGGGGCGAGGACTCGTGGCTTCCGATCAATGGGACAACGGGGCTTCTCGTGGTGAAGGCAGCAGGGTATGGCTTGGTGGGGTGGATTCGTCCCGAGGCCTTCCGCCATGCCCATATTCTACCAGGGCCTATCATTGGAGAAGTGTTGGGCTGTCGTAGTGTCCGAATGAAGGATTTTGTGGTGCCAATGATTTTCTACTCTCGTCAAATTGTGTGTGATCTACACACACCTGCAATGATAGGTGTCCCTAGGTTGACTGCTTGTGCAACCATGATTATCGGCCGTGTGGCAGTGTCCATATCAGGGTCGTTTTCTCTCTCGTCCTTTTAAAAAATTAGGTTGACTGCATCCCGATATCTTGACTAGTCACTTGATATCGTGTTGTACGCAAGGCCGTTGTATTTGGTATCATCCACATATTAATATATCACCTTTTGGAGAAAAAAAAACCCAACATTATTTGTAACTAATAACCCCTCAAACGGGATCGTGTTCTTCAACTTTTTTTTGTTGAAGTGTACATACATTTTGTTGATTTTGTGTTGAATACTGTGCACAAGTTGGTGTAACTAGGTTTAATGTTTGCGCCGACTTGTAGGTGTCGATAAAATAAGTATTTGGATTATATGGTATCCTAGGCCTTCGATATAAGGGGGCACCATACCCTATTAGTTACGACGTATTACTACAAGAAACATGCCAGCGGCCAGTGTTGGATATCAATTGGAGGAGCATCGTAGTGATACCCGATGTTCTTTAGTGTCATTATCATATTGCGATTATTTATTTCTCCGTAGATCGTGATACTCATTTTATTCTATCATATTCACTCCGTATTAAAATATAAGATGTTTTAGCATTTTCTAGACAAAATATATCTAGACATGTTTAGTATACAGATTCATGTGTATCTTGCATTAAAACATGTCTAGGTATGTTTTGTCTAGTAATTTTAAAACATCTTATATTTCGATAGGGAGGGGAGTACTTGATATCTTTTTAATTTTAGCAAAAAGAGGCATAGATTTATAGTAATTACGAAAAATCAATAATCATGTTACCTATACTATCTAGCCGTGCCAAAGCATTATGGCGTCCTTTTGATAGAGGTGGAAGAATCAAAGGAATATTTTAGTCAATTATGATCAAATCAGATATGAGTAGTTGACAACTAGTTGAAGTCGATGAAAAAAGCTAACCGACACGATTTTGACAATGATAAATCAAGAGCGATCATGCTGTAGAAAAATTAGTATCTAGTAGGAGAGTTTGAAAATATTAAACCAAGAGGAAACTTTTTCTGCCTTCCTGGCACAAGCTTCCTTGTATAGTTCTAACGCCTCCTCCATGACCTTGTCTTGCAATAAACACTTTGCTCTTTTCTTACTTGAAGGGTGAGTAGAAAAGTAATTTTGCAGTTCAGAATCTCCAGCAATCTTTCCTAGCTTCTCTTCAACCTCAACAGCTATGTATGGATCAAAACCAGCCGCAGCAAGTAGCATCATTCCAATGCGATCTGCCTCTATCTCCATCCTACACATATAACAACATCAGGAAAGTCTTCGTTAAAAAAAGGATAACAGATCAATACCAAGTACACCCGGCCTCCACAATGATTCAATTTCACGAGAAATTAAAGACACGGAGGATGCACACATCCAATTTTTTTTTTAAAAAAACAAGATCCATGCATAGATTTGACACACTTGCATAGATTTTACAATGTGTTAAGAAGGTGGGACATGTACAGCACGCAACCATATATTGAAGAAAAACTGCCATATATGGGACACATTACCACATAGAGCACCTGGTGTTAGGATAAACCCGCCTTATTGGACCAGCTCCCTTAGATGAAAATAACGGTCTCAATTTTTGTGTAGATAGACAATGCAAGAACTTGCTGAAGCGATTTCTTCTAGCGCCTAGCTAGATACATCTCACTATAAGCAAAGCATTCAATGAAACCACAACGAATTATTCAAATATGAAGATTGTGCAAGTTGGGGAATCCACCGTGTATCAAAGTAGTGACTTATAATAATCATACAAAGTACCAGCCTAGGTCTTACTAATTCAAACATTTAGAATACCGATAGCACCAGCAAACTTAAATAGTATTTCGTCGAGGATGCCTCAGAATACCTTGAAATTTTATATCTCCTATTTCTATGAACGAGAGGATACTATGTATTGTAAGATGCTTGTGTCGCGGAAGATAACTTGAGTGCCAATAAATCTTCAAGGCAGAAGTGAATATATATACCTTCGTGAGTATGGCAGATCTAAGAGTAATTTCGAAACACACTTGACCAAACTTGAGCAGTCAAAAAACTGCCGGATGCCAATTCGCATGAACATGGACAACAAGCTCTTGCTGACCCCCTCTGCCGTGTGCCTTGCAATAACGTGCCCGACCTGCAAAAGATTAAGTCAACAATTTTAGTTTGGAAAGCCACCCCGGAATCACACAAATATTCCGACCAAGAAAATCTACGTACCTCATGCCCAAGCACGGCGGCAACCTCAGCATCGGTTTTGAAATAGTCGAGGAACCCGGTGTAGACTACGATCTTGCCACCTGGCGCGCACATCGCGTTGACCTGTTCATTTTTTACGACGATCACCTCCCAGTCGAGCCCATCGAGATGCCTCGTCATTGGCGGTGACACTCGCGCATTCACCAGGTTCCGGTATCTCTTGGTCATCCAACTGTCATCCAGAAGCTGCTTGTCTCGCCTGACAGGTACAAGCGTGCGCTCGGCGGCGCTGACAATCTCCGAGGTGATCCGGCGGAGGCGGACGCTCTCGTGGTGTCCCGGAGGAAGGATGTTGGCGGCTTCCTCCTCCTTGATATCGTCGAAGACGAGCTCTCCGAGCCACCGTTCGACCCGGGGAGGGAAGAAGATGAGGTGGGTGCGGTTGGTGTAGGGCACGGTCTCGAGGGTACAGTAGTAGGCGGCGATGGCCGCGGCGCCAGGGAGGAGGACCCGCGCAGCAACCTTCCGCCAGTCGAGGAACCACGGGAGTCCGCCGCGGCCTCGGGCGAAGTGGATGAGCTCCGGACGTCGTGGCGAAGCGTGGTAGTGGCAATGAGGGATCCACGTCCGCGCCAGCGGCGCAACTAGCCGACGGATGGCAGGCCATTGACGGATTCGTTCTAGAGCTCGGTCTGGGGCGGCGGAGTGCGAGATCACCAGGCGCTGCGGGTAGACGTGGTAGTGCCGGGTGGCCGTCTGCAGAGGCGGCGCCTGTGGCCGGAGGACAGCCGGCTTGTAGTTGTAGTTGTAGCGCCTGAGGAGCCGGAAGAGGTCGGAGCCCGTTCTCCTCACAATATAGTTCATGTTGCTTTAATTTCTCTTACTTCTCAACGCCAGATTGATTGGAGAAGAGAGCTAGCCGGAGATGCCGGTGCGTGAACGGGGAGAGTCTGCCACTCGCCGTCGCCGGGATGTTGGCGACGATCTTCGTCCGTTTAGCTTACGAGAGCACGCTACAGAGAAGTTGAAAGTTCATAAAAGCCTAATCCGCTACAGAAATATGGAAAGCCCAGTCCCAATTTGGCCATGTAGCCTCCTTGTAGATCACGATCTGCCAGTTTCTTTTCGTCAAGAACTTATATTTTCTGAGTTCCCTTCGGTGTCACGTGGCCCGTGAGTTAGTTTCCCAGCTATGAATTTCCGACCCAGATGTATATTCCATTTTTAGAAAGTCAGCTTCTGGTCAAACTTTCATCTTTTTTCTGTAGCATTCATAAAGTATAGAATCAACTTTTAGAAAATCCAGTCCCAACATTCAGAATTTTGGAATTTCGATTTTTCTGAACTTCCACAAAATTTCACAACATTCACAAATTTGAACTTTTGCGATTTCAAATTTTAAAAAAAATTCAAATTTTGGGAAGTTTAATATTTCAAAGATTAGAAACTCTCGTAGTTTCAAGCTTTCAAAAACTTGCAACTCAAGAGATAGGGACCATTGACCTTGCATCATCAAACTAGGTGGATTGCAAGTCTCCCCTACTCGGCACGACAGGTCCTTCTCGCACTGTTCCTTGTCTTCTGTATTGTTCCTCAATGTTTAGTCATGTGCACTTTCTGCGGTACGAGTGATCCCGCTTGTATAGCAACAAAGTGCGCAAGTATCTAGTTTGTTAATTAAGAGTATTTAGCCTCACATAGATCTTATGTGTTGATAAATTGTTTCTTGTAGACAGTCGTCGTTAATCTTAGAAGAAGTGCTTTGAACAAAAAAAGATTGCAATAGTGTACCTATAAAGATGTCTAAGTGAAATAGTTCAATGATACAACACATGAGGAAAACTTCAAAGATCTTATAATGAAAAGATGTCTTGAGGTCACCAAGTTCCCTACTATCCAACCGTAAAAGTAACTGAGCTAATATTCCAGGACTGTTGTATGTGTTTATGAGGGTTGGAGCCAGAATACGTTTTCTTTTCCTCCTTGCACCCTTCTCTCTCCTTTCCCATATGTTACTTTCCCCCACTACGTGTGTGGAGATCAGAATCTCCTATAAACTATGATATTCGAGAGAAGCAAGTTCATCCGGTGAGCGAGCCGAGTCGCAGCAAAGGCAGCCGCCACCATCATCGTCGCTACCATTCGGCGCTTCCCGTGGAACGCAACTAGGGCCATTGTGGCGCCCGTGGAACGTCTGGCAGATGTGGTGGCAGTGGTCTTCCTCCTGATGCGCGGATAGGTCTTCATCCGTCGGGGATGCCTCTTGCCTAATCGGTTCTGATGTTGTCGATGCTTTGTGCGCGTTGCCATGGATGCCCCCATGTGTTCCCTACTTATTTACGGGTCCGGCACATACGAGCACGAGGCACACACGATGGAGGCAAGGAGGACGGCGAGCCTGTGATCGGCCTCATCATGAACCTCACGCGCCGGCGGAGACGGCAATAGGACGCCACCTCCGTCGGCCTATACGAGTCTGCTACCTGAACGAGCTAGCTATCTTGTCTCCTCTTTCATGTACGCTAGCTACGTCGTCTCTGTGTCAGCAGTTTCTGGCTTGCCGCTGCGCTCGCTGGCGGTTCCTCTCTTATCTCTTCCCTATGGTCGGTAATCCATGCGGAGCAGGAGACTTGGCATTCGCTGGTCGGGGAGCTACCTGAGACGAGGTGTTACGACGATGTGCTCTGGAACGGCGTCAGCAAGCTCATCGGTAATCCCCACCGTTGCGGCCTTGCACGTGTGTAAGAACCCAGCGACCTGTATCCTTAGTGGCTATCATTCTTAATATGCACATCATGCGCTCTTTACATTACTGCAGCTGGTATGTTCTTCTAAGCAGTAGTTAATAATTTTCTCATGATCTACGAATGCACGCGGAGACAAAAGATTAGATATGGTCTCATTAATATAGATATCAGACTCCGGTATCCATGTTTGGGTGAGAAATTAGACCTTCGCGTGATGGAATTAATTATTGCCTAATTCTCTTTTTTCAGTGGATTTGATAAGCCAAATTGGATGGTTTTTATCGGAACAAAGTCTCATGCG
The DNA here is from genome assembly GCA_028641055.1 of Alopecurus myosuroides. Lineage (NCBI taxonomy): Eukaryota > Viridiplantae > Streptophyta > Magnoliopsida > Poales > Poaceae > Alopecurus > Alopecurus myosuroides. The sequence continues at coordinate 760,811,412 of CM054057.1, forward strand.
GTTTTGTTTGCAGGGTTCGAGACCAATAGTTGTTAAGGCCTGAAGCTAAATATGTCTAATTAGGAGTTTAGGACAATGACCCAGGCAGCTCCTGGTCACCAGGTTTCATGTGCCAACAACCATTTATTTACTTATAAACCACTTAGCACTATGCAAGTTCCGACACGACCTCTTAAACGTTGTTAGACAACCTACTTTGTATAACATAATTATCCATATTTCTCTCCGAATAATATGAGCACAAATACTTCTCTCGAGATCCGAGAGAAGCTCCGTTGGTGTACAAATACTTCTCTCCAAGTAATATGAGCACACGTACTGAATATTATCTCTATGTAGAAGTAGCAACAGTGAGTTGTTCAACATTTGAGGACATGAAATTAGAGATATTGTTGCGTGTATTATACTACAAGTTTACGGAGTTTATGTTAGTCTATTTTGATCTTGAGTATGCAAGCTGAATCATGTATAATATTTATCTTGTAAAAACGTGCGTGCACGTGCAAGTCTACTAGTATTCATAAAGTATAGAACCAACTTTTAGAAAATCCAGTCCCAACATTCAGAATTTTGGAATTTCAATTTTTCTGAACTTCCACAAAATTTCACAACTTTCACAAATTTGAACTTTTGTGATTTCAAATTTCAAAAAAAATCAAATTTCGGGAAGTTTAATCTTTCAAAGATTAGAAACTCTCGTAGTTTCAAACTTTCAAAAACTTCCAACTCAAGAACATAAAATAACTCATTGTAAATAGTTGATAGAAAACTAACTTGGTTGGCTAAAACGATAAAGGCATATTTAGTTCTATGTCTAGAGTTGCACATGATTTAATTGCGTAATTATATGTGCCTTACTTGCTCATCCTTGATGCCATGATAAACTCCCATGTTTGTCAATTCTGATGTTAGCACTGTTAAAATGGCATGGGGTGCAAATACAATCCAACCAAGTGCGACATACAGGTATACACCTTCACAATATAGATGCACGAGGAGTATCATGAGAGCACTGAATGTGAAACTGCATACACCCATCGTTTTACACGTTGCGTTTGCTTGTCCCTAAACAATCAACTTAGTGTTGGTATTGAAAGGATCAGAAATGCCGTAACGTTCACCTTCTTTGGCGGGACCATTTTCTCTGTATAATTCCATCGCCTCTTTTAAGACCTTGTCCTGTAATAAAAACTGCGCTCTTTTCTTACAAGAAGGGTGTGTAGAGATGTAGTTTTGCAATCCCGAATCCTCCGTGATCTTTCCTAACTTCTCTTCGACCTCAACGGCTATGTGTGGGTCGAAACCAGCTGCTGCAAACAGCAACATTCCAATGCGATCCGCCTCTATCTCCATCCTGCACAAGCAACACATTACTAAGATTCAGGAGCGCTGCTAGCATGAAATACTTGCAAGTATTTGCTATTGCGTTAACAAAGTAATAAACGTAAGCGACACGACAGGGTAATTGGAAAACAATTTTCACAGAGGGAACACATAGATGGAAAACTAATGCAAGGACTTAGATGAATATGGAAAAGTAATGCAATGCAACTAGTACCTAGCTTGTTTTCTTAGCAAAGTATCATAGACAATCTGTTGATGTGGCACCATAATCAACAAAGAATTCGTCTGTTGCAGCGATTAATTCATTATATATTTTTTTCAACTTTTCACAGTGGAGTAAGTTGCAGGATGTCGATAAACGCTGAGTTTTCGAAAATACCAATCCATGTTGTTCCCCTGTTCCTCCGACGGGAAGTACTGCGCCCACCGCGGACGGTAGGAGTCAGCTAGCTACCCTGGGGTGGACGGGTGGTTATCTCTAAATTCAACCATATACTAGGATAGTTTCTGAGAGGCAATGTATTGGAGGTGCATAGCTCTCACTACAGGTAGATCGTTTAGTTTGATAAAAAGCAAAACAAAGTGCAATTTAGTCAATGCAGTTTCTCTCATTTGAATAACATTTGCAGCTTATGACATGCAGAACGTAGATCAGCATGAATGAACGATGTTAGCTGCAGAAGGGAATGCATGCGTACCTTCGTGAGAAGGGCAGCTTGAAGAGTAGTGTTGAAATACTCTTGGCTAAGCCGGGTCTGTCAATGAACTGCCGGATGACAAGCCGCACAAGGAAAGAACACAATTTCTTGGTGACCGCCTCCGCCGTGTGCCTTGCTATAATGTGCCCGACCTGCAAAAAAAAAAAAAAAAAACAGCAGCGGTTTCAGTTTAGTTGTAGGCGTAAGTTGCAAACGAAACCCACCCCATATCATGTAAAAACTATTCCAGTATTCCAGTAAGTAGTTCAGCTGTATGTATGTACCTCATGCCCAAGCACAGATGCAATCTCTGCATCGGTCTTGAAATACTCGAGCAATCCAGTGTAGACGACAATCTTCCCTGGCACGCACATCGCGTTGACCTGCTTATCTTCCACAACGATCACCTCCCAGTCAAGCCCATCGAGATGCCTCGTCATCGCCTTCGTCTGCTGATCCCCTACCCCGTAGCCGTCGCTCTTGGCCAACCACTTGTCGTCCATGAGCTCCCCGCCTCGCCTGACGGGCGCAAGGGTGCGTTCGGCGGCGCGGAGGATATCCGAGGTGACCTTGCGGACGCGGACACTGTCACGGTGATCCGAGGGAAGGATCTTGGCGGCGTGCTCCTTCTTGATGTCGTCGAACAGGCGCTCGCCGAGCCGCCGCTCGAGCCGCGGAGGGAGCACGACGAGGTGGGTGCGGTTGGTGTACGGGACGGTCTCGAGGCTGTGGTAGTAGGCGGCGATGGCCGCGGCGCTGGGCAGGAGAACCCGCGCGGCGACCTTCCGCCAGTCGTCGTACCACGGGGCCCAGCCGTGGCGGCCTCGGGTGAAGTGGATGAGCTTCGGGCGCCGCGGGGAGATGTAGGGACAGTACGGAGCTAGCGACGTCTGCGCCAGTAGTCGACGGACGGTAGGACATTGGCCAAAGAGTCCTCCGGATGTTGAGGTGGTGGCGGCCGGGTGCGAGACCGCCCGCAGGCGCCGCCGGTAGGTGCGGTGGTGCCGAGTGGCCGTCTGCAGCGGCCGCTGTGGTCGGACGAACACGGACCCCGATCTCTTCCAAAGATAGTTCATCTTTCTTTCCTATAATTTCTCTTTCCTTCTTGTATTCGACAGATCGATCGTGGAAGAGAGATAGCGTCCGGTCCGGATGCCGCGGTGCGCGATCGGGCGAGTTTGCCGCTGCCGAGATGTGTCGATTTACTCTGTTTCGCCTTGCTCCAGAAATTGGCAGTCCATAAACCCTGATGCCATGGAATTACGAACGGCTGGGCCAATGTAGCCTTACGGCTCACGTCTGCGAGTTTCCTTCCGTCAAAAACGTTTCCTCAGTCTGTACGAGTAGTGTATTTACTTGTAAAAAAACAGACCCACACCCTCTAGTTAGAGTAGCCAATGTGTTTCCATTGCCAAATTCTCCACCTGGTACTCAGTGACGTCGGTGCTAGATTTAGCGTTTCTCTATTACTATCTTAGTTGAGAACTCTCCTGTTGTTGTTATGGCCGACCGAGGTTTGAAGAGTTGGTGCCAAATTCATATTCATGTGGACATATTTTTTTCCAACCGGGCCACACACCCCTTTCCATTTTTATTAAAACGGAAATACATCGTTCAACAACCAGAGAAATAGGGGGGAAGCGAGTTGGAGCAGCTGTAGGAAACCCACTGAGATCCCTTCGACTCGAAAAAGATCTCTATGGGACGAAAACCTACAGCCACCAATGTTCAACCAAACAACTACAGGGAACAGACCCAAAGTACCAAAACAGACCAGGCAACCAAGGCCAAAACAAACGCCGCAACAACCAACAGCCCAACACAACCAGCAACAGATAGAAGAGAACTAAGTCCATCACGCTCCAGAAATCATCAAAGTGGTCCTTGCCGCCACGCTCGCCCTTGTTCCAGAAGTAGCGTAGAGCTCGGCCGTGACCTGCATCATCTTCGTCGCCTGCGTAGTCAAGACCTCCTTGCCATCTGCTTTCTGTAAACCTGCCCAATGTAACAACAAAGCAGTCGTTGTATAAACCACCTCAAAAGGAGTCAAGATCATGTGATTGTTGAAGGTCACACTGTTGCGAGTTTTCCAGATGCTCCAACAAACAGCCGCAATGCCAACCACAAAGTACTGTTCTCCCCCAGGTAGGAAAGCATGAAACCAAGCAAATGATTGCCAAAGAGAGTTAGGACAAGTATTAGTGTCAAAGACCCTGCCCACAATACCCCAAACGCAGCGAGCAAGGTGACACGGAAAGAATAAATGCTCAGCTGTCTCCTCAAGCCGACAAAAGGAACACATAGTATTACCGGGCCAGTTTCTCTTTTTCATATTATCCCGAGTGACCAAAGCATTGCGAAAAAGTTGCCAAAGAAAAATCTTAATTTTCAAAGGAATTTTGGCTTCCCAAATAAACTTATTATTTGCCCCAGCCAAACCAACCTCAAGATGTTTGTAAACAGACTTAGTCGAGAAGATCCCATTACCATTCAAATTCCAGGAAACCACATCAGGAGAGGAGGACAATTCCAGATTTCTAACCAGGTTTAGGCACTCAAACCACTGATCAAGCAAGGAACCATGCAAATTTCTCCTGAAAGGAAGATTCAGATATAAATTAAAAGCTTCTTGAACAGTCCAGTTCTGACACTGACTGATATTAAACAGCTCAGGAAACCTATCACACAAGGGAAGAGAATTACCCAAGGCATCGAGCCAAAATCGCGTAATGTTACCACACCCAAGGGAGACTTTCCTCCCTTCCAGATACACATTTTTTACCTTTAGTAACGCCTTCCAACAAGGAGAATCCGAAAACTTGGCCTTGACATCAGACACAGAAGTGTTACTGAGATACCTTTTTCTCACAATTTTCTGCCAAATACCATCATCTTTTTCAAGTTTCCACCACCACTTGGTGAGAAGGCTAATGTTCTGTCTCCGAGGATTCTTAATGCCCAGCCCCCCTTTCGCTTTAGAACGACAAACTTTAGACCATTTAACCATGAAATAACCTTTCTTCTTCTTTTTCCCATGCCAAAAAAGCGTCTCCGGTGTTTATCAAGCCTTTCGATGAAAGTTTTGTTAAGGAGGAACATCGACATAACATAAGAAGGAAGATTAGACAGGCTGGAGTCAACTAAAATGAGCCTACCACCCGAGCAAGCTGTTTCACACACCCAAGCATCAAGCTTCTTCACAAACTTAGAATTCACAAATTCCAGGTCAACACACCGAAGGGTATTAAAACTGACAGGGACCCCCAGATAAAGCATAGGTAACGTGCCTACTTTGCAGCAAATAAATCAGAATAGAACTGAGCCACATTATTATCCCCTCCAACTAAAAAAAGCTCACTTTTCTGATAGTTTATTTTCAACCCAGACATAAGTTCAAAAAGATAGAGAAGCAATTTAAGATTAATAGCCTTCACTTCATCATGAGAGATGTACAGAACCATGTCATCGGCATATTGCAAAATAGCTAAACCACCATCCACAAGATCAGGAGCCAGACCATCCAATAAGCCATTAGACTGAGTAGTTGTTACCATTTTAGTGAGACAATCAGCTGCACAGTTGAATAAAAAGGGAGAGAAGGGATCCCCCTGCCACACACCTTTGGCACTTTGAAAATAAGGACCCATGCAATTATTAATCTTTACTGAAACTGTACCATTATGCAAAATTTGTCTCACTTTGCTACACCATGATTCCGAGAAACCTTTAGCTCTAAGGCAATTTAAAAGAAAGTCCCAATTAACCTTGTCGTAGGCTTTCTCGAAATCTAACTTAAGGAAAATACCCGCCCTTTTTTTCACATGAGTATAATGCATGATTTCATGTAAGCATAAAATACCATCACTAGTAGGAAATAGGCTACCAGTGACGAACAAAATCCAGCTACCGCTGGCGAACATGTGTTCGCCAGCAGTACACCGTCAGTGGTAGCAGGGTACCGCTGGCGAACAACGCTTCGCCAGCGGTAGTGCATGTTACCGCTGGCGAACAGAACCTTGTTCGCCAGCGCTATGTTCGCCAGCGGTAGCTCCAGTGTTCGCCAGCGGTACCTGTTCGCCAGCGCTAGACCCCACGTTCGCCAGTGGTAGTGTTGGCCAGCGGTAGCAGTTTAGTTCGCCAGCGGTAAGTCTCCCAGGTTTTTTTTTGTATAACAGTTTGTATATTCTGGTATTATACTATACAGGTCCAAATACATTCAAATTCTGTAATTTATAAACTTCACACATATAAATCACTCTTATATACATATGCATCCATCCATAACGAATTTAACACATCGATAACGAAATTAACACATCGATACATATGCATCCATATCGAATTCTCATAAGTACGAATACACATTGATCTCAATAACACGTTTATGTCGGAAGATTTCGAACCCAAAATATAGTCATCTAATTAGTTCAACGATTACAAAGGTATGACGACATCTATACAACGTACGCGCGATATAGAGATCAATCGCAAAGAAGACTAGATATACGGTCCGCCTCCGCTTTAGCTTCCGCCTCCGCTTGCGATCTTTCGCTCGCCGTCCACTTCTTCATCTCTCTGTAGACCAAGATAAAAGCATTAGACTGGCAAAGGAAATCACAAGTTCTTATTAGGAGCAATTCGTAACGAATCGAATACATACCGTCGATCATTTCTTCCTCGATGTTGTGATCTTTTGTTTCTTCTTCGGCGGGAACGGAAGAGCACCTTCTAACGAGTTGAATGGTCTCTTGTCAGTCTGCTCTAGCAGACATTGTCGCAACTCATTGTTAGATGGTGGGGAGTCCCAGTGGAAGACGGATCCTTTAGTTACTACATTCTTATAGATGATTGTGCAGAGCTTGCGCTGGATGCGGCCAAAGTTTTGTCTGAATTCAGCATCAGACCATTCGACGATGCTGCGAGACCATTTGTCAGACATGTATTGTAGACTATGTTGGTCCTTCACGATCTCCGTCATGTGTTGGATGAGGTACCATGCCTCCATATGGCCGCCTGGCGCCTGCTTGGGGCAGGGAAACTCTGTTCTGTGTCTGAACACATATTTGCCTTGAATTTGTTTCTTCCTGTCGCAGAATCCTTCTCCCCTGATGTAGCCGTCCATAGCATCATTGAGAACAGACTTGATGAGGGAGTAGTTCTTCTCCTTCATCGTACTCCCGGAGTCGAGATATACTGCGTGCGCGTCTCTCGGGCAGAGCATGATGAGGGTGCCGTATTTGATTCTGCGCAAAACAGGAGAGTCCATTTATATAATCCTCAAAAATTGTATATGCGCAAACTTATGTAAAGATGGGAAATATAAATTACTCGGAAAAGTAAGACACGAGGGTGATCCTCTTGTTCATATGGTTAGTGGGCAACACTTGTTCGAGGTACTTTATCGCTTTTGCCTTACCCCTGGGGTTGTTCAAGTACATGTCGTGCATGTAGTAGGGGTCTGCTAGCCCGATGTTTTTGACATTCTCTACGGATAGCTGATGCGCCAAACTGAGCGTAAACAGACGGACGATTGACGAGTGGAGTGATTTCATGTGGAACATCCGAAAAATGTCGTCAAATCTCACGATGATCTTGTTTGCGTTGCCTTCAGTGACAAATCCCGCCGTAGATGGCACCTTTGCGACCAAAACCGGCAGCGTTGGATTTTTCTCTTTCAGAAGCATCTCCTCCATATATAGAATACCGTCATGGATGCTACGCATATCACCTGACAGCAAGGAGACCAACCTCGGCGGAAGCATCGGTTTGCCCAACTCATGGATCTGATGCCAGTCGGTTATGGGTATCCTGTCCAATACACGTCCTGTCTGCGGCTTGGACTTGGTCCCCTCCGCCGGTTGGCTCATCGATGCAACGGCAGAATTCTTCTTAGTTCTTTTCCGTACCGTCTTCTTAGGCTGATTCTGATGAAATACATCCGCTACCGCCTCTTTGAGGGCATCCTGGCTGATGACTTCTTGCTCGGGGACTGCCGGTTCTTGAGAAGAGAAAAGACGCTTTGTGCATCGATATTTATCCGCTTCCTCCGCTGGCAAGAGAAGTTGATCAAGATCATCCAGGCCGGGCGCCCCCTCGTAAGGATCGTCGACGAGGTAGTCATTGGGGTTCTCATCTTCAGCATCGTCGCCGTCGTGTTGCACGGACTTTGCAGGTGAGAAATCCTTGTGTTGGCTCGGGTGCCCCGACCCCTGGACCGGTGTTGGAGTGTTGACAGGAGTACTTTCCAAACGAATGAATGATTTCGGCCAGGTGAATGGCCAAACCAAGCATTGCTCCAGGTTCAACTCGCTGTCGGCTGCGGGTGGTTGGTTCGGAGGATCGAGAGCACCGCAACCCGGGAGCACCCGACTTAATGTCACTCTGAACACGTCCTCGGGCATACGAACGCCGTGGGATACGCGGTTGAGAGGTGTTATGGTTTTTCCTTTGGCGACGTCCTTTAACTCGCCGTTCACACGAAGGAGCAATGTGCATCCCGTCTCGTCGGCCTGCGAAACGTCGCGCGATCGTTGTTAGAGACTGATGCCGTCACGAATCAAGTCATAATATATAATTAAGCAGTGGACGTTGAATTACCGTGAGGGCATTGAGCTCGGACAAGGGGGATGGACCGCTAAGTGTCGGCGGCAGCGTTGAAGAGATGTGGCGGGGCGGCGACGGATCTTTGCGACCTTCCGGCTGAGGGTTGGGGGCCGGCTCGTTCCGCGGCGGCACGACGGGGGCCACGTTCTGCGGCGCCACGACGGGGGCCACGTTCTGCGGCGCTGGCTGCACCATTTGGGCTATGTTTATCTCCGGGAGCGGCCCTTGTCCTCCACCTAGCATCCACGGCGCTAAGGACTGAGCGACGGACGCACAGATGGTAGGGAGGAGCTCATTGAGCCTCTCGTTCACAAGCTCGTCGACCGTCTTCTCCGGGCCCTTGTTCCGCTCCTTACGCTTCTCCTTGGTGTCCGGGTAGTAGTGCGCATGCCGATGACCCTTTCCGAGGCCATGCACATGGCCACGATGCGGCTTCTTGTCAAGGGGCACTCCCTTCATCGCGTTAAGCGCCCTAATGAAAGGGGTGTCATACGGGTCCTTGTTCGTCGTCGCCGAGGACCCCCCGTCAGATTGAGATAGGCTTTCTTTTTCTTCTTCCTCGAGATATTTATTCTCGAGCAGCTTGACCTTCTCGTTCAACACAAGATCGCCGGGCTTTTTGGGATCTTCCCTATAATGGGCCCTGACAAAATTTATCACCTGTGGGTCGGTGATCTTGTCAAACGGGTTCGGCCCTTCTCTCTTCGCATCCTCCTTGGCCCAGACTTTCTGCTTCCCAAGGTAACCCCGGCTTCCGAGATTGTGAGGGCCAATGTTCTTTTTTCGCTGTTCTTTCCCCCATTTACTCAGCGCCACCCTTTCCGGTTTGAGTTCGTCGATCTTGAATAGGGCCAAGTCTTCCTCGAAAATGGAGGGCTACATCTTATGGATCTCATCGAAATCCTTACCCTTCGCAATCATCTCCCGCAAACTGGATCTCCAAGTCATAAACGCCTTGGCGAACTTTCCCAGTGCTAACGAGTTGACCAGATTCTTCTTCAGGTCCTGGTTGTCGTAAGAATCCGGGAATTTGTACCTTGTGTGCAGCTTCTCAATCAGCAGGGCGGCCATAGCCTTGTTTTCTTTATCTCTGAGGTGCTCCATATTAACGTTGCCGAAGTCTCGAGCTATGCAGCCTATCTAGTTTCCATAGCCCTTGGCGTAACTCTCCGGCTCGAGGGGAGCACCGCTCTTGGGGTCCACTTCCGTGAACTCTTCCCGGATGGTGGCGAGCATGTTGTGCCGCCTATCTTTGCGCTTAGCCGACGCCTCGCTACCGGAGGCGGTATCCCAGGTGCCACTACCGGTTTGATCACCTTCTGCGCCTGATGTATCGTTGCGTGGCTCTAGCTCCTGGCGAACGGTTTCGTCCATCTCGTCGTCTGCATCGTCGCCCTGCATCTCTAGATCCGGGTGCGGATCTACGGGTCCTCCTCCGGCGCTTAGCATAGAAAGCCACGCATCGTCGTCCCCGTGTCCGAGACCAGAACCACCCGCCTCGTCGTTGTGAGCCATATCTAATGAAGGAGAGAAAACCCGAAATAAGTTCCACAAATCCTACAATTTAGACGATGTATACCCCATATGAGTCCAAATTTCTCGGACACTCTAAGTTGTGATATTTTTTAGCAAAGATCATGCCAAAATTCACGGAAAATTTCGGCATGACCTTTGCTAAAAATATCACAAATGGAGTACCCAAATTTGCCGGAACGGAAATTAATCAACATTCCGGCAAATAGGGACTCACGTGGGGTACCTGCACATAAAATCCCACCCCTCATATAATCGATCCCACCCCTCATATTATCATCGTCATCCACACGAAGGTGGGCACATATCCACACGACCAAACACCATCACCACCATCCATATCACCACGCCATATCCATCATCCACCAAGAACTTAAAGACTCAAATTCATGGCAACTCCAACACCAAGAAACAGAACAGAGCAGCCACAAAAAAATTTCAGCAAAAAACACTGCTCTCGGTTGATAGAGTGCTTGATGCCCACACACAGAATAGCCAAGTAATACCACCCAAGCCAAAAACTGAGATTGCAAATCAAATACAAGTGTAGTAGCTATTCATCTTGGCAGTTCAAAAAAAAATTGGTACGCACCTTCTATCGAACACGTTAAGGGCGTGGCGGTGCAGCGAGTAGCAGCGGGGCAGAGGGAGCAGCGCCGCCGCAGGAAGCAGGGCGGGAGCGCTGCGGAGTCTCCCGGGAGGTGGCGGTGGCAGGTGGTGCCGGCGGTGGTCGTGGGCGCGCAGTGGCCGATGGTGGCCGTGGGCGCGCGCACGGTTGCAGAGAGGGGAGGGCAGGTGGTGGGCCGCGAGGAAGAGGAGAGGAGAGTAGAGGGGAGGAAGGTGCGGCGAGGGGAGGTGGACGACGGCGCGGGGAAGTGGACGGCAGCGGCGTGAGGCGTATCGGACGGCGGCGGCGCGCGGTGATCACAGACAGCAGAGGGAGGAGGTCGACGGGGGCGCGGACGCGAAAAAACGGCTAAGTCCTTTCTCTGTGCGTGTGCTCTGTAGAAGTGAGGAGGTGGGGCCCAGGCGTAAGTGAGAGGGGAAACCATACCGCTGGCGAACAAAGGTTGGTTCGCCAGCGCTATGCCCATACCACTGGCGAACATAGTGGCTGGTTCGCCAGCGCTACCCTACCGCTGGCGAACAAAGCTTTGTTCGCCAGCGCTACCTTTTTTTCATTGAATTTATTTACTGTATTATTTTTTATTAGTTTTTCTTTGAGAAACATTACTGTTTTTTCTTTATTTCTTTGAATTTATTTATTTTTGTTTATTATTGTTATATTTTGTTTTCCATTATTTCCTTCATGTTTCTCTTGTGTTCTTTTTGTTTTTTGTTGTTAAATTTTGTTTTCCTTTATGTTTTCTAATATTTCCTTCATGTTTTCTCTTGTTTTATTTTTGTTTTCTATGGTTAGGAGATATGTTTTCCAATATTTTCTTCATGTTTTCTATTGTTTTCCTTCATGTTTTATTTTGTTTTCCAATATTTTCTTTCTTGTTTTCTCTTTTCATTATTTTGGTTTTAGTTGTTTTCCATTATTTTCCTTCATGTTTTCTATTTGTTTCCTTTATGTTTTCTCTTGTTCTCTTTATATTTTCTATTGTTTTTTCTTTATGTGTTCTATTGTTTTCCGTTGTTTCCTTCATGTTTAATTTCTATTTGTTTATAATAAGTCCACACAATTGAAATACAGAACAAGGTACATTAAATTTATAATAAGTGCACATCGATATCAGACCCCATGTATATACATAGTTTCGTCGCATACAATTGGCAGACAAATGCATACATAGTTTCTCAGTGTTTGATCTTTTTGCCTTTTTTGGTCGCAGTTGCATAATTTAACCCCACATTATGACTTCTTCTTCTGAATGGAAGACCATGCCTAGGTAGCGTAGTTCTGCTTCTTCTTGTTGTGTATGTTGCATGACTATCATCATCATCTTCTTGATCATCGTCAATATTTGGGTCGCCGAACGTGTCGAACTCGTCCTCATCAACGACTCCATCCATTCCGATGATATTTCTTTTCCCTCTCCTCACGACAACACGGCTAGGCCTTGTGGGGTCTGTTATGAAGAAGCATTGGGACACATGCTTAGCCAATACCCATGGCTCATTTTGCGCTATGACATTCGCGCTTGATGAGGTTCCGGCTTCGGGAATAACCATGGTTGTAAAGTATTGGTCTTCTTTTCTGACGGTCGACATCCTAGCCCATCTGACGCGGAACATAGGCACCTTCTCTCCAGAGTAGTTAATCTCCCATATCTCCTCGATCCTTCCGTAGTATCTTAACTTTTTGTCACCCGTGTAGGATTCCATCGTTACCCCTGAGTTTTGATAATCGGAAGTTTTGTCTTTCTCCTCTGTGTAGAAGGTGAACCCGTTGATATCATATGCTTGAAACGTCGCTAGGTTGGGAGCTGGGCCATGTGCCAAGGCGTACAATAGTTTATTTTTCGCACAATCCCTTGGCGTGGATTAGCGACGATCACATCTTTAAACCAACGCAAGAAAGTGGAGTTATGCTCTCTGATTATTTCTCCTTCGGTCCTTCGCTTGCCTTGTTCACTGTACTTTTTCATAATCGAGCTCTTGTGTTTCCACCCAAGTATCGACCATGTCAATGTGTTGGAGAGCTACTAAGTTTGCCCTGTTAAAGTCGGTGCGTCGACAAGCCCGATCCACATGCACTTCTCTACGTCCATTTGTGACCTACTCCATCGAGCTTGCCAATGTGCTTGTTCTGGGCAGACCAACTGGGTCCTCCACGTCCATATGATTCGTGCAGAAAGAGATGCACTCTTCGGTGAGAAAGCCCTGAACGATGCTTCCGTCCGGACGAGCTCTGTTGCGAACATATCCTTTGATGACCCCATTCATCCTTTCAAACGGCATCATGTTGTGCAGGAACAACGGCCCGAGATGGATGATACCGTCCACGATATGGACCAACAGATGAACACATATGTCAAAGAATGATGGTGGAAATTACATCTCAAGCTCGCATAGTATCACGACAATCTCTTCCTGCAGCCTTGAGATCTGCTTCCCCGTGATCGACTTTCGAGATATAACGTCGAAGAAGTTACAGAGGCCAAACAGGGTTTCCCGGACGTGTTTGTCCATTATTCCGCGGATCGCAACCGGAAGTATCTGCATCATCATCACGTAACAGTCGTGAGACTTCATCCCGCTAAACTTTTGTTTCTGCGCGTCGAGGAATCTGCTTATTAGCCCTGAGTAACCGCTAGGGACTTTGACTCCGAGAAGGCACATCATCAATTTTGTGATCTCGTCCGGACTAAGAGTGAAGCAGGAGGGGGCAGTAATAGTCATTCCTCTTAACCCTTTTGGCCTTGCGACCCTCCGTCTCCTCATCACACGATTGATCGCCGTCGTCATCATCCGGGCGTCCCCCCTGAAGATCTACCCTAATACCAAAATATTTCAGGTCGTTTCTTGCTTTCACCCCGTCTTTGGTCCTCTCCGGCATGTTGAGCAGCGTGCCAAACAAACTTTCAAACACATTCTTCGTGATATGCATCAGATCAAGGCAGTGAGGCGTATCGAGAATGGGCCAGTTGAAAGCTCATGATCCCTATAATGATTTTGGTGATGATGATAACACGGATATATCCTATCTAACAATGTTGTTTAGACTGTGCAGCTATTATCTCAGGTGATCATCTCTATATACACATCAAAAGATCAAAGAGAAGCTCTCGATTGTGGAATTACAGCCACCGGATTTTTCAGTTTAAAGGGCGGAAATTCCGGTCCTTAAGGGGCGGATTATCCGGCCCTCTCACCGGAAATTTCCGGCCTCCTATCTGGCTTCCACGAAAACGACTAAGTGTTGGTCTGCCCGCGCACAGAAGCCAGGGCGGAAATTTGCCCCGGAAATTTCCGGGCCAAAAATCCGGCCTTCAAGGACTTAGCAGAAATTGGACTACTTCATGTTGCCCGCGCACAGAGATGGGGGCGGAGATTCAGTCCGGAAATTTCTGGGCCCGGACATTTCAATTATCCGCCCCCAGGATATTTCAATATTCCGGGCATCGAGGTCCTTAGCCATTTTTCCATCATAAGTTGATGCCCGCGCACAGAAGGTGGGGCGGAAATTTGCCCCGGAAATTTCCGGAGCAAATCTCCGGCCCTTGGTCCTTAGCAGTTTGTCATCAACATGTTGATGCCTGCGCACAGAGATGGGGGCGGAGTATTGGGGCGGAAATTTCCGCCCCCGGATATTTCAATTATCCGCCCCCCGGAGTTTTCAAATATCCGGCCAACTCACACCGGAATATTCCGGCCTTTACCCCGGAAATTTCCGGTCCCGCGGGACTGGAACGGTCAGAATTTGGAGGAGCCTATAAATAGCTGTCTTCTTCCTCTAGATAGGCAGCTCGTCCATTCCTCTCTCTCCTCCATTGTTGTAGAGCTCAAAACGCCCCGATCTCTCTCCTCCTCCAACCAAACTCGATGCCCTTCAAGGATCTCATGGAGGAGGACTAGATCTACCTTTCCACCAAGCCAAAACGTGTGTACCCACACCACAACTCTTGGGATCTTGTAATCTCTTGGTTGCTTTGACATCCAAGGGAAACCCTAGTGCTTGTAGCTTCCACCTTGTAGCAAGAAGCTTCGATTGTTGAGAGCCTCCATCTCACTTGTGGAGTAGCCTCAACCCCCTTGTAAAGGTTTGGTCAACGCCTTCAAGTCGACCTCATAGTGGAAACGAGCATCTCTCTCACCGGAGAAGCTCAAGGAGAACAAGGTGTGCACATCCGTGCTATTGAGGAGCGCCTAGGTGGCTCCCCACCTCTCCAACGTAGACGTACTTCTTTTAAGAAGGAACTACGGGAAACATATCCTTGTCTCCGTGTTTTCACTTGTTGTTATCTTGTACCGTTCCTTTATTTCCGCTGCTACTTGCTTCATCACCCAGGTTACTCACTTAGTTGCACATCTAGGTAATCAAGTATTTACTTTCTTAAAAGCCCCCACTAAAAGTTGAAAAGAAGTAAAATTTGTAGGTCACCTATTCACCCCCCCCTCTAGTTGACCATATTGCACTTTCAATTGGTATCATAGCCTCGGCTCTTTTATCGGGCTTAACCGCCTAAGAGTAATCATGGTCAACGGGGATGATCCCGAATCTTCTAAGGAGGAGCTCTCCAAAATGGCCGACACTATAGCCAACCTTGAGACAACGGTTTGTACCATTCAAACCCAATTGTCCAAGGTTAGCTCTAGTGTGGGCTCGGAGGTTTCCTCCATCAAGAAGATGTTGGAGAACATGATGGGTAGAACCAAGGAGCCGTCTCACTCTCCCCATGTCACCGATGAGGATAGTTCGGATGAGGAAACAAATCCGGATATTTCCGAAATCGAAGAAAACATTGCCAAAGCTAAGGCTAAAGCCGCACAAAAGGCTAAAGCCAAAGCTAAGGAGAGTGACGGTGGTCCAAGTCTCAAACGGCTAATGGTTCGGGGTCCAATTCAAAAGTTCCACCACCACAAAACTATGATTCTATCCACCCAATCGTTTCCATGCCACACATCCTTAATGTTGGAGTTCCACCCATCCTTAACACTAACGAATTTCCTCTTGGAAGTTTGAAATGGAATCTCACATTTCAGGATCGTGTACGGCATTGTGGAGAAGCGTGATCCATGGATTTCATCCTCATGATACAAGCAACTTGACTCCAAGGGAGGATGTTGAATCTCAACTCAACAAAACTGCTCTTGTTATTATCCAGAAGGCTCTCCCAAGGGAGCATCTCACTCACATTCGCGGTTGCAAGACCGCCAAGGAAGCTTGGGACAAACTTGATACCTTGTTTCAAGGAAACGCTAGTATTCAGTCCTCCAAGTATGATGTGGCCATTGACAACTCCGAGAACTTCGTTATGCAAGAGGATGAGACTCCTGAAGAGCTCTATAGACGAGTTGTCACTCTCGCCAATCAACTGAGAGACTTTGGCAAGGAAGAGATCACGGATGAATGGATAAAGAGGAAGTTTGTCAAGGCTATCACACCCTTCGAGAAGAATCTCGCCACTAGCATCCGGACAAGAGCGGACTACAATACTCTCAACTCCATTGGTGTTCTTAGTGAGTTCATCGCAATCTCTCTCTCACACAAGAGTACGGATGATGCTCTAGCTCGCTCTAGAGGGATAGGAAAGTCTCCCAACCTTGCATTGAAGTCAAAGGCAATGGCTCGAGTTGATGAAAGTGAAGAAGATGATGATGATGAGGAAGACTGTGAAGATACTTACACAGGAGCTCACAAGTGCATTGCCCTTGCTATGCATGGATATTGGAAGAGATGGGAAGCTCACAAGACCGGATCTCCAAGGCCTCCATGAAACAAGAACTACAAAAGAAGGGGGAGCGACCAAGGACATGCATAATTGTGGCGCTAACCACTTCGTGAAGGAGTGCCCCTTTGAGCCAAGAGAAGAAAACGAAGGCAAGCTCATTCGCAAGAACAAGACCAAGCCTCCTCAAAACAAGAACTTTGCAAGGAAGGTGCCAAGAGCTCTCTACGTTCAAGAAGGGGCGGTTCTTGAGACTTACATCTCCGGAGATGAAGGAGAAGATGAGGTAGTTGGAGTTGCTCACATCGCCAAGGCCACCGCATCATCACCTTCGATCTCTCTATTCGAATCCCCCAATGAGAATGTGGCTACCCGACCTACGTGTCTTATGGAAAAAGCCACTTCGGTATGCTCTCCCAACTCCAAGACCATTGTCACTAACCCTCCTTCGTTATTGGATTGTGTTGAAAATGCTTGTGAGGAGGATAGTGAGTCTAATGAGTTAAGCATATGGCTATCTAGCCTTAAGGGTGACTAAGGAAAAGGTGAACCCTTTTGAGGCAACTTGATGAGGCTAACTCTCTAGTTGATGAAAAGGAGGAGATCATCATGACCTTAGAAAGCCATGGAGGTCACACTTGCAATGAGCAAGAGCTTGAAAAAGCTCTTGATAATGAGCGTTCCATTTGTGCCTCACTTGAGGAGAAATTGTCTTGTCTTGAAGAAAACTTTTCCATAAGTGTCTCTAAGCTTCGGAAGGAAAATGCTCAATCTCTTGCCTTAATTAAAACTCTTGAGCATGAAGAATTGAAGCTAGGAATTGCTCACGAGGAACTTGGTACTCGTTATGAAAAACTTGAAAAGGAGTTCATGTCTCTTAAGGAAATTCATGACAAGTTAACCAAATCTCGTGACAATCTTCTAGCTCAACAATCAAACAAGCAAGTTGTATCCACTTCACTTTCTAGCTTGAATGTCTTGTCTAGCAATGCTTGTAGTACAACTAATCTTGTAGGAAATGAGAAGAGTTCCCATGAGATTGATTCTCAACGTGCCAACAATGGAAAGGAGGGACTTGGCTACATAGCCAAGTCAAAGAAGAAGTACAAGAAGAAGAACAAGAAGAGAGTCACCTCCTCCTCACAAGAAGTAAAGATTTGTGAAAGAGGGAGAGGTGA
Source organism: Alopecurus myosuroides (assembly GCA_028641055.1). Lineage (NCBI taxonomy): Eukaryota > Viridiplantae > Streptophyta > Magnoliopsida > Poales > Poaceae > Alopecurus > Alopecurus myosuroides. Next base: position 760,829,106 of record CM054057.1, read on the forward strand.
CCAAAGGGAAGGAGACCAACACCATTGTGGGTGGTGAGACCTCTAGGGGGAGCACCACTCACAATAACTTTGCCGGGAAATATAATCCATCTTATGTTCTTATGAAGTCTAGAGATGGTCATGTATATGCTAAATATGTTGGTACTTCTTATGGTGACGATCATCATTGGAGTATTTGGGTTCCTAAGACCCTTGTCGCTAACATGAGAGGACCCATTCAAAGATGGGTCCCTAAATCAAGCAACTAATCTATTGTAGGGAAGTGCTTCCGGTTCGAGCAAATGGACGATGGATAGTGGTGCATCCCAACATATGACCGGAAGCAATGACGCAATGAGTGATATTCATCCTCCATTACCTCATCTCAATTGCGTTACTATTGGTGACAACTCCGAACTAAAGGTATTGGGACGAGGCAAGGTAGCAATCTCAAATGACTTGTCAATTGAGAATGTTCTTCTTGTTGAGTCCCTTGGCTACAATCTCATCTCGGTTCTTCAACTTGCTAAAAGTGGTTTTACCTCTTTATTTAATAAGGAGAATGTGATTGTCACTTGGGAAACGACTCTTAAAGTAGCCTTTGTTGGGCATGTCGAGAACGGCATGTATGTAGTGGACTTCTCCAAAGGAGACACGTGTGCCGCGACATGCCTAATGGCTAAAGTTGATGTGGGTTGGCTATGGCATCGCCGGTTAGCCCACACCAATATGAGGACGTTGCATGACCTTCAAAGTGGCAATCACGTTCTAGGACTAACAAATGCTAAGTTTGCCAAAGATCGTGTGTGTAGCTCTTGCGTTCTAGGAAAGCAACATGGAGAAGCACATCCCACCAAGACGAACATCACTGCATCAAGAATCCTCGAGCTCATTCACTTGGACCTCTTTGGTCCTCTATCATATGATAGTCTTGGAGGCAAGAAGTATTGTTTGGTGATTGTGGATGATTACTCACGATATTGTTGGGTGTACTTCTTCAAGAGAAAGAGTGAGACTCAAAAGCGGGTCATCGAGTTCATCACTTTGGTGGAAAGACAACATAATACAAGCATCATGGCTATCCGAAGTGATAATGGCTCCGAGTTCAAGAACTACACCGTTGAGGGATTTCTTAGTGAGGAAGGCATTGCTCATCAATATTCCACTCCCTACACTCCTCAACAAAATAGTGTGGCGGAGAGAAAGAATCGGACTCTTATGGATGCGGCTCGTACCATGATTGCGGAGTTCTCTTCTCCTTATAACTTTTGGGCCGAGGCCGTCTCCACCGCTTGTCATGCTAGCAACCGATTATATCCCCGCAAGATTTTGAACAAGACCCCCTATGAGATTCTCACGGGCAAGAAGCCGGACGTTTCATACTTCAAGGTCTTTGGATGCAAATGCTTCATTCGCAAAAGAGGGAAACGCTTGTCAAAGTTCGAGACTAAATCCTATGAGGGTATCTTTGTTGGTTATGCCACGAACTCACACGCCTATAGAGTCTACAACAAATCCACCGGACAAGTTGAAGAAGCTATAGACGTGGTGTTCGATGAGGATAATGGGTCCCAAGGGGGCCGTATAGATCATGGTTTTGTAGGAGATGCAATTCCTCCCATCGTCATAAGAAGAATGGGGATTGGTGAAATAATCCCCATTGAGGGACACCGGATGACGGATGGAGAAGGACTATGCTCTACTCAAGTGGAGCCATTGACTACATCCATTGATAACCTGCTACCCAACAAGATGCACCAAGCCCTCATGCCTCACCACAAGGCCAAGCAAACAATCAAGGCCAAGCTCATGATGAAGGCCAAGCTCATAATGAAGAACAAGATACACATGGTGATGATGCAATTCATCACATAAGGGATCCACCTCCCATCAATGATCAAGACCAAGGTGGACATGTCTCCGATGATGAAGGTGATGATCAAGTCCTATCCAAGGAAACTTTGGAGGAGATGCTAGCTCGTAGAGCAAAGAGAAGGCTAGATAATCTTGCTCGTGCCGGTCACACGGAGGACATGATTCTTGGACAAGTTCGTGGAAGGGTCGTCACAAGAAGGCAACTAGCGGACTTTAGCAAAGCTCATGCATTCGTCTCTCACATTGAGCCAAAGAAGGTCTATGAAGCTCTTGAAGATCAAGATTGGCTTGAAGCTATGCACGATGAACTCAACAATTTCGAGCGCAACAAAGTGTGGAAATTGGTTCCAAGGCCCAAAGATTGCAAGAACGTCATCGGCACTAAGTGGATCTTCAAGAACAAACACAAGGACGGCATCGTCATCCGCAACAAGGCTAGATTGGTTGCTCAAGGCTTCTCTCAAGTCGAAGGTGTCGATTTCGGTGAAACATTCGCTCCCGTTGCTCGTATTGAATCTATTCGTATCTTACTTGCATATGCCTCTCATCATAACTTCAAATTGCAACAAATGGATGTTAAAAGTGCTTTTTTGAATGGTCCCATCCATGAGTGGTTTATGTCAAGCAACCTCCGGGTTTCGAAGATCCCAACCACCCCGATCATGTCTACAAACTCGATAAGGCACTATATGGGCTTAAACAAGCTCCACGTGCGTGGTACGAGCACCTTAAAGAGTTTTTGGTAGATCGTGGGTTCAATGTTGGTTTAATCGATCCCACCCTTTTCACCAAAAAGGTCGGAGGCGACTTGTTCATATGCCAACTCTATGTGGATGATATCATTTTTGGTTCCACTAACGTTGCATTCAATGATGAGTTTTGCAAGCTTATGACGGACAAGTTCGAGATGTCTATGATGGGAGAATTGGAGTATTTTCTTGGCTTTGAGATCAAGCAACATCCCGAAGGCACATTTATTAAGCAAGCCAAGTATACTCAAGATATGCTCAAGAGATTCAATATGCATGATGCTAAACCTATGAAGACCCCCTGTCCACGACTATTGATTTGAAACCCGATCCGAATGGTAAAGAGGTAGATCAAAAGGTATACCGCTCCATGATTGGCTCTTTGCTTTACCTTTGTGCATCTAGACCCGATATTATGTATAGCGTTGGTAAATGTGCAAGGTTTCAAGCCTCCCCAAGACAAAGTCACCTTGAAGCGGTTAAGCGTATCTTTCGATATTTAGTTCATACCCCAAACTTTGGTCTTTGGTATCCCAAGGGTTCAAGCTTTCAGCTCATTGGGTATTCGGATGCGGACTATGCGGGAGAGAAGACGGATAGGAAATCTACATCCGGAAGTTGTCAATTTCTTGGCCGCTCATTGGTATGTTGGTCGTCCAAGAAGCAAAACTGCATTGCTCTCTCCACCACTGAGGCCGAATACATCTCCGCGGCGAGTTGTTGTGCTCAATTACTTTGGATGCGGCAAACATTGAGAGATTATGGCATCATCTTCGACAACGTTCCTCTCTTGTGCGACAATGAGAGTGCCATCAAGATCGCCTACAATCCCGTTCTTCACTCCAAGACGAAGCATATTGAGATACGGCATCACTTCATTCGGGATCATGTTGACACTACTAGGGAAAAGCTTACCCGTGACGCACCATTTTTATTATCCGTGACGCACCAGGGCTCGTCACGGCTATCACGCCGCGCCTATGGGTTTAGCCGTGACGCACCTAGCAGGTGCGCCGCGCCTATTTATACCCGTGACGCACGGGCACGGTGCGCCGCGGCTATTGCGTGGCGCGTCACGCCTAACTCCGAAGGTGCGCCACGGCTAGTAATTTAGGTGCGTCACGGCTATTCTATGCTGTATTTTTAAAAAAGGCAGTACCGTATTTACAGGTATATACAGCTCAAATACAGAAGAATGTCAGTACACAAAATACAGAAGAATATCAATAGCTCAAACACAGGTATGCAATTGATAGAATAAATTTTCATAGCAGAAATATTACATAGTCTAGAAAACAAACATATATACTACTAATAAATCCAGGAGTTAGTCTCGAAAACAACCATATTACATATTTTCGATCATCACCACATAATCTATCTAGCGGGCGCGGATGTAGTCGATCACCATCATCATGTCCAAGTTGGCGATGTCACTATCCCTCATGGTGATCAGAATAGCTCGGCCAACCTCCATACCACCTCTTGCGGAATGGAACTGCCTCCATGCTTGAGAGTTGAGGATGACCCGACCATCAGCGTTATCCCTGGATCGGAACTACGGTGACAGATCCTGATTCTCCACGGCGTACTCCAATGGTACCCATATGCTCCATGCCAGCACTGTCCGCTACCGCCAAAGGTATTTTCTACAACACACAATTCCAAGAAAGAATAAAAGCACAATGTCAAATACCGGATAAGAAAGTGTTAAGAACATAAGCAACTATACGAATAAGAAAGTGTTAAGAAACATACCATGACATGTCCATTGGAGATGTTAGTGTTGGTGATGCGATGCACGAAAGGGGACCCGATGTAGCTATCTATCTGGGCAAGTTTCTGAAGGACACGGTCCTTCTCAAACTCGCTAAGATTCGCTCTTTGAGCAACCACCACATGTTTCCATGGGTCCTCCTCGTCCATATCATCCTCAGTGTCCATATCCTCGGTGTTCTCAGTTTCCTCCTCACTCCCGCCATCCTCGCTCGCAATCCCGCCCATATACACAATTTTGATGCGAGGTTGCGGTCTTTCCATAGAGAAGTGAATGTAATCACCTCCGCTTAAATTGTACGTGGCGATGAGAACCTGCAATGCTTGTCCGCAGAAGTAGGTCTTCGTTCTTTCTTTTTTCACTCGAAGAATGTAGGTGGTCCCGTGAACATTGAAATCCACGAAACTGCCAACTAACTCGTTGAATTCTTCGCGAATATTGCATGGTAGAATCTAAAAAAGAAATATAAAGAATATTTTGTTAATAAACACAAGTCTCAAGCTAGATAGTAAAACGAAAGAACAAGTTAACATAAAAAGAATTGTTAATTACCAACGAATCAACGTCACCGTCGTGGAGTTGAAGCATAAAAGAAGCCCCAGTGAATCGTCCTTCGGCACATCGAGACCGACATACTTCGCAAGCCATGTTCTATTTAATTAAGAAAGTACACATAGAGGTTAGAGGAGCATAGCTATCACAAAACAAGGATTCCTTTTAATTAAGAAAAGGAAACTAGGATTATCATTGTGTTGTAACAGAGAGCATGATTCCTTATTCTATCTCCTACCCATAGATTTTTTTTCTTCTCAAAGCAGCCCCACAGAATTAGATTGTGAAGATAACAGTGTGTCATTAGTAGTGCTCTGTCAAACTTAACAATAATGTAAGTAGTGCATAATCTCAGAAGCAGCAAGCATACAACCATGAACTTCATGGAGCAGAGCACCTAAACAACACCTTCCATTAATAATACTAACTTAAATAATATGCAGAGAAGAAAAATTGGGGTTCAGTCCCAGTAAATCAAGGAGAATCATCAATATGTAAGACTTTTATTTGGGTACCAAGGTTGGTCCTGCTGTCTTGGCTTGCTGAAAAGTTACTGAATTTTTGCTAAGTGTTAAGAAAACAGAGAGGTTAGCTGAATGTTGGGTTTGTTTTCAGGCCTTTAAAATTCTCTAAATTTTATTTTCCAAGCATGGTTTTGTTAAGCAACTTTAGTACTTTTCAAAACAGTAAGAGAATTTAAAAATGAACTTCAACTCCTTGGTGAAAATATCCAAGATCAAACCTGGTCAGTAATGTAAAAACTAAAAACAGAGTATATCAAATTAGACCAACTTGAAAAATAAGGCCTACACCTAATCGTGCATGTATGGACGAGGTGCCTTAATGTAGTTGATGAACCAACTACAAGAGATGTTTTTATAAAATTCCATCTGCGACAGTTATTTCGAGACGGAGGGAGTACATGCAGAACACCATATCTATTAATTGGTCCGTCGATATGCCGCTGGCTTGATGAGCCACCGGATTTTCCACTGCCCTGCCTAGTTAAAAGATGTACTGTAATTGTGTATTGGTGTTTCACTGAATAAAGAGGCTTCGGTTATGGTAAACACAAGAGGGAGCTGTCATTTGCAGTTGAACTATTGATGGTACAAAGTGACAAATTACTAAGTTGTGATTCTGAAGCACAAGTTCAGCTTGTGAGAGAGAGCAATTTATTAACCTGTGCTAGCTGCAAACCAACTTGACACTGATGCAGCAGCCTAAGCAATTTAATTCAGACCGGTGATACCACATCTACGTGTTCTGTTGAATGAAATTTGACAGCAGAATTCAGTCAACAATCTAAGTGGCGTATAACTTGGGAAGATTAAAAGATTGAACCCAAGCATCACAGAATAGGAGATTGAGACAATGAGACACATCTCTTGAAGATCAAGACCAGATAGGATAGCAGACAACACCAATCAAGTATCCATCAACACCACATCGATCCATTCATCCATATGCAACAGGTTACACAAGCCATCGACCAGAACCAACCAAACCCTAACAGCCTAAGCATCCGACAACCAGCTGCGAACACCCGATGGGATCTGGTGCTCAGCCTCCGAAGCCGTAGAGGGTGCGGCCCTGGCGCTTGAGCGCGTAGACGACGTCCATGGCGGTGACGGTCTTGCGGCGGGCGTGCTCGGTGTAGGTGACGGCGTCGCGGATGACCTACCCTATGCGCCTAGCTAGGTTGGAGGTGGCCGGAGCAGAGAGTGCCGCCGGCGGCGATGGCACGCGCGCGAGGGAGAAGAGGGGGCTTACCCTTCAAGGCAGACGGCCGGTGTCGATGCAGAAGGGCGGCGCTCCTCGTCCTCCTCCCCCGCGGCTCCTCCTAGTCGATGCAGAAGGGCGGCGGCGCGTCGATGCAGAAGGGCGGCGTGCGATGCGTAGTGTTGGTGTGTGTGTGGTGTGGAGAGATCGAAGGAAGGAGGGGAACGGCTGTAGGCATGTACTCTCCGTAGCCGTGGCGCACCAGCCTAAGGTGCGTCACGTCTATCTAATCCGTGGCGCAACGATGAAACGTGCGCCGCGCTTTATACCACATAGCCGTGACGCACCACAGTTCAGTGCGTCGCGGGTATGCCTCGGAGGCTCGCCACCCCGGCCCCACACATACGCGCGACGTGGCTCTCATTTGGTGCGCCGCGGCTATGCCTTTAGGCGCGACGCGCAGAGACGTGGTGCGCCGCGGGTAATAGGCGTGACGTGCAAAATGTGATGTGCGTCACGGGTATCATCACTCCTATAGCAATTTTCCTAGTAGTGTGAGAAGGGTGATATTGACCTCTCCTATGTTGCGACCAAGGATCAACTCGCGGATATCTTCACGAAGGCCCTTGATGAACCAAGATTTCGGGGTTTGAGGAATGAACTAAATGTGATCGATGCGTCTAACTTCTCTTGAACCCTTGCATGCGTACCTTCACTATATGTGCTATCTAGTCTAGATGTAGGCATGGATATAGGGGGAGCGTAGTTCAACTCATGAACAAACACTCCACCTATCATGCGTAAAACAATCAAAACGTAATGCATATCTAGTCAGTTCGTGACTTATTGTGCTTAAAACGTGAGTGATACTCTTGAGTCCAAGATACATCTTCGCGGCTCCTTGGTGTCACTCAAACACGGTGGCTCCGGCCACCAACTTTTTCCTTTGAATGTGTTTTGTTTGATGTTTTCCTCGTGTTTGTTCGATTGTTTGTGTCTTTTTGCATCTTTGGAGGCTCACGATTTGATCAATCTTCCACAAAAAACTTGGATGGCATTGGCACTCCGGAAATTCCGGCTCAGGACCGGAATATTCCGGCCCTCCGACGTTTGACTCAGAAATTTCGCTAACTTCCGCTGTGCCCGCTCGCAGAAGGCACACCGGAAATTTCAGCGGAAATTTCCGGTCCAAACTTCCGGGGGCCCGGAATATTCCGTGTCTTAAGCCACGGAAATTTCCGGAGGAAGATTTGGACTCGAATAATCCCCCAACTATCCAGCGTGCCCGCTCGGAGAAGGCACACCGGATATTTGGGCGGAATATTCCGGCCCAAATCTCCGGGCCCCGGAATATCCGGTATTAATGCCGGAAATTTCCGGTGCTCCTGGTCTGGGGCTATATAAGGACGACGGGAGGGAGCAGTTCCACCTTGCTTCCCTCCCCTCGTCTCTCCACTCGCCCCCAGCCAGCCGCCGCCTCCAAGACTTCCGGGAGGCCTATTCGCCTCCCCTCCTCATCCTCTCCTCTTCCCTTGCGGATCAAGAGACCGCACGTCCTTTCCTGTTCATGGATCCCGGTACGTGTTTGTTTTCTCCGCAATTTTGGGTTGAGTAGATGCATTGTTCCTATATCTAGTGTTATTCATGTTCTAGCATGGTTCTTTTCTCGCACAAAGTACCATCTATTCTCAAGGATTCATCCTCGTACTAGATTTTTCGTTCTAGATTCGTTATAGGCCCAGATTCAGATCTGGATTCGAAAATCCCGAAGGCCGGAAATTTCCGCCCCAGGACCGGAATTTCCGCACCCCGGAAATTTGCCCTGAGGCCGGAATTTCCGTCCTCCGGAATTTCCGTGTCCCTGACCGGAATTTCCGGCCTATACTGAATCTCCAACAGAACTTCACGATATTCCATTCCTCAATTCGTGAGCCCCCGGTTTTGATTCTTGTTTGTTTTTCTTTGGATTTTCTCTGCTTTCCTCGCAGATGGTTCCACCTCTAGGTCTGGCAAGCTGCTCAGTTCCCGCAAGCGCCTCTGTCACCTGACAGAAAATGAGGAGGGGACCTATGTAGAAGACAATGAAACTCGCCGGCGTGAAAGAGATACTCAGAGAGCATATGAGCAGCAACGTGATGTTGATCGGGCTGCTCGCAGAGGTGGTAGGCAGCAAGGCAAGGCCACTCTCAACGTGGGCACCATGCCCATTGTAGAGTTTAAGGCATGGCGTGCCAAGGCTTGGTACACGGAGGGTCCTCAGGACCCCACTATTGACTCGTGCTTTTGGCACGTTGAGCAGGAGACCCTCTTCAAGCAAGTGTACACCGTAATGAGCAAACCAGTGTGCCCCATGAAGGTGATCAATTTTGCACATCTAGCTGCCCACCCAGATTACTTCAACAACTCTGTTCAGCTTGCTGAGGTTCTTGGTCTGCGTCCGCTTATGGAGACTCGATGCTCCTACAACACCACCTACATCCAGCAGTTCTATGCTACTCTTGTCATTGATGATTCTGAAGAGATTGGGATGACTTGTATGTCTGGCCCTCACATGCTCACTGCAAACTTTCATGACTTTGCCACTGTGCTTGACTATCCGTTTGCTGGCCTCAACACTCCACAGGGCCACCGCATGCACATCCATGGGGAAGAGTATGAGAAGAACAGGCTTGCTGAGCTCTATGGTTCTCAAGGTACAATTGGATCGGCTAAAGGCCTCTTCGCAGTCTATGATATCCTCCTGCGCATGCTCAGGGAGTCCATTGCTCCAAGTGGGGGAAACAATGATGCTATTCGTGGTGGCTTGGTCAACCTTATGCACCACGCCTTCTTGACCTTCTCTGAGACTGATATGACTGATATGGAGGCTCACAGGATTGATGTGATGGATTTCATTTTCAATGAGATCCACTATGCTCTCTTCCATCGCAAGGTGCCTCCATATGCCCCCTACATCATGAAGCTCATCAAGGCACGCTATCCTGAAGCACTCCGAGAAGACTTGGAGTTAGACTGTGAGGATCACAAGGACGTTAATCTCTATAAGAAGTCCGCCCACACTCAGCAGGCCGCTCATAATGTTGGTGCATCTGGACAGGGCCATGGGGATGCTCGCATGCGTCCTCCTCCTCCGGGAAGAAGAAGCGCTCGTGGCTTGCTCGTGCTGTTGAGAAGGTGCTGAGCATGATGGTTTGCGTCCACAAGGAGAACTACGCTGCCTATGTGGAGCGCCGCACCATCTTAGAGAACCAGCACCACATCATGACTGCCCTCAAGACTCCCACTGTTCCACCACTTCCTCCTCCTCGGGTTGCTTACAGGAACTGGAACAACCGTGACGTTGACTGGGATATCGGTGTTGATGAAGATGAGGACATGGAGGATGCCACCGACAGTGAAGCTGAAGAGGAAGAAGAGGGCACCCAGGCCTAGAGTGTGCTCCATGGGACGTAGCTCTCTCTTTTCTCTTTTTGGTGTCTTGATGCCAAAGGGGGAGAAGATTTAGATGATCGTGGGGATTTGCTTGGGAGGGTTTCTTTCGTTCTTTGTTGCCATTTCCGTTTTTCGTGCGTCTTTTTCGAACTTCGTTCTACCGTACTCGTCATTTATGTTGAACTATTATTATTGGGAGGCATGTCTCCTATATATGCTATCTGTGATGTTTTCATATCCTGCATTGTTAGCTTGATTCCCTGCAAATACCCGTGTTGTCATCATTCACCAAAAAGGGGGAGATTGAAAGCTCATGATCCCTATAATGATTTTGGTGATGATGATAACACGGATATATCCTATCTAACAATGTTGTTTAGACTGTGCAGCTATTATCTCAGGTGATCATCTCTATATACACATCAAAAGATCCAAGAGAAGCTCTCGATTGTGGAATTACAGCCACCGGATTTTTCAGTTTAAAGGGCGGAAATTCCGGTCCTTAAGGGGCGGATTATCCGGCCCTCTCACCGGAAATTTCCGGCCTCCTATCTGGCTTCCACGAAAACGACTAAGTGTTGGTCTGCCCGCGCACAGAAGCCAGGGCGGAAATTTGCCCCGGAAATTTCCGGGCCAAAAATCCGGCCTTCAAGGACTTAGCAGAAATTGGACTACTTCATGTTGCCCGCGCACAGAGATGGGGGCGGAGATTCAGTCCGGAAATTTCCGGGCCCGGACATTTCAATTATCCGCCCCCCGGATATTTCAATATTCCGGGCATCGAGGTCCTTAGCCATTTTTCCATCATAAGTTGATGCCCGCGCACAGAAGGTGGGGCGGAAATTTGCCCCGGAAATTTCCGGAGCAAATCTCCGGCCCTTGGTCCTTAGCAGTTTGTCATCAACATGTTGATGCCTGCGCACAGAGATGGGGGCGGAGTATTGGGGCGGAAATTTCCGCCCCCGGATATTTCAATTATCCGCCCCCCGGAGTTTTCAAATATCCGGCCAACTCACACCGGAATATTCCGGCCTTTACCCCGGAAATTTCCGGTCCCGCAGGACTGCAACGGTCAGAATTTGGAGGAGCCTATAAATAGCTGTCTTCTTCCTCTAGATAGGCAGCTCGTCCATTCCTCTCTCTCCTCCATTGTTGTAGAGCTCAAAACGCCCCGATCTCTCTCCTCCTCCAACCAAACTCGATGCCCTTCAAGGATCTCATGGAGGAGGACTAGATCTACCTTTCCACCAAGCCAAAACGTGTGTACCCACACCACAACTCTTGGGATCTTGTAATCTCTTGGTTGCTTTGACATCCAAGGGAAACCCTAGTGCTTGTAGCTTCCACCTTGTAGCAAGAAGCTTCGATTGTTGAGAGCCTCCATCTCACTTGTGGAGTAGCCTCAACCCCCTTGTAAAGGTTTGGTCAACACCTTCAAGTCGACCTCATAGTGGAAACGAGCATCTCTCTCACCGGAGAAGCTCAAGGAGAACAAGGTGTGCACATCCGTGCTATTGAGGAGCGCCTAGGTGGCTCCCCACCTCTCCAACGTAGACGTACTTCTTTTAAGAAGGAACTACGGGAAACATATCCTTGTCTCCGTGTTTTCACTTGTTGTTATCTTGTACCGTTCCTTTATTTCCGCTGCTACTTGCTTCATCACCCAGGTTACTCACTTAGTTGCACATCTAGGTAATCAAGTATTTACTTTCTTAAAAGCCCCCACTAAAAGTTGAAAAGAAGTGAAATTTGTAGGTCACCTATTCACCCCCCCTCTAGTTGACCATATTGCACTTTCACCAGTATGGCAAGTCCCAAAACACCGACCTCGTCTTCCATACATCCAGAAGCGGTTTTGGCGCCTTTTGCTTCTTTCCCGGCTCTGGGCATTCCTTCCAATCATTCAGCAAATTGTAGATTTCTTCGCCGCACCTCTTACGTGGAGGTCCACGGAGCTCATCCTCACCGTTAAAAAGGTCTCCTCGCCTTCTCCACGGGTCTTTGTTGGGTAGCCACCTTCGATGGCCAACGAAAACTGTTTTCGAAGACCCAGGATCTTTCGGAAGTTGCATAAACGTGGGGTCATCCATGCACCTCACGCAACCGTTATGTCCGTGGAACACCTCCCCGCCACATATCCGTAGCCGAGTAGGTCGTGAACCGTACAGAGTAAGACAACTCTCATTGGGAAATATTGTTCACCGAAGGCGTCCCATGTGTTCACCCCTTCCTCGGCCCATAGCGTGTCCAGCTCATCTTTAAGCAGCTTCAGATATAGATTGATGTCGTTGCCTGGTTGTTTCGGCCCTTGAATTAGCATACTCATGTGAATATACTTCCTCTTCATGCACAACCAGGGAGGGATGTTGTACATCCATACAAACACGGGCCAGGTGCTATGGGTGCTGCTCTGGTTGCCAAACGGATTGAGTCCGTCGGTGCTCACCCAACCTGATGTTCCTTGCCTCCGCCCCGAACGTTGGATATTCACAGGCAATTGCTTTCCATTGACTTGCATCTGAAGGATGTGTCAGAATTACTTTTTCACTCCGATTTGGATCTATCAAAACTTTATTCCTCCTTTTCGCGTGCCAGCGCATGAGCTCTGCTTCCTTGCGGTCCGCGAAATACCGTTGCAGACGGGGAATGAGCGGAAAGTACCACACAACTTTCCGAGGAGCTTTTTTCTTCCCTTTCTTGTATCGAGCGGCGTTGCAAACTGGACAAATGGTTTTGTTCGCGTCCTCTTTCCGATAAATGTAGCAATCGTTGATGCACACATGGTATTTTTCGTGAGGTAAATCAAAGGGGCACAGGACTTTCTTGGCCTCGTCGCAACTTTTAGGACAGGTGTTGCCCTCTGGAAGGACATCGTGCCAGTATTGCAGGCTTGCATCGACGCTTATGTCGCTCCATTTGTATCTCGCCTTCATCTGCAGAACATCGAGGGCCACTCTCAGGCGGGACTCTCCCGGACCGCAGCCTGCATACAACGGTGTCTTCGAGTCTATCTCTAGTTGCGCCAGCTTTGATTGCTCTCTAGCAGCAGATATCGAGTTAGTCGTCTTTCTCAAAAGCAGTTCTTTCAGATGAGGGTCACGCACAACTTCCGTTAGGGGTGTCCCTGTGTCCTCGTGATCTTCTTTCACGTCTTGTTCAGCATCTTCTCCATGATCATGTGCGGGGTCATGAGGCTGATCTTGGTCCTGCTGTAGTTGGTCCTGCTGTAGTTCTAGTCGATCCTGTTGCACATCATTTCCTACCGCCGCCGCCCCATGGACTTCATCATCTTCATCATCACTTACCCACTGACTGTTATACCCATCCATGAAACCATACCTTAGCAGGTGACTGAGCAAGTCTCCGGTAAAGAGATTGAGCAAGCCCCCTAGTTTGCACTTTCGACATGGACATCGTATCTCCTTGCGGCCATTTTGTAACATGTCTTCTGTCGCGTGTCTCAAGTAACTATTCACGACACGTTCACTCTTAACGACCACCATTATATGTCGCCTGCACGAGAGCGCGCGTCGATATTCACGAAAAAAATCGGCATGACCTTCCTACAAATTGGAGGTTAGAGGAGTTCCAAACTTTGCCGAGACGGAAATGAATCAACATTCCGGCAAAGTGGCAACTCATTTTCATATAAAAAATTTCACTTCATGTCGTATTCACGAAAAAATTCGGCATGACCTTCCTACAAATAGGAGGTTATTAGGGAGTGCCAAACTATGCTGAGACGGAAATGAATCAACATTCCGGCGATAGTTGGCTACTCAATTTCATTCCACAACAAATTGCGCACACATGCATTTATCGTCTCCATCACACGACCATTGTTGAATCCGGTGAAATTTCACACATATTGCATATCGCGTGTATCCGGACAAAATTTATATACAAACTCATTTAATTATATATTATCATTCATCCCACCACAAATGAATAGATGGCTATACGATGATATCCGGAGAATTTTGGAGCTTTGGAGAGAGAGGGGGTAATTCTAGATCTAGATGGCTAGGGAGGGAAAATTTTGGGTAGAAATGGTGTTAGGAGGGAGATAAACATATATATACCAACTAAAATAAATTTCGTTGGTTCAAAAGAGAGTAGGAGGGTGGAGAAATTGGCATAATTTCGAGCTAGAGAGAGAAGAGGGGACAAGGTGGAGAAGGGAGAGTGGAGGGGAAAGTGGGTGGTGGGTGGTACCACTTATGGCAGATCTGCAAGATTACCGCTGGCGAACAGGTCTGGCTGTTCGCCGGCGCTAACATGCGTCCTGGGCCCACAAGTTAGCGCTGGCGAACAACCAGACCTTTTCGCCAGCGGTAGTGAGCGTAGCGCTGGCGAACACTCAGCCCAGTTCGCCAGCGGTAGTATCAGGGAGCGGCTGTAGCGCGCGCAGGTGGGTCCCACACGTAGCGCTGGCGAAGCCGTGGGAATGTTCGCCAGCGGTAGCAGGAATAGCCCTGGCGAACAGGAAATGTTGTTCGCCAGTGGTATTAGCGCTGGCCAACGCCAAATGATGTTCGCCAGCAGTATACTGGTGGCTATAAGCTATTCCCTACTAGTGCATCCATAATATCCCTTTTCTTAATGAATGCATTTTGGTGAATACTAATCAACTTATCCATAAAAGGATCCAACCTGATCGTTAAAACTTTGGTCAAGAGTTTGTAAATGCACCTCAACAAACAAATTGGTCTGAATTGAGAAATCACATATGCCCCCGACACTTTAGGCAACAGAGTAATGACACCATAGTTAAGTCATTGCACATCCAAAGACCCCTCATGAAATGCTCTAAAAATATGCAAAATATCCCACTTGACCACTTCCCAACAATGTTGATAGAACTCAGCTGGGATATTATCAGGTCCATGAGCCCTATTACCCTCCATAGAAAACAGAGCAATTTTTATCTCCTCCAAAGAAAAAGGTCTATTTAACAAATCATTATCAGCACTATTCAATTTCTCCTCAATACACCACATATTATGATCAAAGCCCACCAGATTACCAGGAGCCGGCCCAAAAAGATTTTTATAATAATCCGTGGCATGTTTCAGGATACTTTCGGTACCCTCAATGTTAATATCCCCATTTTTCAAACATAACATTGTATTTTTTTCTCTTACGACCGTTAGCCACCCTGTGGAAAAAACTAATATTACGGTCCCCCTCCAGGAGCCATCTAGCATGAGATTTTTGAAACCATTGTAGTTCCTCCTCCTCCAAAATTCTTTTGAGATTAACCACAATCTCCACCTTTCTACTAAAATTAACAGGAGACAACTCCTCAAATTCTTCCAAACACTCCAGGCCAGCCAACTCATCCCTAAGGTATTTTTTTAATTTTCTAGTGTGTCCAAATAAATTGGAACCCCACCCTTTGAAGAAAACTTTAAATCTTTTCAGTTTGATATTTAAAATATCAATAGGGTCTGAACTGTTCACTCTCCTTCCCCAAATCTTCTTAACCAAAGGAAGAAACTCATCATTTTTCAACCAAGCCAAATCAAACATAAACTCCCTTTTAACTTTTTCACAAGGAGTATTCATATCCGAGTCAAGCAATAAAGCATTATGGTCCGATAAATCCCTCACCAACTTCTTGATCGAAACTAAAGGAAAACGAATCTCCCAGTTAGGAGACATAAGGATACAATCTAATTTTTCCATGGTAGGTTGAGCATGTTGATTGGACCAAGTGTACATACCCCCATGCATGAAAATTTCCCTCAGCCCCAAAGAGTGAATAACAGTATTGAATAAATCAGAAGTATGTGAATGATGAAAAACATTATTTTTTTCTCCAGCATGTCTCAAAATATTAAAGTCTCCCCCAACAATATAAGGCATCATGATATCATTGCAAAAGGCTGCTAGTTCAGCAAGGAATTCACATTTGAACTCATCATGGGCTGGGCCATAGACCACCACCAAAGCCCAGTTACATTTTTTAATTTTGTCCCATAAAATAAATTGCAACATATATTTCCCAGCTTTAAAAGCACTCACATCCAAGGTCTCACACTTAATGCCACACAAAATACCTCCTGATCTTCCAACAGAAGGGTTCCACTTCCAAAAAAACTTATTATTAGGGTCCAATTTCCTAGAGAAACTATCCTTGTAATTCTTTTTCATAGTTTCCTGGATGCCTATGAAATCCAGAGAAAACTCATCCATAAGATCTACCAAACAGGGAACCATGCCTCTCTTACCCACCCCTCTTCCATTCCAAATGACTCCTTTCATTTAAAACGAGTAGGTTTTTTTCTGTTCCTGATCACCCTCCCAGGATCCAAGGGAGTGGTGTCAGTATCAACAGCTTTTTTCTTTTGACTTCTAGTTAGGGGCCTAGAACATTGGACAGTAGCCTTCTTTCTAGCCAATTTACTTTTTTTACTTTCTACAAGGACAAAGGATTCGTCCTCATGTTCATTATCAGTAAGCCAATCCATGCAAAGAGGAGTGGTTTCACCAACATTATTCTCAATGAACAATTGACCAGTATTAGGAATAGATGATTCATTTTTTAAATGTAACTCATTCCTAGCCATATCTAATTCCCTGACCATATCAATAATCGAAAAATTATCATCAGGAATCACTACCCCCATGCTAGCAGCACGCAACATGATCTCACAGTTCGACAAAACATCAAAGGAATTGGAAACACATGGGGTATTGCAAGATGAAGAATTACCTTCCAGGTTGCGCTTCCTTGAGAGGCGAGCAGCCTTCTCCACCGTATCCTCGTTCACCACAGATTGAAGCCTGGAGCTGAACCGTACAGCTGGTGGGGCATCACCAGTTGGAACAGACAGAGAAGGGGCCCCACTGTCAGAGTCCGGTGACTGCACCAAATACCCTTGATCAATAGCTTTAGAAGGAGACATAGCTTCATCAGATATATCAGTAACCACTGGAAGCTTGGCCCACTCATCAGATTGAGTCCCAAGAACTTGCTCCTCTGAAACAGAGCCAGGATC